>JAUMJJ010000009.1:15715000-16395000 GCA_033556795.1 Tapera naevia
TCGTCTTGTATCTCAAAAAGAAAATGGTTTAGTCCCTTTTCCTTCAGGAACACTAACAGCATATTCAGTTGGGGAATTATTTTTCTCCTCCAATTCTGGGTGAGCACATGCCAAAGGAGTCTGTTCATTAGGCTGTGGCAAGCGGCATTTTTCCAATTGCAGAGTCATGGCCTCCCCTGGAGCCACGGAACAGAGTGACATGGAGCCACTGAGCTATTATCATCCCCACCACCCGAGAGTCCTACTGCAGAAGTTTTTCCCCCAGGTGGAATAAAAAGATACAGCAATTTTTTCAATCTGTTTCTTTTGGCAATTTGTTTATTGCCAGAAAAACACTTTCTATAGCTGCAGGCTGGAAGCTGAGACTCACGGAGCACCCACGCTGGGAATGACTCTTCGTCAGATTCTCTCCCAGCAATCGTTTTCCAAGGACTAAGCCAGAGCGAAGATAGGCTTCAGGCCCTGATAAGCAAACCTTGCTTTCTAAGGGTGTCACACAAGTGTCTCCCTACTAGAAGTGACTGACTAGAAGCAGACACAGCTCAGTGGGACTTGTGTCTGCACCACAGCAGTGCTGGGTTATTAATTTACTGATGAACTCAAAGTCCCAACAATAAAGCTCTTGGGTGGTGCAAAAAATGAAAGTTTGGGACATCAAAGTCACACAGCCCTAGCACCGCAGCTACAGAGAATCAGAGGATGCCAGGAGCATCTTACACAGCTCGATTTGCTGTACGATGTTTTTCAGAGTTACTAACCGTATACACTGAAAAACTACCCTCTTCTCTTTTTACTTTCTCCCTTAGTGCAAATAATGAGACTGTAGTAGAATCATAGAAGCATTAAGGTTACCAAAGACCTTTAAGATCATCCAGTCCAACCATCAGCCCAACCACACCATGCTGACTAAACCATGTCACACAGCGCCACGGCTACACGTTTTTTGAACCCTTCCAGGGATGAAGATTCCACCACTGCCCCAGGCATCTTCTGCCAGGGCTTCACCAATCTTTCAGTAAAGAAATATTTCCTAATATCCAATCTGAACTTCCCCTGGTGCAACCCAAGGCCATTTCCTCTCATCCTATCACTTGTCACTTGGGAGAAGAGACCAACACCCACCTCGCCACAATCTCCTTTTTGGGAGCTGCAGTTAGGAATGAGGTCTCCCCCTCAGCCTCTTCTTCTCCAGACTAAACAGCTCCAGGTCCCTCAGCTGCTCCCTGTTCTCTAGATCCTTCACCAGCTCTATTCCCCTTCTCTGGATGCACTCCAGCCCCTCCATGTCTTGCACTGGGGGGCCTAAAACTGAACCGAGAATTTGAGGTGTGGCCTCACCAGTACCAAATACAGGGGGATGATCCCTTCCTTACTCCTGCTGGCCACACCATGGATGATCCAAGCCAGGATGGTGTCGGCCTTCTAAGTCACCTAGGTCACTGCTAGATCTCATTCAGTTGGCTGTTGACCAACATCTCCAAACAAATGTCACAGAAACTATGGGTGACCAATTGCTTACAGCTGTGAGATAGCGCCCTTAGCCTCCATGAACAGAGATATTCAAATGCAGATCTAATATAAAAGCTATTCTGGAGGACATTCTACAAGACAGGATGTATATATTCATGTATTACTTTGCTTATCCCTGCATTTTCACTTGATAATTAATTTGCTCTGAATCTTGCTGATAATTCGGTAAATCACTGCAATTTACCAATTCAAAATTCAAATACACAGAACCATAGAATTGTTTAAGTTGGAAAAGATATTCTTAATATACAACTAATTCCTTTTAACTTTTAACTTAATGATGAAATGCAAGTTGTACTTTTTTTATCAGCAAGCCATGGGAAGGATGCTTTTAATAGTGGTTTACATCCTTCTACCCCCACTCTGACCAAAAAGAAAACTAAATCAGGTTTGGAACACCATATGCTGAGCTGACAGAATGGAAAATCTGTTTGATAAACTGCTCATGAGCAGTGACAGAGAACACATTCCTAACAGAGAGAAAGTTTTTGGTGTCTGTAGGTTTTTTGTTTGTTTTACGCTTGTTTTTATTTTTAATTATATGACTGCAGTACTGCATTTGGTGGTATCAGTCATAGAATGGTTTGTGTTAGAAGGAACCTTAAAGATCATCCAGTTCCAACCCTCTGCCATGGGCAGGGACACCTCTCACTGGATCAGGGTGCTCAAAACCCCATCCAACCTGGCCTTCAATGTCAAGATATTACCCTGGGAAATAGCTCTTAGTGGCAAGGGGGTCCAGGAAGCTTGGATATACTTCAAGAATGAAGTTTTGCAGGCGCAGGAGCAGGCTGTCCCTGTGTGTTGTAAGAAGAGTCGTAGGGGCAGACGGCCGGCCTGGATGAGTAGGGAACTTCTGAACGAACTAAGTAAGAAAAAGAGGATGAATCATCGTTGGAAAGAAGGAGATGTAAGTCAGGTCATGTTCAAGGATGTTGTTAAGTTGTGTAGGAGGAAAATCAGGGAAGCAAAAGCCCAGCTGGAGCTCAAATTGGCCACTTCTGTTAAGGACAATAAGAAGAGTTTTTATAAATACATCAATGACAGAAAGAAGGGCGGCAGTGACCTCCACTCCTTGTTGGATGTGGAGGGAAATATAGTAACCAGAGATGCAGAGAAGGCTGAGGTACTTAATGCCTTCTTTGCCTCAGTTTTTAACAGCAAGGATGTCAGCTCGCTTGACAGTTGGCCCTCTGAAGTGGTTGATGGGGGCAGGGTGAAATATGGCCCTCCTGCAATCCAGGAGGAGGAAGTTAGAGACCTGCCGAGCCACTTGGACCCTCATAAGTCTATGGGGCCAGATGGGATCCATCCTAGGGTGCTGAGAGAGCAGGCGGATGAGCTTGCTAAGTCGCTCTCCATCATCTTTCAGCAGTCCTGGCTCACTGGAGAGGTTCCGGAAGATTGGAAGTTGGCCAATGTGACGCCCATCCATAAGAAGGGCCATAAGGATGATCCAGGTAATTACAGACCTGTCAGTCTGACCTCGGTCCCAGGTAAAATCATGGAGAAGATAATCCTGGGTGAAATCATGCGCCACCTGCAGAACGGTCAAGAAATCAGGCCCAGCCAGCATGGATTTAGGAGGGGTAGGTCCTGCCTGACCAACCTGATCTCCTTTTACGACCATGTGACTCGCCTGGTGGATGAGAGGAAGGCTGTGGATGTGGTATACCTGGACTTCAGTAAGGCCTTTGACACTGTCCCCCACAGTAGACTCCTAGGGAAGCTGGCAGCCCGTGGCCTAGATGGGAGCACTTTGTGCTGGGTTAGGAATTGGCTGGATGGCCGAGCCCAAAGAGTGATGGTGAATGGTGTTTCATCCAGTTGGCGTCCGGTCATCAGTGGTGTCCCCCAGGGATCGGTATTGGGTCCCGTCCTGTTTAATATCTTTATTGACGATTTGGATGAGGGGATTGAGTCCATCATCAGCAAATTTGCAGATGATACCAAGCTGGGAGGAAGGGTTGATCTGTTAGAGGGTAGGATGGCCCTACAGAGGGACCTGGACAGATTGGAGAGCTGGGCCGATTCTAATGGGATGATGTTTAATAAGTCCAAATGTCGGGTACTTCATTTTGGACACAACAATCCCATGCAGAGCTACAGACTGGGGACAGAGTGGCTAGAGAGTAGTCAGGCAGAAAAGGACCTGGGAGTGCTGGTGGACAGGAAGCTCAACATGAGCCAGCAGTGTGCCCAGGTGGCCAAGAAGGCCAATGGCATCCTGGCCTGCATCAGGAATAGTGTAGTAAGCAGGACCAGAGAAGTTATCATCCCCCTGTACTTGGCACTGGTCAGGCCTCATCTTGAATACTGTGTACAGTTCTGGGCACCCCAATTTGGGAAAGATGTTAGGATACTGGAATGTGTTCAGAGGAGGGCAACGAAGATGGTGAAGGGGCTGGAGCACAAGCCCTATGAGGAGCGACTGAGGGAATTGGGGCTGTTTAGCCTGGAGAAGAGGAGGCTCAGGGGAGACCTCATTGCTCTCTATAACTACCTAAAAGGAGGTTGTAGTCGGGCAGGGATTGGTCTCTTCTCTCAGGTGACCAGTGGCAGAACCAGAGGGCATGGACTTAAGCTTCGTCAGGGAAAGTTTAGTCTTGATATGAGGAAAAAATTCTTCACTGAAAGGGTGATGGGCCATTGGAATGGGCTGCCCAGGGAGGTGGTGGAGTCACCGACCCTGGAGGTGTTTAAAGGGAGACTGGATGAGGCACTGAGTGCCATGGTTTAGATGATGGTTGGTGTTGGTGTTAGTGTTGGTGTTAGTGTTAGGTTATAGGTTGGACTTGATGATCTCGGAGGTCCTTTCCAACCTTGTGATACTGTGATATTAAAAAAAAGGGACAATTTAAAGAACCTCTTATTCTTTTCCTGTAATATCATCTTTGCCATGTTGTTACTAACTATATTTTGATAAACAACTGTGAGATAAAATTGCCTTAATAACCCAGTCAAAGTGTAATCCTTAAGACATTATTTAGCACCGTGGTGCACATGCTCTAGGGTAGATGTCAAACACAAGGGAAAAACACTTGTGAATTATAAAATCTAGATGTCCATGTATTCCTCTTGTCCCACCTTCCTCCCTGTATACTGATCTGTATCCTAGTCCATGGAGATGCACTTTCTCTGAGGAGGAGAGGATGCTTTCGTAGCTACAAGTCACATCTACCAGTTCATTTCCTGCAGCCACCAAGACCAGAAAGACTTTGGGAAATCAACTTTTGAGGTCAGCTTCCAATATTTGTGCTATTAACAAATTAGGACACCTTCAAAAATTCTACAGTGATTTTGAAGGGAGACACAATATGAAGGTTGCTATAGAAATGTTTACAGAGATGGCACAGATACATGCAGAGCTAGTTTTACTGAGAAATAAATATTGATTGAGATAGAGCTTATGTGCTTAACTATTTCATGGCACGGATTTTAGAGGTGACATTTTAAAAAGGTTAATGTATTCATCCTTTCCCAAGTCAAGGAGGACCACAGACTATGATGTCATAGGGTCTCCTTGTATATTCTGGAAGTAATTGTGGTAGACATCTTCAAAACTATTTAAAATGTTAATACCTATGCAATTTTCAATCAACATGTCATTTTTTTCTTAACCTGAAGGTGATGATAACAAGGATATTGAAGAGTGAATGCTAGAAATTTTACAATAAAATGAAGTGTAGGAGAGCAAATTTTGTGAACAACTTATGTCTTTGTGCCATTCAAGCAATCCTTGCAAATAGACATTCTCGGGCACACACGGTACACAGCAATGAATGCAAAGGTACTGTACCTAAGCTCTACTATGGTACAACAATCTTATATTTTAGCTATTGAAAGTTCAAAAAGTGATTGCTTCACTTTTAAAAAAGCATTACATGACCCCTCAGAGTTAGCACTCTATAAATAATTATCAGCTGAATGCTATCTTTAAAGTTTATCTACTGTGCATCATCCATTTTCTTATTGTCCTTTTCAGTTTTAGCAAGGTATGGAACAGTACCTCCTGAAAAATCCTCTATAGGTGCTCTTGCCTATTAAATAGTCCATGTTTCTACCAACAGAAACTCCACATAGCCTGGTCAAACCTAGAGATGACCAGTCTGGTACAGATTAAAATGAAATTCCAGCTTCACTTCACTCCGGAGCTGAGGAAACTACATGAGATTTGTCAGTCTTTGGTGAATTCTCCAAAGCACTGTGGCCACTGCAGCGCTTGCAGAATTGTTTGATTTCAGCCTTGAGTTGAAAAATTACTGACCTTGCCAGAGGTCATTGAATTTCATGTGAGGCTGGAATGAAGGAACACCTGAGCCTGTTCTTCTACAAGAATATGTCCAAGACTTCAGCTGGTGGAGAACCTGTGACCTTCCTCTCCTTTCAGCACCCCACTGCCAGCGAGCAACAAAGCTCAGTCTCCAGACAATGTTCTGACCTTTTTAAAGCTGACTTGATAAACCAAGATGAATCATGAACTAGGCAAAATATGGCCTTAAATATGCCAATATCTAGGTGAGAGCATGTGTGGTGATAAAACACACAAGCAAGACATTAGAGTGGCAATAAGTTCCTGTAAAAGGCCATACGGTTGGACATGCAGACAAGTGCAGAGTTCCGAGATAGAGATAGAATCAACTGATTGAATTGCTGCTACAGGAAAGGAGCCAGTTCTCACTGATGATAACACAACCCCCTGCATTATTAAATTATCAGCTCTTTCACAAAAGCTCTGTGAATTCTACCTTTTACAAACTTTAATTGCCTGTACAGCTCTCTCTGGCAAACGATTCGATACAGGAGAGCATCTGCTTTACTGCCTGTTTTGCCAGCAATTGCTAAGGTTTTCCAGAACCAAATTGAAGATGGTTATCTCAAATGATCTCTTAATAACCCTTACACAGCAAATACCCTGCAATGTTCTTAAAGTCATAATTTCAGAAGTGTGTGCTGTAATATTTACTTTTGGAATTAGAATCAACAACTTCTGCCTCCTACAAAGTCAATGCAGGGTCTCCATTAGAGTTCACTTCCATGAAGAAATACAGCATTTCTTGACATGTTCTGGCATCTACTACATAACTTACATTGACTACCTAAATTTTCCATATTCTAATCTAAATATGACATAAGGAAATAATTTATAGTCAAACATTTCATTTTTACCATCCCTTAGTGACACTGAGCTTTACTAGCTCTAACTGCCCATCTGTCCAGCGAGAGCAATCATTCTCTACTGACAGATCCATTTTTAGGAAGAAATGAGAAAATCTTCCATATGCCACGCGATACAGCTGTATCAAAAAAGTTTCATCTCCACAAGAATCTTTCTGTCTTGAGTAGACAAGTGCTCAAGGAAAGGTATCCCATGTTAAACTGGGTTGAGAAGCAAATCCAAACAGAATCTTATTTTCAGAGGAAACTTGCTGTACTGCACAGGAGGTGACACTGCCAACCCATGCAACCTCTTGTTCCCATATGGGAACACTCAGTGTTCCCACTCAGTGGTGCAGAAAAGCATACTGGCCAGGATTTTCAAACTTAGAATCACAGAATGGTTTGGATCTGAAGGGACCTCAAAGCCCATCCAGTTCCAACCCCCTGCCATGGGCAGGGACACCTCCCATTGGATCAGGGTGCTCAAAGCCCCATCCAACCTGGCCTTGAACACCTCCAGGGATGGGGCAGCCACCACTTCTCTGGGCAACCTGTGCCAGAGCCTCCCCACTCTCACATGAAAACATTTATTCCTAATATCTAATCTAATCTACAGAGACTTATTTAGCAGAAGCAGCTTCTTCAGATGCAGTGGCAAAGAGGAAAAAAGTTCCACCTTTTCTACCTGAGAATTAATCTGGCTCTTTAAAGCAGGTGACATATCTCAACAGCAGATACAGCAGAAAACAGAACTAAGAAAAACATGATTGGACAAAGCAAGATCTCAGCAACTGTATGTCTGAGTTGCGAGTGGATGCTGAAACCTGCCACATCACTGAGCATTTAAGAATAAGTCCGTATACACACGCTGTAATTGAGTGTCAAGAAAAATGAAAATATATTGTTTTATTGCTACTGTTCATTGATTTATCGAAGTGATTTATTGTCATTGGACATGAGGAGCAACAAATCATTTTGCTGACACCATCAGCTGCCTTAACTAGGTTGTCAGTTCACAACATTAAAGGTAATGGATGGTGATTATTTTACTGTAATAGGTTTAATCAGTGCTTTGAATGACTTAGCAGTCATGTCATAGTACAGCCAACTCATCATTCATCAAGGCGGTGTTTTGTTTACCAACATCATCTATAATTCATTTGATTGTTGACAATCATCAGCAAATACCTCTCAGGCAAAGTTTTATCAGAAATGAAAATCGGCACATCTGCAGCATACTAACAAACCCCACAGTGTGCAAACAGCGGAGGAACACTGCAAGGTGCTCGCTCCTCCTCTCCAAAGAGAGGAACTGTCAGCTCAAAGAGGCATTGCCAGCCAAGGCTATCTTCCCATGGGCTGCTTTACAGTCCAGCACAAGCATTTACAGCTTCCTGAAATACATAATGCCTGCTCTGTGGTATGCAAACGCTCTGAGCAACCCTCGAATTCAACATGGAATAGAGTTGGCTTCCTCTTGAACAAAGAAGTGCAACTAACCTGCTCTATATTCCCAAGGATAAGCATAACCTGTCTGATTTTCTCTCTCTGAATGAGGATGAATCCTACAATTACTTGTATTATGCTGAAATAAACTGCAGAGAATTCCAGTCCTGAAGAGAAGGACCTGAGGGTGCTCGTAGATGAGAAAGTCAACACGAGCCGGCAAGGAGCACTTGCAGCCCAGAAAGTACTTACTTTTAATGCAGATTTTCCTCCTGCTACATTTGCATCACAGATCTCAACATTGAAATTCTTCTACTGATCTACTGGTGCAGGGACAGAGTGCTACTTTAGATCTAACAAAAGAAGGGTATCAAAGTTCTGCCTTTCAGACCTGAGAAGATCCTGGTTGGGTAAAACACAAGCAGCGACTGTTCCCAACGCCTTAATATAAAAGGAAATAATTTCAAGGTTTTGCAAGAATCTTTTACATTTCAAACCCATATTTGATTATTGTATATGAATATGTAAGAGACCTGCAGAAATGGAGTTTAAAGGCAAGATAGTTGAAAGAAATACTCAATCAAAGGGAGAACATCTCTCCCTTGGTCCATCCTCAAGGTTGGGCCTACCAATCTTAAAATGGTGAGAAATTAATGCATTTTGCAAACAGGTGGACTGAATTTTGAAGGTACAAGTAGGATACAGTAGTTTCCAAGGGATGGAAGTTATTTTCCAAGTTATTTTCAAGGTCAACAGTAAACACAAACCAGTTCAAGTTCAAAGACTAGACTTGAAGTTGCTGATGGGGCAGACAACCCCACCTGTTAAAACATGACAGAAAATATTAAATTACACTGTCTACAGTAGGGAAATTACCCTTATTACAGTTAAAAAGAGATTAAATAGCCTATTAGAGATTTCTTCCAACCCTAATAGTCTTTCAAATGTAGAAGTGAAAGGGAAGTAAACAGGAAGGACTGATCAAGACTTATGCATAGCCTAGCAAATATCATTATTATAAAGCAGAAAATTATTTATCCCATTTGAAACCCAAGACTACAGAAACCATACTTATATTTAGTAAGCATCGTTCAACCATTTTAAATGCAATTGATATAGGTATCACACAGAGTACAAGTTAAACCGCCCTGGAAGACTCCAAACCCACACTCATTAAATATTCAGTACTTTCACAGGAAAGATCTTGAAATCTGAAATGATACAATTATTAATGTATAAGAGTCCGTCCAAGCAACAGTATTTATCTCAACATCACCATCAGAGACTTAGGGAGATACTAAGAACTTTACACCCTGAGAAAAACAACTGCATGGTATAGTGCTGTGCTGTTCTCTGATAACCTGGGATCGCGCTATAGCTCCTTTCAGTACTGGAAGACTGCTATGGATGGATTTCACCTGCTGCCTCAACCAAGCTTTTTCCACCTCCTCCCTGCCTCAGAGGCCAATGAAGAGGAGCATGCACAGAGGTTCACAGAGGGTCTTGAGGTCACCCAGCAGACACGAGAGGAAGGTAATATGAGGAAGTAAAAGACCCCCAAATACAAAGTGGTGCAGGTGCAGATAAGTTTTGGTGAGTTAGACAGGAACTCCTGGGGCCTGGGCAGTTAAATCTGGACTGCAAAATGAAGGCAGAGATTAGCCACAATCCATGGGGGAGAGGAGGTGTGAGGTGCTGTTGCTTAGTGTAGGAGACAGCTCCTAACTGAACCTCAGTGAGATCTCCCCACCAAAGGATCACAACAAGGACTGGCAGGAGGATCTTCAGGACCTGGTACCATAGATAAGCTGTGGACCCATGGCAGTAGCTATAACCCTCTTTCCTCCTTTTTACTTTACTTTTTTTTCTTTCCCTTTTCACCACTCTGTCTATCGTGCCACTTTACGGACAAAATAATAAAGTTACACTGATAGAAGTATAACCCCTTAGCATTTTGGTCGTCTTGATTTTTGCACTTCGAGATCACAGTGAATAAATTTTCACGAGTCCACGGAGTGGGCTGTGACATAATGTCATGGCAGTTAGGTATGAGTTCATTAGCAAAAACCTTAATTCAGTCAGATTGTACACTCTTACAAGATTGACAAAATTGTCTCCTAAATACGTAGTTCGACATTGCAAGAGACAAGAGACCTTCAGGGACAGGGGTTTTCCCAAAGTTCATTTTCATAGAATCATGGAATGGTTTGGATCTGAAAGGACTTCAAAGCCCATCCAGTTCCAACCCCCTGCCATGGACAGGGACACCTCTCACTGGGATCAGGGTGCTCAAAGCCCCATCCAGCCTGGCCTTAAACACCTCCAGGGATGAGGCAGCCACCACTTCTCTGGGTAACCTGTGCCAGGGCCTCCCCACCCTCACGGGAAAACATTTCTCCCTAAGATCTCTTCTCAATCTCCCCTCTTCTAGCTTGAAACCACTTCCCCTCACCCTATCCCTGCACTCCCTGATCAAGAAGAGCCCTTGCCCAGCTTTTCTGGAGCCCCTTTCAGTACTGGAAGGCTGCTCTAAGGTCTCCCCAGAGCCTCCACTTCTCCAGACACCTATGGGAGGTGCTCCAGCCCTTGGAACATCTCTGTAGTCTACTCTGGAGTTTCTCCAACAGATTCATGCCCTTTCTGTGATGGATAAACAGGAAAGCCTGTTTTGCAGGCAGGGGAGGAGGCAAAGCTACCAAGTTTCCATCTATCCATCTCCAGTAGCACTAACACCAAAGATCACAGTATCACAGTATCACAAGGTTGGAAAGGACCTCTGAGATCATGAAGTCCAACCTATAACCTAACACTAACACCAACACTAACACCAACCATCATCTAAGCCATGGCACTCAGCGCCTCATCCAGTCTCCCCTTAAACACCTCCAGGGTCGGTGACTCCACCACCTCCCAGCCCTCCCTGAGCAGCAGTGCTGACCACAGTCAGCAACATGTTAGCAGCATGCTGAAGCCCACACTGCTATACTTTCATTTATCCTCCCATTTCATCAAGTCTCCAGAGAGTGATGGAGGAGGTGAAATTCCTCAGCCTGGGATTGATTTGACTGCCTTGTGGAGATAATTCACACGTCAATATTGTTAACCATTTAATTTCTCCTTGCAAGGGAAGAGAAGGAGAAAAACAAATCACACTGGAAACGATATTTGAGCTTTCAGCAAGTTCAGCAAATCAAGGAATGGAAGCTATATTCAGCTGAATAAAACAGGAAATACCATGTTAGGAAGTAAAATCTTAAAAGCATAACACGGAGAGGCAAAAGAGATTAAGGATCAAATTACAAAAAGCAAAGATGTTTTTCTTTTGAAAGAATATACCAATAGTACTATGTCTGCCAAAGATTTTCTAGAAGGAAAAATTAATCAAAAAAGGGTTGTGATTTATTAGAGAACAGAAATCATTTATTTCAATGTTTGTTAGGAAATAATTAAGAGATGCAGCACATAATTTCTTTACAGCAGAAAAGTCAGAGCAACTGCCTCAAATCAAAATGGAACAATGAAGGTCTAAAATCAGAGAAGAGTTAAGTATTAACAGTCCAGGCTTCAGCACAGACATACAGAGATTTGAGTTTTTTCTTTAAGGGACTAACAGAAAACTGGGGAAAGTTCAGACCCCCAAATCTGATTGATAAAAAACCGTAATAAAGAAACAAGTTGTAGACAGACAAATAAATATACCATAGAAAAGCCAAGACGCCAAGTCACGTCTCATGAGGGCATTCAGGCTCTCTGGAAGAGATGATAAATGGGGATGAGGCTGTTTCAATTGATCTTCTACACTGGGATTTCCAATAAGGTTTTGACAAGGCTTCTCACCAGAGGCTCTTAAAAAAATGAAATTGTATGAAACTACAAGGAAGGTCCTTTACAGGATAAATGAGATATTAAAAAATAGAATGTTAAGCATAAGAACAGACAGTCATTTTTCTTAACAAAGGAAAGTTAAATTGTAGGCCCATATGAATCCTCTTCAATGTAAAGCTCAGGAAAGGAATGAATAGTGAGGTGCCGAAGTTTCTTCATGTTTCAAAATTATTCAGGGTCCTATAAGTAAGCAGCAGAATGATCTCACAATATTGATTGAGGTGACAACCAGACAATGTCAGATGAAACTTTTGGAGATAAAATGGCCTAAATATACTAGTGTATTAATGCACTTTAAATTATCTCTCAACATTAAGGAAGAATCTTGGAGTCATTATGTATAGTTCTTTGAAAATGTCAACTCACGGCTCAGGGGCAGTGAGCATGGAAAACAGAATGGCAAGAATCATTAAAGAAGGATGAAAAACAACAGCAAAAACATCATTATGCTACTATAAACCTATGCTGTTACCACAGCTTGAATACTGCACGCCTTTCTAACCAATCTACCTCCGAAAAACAGAGAAGCAGCAGAAAACTAAATCCAAGACACATTACAGCATCCATACAAAGAAAGGTCACACAGACTAAAGCTTTCTAAACTTGGGAAACAACCATCAAGGAAAGATAAAATGGAATCACTCAAACACAAGGAACGCCATTGCAAAGGAGTTTTGAGAACAAGTTATTCATTATGACCCAACTTTGATTTGATGCAGTTTAATTTCTGTATTATCAGCCAGCAGTTTTAAAATGAGAAAAACAGGTTTATCTTTTTGACCACAATCTACAACTGAAATGTCAAAACTCATTGCCAAGGATACTGTAGGAGCTGGTGATGTAAACAGCAAAAAATAAGCACAAACCCAACAGATAAATTAATGGAAGGAATGACCTATACCAGCCAGAAAGATGTAACTGCAACAGTGGGCTGTAAGGCAACAGCCACAGACCACCAGGGCTGGGGAACTGCTGGGAGAAGAGTAACCATATACTTGCTCTGCTCACTTCTTTTCATAAGTACCTTCTCCTGGCCAGTGTCAGAAACAAGATATACAGAGCACTGGTCACCCCAACAGAAGACATTCTTGTACTCCTTGCACGCAAAGTGGTTGGCAATAAGAAACACCAAAAGAACAGACACAGACTTAATAAAGAGTAATCAGGTCCTGGATTTTTTAGATCACAGAATGGTTTGGGTTCAAGGGACCATGAAGGTCATCCAGTCTAACCCCTCTGCAGGAGCAGGGACATCTTTAAGCAGATCAGGTTGCTCGAAGACCCACCCAACCTGACCTTGAATGTTTCCAGGGATGGATCTTTCTTTTCTTTTTACTAACTTTGCTTGGTTTTATCTGCTATCCATTCAGACATTCATATCTTGCTCATTTTGCGTTCTGGATCTATGTAATATAACGTTGTTCTTTGCCCCTTCCATCTATGTTGTGATGGCTTTGGCACTGTATTTTAGGTCTCCTACTTCTAAGTTGCGCTTTCTTAGCATTGCTAAGTCTGCATTTGTCTGAATATGCTCTGGGCAGCTGGATACAGCCTTGAGGAAAAAGGTCTCCTAGTAACTGAGAGCTTTTAATGAATCATATCTTCAGATTACAAAATCTATTAAAAATTGCTCAGAGTTCAATGAAGACTTGGGATCTGAAATTCCTCACATTCTCATCCTATCATGGCACCATAAAACACCTGCAACAAGCCTAAATCACTTTGCTCTGTTTTACATATATGTGTATATATATATTCCTTCCCCATTATCAAAGACTAAATTATAAGCTGCCCAGTCAATTTAACGTATGATTGCACAACACGAGAAGTACAGGGATGGAAATGCTGACCTGAACCTCAAGTATATCTAAAGTAATAATTCAGGTTTGACAAAAAAGATGCCCATGTGGCACTCGCAAGATTCTCTGCATGTTGCGACATTCTCCTGAAGCTACTCATGAAAGTTATATATAAGTCTGAAAAGAAACAGATAAATACTCTTTTGCATCCTTTGGTGTCTTCCAGACACAGTGAGGGTCCTAACCCTGATAAGGAGATACACCTGAAAACTGAATAATGAATTTGACTCTACTCCTATCTATCAAGATACCTTGCAATCTTCACTTGACTACATTATTGGGAAGAAACCACATAGGTCCAGCAGGACCCCAGGAATGGAGGCGCCCCAGTCCCTTTGGAAACTGCACCACTTCTCCTTCTCATTATTATTAATATTATATTAGTGTCTGGTTTGAGAGAGGATGGGATTTTTTTCCTCCCAGAGAATGTCATCCATTCAAGCTCAGTGAAGGCTCCAAACAGAACAAGGACAAACTGAGCTGGAAAAGCAAAGTATGGCTGTGAAACAGTTAAAAGATGCTCCAGCTCCATCCCTCATGGAAATTGCTCTTTTCCGTCATTTACCTGAATTTGGTGGCAATGACTGCACCAAGTTTGTAAGCGGCTCTGCCTGGCTTAGTAAGAATATGTTGGCAAAAAGAAACATATTCCTCGTCTGTTTTTTATTGCCTGCAAAATGTCACAAGAGTTTGAAATTCAAGCGATCAAAGTGAAAGAGAATAGACCATAAAAGCATGGATTATTGCCACAGAAATAGCTCTGCTTTCCCTACCGTTCAATAATGAGGCAAAAACTTTAGGAAAGAACTTTATGCCAGATACCACAGCATGGAATAAAGGAGAAAGAATGTATTCACAGCTTAATACCAGAAAAAACACCATTAGATTTTATATGACGTGCAAGACAGAGCTAGAAAGAAGAGCCCATCCTCCTTGCAAAGAGTTCTAAGTCCACTTATCCAAAGAATGTAGTCTCTGTCTTTTAAAAATCTTATCTTAATGCTTCTCTTCTGCATTGAGAAAATTCAATGTATCTACTCTACCAGAGAAAAGTGCAAAAAGTCAAATGACTTCCTGCAAAAATGCAGTGTGTAAACTGCAGGCAAATAAGTTGCCATTTTCTAAGAGAACAATTTCTCCAGTTGGGAAAGGAAATCTGAACCCTACAGCACGCTGTTTATGAGCTATTAAGGTAAACCAAAACACATGCTCTGCAAATTCTATTTTCACCTGTTTCTAGCTGGTTAAATACAGCCAAAGATCTACTTTTAAAATATACACAAAGGTAATTTATCCTTCACTGAGAAGCAGACTCAGATTCTGGGGTGGCTTTGATCATGAAGACATGCTTTGTCGTGAAATGTATACCAGATGTATTCAGATTCCGATGGACCAGGTTTCTCGGTGAAGAATAAAATACATTTTCTTCCTATGGAACATTTTAAAATGTCTGTTATCAAATTCCTTTAGAAATTATTTCAAATGTATTGGTGCTAGTTCAGATATTTTCTTTTTCCTTTTCATAGAAGGATTTGGGTTGCAAGAGACGTTAAAGACCATCCAGTTCCAACCCCCCCTGCTATGGGCAGGGATGTCTTCTACTGGGGCAGGTTGCTTTTGCATTATTATGCATATATGATGATTATATGGAACTCAGACAGACTACTAATATGAATTTCCCATCTCATCTACTCTAGAAATGTTTCAGTAGCAGGTCTTTAAAATATCAAACTTACTGCACAAGCAGAGACTGTTTAGCATAACCCGCTCCCCTCTCCGATTCTCGAACCCAAAATCGCAGCTCATCAAAGCTCCTGTGTTCTTCACAGTATAAAAACAAAACTTGAAAGAAAATTGATATTTTCTGTCTGTTCAGGTAATGCACAGTGTCTGCATCGAGAATGATTTACAATGAAACCACATAAGAAACTTTCATAGTTCAGGACTTTCATCTGACCATTCTACAATTCTATGACTTCAATTTTTCTCAAAACTAACATTTTCATAGAACCACAGAATTACTGATGTTGGAAAAGACTTCTCAGCTCACCCAGTGAAATTGTCAGCCCAAAACCACTGTGCCTGCTAAACCATATCCCGAAGTGCCACATCTACACACTTTTTGAACCCCTTGAGGGATGGAGATTGCACCACTGGCCTGGGACAGCCTCTGTCAGTGCTTCACCAATCTTTTGAAGAAGAAATTTTTCCTAATATCCAATCTAAACCTCCCCTGGCATAACTTGAGGCCATTTACTCTTGTCCTCTCACCTGTTACTTGGGAGAAGAGACCAGTACCCACCTCGCTAGAACCTCCTTTCGTGCAGTCATAGACAGTGACAAAGTCTCCCTGAGACTCCTTTTCTCCAGACAGAAAAGCCCCATTTACCTCAGCTGCTCCTCAGAAGACTTGTTCTCCCGCCCCTTCCCCAGCCCCTCAATGCCTGTCTTGTACTAAGGGGCCAAAACCCAAACACACTTGGGGAAGAACAAACTCATGGGAAGTTTTAAAGGTCTATTTCTTTTTCGAAAAACAACAAAAATAGTTATTGACAAACCAACGTTCCCCAGGAGGAGACGCACGCACCAAAACTAGCTTTGCCTAGCAATGCAAGACCCTTCAGAGATTCCTAATGGTCAAGCCCAATTTTTAGAAGAGATCTGGTGTTTGAATTTATTCAGATTCTGTAATAGCAAAGGGCATGAGGTTTAATGGCTTGAAAAATCCAGGACGTATAACATATGGATCAATATTCTCCATCTGCACAGCCAGAGTGACAGGAGGAGAACATTCTGAAACGCAATACATCTGTGCGAGTAAGCTCATGCAGTATGTTAAAAAGTCACCTGACAGCTAACCTCACAGGATATTAATTAGAATCCAAGTTAGAAACAAATATGATAAATATGAAACTCAAATGCCTAAAAATTCCCTTTTTTTTAATATATGTTTTTCATGCATTATTTTGGGATACAAACATAACAGTGCTCTCAAAATACCCCACTCCCTTTTTAATGTAACATTTATTCTGCTATGTTGATTTTGTTCATCTCTGAGCTGGAATTTAACAGTACATTAGATCACTTTAGAGCTTTTGTTACTATGGTAACACTGCGCTGCAGTTATATTTCTTCACCTCCAATCTTGATTTTGAGGTGACTGGTTATATTTATTCCCATCTTTTACAGGATCTCACTGTGATGGAAAAGCATTTGGAAAAAGAAAAATGTTAGCGTGACCATAAGGTGCGTATCCCATGCTGGTTGATTTGTGTGGAAGGTTAAGTGTGCTATGGGTTAAATGCTCTCACTTAACTTTTCAGGCCTTTAGAGTTCTAAATTAAGTTAAATTACAGGTTGAGTAAAGTTTGTATTGGTCACTCTTGGATCTCTTCTCTGAAGAGCACAGAAACAGTATGCAACTGCAGAGGATGTTGGGAGATCAGCTCCAGCTCCTCAGAGATGAAAGGTTTATAACACAACACAAAGATGCAGAAAACCAGCTTCGCAGATCTCACTAGATGCTTTACAAAACCTTCTTCCTCATCAAAGCTCAGGTCCACACTGCAGAAATTTTCTGCAGATTAGGACTAGAAGACCTGGAGACTGCTCCCATCCACAGAAAGCCTAACTGTCCCACGTGGGTGATGTTCTAGAACCCTCAACACAGGCAAAATACGGACCTGTTGGAGCAGGTTCAGAGGAGGCCACTAAAATAATCAAAGGCCTGAAACACCTCCTCTATAAACAGAGGCTGATGGAGTTGTAGTTGTTCAGCCTGGAGAACATTCCTTACAGATCTTATCACAGCCTTTCCATGCTTACAGGGAGCTTACAAGAAAGATGGGGAAAACCTTTTCATCACGGCCTGTAGCAAAAGGACGAGGGGTGATGGTTTTAAACTGAAAAAGAGAGGTTTAGACTGGATATTAGGAAGAAGTTTTTCACGCTGATGGTGGTGAGGCACTGGTGCAGGTGGCAGATGCCCTATTCCTGGAAACATTCAGTGTCAGGTCGGCTGGGGCTCTGAGCTATCTGAGATGTCCCTGCTCACTGCAGGAGCGTTGTACCAGATGACCTTCACAGTCTCTTCCAATCCAAACCATTCTATGATTCTATGGAGCTGAAGATACCCGGGCAGAGAGCAACAGCACTACTGCTCTGTGGAAGGTTCCTTCTGTGTCTGGCTTTATTGGCCTGTATCAGTGGGCACCTTTAATGAACACTCAGCATTCACAAAAATATAGATAATTTAGGCAGTCAAACTTATTAAAAACATCACCTGACACTTCCCACTCTAAGCTTTCATGGTTCTTATAATTTTGTTAAAATGAGCTGAAGTTTTTAGATAAGACACTCAAACAAGATTGTTTAAGAGTAGAGGACTTAATTTTCTCTCTCTTACTCTACAAAAGGAGAAAGACTCCTCAGTCAAAAATCTCCTACATACAGAGAGGCTCCTGCACAAAATTGCCCTCAGGAAGCAGGGCTAAGGAAGTATAAGGTTGTACTCTTATTAAATCATGACTAATCCTGTGGTTGGTCCCCTCTAGGCAGTTACACCAGGCTGATTTTTCATGGGAAGCTTCAAGAAAACTGTTTGGGCAATTTCTAATATAGAATTACAGACAAAGACACGCCTCCCATGTGTTTTTTGTTTAGTATATGTCTTTTGTCATCCTGTGAACCTCACACATAGAGTCAAGACTCTCATTTTTGGAAGCTAAGCATCTCCAAAACAAGACCTCTCTCCCCAGTCATGCTAGAGCCTCAGTTCTCAACCTCCATTCCCAAAGGAGCAACCAGCTTTGTTCCATACCTTCTGAGTTCCCAGCTTCGTCCAAAAAGTGCATTCAAAACCCTTTGTTGCAGACAGCAGGAAGGATTTTTTGCTTTTTTGCTACATTAGCCTAATTCTACCAGCACCCACAGGGTGGCGATCATGATCTGCGCTAGCAAATTAATGGCGTCGGGATCACAAGGTCACTTTGCACAAATAAACAACATATTCATTCTCTCCAAGGAGAACCTTCTGCTTCCTTCTCCTAATGCTGACGAGCTGCAGAACTCATCACATCCTACTTACAACTTATTTTTTTTTACCATAAATCTAAATTGCCACTCTTAGCTCATTTCATCAGTTGGTTTCCTACCTTTCTTTCTTCCTCTCTCAGAGTCCAATGCAAATTTTTGCGTGATGTCATGCTCGCTCTCATTTCAATCAAGCAATCCTTGTCAGGTTTGCAGGCAATCTCTCTGGTTGAACAGTAAACTGGTAAACATTAAACTGCACATCAAGTAGAACAACTCACTCAAGTGGCTCACTAAAGTTTCATTGGCTTTGTCGGTGAGGCAACTAAAGTAACTACTTAATATTTCACCATCTCTTTGATCATTTTTATAACATTTAGTTACCAGAGAGCATTAGCTAAAATGTAACATCTGCTCAGAAAGAAGAAAAAAAGGTACAGTTTTATCTTTTTTTAACTGCTCCTTCTAATGAGATTGATTGAGACATAAAGATGACAGATATTTGCACAGAAACCAAGAGCAATTCCACAGCATCCAGTTAATCAGCATTAGCAGAAACAGCAAAATAATGAAAACTAAGAAAATATTCAAGAGCACAACAGCAGCTACGGTTACATTTCGTAGAATCATTAAGGTTGGAAGACCTCTAAGCTCATCCAGTCCAACTGTCAACCCAACCCAACCCCACCACACCTACTAAACCATGTCCTGAAATGCCACATCTTCCTGTTTTTTTGACACCTCCAGGGATGGAGACTCCACCACTGTCCTGGGCAGACTCTTCCAGTGCTTCACGGCATTTTCAATAAAGAAATTTTTCCTAATATCCAACCTAAACCTCCCATGGCATAACTTGAGGCCGTTTCCTATTTATCTATAACAGAGAGTGGATTGATCATATCTAGGGAGGAACACAACGTTCTTTGGGGATTAAAACACGTTGGCAATTTCTTGCTTAAAAACCAGCTTATTTTTCCTATAACTTGTGTGACCATTTGCCTCTGTGGTTGCAAAGTCTCTAGGATCAGACTCGCAAAACTCAAGCCTGCTTTGTGCAGGACCAAGCAAACACACAGGATTGGAGACGAGGAGAATCAGAATCCGCAATATTCATTCTGCCAGGATGTTCTCAGGTTGTCCAATTTCATTTTTAAATAAATAGACATTAGCATCTAGCTGGGCAAACAAAAGTTTATACATAAAGTAGGCCAGGTTGATCTTGATGGAGTGAGAGAACCTGTCTGGAATAAATATGATTATGCCCTACAGGAAAAAGATGAGAATGGGCAGCTTATTTAGGATGCAAATATTTTGACATTTATGCAGTATTTCACTTGGCAGCAGTAGCAGAAATAGCTCCTATCCTTCCTGAACCACTCAACAGAGACCTCAGCAGGGAAAGCCAAGCCTGCTGAAAAAACACTGGCTGGATGCAGTACTATTGGGCAGAAATCCTTGACCATGGAATCAGGGTGGCCTTGATTTTCACAGCCCTGCATTAACACTCAGATAGGTTAAAGGCATGTATTTCTCACTAGAGAAGAGTAGGATGCGTGTTGGTAGAGCAAAATTCAGTTCATGTGATGGACAGACCCAATTTTGTCAAAACACCAGGCAAAATGATCCATCCTTCTCTGATCTTTGGTTTGAAGCATCAGATTTGCATTTTTGAACAGTTCTAACAGGTTCTTCGGAAAGACCTCTTATAGACAACTGGCTTCTCTCCATACGTGAATTAAACATTCCAACATGAGTGGAAATCGTCTTCCAGATTCCTTGTACAAAAGCCACAGTACTTTCAGCAAGTAAAGATAAAAGGTTGCTGGCCAAGAGAAAACCTGTAATTTTGGTACATCTCCGGGCGAGCTCTGTCTCACAGGAGGGTCCAGTAAGCAGAAAAAGCCGGAAGGAAAGAAGCTTACTAGATGTGGTGGCTGAATTAGTCATTATATAGTCAGAGCTGGAAGATCTTTCCAATTGTGCCAGCACAAGAAGAAGCTGAGAAAACACGAAGAAAGGTTGGACTGATGAACGGAAAAACAATTGTAGGCGTTTCAGAAGCCATTCATGAATGCATGGAACACAAATAGTGTGCTAGCCCTGCAAGGAAATTCAGTGAGGTAGCTGAGAAACTTGCATGTTTGGGCAATTCTTCTCTCTTGTTAATGAAATTCAGCATGATCTCAGAGAGAGTCAGATGCTCTTGAAGAACATCATCTCCAGACAGAGGTCTTTAATAATTTCAATGATTCTGCCTTGTTCCTATGGATAGGGAAACATGCTTGGCAGTTAACGAACCTGCAACCAATTTATAGGACATTCATTCCCTAGCTGTTGGTCACCTGAGCTCCAACTTGCTATCAGTGGGCAAAGATGGACAGAGAAATCTCTCGTGCTGAAGGACTTGTGAACTGGGGACATAATAACAAGTATTCTAACACTGGAAGAGGGAGCCCAGACTTGGCATGCAAAGGAAAGTCACGCTCTCATAACTCTCCTTCCTCAGGGTCAGGCAAGTCCCTTCATGCAGAGATATTAGATGAGATCTTAGGCAGAAATGTTTTGCCGTGAGGGTGGGGAGGCCCTAGCACAGGCTGCCCAGAAAAGTGGTGGCTGCCCCCACCCCACCTCTACCTCCCTAGAGGTGTTCAAGGTCAGGTTGAATGGGGCTTTGAGCAACCTGATGCAGTGGAAGATGTCCCTGGAACTGGATTATCTTTAAGGTCCCTTCTAGCCCAAATCATTCTATGATTTTTATATTCATTCTGTTCTCAGTTCTGTTTCAGTTTTGTACTGTGTGTTCCCTTGTCGAGGACACTAAATTTCTATTCATGTTTTGTTCTGCAGTTTCTTGTGTCCTTGCAGCCAATTTGAAACAAGGATGCTGAAGAAAGAATGAGGATTTTTATAGTTGTCCTTAGCTGATAAGAATGTTTAAGTGACAAGCGATCAGAATACAAAGAAAATCCCCAAATCAAAAGTACTTTGAATGTGAAAGACTTGAATTAAACTGTAAACCTTGTCTGATGATTTGATGCTTCTTCTGATCCCTATACCACTTTCAATGAAGGATCATACTCAATGAAGCAGGTGAGGAAATGTGAAAGGCTTAGTTTACAGGCCTATTTATAGAGGAATTAGGTTTACCCAGCTAGAAAGAGCTCATTTAGTCTGTTCACTTCCTGAATTTCAGATGGGAAGAGTTTAAGGCAGTTTCCTGCTGCTTTGTTTCTGGCAATAGGAGCCCAGGGGCTGTGAAGTCCATCTGCAGAAAAGCACTTAGCCACAGGCAACAGGGGCTTCTTACCTTTTACATTGCTCAGATGCTCCACCAGTGAGACAGTAAGATTAGCTACAAGAAAATGAATGCTTGACCCTACACTTATGTTGCTATGTTTTGTGCACCAGAGAAGTGTTAATTAGCCTCTAAAGGCTGAAGTTATCTATCAGATAAATATGCTCCACCTCTGAGGCCAACATTTGTTTGAATTGAACAAAACAAAACATTCTCCAAAAGAAATATTTTGGGCCCCATCAACATAGGTATTGATTTGCCCTGACTTAATGAAACATCACCTCTTGCTGAACTGTAGGTGTGATTCAATGTCTAACTTTTAGGCTCACTTTACATAAATTACCAGGCTTTAAGTCAAACTAATTATGGTGTCCAAGTCCATGGTGATTCATTCTGATTATCCCAAAGGAGCCGACCTTACCACAAGTACTTCCCTTCATGTTCTGTCATATGGGCACCAAGGTGGAGAAACTGGACACCCATCAGTTTTCAGAAAGGTCTGGGTTATTCTGTGTTATAGACAGTTAAAATAACAAGTACATCATAAAAAACCAAGAAACCACATATATGTTATATTTACCATCTATCATTATCCATCATCTGTTCAGCATCTTGATATATACAAGACAAATTCAGCACGCTCTCTGCATTTATGGCTGCACCTCCCTGTTAGTCTTCGCTCATCGCATATCAGGACAAGCTCTTTAGATCTTCTTGTTTATCTGATCTCTTGAACTGAGCAACTAAGTACATGCAGTTTCTCCTAGAGGAATAGCTTTCACCAGATGACTTGAGCCACAGAGTGATTTAACCACTTGCTTGCCTTAACATCCACTGGCAAACAAATAACAGAGCTATGCAGATTACACAGAGCACTAATAGCTAGTTTAAATTTTTCCATATCACACAGTCCTAGAATTGTTTGAGTTGAAATGGACTTTAAAGCCCCACACAGTTCCTATCCCCCTGCCATGGGCAGGGACACCTCTCACTGGGATCAGGGTGCTCAAAGACCCATCTAACCTGGCCTTGGACACCTCCAGAGATTGGGCATCTACGGCCTCTCTGGACAACATGTGCCAGGGCCTCACCACCCTCACAGGAAAACATTTCTTCCCAATGGCTCATCTAAATCGTCCCTCTTTGAGCTCAAAACCATTCCCCGTTCTCCTATTCCTGCACTCCCTGATCAAGAACCCCTACCCAGCTTTCCTGTAGCCCCTTTCATTACTAGAAGGCTGCTATGAGGTCTCCTGAGAAGTTGAAGGAAGGTCTTTGAGGTCCTTTCCAACCCAAACCATTCTATGATTCTTATTCTGGTCTGGAAGAAGGAGAGATGAGCCCAGCTGTGACCCTGGATGTGGTGTGATGTTTACGAGAAGTTACTACCAACACCCACTGTGCCTTTACTCCTTCAGACACACAGTGTGCTGCTGGGAAATAATGAACACTTCTCCAGTTCTTACTGAAACAGAACTCTTACTGGACCAGTGGGATTTTTATCCAAATAATGAAAATATCACAGCAAGTTCATGGTATTATACTTCACGAGTGTGACTTTCAGAGGTCAGAAGATTTTGGTTATCATAACGTATGCATTGCTGGATCGAAAAGCTTGCACTGTGGGGAATAAGAGATTGACATCCAAAAAAAAAGCATGCCTAGGATAAAAAAAATTACTTCACAGAGAGCAGACCTTTAAAAATGTTACATTAATACTAAAAATATACACTGGGGACTATGATGGTAGCCCGGGTACGTGAATGATTTCTACAAAGACAGCCATCTATTTCACCATGTATTCCTTATCATGGGGAATATGCTCCACTCAACTCTATAAAGACCCATTTTCATCTTCACTGCTTCTCCTACAAGTGAGACAGAAAAAATGCAAGTTACCCAGGTTAGGGAATTACATAGCGTAGAGAGCGTCCATATTGATATTTACTTATAAATACATTTCAGAGAGGCACAAGCACCTGAGTTTTTGCAATTAGTTAATCTGCTCTCATAGAAATACAGAATTGTTTGATTGGAAAAGATCTTGGAGATAGAGTCCAACCACACCTGCTCACAGCTAAAGCACATCCCTGAGCACCACATCTATCTGTACAATGGTTTGAGTTGGAAGAGGCCTTAAAACCCACACAGTTCCAATCCCCCCTGCCATGGGTAGAGACACATTTTACTAGACCAGGGTGCTCAAAGCCCTACCCAGTCTGGCCTCTAACACCTCCAGGGGTGGAGGCATCCACTACTATCATAATAAAACCCTCTGCTATTTGTAGCAATAACACTATGTATTTATGTAGAACAGACATTCTGCACCAAGCCAAAACATTATTGACTTACAGAGCAGATTTTCTTTATTTGTATCATTAAAGACACCTAAAGATACCAGAGAGATGTGTAGAGATAACTTTGTGCTCTAAAGATACTGCTGAGTTTGCAATGAATTGAAGATTTGTCAATGAATTTGCAGTACTTGCTTCCAATAATTTGCTGATCTGTTGTCTCAATGGCACAAACTCGTCTTGAAAATCAAAATTACCGTATTCAGATTGTCTGTCTAAAACATTGTGATAAGAATCACTTTGGCCTCTTTTTTTGACAGCCTGTAAAAAGTTAAAACTATTCAACTCATAAGTAATTATTACTCACCTGAAAAACACCCCTGATAACCCCACTTTGATCTGTCCACAATTTGCATTCACTATTCATACGTCTGCACTGTCAGAGTCAGTAATTCATGGATGGATTAATGAACATTAGTGGAAGTGAAGTCTGAGAGTCTAAGGACAAGCTCCTGTTCAATTAACAAAACAGGCATTTTGAAGTTGTGTTTTTCATTTTTCTCCCTCCCACAGCCCCCTGAAAGGTAAAAAAGGAAACTAATACTTCAATTACTTTACAACAGGAGAACTCCTACAGCAATGCCTAATATTTTGTTGTAGAGAAAGTCCAACTATCATTAGCTTAAAAACTACTGCTTGGATATTTTTAATAGAATAGGGATCATTTCTACTGACACAAAAAAAATTATGGAATGGTTTGGGATGCAAGCAATATTTTAAAGACCATCCAGTGCCAACCCCTTGCTATGGGCAGGGATGCCTCCCACTAGACCAGGCTGCTTAAAGCCGCATCCAACCTGATCTTGAACACTTCCAGGGATGGGGCAACCATGGCTTCTCTGGGCAATCTGTGCCAGGGCCTCCCCAGGCTCACAGGAAAATATTTCTTCCTAAAACCTCATCTTAATCTCCCCTCTTTCAGCTTAAAAGCACTTCCCCTCATCCTATCCCTTCACTCCTTGATCAAGAGCCTCTCCCCAGCTTTCCAGGAGCTCCTTTCAGTACTGGAAGACTGCTCTAAAGTGTCCCCAGATCCTTCTCTTCTCCAGGATGAACAACCCAGACTCTTTCAGCCTGTCTTCATAGCAGAGGTGTTCCAGCCCTCTGATCACTTTTGTAGCCTCCTCTGGGCCCGTTCCAACAGTTCCATATCCTTCTTATGTTCGGGATTCCAGAACTGTACGCAGGACTCCAGGTGGGATCTCACGAGAGCAGAGGAGAGATGAAGAATCCCCTCCCTCGTCCTGCTGGTTTAAGGCATGGCACACAAATGCCTCAGCCTCAAGGAACAAATATCTACATGCGCTACCAAACAGCAACAGAGGACCTCATCCACAAAACACAAAGCAGCAGCGCTGCATGTCTCTGCCCTGTCCATCCACCATTCCTCTATGCTGATTATACTCCCCCTGATTACAGACATGTCAATAAAAAGAGAATTTGGACCATGTACAGCTCAGTTTCAGCAGAATTTATGTGTAGTTACTGAGTTTTATTTCCTACCATTACGTGTTATGCTACAGATAAAATTGTGATTTCAGCCATCTCATCAAACCAAACCTCACATTTAAGCACTTATCAGACCTTTGCTAGACAATACAGAAGTGCTGTTACACACAAGACATCGCTTATCTCCTTATCTCCTTGTTGCCCTGCAAATTCTCTCTCTTTAGTTGCATTCACAGACTAGGGTGTATGTTTCATACATGTATTTAACTGCTGAAAGGCTGGCGGCCCAATTCCAAAGCATCAGATTTCCAAACCATTTGTGAAGTTAATGAGTACTTCTTGCATTAAGGTTTTTTTACCAATGTTATATTTAATTACTGAAATTACAAGGCAGTTTAATTATAACTAGCCACACAAGCTTTCCAAGCATTTAAAAGACAGATCCAGGTTCAAATAAGTTTGGTTCATTTGTTCCCAACACAAAGAACAGCAGCACAATCATGAACTGCACATCATCAGGTTGGACACGATGATCCTCGTGGGCACCTTCCAACTCAGGACATTCTATGATATTGCTGTGAAGCCTTGTTGTTAGATGACAGCTGGTAATCAGAACCAAAGTAGCAATAAAGGGCCATTGCCTGCAACCCCAGAAACAGAGGTTCACAGGAGACACGGAATCATAGAATGGTTTGGAAGAGATCTTAAAGGTCATCCAGTTCCAACCGCCCTTCCACTGGATCAGGTTCCTCAAAGTCTCATCCAACCTGGTCTTGAACACCTCCAGGGATGGGGCAGCCATGACTTTCCTGAGCAACCCGTGCCAGGGCCTCCTCACCCTCATCGTAAAGAACTTCTCCATAACATCTAAACTAAAACTTTCCCCTTCCAATTTAAAATCATTTCCACCATTTCAAGCCATCAATCACCTGCAGTCTGAATTTATCAGTCCAGAATACAATTTATGGATGCATTCTTGGCCAAAGTGAACATATTCATGCTGTAGAAACCAGTCTGACTGATACTTGTTTTTGTTAATGTGAGCCCACGTTTAAATTCTAAAGTTACTTTACCATTCACAGCTTTGTGCCTGGGGCTACTTTCTGTGCGATAGAAAGCCACATTGTGATTTTCACAAAGAATAATACCTGTATTGTTTACAAAGCAGGGCTAGAGACAGCTCTGCTCGCTACCACCTGCAGGCATTGAAAATTAGAACAAGTACATGCTTAATCATTTACCACCAAAATGGAACAGCTACAATAACATCAAAAAAGAACAAAAATAAACATTTTACTCCATTGAAATGATGCTATGAATAATGCAATATGCTACAAGAGTGTCAAACATGACCTCCTTTTGACCAAAGCTCAACAAGTCATTTCTCAAACAACACCCCTCATTTGCCAGTAGAAACCTATGGCTTATTGGTGTCTCAGAGGTGACTTAGAACATTTAGTGAGAGCAAAGCCAACCAGAAGTAGAAGCTCAGCTTCTAGAAAGCAAATATAAATGCATTTTGATCGAAGAACTGTGATCAATTATAGCATTATTTGTATATAGCAGTCATAGGTTAGAAAGTGACTGGTAATTCTTTGGCTTTGATTTAGGCCAGTGGGTTGGTTTAGTCATAGAATCATAGAAAGCATCATAGAATGGTTTGGGTTGGAATGGACCTCAAAGTCCATCCAGTCTCAATCCCTGCCATGGGCAGGGACACCTCCCACTGATCAGATGCTCAAAGCCCCATCCAACCTGGCCCTGAACACCTCCAGGGATAGGGCAGCCACCACTTCTCTGGGCAACCTGGGCCAGGGTCTCATCACCCTCACGGAGAAGAATTTCTGTACTGGAAATTCCATTTAAAGCTCACTTTAAAGGCAAGATTCTTCTTAGCAGATTAACATCCTTCAGGATCTACAACAATTGTCTCCCAGGACATGAGGTGCCTGTACTGCTTAATGTCCAAGAGCTTGATGTCATAAATGTAAGACGCTATAGGGGAAAGAGTGATTTATTTTTATTAATGATGTCTTTTTAGCTTTGAAAGCTGTTCTTGACATATTCTTGAGTATCAACACACTGTGCCTGCCAAATAGCAATCAACTACCTACTGCATTTGCCAACACGTACCTCATAGCTGCATACAGACTCCGACAACCATCAACACCACGGTTTCAAAACATGTTACATAAATTTTACCCAGTATGACTACGAGTTTCTGGTAATGCACACTCCCAAAAACACGTCTACAAAGGCAAGCAATTTGGGAGTGCTACCAGGATCAGGCAGAAAAGAAGAACAGGAGCTGGCCTACAGAGCCTTACTGGCTGGGAGATGCTGACCCATGCAGAGAACTTAGCTGGTTTAACAGTCACTGCTTGCCTATTACGGACAATTAAAGTCACTTGTCTCCATTGCTCCATTTCAGTCATGTATTGTAAAACTGTGAGCTTTTCTGCCTGTATCTGTCCCAGGACGACTACTAATATCACCTCCCTTTCAGATAGGACCATTCTGGAGCCCCACCAGCTATGTGTTGCACGAGAGGAGGATGTGGGCTTTAAGACGGAGTGCAAATTCTTCTAACCTCCAGTGATTGATGAGGTATTGATCAACAGCCTCCTTGAAGAAAACATCAGAGGGAAATATCTAACCATGAATTTGTGTGATCCATGTTTATGTGTCACCCTGAATTACTCCAGGTAGGCTGCCTCTTAATTTCAAGAGTACAAAACCCACAATTCAGAGTCCTTAACCAAAGTCCAGATGCTCACACAAACCTGTGGATTGTGCTGTTCACAGCAGTATCAGCTTGGCCTCCTGAGCAGTGCTGGCAGAGATGTTCACCAAGGGCACAGTCTGCGACACCAGAATTGAGCAGACTCATCTGAGATGTCTCTGCTCACTGCAGGGAGGCGTGGAATAGGATGACCTTTGCAGCCCCTTCCAACCCAAACCATTCTGTGGTTCACCTGGTTGCATCCTTTAAAAAAATGCAAAGATCTCTACATGATTGATGCCTCCATCAAAACAAGAAAACATTGAGTGGTGATAAGTATGTCTGTCTATGTCCAGAGCCAGCATCTGTATCTGGCCATTACAGCTCCAGCAGGTCTGGGGAACACAAAAAGGAATCAAACAGCCAAATAAAGGCCACAATGAGCCCTCCTTATTTCCTGTAAAAAAGTAAGAGCCTGCAGGGGAGAAATAAATTAGGTAAAAATGAATAGCTTTTTAAATTCTAATGAGTAACACATCACCCAGAGCTAGACAAACTGCTCAAAAGAAACCCAAACCCTATGTTTTTTATTTCTCAGTAGCTGGGAACATTGATGCAAGAGCTCAAGGCAGATACATTAATCTCCCGTCAGCTACAGAGAAATGAAATGTTATATTCAGCACTGCTTTCTTAAATGCCATTTTAACAAGGGGTTTTCCATCATCTTCCTCTCAACAACAAATTTATTTTAATTTAAATAACAAAATAATAATCTAAATAAACCTTAAGAAGGGTGGACATTCATTAGAATGCATTCCAGCCCTGGCTTTGAGATTGATTATGTTTTCTACCGTTTACAATATACATGTGCTGACCTCTCCATGGGGTCTGCCCCTGTCCTGCTCTCCTCCTTGCAACTCCACACCATACGTCCCCTCAGCACCAAGAGCCCCCTAGTGCTGTTAAAGCAAATCAGACCAAAATACCCTTTACTGAAACAAAGGAGTTGGGTTTGTCCCACATATGACTCTCAGAAGAGCTACTTGAGATTCATAGAATGGTTTGGGTTGGAAGGATCCTTAAAGCTCATCCAGTTCCAACCCCCTACCATGGGCAGGGATACCTTTCACAGGATCAGGGTGCTCAAAGCAAATCCCTTCCAAGTCTCCTAGGTGCATTTGGACTGACAGGCACTAAGGCTGACCTGGTCTCTGCCATCCTCACTTTCAGTAGGACCACGCAGTTCCTTCCTGACTGATGCCCACTTCTCAATCTGGATGAGTACAGACCACCTTGGAACTTTCCTTCCCAGCCATGTTCCTCTGTGCTGCATTTCCCCATCTCCTCATGCACTTGGGACAATGTTCATCACCAAGAAGACCCTCAGAGGAACAGTGAATGCTCTCAGGTACCACCGACTCCTTTTCTAATTTTCTACTGATTATGGTTCCTTGATATTATTCTCCTCAAGGCTTGTGCAAATAATTTTGACCACGTGTGTTAAAGTAATGTATATTTTATGCACAATCGCGGCTAGTATTTGCTCTATCTTGAAATGACTAGTGAGGATTTAGCACTTCAGGAGGAAGAAAATCATTTAGCTGGTAAGGCCAGTGTGGTTGTCACAACAGAGCTGATCAAATGTAGCCCTGAGGTGGGAATATGCAAGCACATTTATTCAGTGCATTATGTTTTCCTCTGTGGGAGAAATCTCGTTATTTATACAACACAATTGAGGCATATGTCCAGCAATGCTGGTAACAAGTATTTTTAAGGATGAAAGACAAAACCAAAACCTTACTGTGACCAAGTTGCCTCAGAAATGAAAATCCACTTAAAATCATATTTTCCCAGGTGAAAAGCAAATCAGAAGAGGAAGTTGAGGGGAGACCTCCTTGCTCTGTACAACTACCACTTAAAAGGAGGTTGCAGTGAGGTGGGTGTTGGTCTCTTCTCCCAAGTAACAAGTGATAGGATGAGAGGAAATGGTCTCAAGTTGTGCTGGGGAGGTTTACATTAGATATGAGGAAATATTTCTTTATTGAGAGAGTGGTGAAGCACTGACAGAGGCGGCACAGGGCAGTGCTGGAGTATCCAATCATGGAGGGGTTCAAAAAGGGACTTTGGGATATGGTTTAGAAAGCACTGTCGGTTTGGGCTGATGGTTGGACTGGACGGGCTGAGAGGTCCTTTCCAACCTTAATGATTCTATGATTCTATAAAAAGAACCTGATAAAAAAAAAGCAGAAAGGTAGAAGAACACTTATTCTCACATAGATTTTTCCTACCAAACCTTGAGATCTAGGAAATGCTTTGATGATTTCAAAACCCAACAGCAATGATATGCATAGGGGACAGATATTTTTGATTTAGTGCATTCCACTCCAAGTCCTCCTGATGTCAGGAGGGCATGACTAGAGAGAGAAGTGTTTAAGTGTGGAAGGACCTCAGGTTCTGCAGCTCTGGGCAGTCACAACCATTAGACAACAAACTGGTTTGATAGGTGTTGCAGAAACCAGGGCCCAGTTGGTGCAGACTGTGCCCTGAGCCTGGCAGGAACATTTGGTTCACGATGATTTAAAATCAAGCTTCTCTTATTTTACATCACAGGTGGTGCCTAAGTCAAGTCCCTACCTGTGGGTTATAATTGAGAATCCAAACACTAAACAGTTGGCTAATGCAAAAACTAATTCACAGATGGCAAAACCAGCATTCCCTGCTTTCATTTTTTTTTTTTATTTGTATTCCATTAGTACCCAAAAGCTTCAGCTGGGATCAGCATCTGACTGCTACTGTCCTTGTGTGCATTATTCAGTACTACTTCATTCTTGCCAGGATTTCCAATATACATATGGATGTATATAGAAAAACATTTGTTCAAGGAAAGAGCTGCAAGAAATCCTGGCTTTCTTGCAAAATAGAATTTTCATAGAATCACAGAATGGTTTGGGATGGAAGGGACCCCAAAACTCATCCAATTCCAACCCCTCTGCCATTGGCAGGGACACCTCCCACTGGATCAGCGTGATCCCTACTGTTAGCAGTATTACATAAACTCTCACTGCCATAACATAGCATTAGAGTTGGATAAAGGCCACCGGGATAATTACATTGTACCTTATTAAAATTTTAGAGCCATGTCAATTGCAGGAGAGTCTTATTACTGAGTCTCCCATGATTAAAATCCGCCACCGCTTCCCTGCTGTTGGTGTTATTTAAAGGACATGTACAATAATCCATGCATAATCCAGGGCCAGATCACAGATCCCACCAGTAGGAAGGCAGTAGCAGCTGAGGGAGGATGTGGTTTTACACATCTCAACATGAGGCAGGCAGAGCACTGGCCCTTGCACTGCTTTTGCTTGAGGTGTAGCTTTCAAGTAATGACCAAGACTTTGCATGGCAAGGGGAACAGAAGAGGTGCAAGATCATCACTACACCAATCTCCTAATGCATCTGGAAAGAAAACTGGGAGCAGCCATCACAAAGTACCCCTGGGGTCCTCTGTGTATTCAGGCTCTGGGGGCTCTGCTACAATACAGGCTTTATGAGCTCAGAAAAAAAAATGCAGCTCAGCTAGTGAGCCACCGCAGCCCCAAAGCCCTGCAGGGGACATTGTCCTGGAATATTCACTCTCTTATTTCAGTTATCCTTCAATGTTATGCCTGAGTTTTCTCCACCTCCCCAGTTTTCTTCCTCCTGTTTCCAAACCACAAGTCTGTCCTCCAGGAACCAAACCTTCTGGTTAAACACTTGCTGTCACAAAGCTTGCGTGGTACAGAAGGGCTACATTTACAAGTGGGTTGGAACTAAATTGTCTCCAGGGTTCTTCCAACCCAAACCATTTCCTGATTCTATGACATTCACTTTTTGTGCTCCGTTGGTACAAGAGGCACTACGAAAAATGAACCAGTTCATGCAGGGACACACTGAGCTCATAGTAGTGGTTCCAAGGCAGGGGCGACCCCCTCATCCCTGTAGACCTGGCTAGGTAGATCACAGGACTGTGTAAAAGGTTCAAGTTGGTTGGAAAACCACTGTATGCTATGGCACATCCACAGGAAAGGTGACTCTTACACTAAAGTTTTTCCCTCTAATGTGAATCTGCTTGCATATTGGCTTCATTACATAGCAAAAAAAAAAAAAGTCTCTCCATCCCAAGATCCTTAATTTAAAACTTCATATGCAACAGCAGTCACCAACACAAGGTATTGTTCAGAAAACACACCACATGATTCTGTTTGCGGCTGTCACTGTAAAAAGACAGCTCATATCTAAATGTTGGACCTTGCAGTATTGAAGCAGCATGGAATTATATACTAAATCCCACACAGATACTGGAAAAAGCAGCAAAACTTGTTATATTTCTTTGTACAAAGTTGGAAGAAAAGTTTTATTTGGAAAATACATTTGAGGATGGCTTCCTGGAGAGACGAGCAGGGAAGCAAATCCTATTTCAGCCAGCAGTATTACTTATCTGAACCGAGTAAAAGTGAAATCAGGTTTTCCTAGGGAAGCAGGAGGAGGGAACCTAAGGATAATAGGCAAGGGATTAATCCTAATGGAACTAGTGGATAAATCTCTATGCATCAATAACAGGCTCCAAACGATCCTAAATCACTAAGTCTGCACTAGGCCTGCTGCACCGCTAGCTGCTATTAGCCCTGGTAAGGGAGCTACATGTTTTCAGAGTAGGTTGTGCCCTGATTTCTTGCACAATTTCTATCAACACAGAAGCACTGCAGCCTCAAGCTCCATGGTGAACTTGTCTGCCACCTTCTTCATATGCCCTAGTCCAAAGAAGGGGTTTGATTACTGAAAAAGGAGGGGAAAATAAAGAGCATCCACTGTCTTTCAAGTTCAAGGCTGCAGAGCAGTGAGGGCTTTGAGGCCCGGCAGAAAACTATCTATAGCCATTTCTGTATAGCATTTGCACTCCGCATTTGCAGGCAAACATCTCTATAAATCAATTTGTACTTCACTGTTGGAGTTGGCATGTTCAAAAGACAGGTAGATGAGGTGCTCAGGGATATGGTTTAGCAGTGGACAGGTGTGGTTGGACTCAGTCTCAGAAGTTTTTTTCAGCCAAAAGATTCTATGATTATCACTGATTCTACAAAGACCCAGATCACAGTTGTTCTAGAAACCATTTTGGAGGCCGGGGTTAGACCTTATTCTATTTATTTGTCCCTGAAGTTTAAAAGGGTTAAACCTTCCTGGAGCTAGATGGGTTTGACAGACCCCCTCAGCAAGAAAGAATCAGAGATGTCACTGCTTTTAAGTATAAACATGAGGGTGCTTGCATCTGATGATGACGCCAGAAATGTGTGTCTTCACAGAGAGAACCAAGCCAGGTCTTCTTCTCTCATTTACTACTTGAGTTTGGAATGACATCTTAGAAGTCCAGTGGTATAAAATTCCCACCAGTAACCATTTAAAAAGAGATTGAAACTGTTGTAAAGGAGAAACATCTTTCAGTCTTCAAGCACTAAAGGTTACTATAAGAAGTGGTTCATATAGCTCGAACGGATGCAGTTTTAGAGACTTGCTAAAGCTAAGCAAGACGAAGGCTTGCATCCCTGAAAGAGAGAAAGCTTTGAGAGTGATCTCAAAAGTGTAAGCTACCACCAATCTAACTTCACTGTGGGTAGGTTAGTTCTGCACTTGGCAATCAGAGCAATTCCAACACCATCTTAGAGCTCCTTGCTTTGCAAGTATCAAAAAAGTCTCACACTGAAACTACAGAAATACTGTCAGAGACCACTGCAATTTTGTACAGACAGGCCAAGCTGAATCATCCTCTTAACAGAATAGGAAAGAGACACTAAGAGTAGAGATATAGGCTGTCCACTGATGGTTGCACCACTGATTTCTCATGCAATCTCATAATAAGGTTTCACTTATCCCATCCAAGTTTAATTTTGGGACAGATACCCTTAGTATGTCAGAGATATGAGCTATGGGAGAGGTCAGGGACATATTCTTCATGGATCTGAATGAGAAATGTGGTGCCTTAAGCCACTTGTATAATGGTGCTGAACACTAAGGATGCCCATAAAGCAACTTCTCTTTATTAACTGAAATAAGCCAGGTGTAGTTTTCTTCTGAATGGGAAACACAGACTTGAAATGACACGCCAGTCTTGAAGCTTTTCTGTTTATCAGTAGCACAGCAACATCAAAGGAAGAGAAAGCAACTAATTTGTTTGATTTATAACTTGATTATTTTCACATGCACTTACCACAGAAGATACCTTTTAGGGATCAGCTGCTTGATGAGATTTCATTCAAGCTATTAAGTAATGATGCTATCTCAAAATGCAAACATCAGAGCCACCATGCCTATATGAAGGTCTTGAGAGAAAAGAACAATAATGGACATAAAAAGAAACATAAGAGGTTTTTGACATTCGTAAGTTTACGTGTCCATGAGTGCCAGCCTTGCTTTGTCATGTGTTTTCTTTTCTTAGGCATGAAAATTGAAGTCTGCAGGTTTCAAGTGGATGAAAGTAAACACACAGCACTAAGGAAGGAAAAACAGCAGAGCTGCAAAATCTAAATGTGAACCCATTCCACAATCAAACACCGTGGGGACTCAAATCAGAAGCACTTACAGTGAGAATGGGTCAGCAAGACAGTTCAGAGTACGTCTGTTCCCATGGGCTACAAAGAGGGGCTTTGTCTGCTTGTTTGTTTGTTTTTTGAGAACCTCATTACAGGGAAACATAAGTTGCAACTTCTCTATTGATTATTAGAGGAGAGCAAGGAAGGGCATTTCTGTTCTCTGTTCAATGATCCATGCAACCAGAGCAATATTCACAGCAAGCAAACCCAGGCTGCAAGAAGCCAAAATACCCAGCACAGCAAACATTTTCAAATTAACATCATTAGGGCTGAATCAGGGTGATCTGTGAAACTTACTCCAAAATCTTTTCTCTTGGAAAACATTAAAGTACATTCAAATAAATCAATAAACATATCAGGGTTCACAGGGACAGGATGAGAAGGAATGGTTTTCAGCTGAAAGAGGGGAGATTGACATGAGATCTTCAGGAGAAATGTTTTCCTGTGAGGGTGAGGAGGCCCTGGCTGCCCCTCCATGGGGGATGTTCAAGGCCAGGTTGGATGGGGCTTTGATCACCCTGATCCAGTGGCAGGTGTTCTTGCCCATGGCAGGTGGTTGGAAATGGATGGGCTTGAAGGTCCATTCCAACCCAAACCATTCTAGGATTCCATGCTCTATGTTATATAAGCTATAACTTTAACACATTGAACTAGAGAGATTTAGGCTATATTGAGTTTATAGAGACTGTAAAACATTAAAATGGGGTTCTTAATGTTCCCCATCACATTGCTGAAACTAGAAAGAATATTCAGGTTTGCATTCTCTCTTTTTCTGCACACAATACATGAAAAAGGCCACTTTTCACAATCGTTGATCCAAAAGGTGTGTTATTTCTACAAACAAGAAGCAAGCGATCACGGTACCTGGTGTCTCCAGCCCTAAGAACAAGCAAGTGCTCTCACTTCTGAAGGTTTCTTGCAATAGTAAATTTGCAGCCTGGCTGGAGGCTGCTTACCTGTTTTACATAGGTGGAGAAAATTATACCCTGTGGCAGTCTTCATCCACAGTCTCAGTGCTTGCATGGTACAATATGAAGATTTGAGATTTATTAGGGCCATTAATGTGAAAACAGGTTTGTGTATGAAGATATCCAGAAGCAGTAGCATGTAAAACTTGAGGAGGACCACAGGCAGTGCCACTCCTTAAGCACAGAGGAACTGTCTTTGGAAAGGGTAAATCTCATTTGTGCAGGAGACAAGACTTCCTTGAGGGACTTTACAAGGCTGTGAAGTACAACCCTGCAGCATCAACACTTTCCACTTCATCACAAGCTTCAATGCCTTCTGCAGACTTACAAGAACCTGCTTTAATTAATTTGTCATATGGGTACCATACAGAAATCTAATGAAACTTAGGCAAGCAGAGAAAAGAAGAGAGGGAGAAGCACGTAGAATCATAGAATGGTTTGGGTCAGAGAGACCTTAAAGATCATCAAATTCCAACCACCTCACCATGGGCAGGAACACCTCCCACTGAACGAGGATGCACAAAGCCCCATCCAACCTGGCCTTGAACACCTCCAGGGACAGGGCAGCCAGCACTTCTCTGGGCAACCTGTGCCAGGGTCTCACTACCCTCACTGAGAAGAACTTCTCCCTAAGATCTCATCTCAATCTCCCTTCTTTCAGCTAAAAAACACTCCCCTCATCCTATCACTGCACTCTCTGATCAAGAGCCTGCCCCAGATTTCCTGGAGCCCCTTTTCACGCTGTTCTAAGGTCTGATGGTAATTATGTCTGAACCCAAAGTGAAGAGGTGGCAGGAATCATTCCATCACAATTGTTCTGGTTTGGCTGCAGTACATGCTATGAATAAACATCCAAAACTCTTTATTATTCTAAACCTTAGACAGTTATCTTGCAGAAGAATTGGTTACACTGCTGAAGCTGTGCAGATGACAACAGGAAAAAAAAGCCTGGTTATAATCATTGCACATGCTTGGAAAAAATATGTTGTGCCTTCAGTGGGTATGAATAGCTCAATCTCTAGCCCAGCTCTGGAGTTTTGCGAGATCATTCACTGTTGGTTTTACAAACAGAAAACAGTTTTTGTGGGGTAGAAATCACACCAAAACACAGCACAAGACATTTTACAAGACAGAAAACAACTTTACACACAGACTTTCCATGGATGATAAAGAGGAGTAATGGGTTGTGGCTGACGTGACTAATCTTCTAAAAGCTTGCAAGGATCTTTTAAGATCAAGGGACCCTTCCCCTCTGCACAGTATCAGAGAAATAACTTCATGTTGTTAACTAGATCTCCATTCATGAAATCTAAAAGAAATAAAAACCAAGTATAGGAAAAAAAATCAGTAATTTAGCTACAAGGTCTCACCAAAATTTCTGCATGGATGATCTATCACTCTTTGCTTTCTACATAACATGGATTTCTTTGCGATAGGTCAAATGGATCAGGAAAAAAAGGAACGATTACATAAGCTATTATTTATTGCCTTGCATTCTTGTTGGACATCCAAATTTTGATAATATTTTTCCCTTGCAGAGGAGTCAGAGAAAATGAAGGTGCTTAACAGAATAATGAGATAAAGCAGAAGTAAGTGAGACAAGAGCATGTGTTCGTTTATTTATACCAACTTTGCAAAGCGTTCAACATATTTGATTCAGTGAGGCACATATCCATCATGTAATTTAATTAGCACTTATAGTAGATACCATAAATGTTTCTAATGCATGCTTCCTACTACATGCAATGATAAATAGCGTGCTTATTTATAACAGCAAACTGACCAGAAGATGGCCCCAAAGTGAATACAATCCAACTTGAAACTCACTCCAGGGAACAGGATGATGTCAAAAAGTGCAAACCTTATTTATCAGCCCTGAAAAATACAGAAAGCAGGACTCTCTGAACGGTTAAAGTATTTGTCATTGTAGCACTCCAATTATCCTAAAATTCATTATGAGGAAGATGGAACAGAGATAATCACTGATCTACTTTATTTCCTTAAACATTAAAGCCAGAATAACTAACACTAGTGAAGAACCAATCTTATTCCCGTGTTATGTTGTTTAAAATTTGGTTTTCCCAAAACTCAGTTATAGGCACTAACCCAATGGTCACTCGTGAAAACCATGACAAAACTGATAAATGCACTGAGTTTTGCTTTCTGCCCTCCTCTGGGGTGTCCTGAGGACAGCAGAGTCACCAACTTGTGCCTTCATTTTTGCTACAATTGACTGAGAAAGAATCAAAATCCGTTCCACAGCATTTATGAAAGTGCTCCTTCCTTTACAACTACTACCCTGGGAAGAAGATTGCACATCTGCTGTCACCAGTGACAGTAAAAAGATCCTCTCTCCTAGCTGAAATGGCACAGGCCACTGTTCTTCAAGCTCTCATGTGCAGAACCAGTTTTGGGGGGGTGAGGGTGTAAATCATTAGCACTGCCCAGAAAACAATAGTAAATGTGCTCCTATCTGGAAATGGGTAACATAAATCTATGAAGCACAGCCGCTTTATACTTCAAGCAGGTGAAACTGCTGGCTACAACAGTAGTCTTTTTTTTCAAAAAGCAGATGATTTGAAAAGAAATATTTGCATAAAAATTATTTAATTTGACTGGAATCAATTATGGCATCCTTTACACCACAACTCCATAAAGTCCTTTCCTACTCATGCATTGAAAAAAAACAGTGGATAGGAAGGGTTCAGACTGAAATCACAGCAGAATAAGATCTTCATAATTTAAACTTAAGTCACTGTGTAAGGACATAATACAGCTTGTTATCCATATTAAGAATGTACATCTCTATACTGTATTACAAATCCAGACAGAGCAAGGAGGAATAGAAGTTTAGTCTGGAAAAGTTGGAAGAAACAAGAAGATTACTTCTTGCATTTAACGAAAGTGAATAGGAAGATTAATTGGCTTCCACGATATCATTTCTATTTAACAGAGATGTTCTGAAAGGACTGAATGGGTACAAGTGTCCCTGGGAAGCCATAAGCTGTGGCAGGTAAATTAAGACAGTCAGGCTTGGACCAGAGATACAGACATGATACGATGACACGAGGAAAATAGTTTTGGTAGATACTTATGGATAACAACACAATTTGGAATAGGTCAAGACAGAGTCAAGGGAAATGCTTGTTTTGATAGAGCATCAATTCCTTATTGGATGCTGACAGTCAATATTATGCTCACTTTAATTTAAAGTGTTATTCCTTAAAAAACAGCCCTTGAATATCATTAAAAGGGTTACTCCAAGATGATAATTATTTTTCTCACACACATCTTGACCAAGCTACACAAGATCTGAACAGCCAGTTCCATCAACAGCGGGAAAAGGCGAAATGATATTTTAGCTAACTCTGGGGCAAAAAAAAAAGAGAGCAGTAAAGCCTCCACAAACTTTTTACTCCTCAATTTTCTATGCTCCACAGGGTAGCTCTGCACCTCCATTGAAGCCACAGGACACTTGACAACCAGAGACAAAGGATTTCGCAAAGGCTCTTATTCAAGCTCCATCCCCAGCTTTTAAATACTGAAACAGAATTAAGATTAATAGAATATAGAGTTTCTACAATTAAGATATACTCTAGACAAGCAAAACCGTAATGTTTATTCACAGAGCATCAATAATTATGATTCAAACCATTCATTTTAATTCAAAATCAGATAGTGTCAAGAAGCACTGCGGCTGGGCATGAGGAATACCCTTCTGTCTAGACAGAAATTATTCCTGAAGGAGGACTGCGAGTCACCCCAGGGCTTTTGATCAACACATTCAAAGTGTAAACAAATGTTGCCTGAAATAGAAAACTCATCACTTATCACAACATAACTGCAGCTGCACAAATTTCAGATAACAGTGGTACTTGCCTCAATTTCCGATGTCCAGATCCCACCCTACTGTGTTCCACAGCGGGTAGAGTCTAGCAGCTGGCACTGCAATTACCCAGGACATTTCATCACCAACAAAGAGCTCAGAGCTAATTGCCAAGTCATTTTGTGCAGAACATGGTAGGTTAGACCTGAATCATTTGTACTTATATGGCTTTCAAATGGTAGAATATGAGGAAACAATGGTATTCTCATGGAGAAGATTACAAACATCTCAAAGAAATATAATCTGAAATCTAACACATGTTTGGAAGAATGGAAATACTTGAGGCTTCAACAGTCAAATGTTTCCCATGACTGGTTGCCATTGTTCTGGATTCCAGACCTTCTGAAAAAATGGGCCATTGCTGAAAGCCTCACAAACTATCTGGAGTGAAAAGTCAGATTAAAGTTCCCCTTTGAAATGAATTTTAGAAGAAGCTGCCTTAAATAGTCAGAGGGCAGAAAGTGTTAATGTTGTCGGAATGAGGAATTGTTCATAAGTGCCCATCATGCTATGGCACGTTTCCAAGATAAGGAATACATTAACACAAAATCATATTGCAGAATCATTTGTGTTGAAAGGGACCTCAAAGCCCATCCAGTTCCAACTCCCGCCCATGGGCAGGGACACCTCCCACACTGAATCAGGGTGCACAAAGCCCCATTCAACCTGGCCTTGAACACCTCCAAGGATGGGGCAGCCACCACTTCTCTGGGCAACCTGTGCCAGGGCCTCACCACCCACACAGGAAAACATTTCTTCCTAAGATCTCATCTTAATCTCCCTTCTTTCAGCTGAAATCCATTCTCCTCATCCTATATCCCTGCACTCTCTGATCAAGAGCCCCTCCCCAGCTTTTCTAGAGCCCCTTTCAGTACTGGGAAGCTGCTTTAATGTCTCCCCTCGGGCTTCTCCAGGATTAACAAGCCCAACTCTCTCAGCCTGTCATCATGTAGGGGGTCTTCCAGCCCTTGGATCATCTCTGTGGCCTCCTCTGGACTTGCTCCAATAGCTCCATGTTCTTCCTGTGCTGAAGGTTCCAGAATTGAAAGCAGGATTCCAGGTGAGGTCTCACCAGAGCAGAGGGGCAGAATTACCTTCCAAGAACCATATGGGTTGAATTATCGAATTTCAGATTGCCAAACTACCAGATTAAAATCATTCTGCTGTAGTTTCCTCCCTTCTACCCTCCCAAGTGAAGAGAGGAAGGCTGATTTCTACATATTTAACTGATTATACTCCCAAATATTTTCCCTGATACTAGAGAAAAATAAGATATCTTCAGTAGTTTGGAAAGTGAGTTTTGAAGAAGAAAGATGAAGGCATAACATGAAAAGACATCTGAGATATGAAATTAACATTTAAAGATGTCAATAACTGAATGTATGTAAAGCGAGTTTCTCAATTTCTTTGTGAAACAGTCAATAAAATCAGCTTCATGTTTTCCTCCTTTGATTCTTTGAAATATGGGTTGATTCTTTTTATCTGTGATACAAGTGTTAATTTTAGGGTTCATTTAAAATTCGTAAACCTGAATCTGGTTGTCGAGCAGTTCAGAGAGAGACAGACTTTATTCACTGGTGCTTTTATTCATTCTTTCGCTATCAATACTTGGAGACTGCACACTTATTCCTCTCTGCCACCTATAGTCATCACTCCACTTTTCATGGTTATATTTTCTCCAAAGAGTAGACAGCAATGATGGGTTTGCCTCTTTTATTAGCAGTTCCTCGTCTTCTAGCAAGCACTCTAGCAGCTTCCTGATCCCAGCCCGTAGCAAGACCTTGGGGCATATGTTATTCCTCCAGGCACTAGTTTCTTGCAGAAAGAAACTTACTAGAGTTGTTGCTGCTCAACTTCATTCCTCCACATGGAACCCCAAGGACCTCTGGATGATTTTCATGTCCATTTCCTCCTGTTACATGCTCCCAAAGTTCCTGATGTGTGACTGGCAGGGATGAAAATGTGTAACATTTACAAATGACTCCAGCTGAAGAAGACAAACAGGCTCTCATCATCTAAACAGCTCTAGCCCATAGAGAAAAAAAAAAGCTTCCTTCATCCCTGACTCATCTATAGAGGGGAACAACTTGCCTTCTTTTGTCCGCAAACTCCCTTTATGGAATTACGTCTTAGTAGTACTTTCTTCCACAAATCAATGAAGAGTTTCCCTGCAAGACATCAGCACAGCTTTAAGACATTCACTTTTCCAGCCAATGCTTATGAAAGCATTGACTAAAACCACAGAAATCAGAACCGAGTTACTGACAGAGCTTCAAAAGAGGCCATTCAACCGTACCTAAGTAATTTTTTAATTAAGTATTGAACAGTGGGTAGATTACAACAAGATAGAGCAGAGCAGATAGAGAAGAGCATTAGAGATGCAAAGAGGAACTTTGAAAATAGAAGTTGAAAGCCATGCTAAATACAACTCTTTTTCAAATACTACAAATTAAGAGATCAGGGATGGGGAAAATGAGAACATTATGGGCCAGGATGATAAAGTGAATCACTTAGGGTGGCAAAATGCCTGAACTATTATATTATTGCATTCTCAATACATTTGCAAGAGGGAAATGATAAAGAGTGGTCTTTGGCCTGGCAGGAGATCTATAGATACACAAGGCTATGAATAGCAAGATAGGATTTTACTGCAAAAAACCTTATAATTAAATGTGTGCCAGAAACCTACCACGTGCTACCTGATCAGAGGCAGCAATGAAGTCCTTGTATTTTGTGCATTATTAAGCTGTATTTCTCTTAGTCTCTGATGTAAGGAGACACACATTGTGCTATGTCAGGTCATGTCAAGTCCCATCAAACTATATGATGTAACGCCACCCGATGGAACCTGACATGGTATGTATTAGTGCCAATGGAAAAAGCCAAAATGCCAAGGCATTTTCAATAGATGCACCCCATGTGCTGGTGCACAGTGAGACCCAGATGGGGCTTTATTCTGCAGCTCTGCAAAGATACCAGTCACCGAAAGCTGTGGAGTTTCAGAGAGATGGAAAAATTTTGCATAAAACAGACACTGCAGAAGAATACATGCATTCATATTCATGTCTAGAGCTATTAAGCATGATGTAGAGACTCTGTGAATTAAGGAAAGTTAATTATCTTGGATTAATTTATTTCCAAGACTCTTAAAATATTCCCGTGCAGCTCTGCAGTAAACATGGCAGTAGAAACATCTGATGAGCTGTATTTAAGCTCAAGGTGAAGTTTCTCTTCTCCATTCCCATTGCTGTTACTCATTGTGGTTTCTCCATTAGCAGCAAGGGTTTTTAATAGAATCATAGGATGGCTTGGGTAGGAAGGGGCCTCAAAGCCCATACAGTCCCAACCCCCTGCTATGGGCAGGGACACTTCCCACTGGACCAGGTTGCTCAAAGACCCATCCAACCTTGAACGCCTCCAGAGATGGGGCAGCCACCACTTCTCTGGGCAACTTGTGCCAGTGCCTCATCACCCTCATTGTGAAGAATTCCTTCCTAATCTCTAATCAAATCTTCCGCCTTCCGAACCAAAGCCGGTCCCTGCCATCCTATCGCTGCAAGCCCTTGTAAAAAGTCTCTCCCCAGCTTTTCTGGAGCCCTTTCAGTACAGGAAGGTCACTCTAAAGTCTCCCCAAAGCCTTCTCTTCCCCAGGCTGAACAACCCCAACTCTCTCAGCCTGTCCTCATAGCAGAGGTGCTCCAGCCCTCTGATCATCTTTGTAGCCTTCTTTGAACTCTTTCCAACAGTTCCCTGTCCTTCTTGTGTTGAGGATTCCGGAGCTGGACACAGGACTCCAGGTGGGGTCTCACAAGAGAAGAGTAGATGTTTGTTTGGGTACATCTTAGTGACATCCAGGCTGCAGATACAGACTCTGTTTGGGTGTGACCTTTCAGCTTGGTCTACTCTTTTGCAGCGTACCCGAAATCTAGCCTCAGGAACTGAACTGATTCAGTCTCTTTCTGCATTTACATTTCTGAGAGATGCCTCCTTATCGCTACGTGACAGCTTTAGGTTGAGATGGAAAGAAGAGTACCAAGAAGTGAAAAGTATGCCAGGGGAACGAAGATAGCTCAACAACATATCAACCTGAAAAGCATCTGGGTTCGTTGGCCCTGTCAGTGCACGTTCAGGCGATTATAGTAACACTGATGTTCTTTTCTTCTTGCAAAAACTTCAAGACACACAACTGAATTGCTATGTCTTGGAAAAGGCTTCCCCCACTCCTCACCTGAATGTTTTGATAAAGGGCTTGGCTATGTCCCATTGCTTTCCATCACATCCTCAATGCCTTGCAGAGAGGTATGCAAGGAGCTGCAGGGGGCCAGGTGAGGGTGTGCATCCTGCCTGTGCTTGGCTCAACCACTGCCTCTTTTGGGAAACAGGGTGTCAATTAGAAGACCTACAGACAGCATATTTGTAAAAGCAGAAGACAGTTCTCTGAGGGTAGTGCAATCCTCTGTAATTCAAAGAAACTCACCTGTTCATGGGTTTTGCATACCTACACTCACACAGTTTGCCTACACGATATTTATACATGAGAGTTCTGCCATTTAGGCATTTACGTTGACTTAGAGGTGCAGTGAAGAAACAAAGAGATTAAAATTCATCAAACTGATGTTTGCCTAACATTGTGGGACTGAAGGAGGTGTCACTTGGAGAACCACACAGGTGAAAAGCCTTGGTAGGTACAAACCCTCAGTCCTGTTAGCACCTTCTCAAAGAGAAAAGGATAAATGAACTACACCACAGAGTTTTTCCTCCTTGTCTGTATTAAAAGCTGCCCCACAGGCCTTCACCACATGGTTACTTTTCCATAAACGATTCAAAGAGAAGAATAATACTTATGTCTTCACCTTTGTCATAAACAGGATTCAACTACTTCAATAATACTTTAAATATTTATATAGTATCATGGAATCCTAGAATAGGTTGGATGTGACCTCAAAACCCAACCACCTGCTACGTGCAGGGACACCTCTCACTCCATCAGGGTGCTCAAAGCCTCATCCAACCTGGCCGTGAACACCTCCAGGGATGGGGCAGCCACGGCTTTCCTATCACTAAGAAAAATTTTAGTAAGGATAAGAACCTGCTCCTTACAGCAAGTTGCTCCCTGCTTAAGCAAACACCTCTCCCAGCCACTTTTCAAGAAGTGGTTAGAAAAGGCCAAAGGTGAATTTTGGCATCAGCAATGATTTATTTGCACCAAGCGGCTTAAATGCAAGCAATATATTCCTGTCACCCAGACAGCTGACGAAATGTCAGTCACCTTTATCAATTGTTTCAGTACCTCCTGTCAGCTGCCATCAATCTTTGACATAGCTACTATAAATAAACCTGCATAGGCAAATGGCTCCCACAGAAACCGAGGGTTACACACATCTCATCCGTTACACAATTTCATGCCAATGGTTATTTTGATCAGAGTCCCAAATTCCAAGTGAATGTAGAGCTACAGTCAGAGAGGAGGTAAAGCAAATTGTGATAAATACACACAGGCTTTTTAAAAATGCCCAGCAGCAAAGCATCTCCTGGCCACCTCAGTCTCTACATATAGTGGACTGGCCACAGCAACATGCTCCTGAAACCCACCTTGAGCCCACACACCAGAGCCAAACCTCAGTCTTGTCTTAGGCTAAAGAAAGACGAATCTCAACTACAAAGGGTGGTTCAGCTGAAGGGGATAGAGTTGGGTCTGCAGGACCACGAAGGTCAGATGTGATGGGGGAAGCCACCACTACTTAGCTGATGCTCTCACTCCCCTGAGAAGATCTGTCCCAAGGCCTTGCTTATACATTCACCCACAGCAGTGGGTTCAGAGGTAAGAGGTCACCCCTTTAAAGTTGCAGATGCTGTTTCTCACCTGCCCAGCCAGTAGATGGTGGGGTAGCACCTCCTTTCAAAAGCAAGGACAGATAAGATACAGAGGTGGACTCCAAGCCTGTCTGCAGAAAGCAAATCCTGAGTGGAGATCACCACCCTCCTCATCAAGCCCCATGCATGTTTTGTTTCCAACTTGCAAGATAATATCTAGTTATTGGCTAGGCTGACAATTGTCTTTTAAATTCTTCCAGATGTCACTGTACATCTCCCACCTGAAATAAAAATAATATCCTGCAGAGGATGGCAAGGATCTATTGTTATTGAAGGGATTGATGTCGCAAGACAGAAACTCTATGATAAAATGATCCTAATATCCAACTTAATATTATTGGGATTACCCATCTGCACCAATTTCAGAGGCTTCCCCCCACCCTTTGCTTTTCCAGGCTGTGGCTGTAACATTTTGGGAGCTGCTTAAATGTTAACAGCCTCAGATTTCAAAGTGGCACTGCACAATTGTCCAGCTGCAAGGAGCAAAAGGAACAATATTTTTTCACAGGATGATAAACAATACTTAGCGCTCACATCTTAACCCCAGCAGGGTTAAGTACATTACAGTCCTCAAGTATCTCGGAAAAGTAATCCACTAAATGCTCTGCACCTATGGGCAGGAGAGGTTGAAGGCTACTCGCCAAATGAAGCTGTTTTCTCTTGCGAATACAGGTAAAACCAACACCAAAAGTGGGTGTGATAAGAATCAGGAAATAGAGTGTCCTTTTAAACTGGTCTGGAAATATTTTCCATTGTTCAGATCTGTACATATCACAATACTGCTTCCATGCAGCAAGTAGGGAAGGGAGCACCAAGCATATGAGATCTCTGTATTCCAGCAAGTTCCTGAGCAAGAAAGATAGCAGGACTGTGGAGCAGACACGCCTTTGAGTTTGATCACAGCCAAAGAACAAGACTGCTCAAAGATGAGATAAAGAACATGGTGCAATTACAAAGAATACTGACAATGAAAGGGCAGCAAACATGATGCTAAGAAAGCGTAGCATGGCTCCATCTTACAATGGTAACTGCAGCTCAAGCTAGAAGAAGCATCAAGCACAGCAGTGGGTTTGGTTCAGAGTTGGAGAGATGTGGAAGATAACCCCTACAGAGCCATGGAGCCTTCCAGAGTACAGACTATCCAGCAGATACCTAAATTCAAAGATGTCCTGGAAAGAATGTAGTCCTCAGAAGGGTTACAACTGCTCTTGGGCAGCTGGGTTCTCTGGACATGACCACTCTGGTCCTTTGGGCAATTTCTAACCTCCATGAAGCCCAGCATCTACTCCAGAGACTGAAATATTCCAACACAATTCACACAGCTGTTTATGGCTAACCCACTTCCATCCTGCGCTTGGCACTGCTGATGGAACCAAACATGGCAGGCTTGGAAAGCACATAGTGCCATCGAAACATTGACCTATGAGCTTCTGGAGCATCCATCTGACTTATGCAGAACCAGGACCCTTCTGCCCTTGCTGGAGCTGTGCTTGGCTTGCTTTCACAGCATCATTTTGGCAGGATTCATCTGGCTAGCCTAAATGCAGATTTGGAGAGGAGACACAGTGTGCATCTGCTGGTCCAGGGAGAAGCCAAATTCCCTTTTCCATGGATGAGTTATCTGATTATTATTATTTCTATATTTTGCATGTAAAAATCAGAGTGAAGCTATGGTTTCATGGAAATCAAAGGCAAAACTTACTGCCATCACTAGGGTAAGGTTTCCCCTGTGGTTTTCCAGAAGTTTTGTGCTCCAAACTTGCCATCTTCATTCCCTGCGACTTTTGCAGCATTACCTACAGAATAGAGTGGGACTTACCATATTGCAGCTGACAGAGCTTTCCCTCAGTGTCCTGATCATGAATCATCACTCAGCATCCTTGTTTCTATTTGCTAATAGCAAATGAAGTTGACTGACAGAGATTGCACTTCATACCACGCTGTTCATGTCAGGTCAAAATATGCTGCGGGAACTGCTAATTGGAAGCACAGCCACTGTTGCTTTTTTCCTCTAGGCAGACTGGCAGGCAACATAAAATAGAAAAGGGGACCATCTCACCTATCCATACTTCGCATGACCCTTCCTCCTTTTAAAGGAGTTTCTCCTGCTGGCTGGCTCCTTATGTTCTCTCCTACATCATAATAACAGCCTCAACACAATTCATATTTCTGTGTTTTGGGAGCATGAAGGGATCAAAGCATTTAAGAATAAGGATGCTATAGCTTCTCATGAGTCCTGTGAGAAAGGTGATTGGCCAAGGAAGAACCTCTCATACAAGGACAGACTGAGAGAGTTGGGGTTGTTCAGCCTAGAGAAGAGAAGGCTCTGGAGAGACATTAAAGCAGCATTTAAGCACTGAAAGGGGATCCAGGAAAGCTGGGGAGGGGCTCATAATCTGAGGGTGCAGAGATAGTACGAAGGAGAATGTTTTCCAGCTGAAAGACAGGAGATTGAGATGAGATCTTAGGAAGAAACATTTTCTTGTGAGGCTGGTGAGGCGCTGGCACAGGTTGCCCAGGGAAGTGGTGGCTGCCCCATCCCTGGATCCAGTGGAGGAGGTGTCCCTGCCCATGGCAGGGGAGGTTGAAGTGTCCCTTCCAATCCAAACTATTCTCTGATTCTAAGTTTGGAGCTCCAATCCAGAGAGGAAGGCAGGTGTCTGTGCACATCTGCCACAACAGCAGGAGGGAGAACAGGAGCTTCGAGATATGCATTTCAAAGCCAGACATGTTTTTATCTAAATGTGTAAGAAGAGCCTTTTCCTTTTAGAAAAGAATCAGTGTCTGGATACCATCAGACTGGGTGTACAACTTCTCTTGTCTAAAGACTGACTGGGGAATCAATTAGCGCTTCCCTTTTATGAGTGTAGGAATTACCAGCATAATTCAAGAATATCCATTCAAAAGTGGTGTTTCTGACATCACACACTGATGAACATCATGCTCAACCTCCATCAGGATCAGAAATTAACTCTTTTTAGTTACAAACAATGGGTTTATATGCTGAAAGCCAGAGAGAATTAAAATAATTTCCCTACACTTGCTGCCTGGAAGGCAGAGAATTCCTTTATATGCCTTTAAAATAAGGGAATAACTCAACGCTTTGAGTTGATAAATATTTTTACAATTGGAGTTTTCATTATTAGAAGGAAAATGGTTAAGAAATAATCTTTGTAAAGTTTTTGGGGCCAGAATACAGTCTCTCTCCCCATGCTGGTAATTTAATTCCATAAAATTAGGGACTTAATCCAATAACTAAACAAATCCTTATATATTTAATGGACAAGCTATATTCTTCGCTTATTAAATGTGCAATTAAAAATACATAAAATTTTAATTCTTATTGCATTTAATTGGCAAGGTCAATGCCAATTATAGTATAGGAGTACTTTTACTCCAATTTAAAGTTTTATCTCCTACATTAGTTTTCATTAAGGTGTTAAATGAAGAGAAATCATTATTAAAGAATAACAGAAATTGTCAGCAAAGTAAGCAGGCAATGACTGTTCATATTGTTAAACGCACTTCAGCGAAGTTGTTGCCATGGACTCTGCTGTTGTAGCAATTATTAAGGAATGGGGGAAAGAGGCCTGGAAAATTCCACACAACATAATCATAAAATTACTTGGTTGGAAAAGACCTTTGAGATCTGAGTCCAACTGTGTCTGTCCACTATCGAATCAGATCCCTGAGCACCACCCCATCTATCCGCCTTTTAAATCCCTCCAGGGATGGAGACTCCAACACCTTGCTGGACAGCCTCTGCCAGTGTCCGAGAACCCTTTTGCTGAAGAAGTATTTCCTGATGTCTAATCTGAACCTCCCCTGGTCCAGCTTATGGCCGTTTCTTCTTGTCCTACCACCTGTGACTTGGGAAGAGAGACCAACACCCACCTCACTACAACACCCTTTCAGGCAGTTCTAGACAGTGATAAAGATCTCCCCCTCAGCCACCTCTCATAACCCTTGTTCTCCAGCCCCCTCACCAGCTCTGTTCCTTTCTCTGGATGCGCTCCAGTCCCTCAATGTCCTTCTTGTACACTGAACCCAGGATTCGAGGCCGCACCTCGCAACACCAAATCTAGGGGCACAATCCCTTCCCTGGTCCTGCTGGCCATGCTGTTCCTGATACAGGCCAAGATGCCATTGGCCTTCTTTGCCACTGTTAGCTCATGATCAGCCACTATCAATCAACACTCCCAGGTCCATTTCCACCAGGCAGTTTTCCAACCACTCTTCCCCAAGCCTGGTGCACTGCCTGGGGTTTTTGTGTCTCAAGTGCAGGACTCAGCACTTGGCCTTGTTGAGCCTCAAAGCATTGATCTTAGCCGATCAATCCAGCCTGTCCAGATCCCTCTGCAGAGCCTCCCTACCCTGGAGTAGGATTGACGCTTCCTCCCAGTTTAGTGTCATCTGCAAACTGAGGGTAATATATATCTGTTGGATCTAATATCTCATTTAATATGAAAGGAAAAACCAAATAACATTAACAAGACAAAAATCCATTCTCACCTTCCAGACGGCACAATTGGTGATCTTAATTGAAAGGGAAAATATGTACCTGATATGGAGAAGATTGTAGAATATGGCAGCTTTAGTCTGGTACTTTATTTCTTCTAGAAATGTTTCATTTACACTTGTAAATAAAAATATTAATGGATTTGCTCAGAGACTGGGAGGGTCAGAAGAAACTTAGCACACAGCAGGAGTCTTGGACCATGCCTGAGATGGAAACAAGGCAATAACTACTTGAAACCATTCCAGCCAGCCATGATATTGCATTCCAAGATCAAGAAATCGTGTGAGCATCATTAAATATGTATATTAGTTAGTGAAATGAAGGTTGGGAATAAGACCTACGGCTAGACAGGACCTGTGGAGCCAGGGCTCTGGCAGATGTCACTGCATTGATTACACTTTGGCATTATGTCAGGCTCCATTAAAAATTTAATTAAATTAAAGAAAGCTCAACATGTTGCCCCAGTGTAACTGCAGCGGTGACACCTGTCCATATATGCATGAAGCCACAGTGCCCAAAGTGCTCCCAGTACGTCGCTGAGGATGTTGTGGAGGTTCTACAATGAATTAACGCTGGCGGGCAGGTAGGGCAGGCGTGGTGACAAACAGAGCAGCAGGCAGAGAGGAGCAGAACTGACTCTCCAGCCCTCATTGTTAACCACTTCACTGCTTAGAAAAACACTGGAAGCTGCATATCCCAGTCATTACCACCTCTTGAAAGCTACCTGGGGAAGACAATCTGGCTCTTGCACCCTTCTATCCCAGAATCAACCAAATTACTGAATTATAAGCATGGTACAAGGAAAACTTGGCCAACATGGTAGAATTTAAGAATGGGTGGACTGATATAATATCAAAATTTAACTTTTTTCTGACTAGTTTTACTCTTAACACTTTAATGGCAAAGGTACCTGTATCTGCCCTACCTTCGGCACATACAGAATTGAATGCAGTATAAACTTAATTTCTGAAAGTATACACTTTAAAACACCACAGTCTTACAGGAAAGCAGGAATGATAGGAAAGAAGGAGGCATATGGCAGACACAGTAAAAGAGGGAAAAGTTCATGCTGGAGGGGAAGAAAAAAGTGAAAAATGATGGGGAAAAAAAATCAAGGCAGATACAGAGATTAAGCAGATATGAGGACAGGCTGAGATAGTTGGGGTTGTGCAGCCAGGAGACGAGAAGGCTTCAGGGAGACCTTATAGTGGCCTTCCAGTACAGAAAGGGGTTGCAGGAAAGCTGGGGAGGGGCTCTTGATCAGGGAGGGCAGGGATATGACGAGGCGGAGCAGTTTGAAGATGAAAGAGGAGACAGAGATGAGATCTTATGGAGAAATGTTTTCCTATGAGGGTAGTGAGGCACTGGCCCAGGTTGACCAGAGAAGCTGTGATGTCTCATCCCTGGAGATGTTCAAGGCCAGGCTGGATGGGGTCTTTAGCACCCCGGTTTCAGTGTGTGGTGTCCCTGCCTATGGCAGGGAGTTGGAACTGGATGGGCTTTAAAGTCTCCTGTAACCCAAACCATTCTATGATTCAAGTCAATTCCATTTCACCAAAGCCCTACTGGCTACAGCTTTTGTCAATGAGAGAGGACACACCACATCAGCCTGACAGCCAGGTCACATCCTACAAACATCCCCTGATGATCTCCTTGCTCACGTGGAGTAGCAGACTTTGATACAGCAGGACAGCAAAATTTGCACTACTGCTGCATAAGCTGTATTTGGCCAGACAAAACCTTTTGGCCTTTGAGACTGCAAACTTGACATCTGCATGGGTATTAAACACCATGAAAAACACAGAAAGAAAAGTACTCCCATCTCTTCCCCAGTATGTGTAAATGGGAAGATCCCTCTGTTTTGGCATCACGGAGTGCTATGGGTTAAGCCAGGTCTTCCTTTTCCTATGTTTTGATTTACAAAGCACTGAAAACAAAAGTTATGAACTCATCATTGCTTTTTCAAAAAGAATTTAAGAATTACTACCCAACTACTGTTTATTCAATTACTCAAGTGTTTATTGTGACCTCTTCAGTGCATGCCTGGGCTTTCACAGGCAGAAATAGGAACAGTATTTCCCTTTCTCAGTTTTAGCTCAGTAATGTTTTTATAAAGAGAGATTAGGTTTAGAACATGACAATCTTGCTGTAGGGGCTACATTTGAATGTTATATACTGCAAAGTACAGTTTCAGTGAATAAAAATAACACCCACCATTCATACCTCACTTGTCCTACAAACAGGCTATGACCTATTCAATATCAAAGACAGGGCATAATGAATTATATAGCACAACCACGGCACTTTCTATAGCAGTTGTGCCTTCCCTTGTACATTAGAGAACAGCCACTGAATAAATTAGCATGAATAAACAGCTCTTGTCTGTTTAAAAAGCGAATATGTAGTTTTTGCAACTTTTACAGCCACAGCAGTTGAGCAGGATATCTGCTGGGAAATTATACTTTTGTTTATCTATGTAGGAAGGAGGTTGCCCAGAGAAGTTGTGGCTGTTCCATACTTAGAGGTGTTCAAGGCCAGGTTGGATAGGGCTTCGAGCACCCTCATCCAGTGGGAGGTGTCCCGGCCCATAGCAGGGGGGTTGGAACTGGTTGAGCTTTGAGGTCCCTTCTGACCCAAACCATCCCACTATTCTATATAGCATCCCTTGTGACACAGCCTTTTAAACAGAGCTACACTCCTGCTCTGATAACTGTCACACAAATATATAAACAAACCAAAAGCTCTCTCAAAATTATTTCATTAAACCTCCTCACTTTTCCTACTTTATGCGTGATTCTTTATCTTATAAAAAGTACAAGAGATATATACAAGGTATTTCATTGAAACATATAACGTCCTGCATCTGAATGGGCTCACAAAATTCATCCAACCCCTGTCCCTGCACAGCACAACCCCAACATTCATACCATGTGTCTGAGGGTGTTGGCCAAATGCTTCTGGAATATTGTCAGCCTGGAGACCATGGCTATTTCCCTGAGGAGCTGTTCTAGTGTTCCACCACCCTCTGAGTGAGGAACATTTTCCTGACATCCAACCTAACCCTCCCTGGAACATCTTCTTGCCATTCGCCCCTGTGGTCCTGCCATTGGCCTGCTCCTCCTCTCCCCCTTGTGAGGAAGCTGCAGACTCCAATGATGTCTCTTCCCTCAGTCTCCTCGTCTCTAGGCTGAATAGACCAAGTGACTTCAGTTGCTCCTCATACAGCTTCTCCTCTAAACCCTTCACCAACTTCATGCCCTCCTCTGGACACTCTCCAGTAGCTTTAGATCCTTTTAATATTGTGGCACTCAAAACTGCACCCAGTGCTCAAGGAGGAGCCACACCAGTGTGGAACAGAGCAGGACAATCCCCTCTCCCTTGCCCAGCTGGCAATGCCATGCTTGATGCACCCCAGGACGTGGTTGGCCCTCTTGGTTGCCGAGTCACACTGCTGGCTCATGTTCAACTTGCTGTTGACCAGAACCCTCAGATGCCACAGGCTGAATTTTAAACTAATAACTAGATCATCACAAAGAGATCTCCAAATTTACTGAGGTCAAACCTTTATCCTCATCTGCAAGAGGTTACGTGAAGCTAACAAGATATGTTTCCCTGTGCACTGCAGGGAGGCTGGACTAGATGACCTTCATGGTTCTTCCAACCCAAACCATTCTACTATTCTATGTTGAAATGATTCTTCTGACCAGTAAGCAAACCTGGGGGTGTGTGCGTGTGTGTGAGCAGTGTGGCATTTTCTCCTTTGTTCGAGTTACTTTTCCCCTAGATCTAGTAGTGACTTGACTGAAATGCAAATGAGAAGGCAGCCTGTGTTTATCAGGCTAATAAACTCCTAGCTGGTAGGCAGCAGTGCTCCCAGTTTGCTTTCTTGGTTTATAAGAAGTCTTGCACCAAGCTGCCTCTTTTACCTCTTTCTGTTTCATCATTAGCAAGAAAGTTATCAATTCACCACCAACTAATCCTATACTCACTAGAAGACCTGAAGTTTACTAAAAAAATGCCTCATCTGTATCACTTCAACAGGGACAGGGAGGATAAAGTACCTCAATATGCTCAATTCTTTATTCTACTCTACATCTTCAGTAATGCAAAGTGCTTCAGAGCAAGTCTGCTTCAACAACAGTTCACTCACTGAGCTAGTATTAAAAGTTAAAATACAGAGGGTGCAGCTGACAACACATAAGAAAAAGTCTATAACTGGATGCCAATCTCAAATCTTTGTCTGGCAAAATAAATTTAAGTGGTAGAAGGACTGAAAAGGTGCCATATAGAATATGCCAGTAGGTGCTTTACTACTTGAATCTTAATGGGGTTTCTTTTTTTTGCATTTAAGTAAGTTCTTCAAAGATTTATTCTCTCAATTACCAATCAAAAGAACTCGTAAAGGTAAAGCCAGTGGAGCATGAAGGATTAGAACTGTCTGCTAAGATAGATGCACACTTGGCAAGCCCTGCGCCTTAAACTACTGCACTTGACACCAATCCTTGGACCAAACAATGGCTGACAAACTGAAGTTGTTTAATGTAAACTATCTTGACTTTAAAAAAAAAGAAATAATAACCCCATTGCCCAACAAAACTCTGAATTTTAATTAAGAATCAGCCTGTATAGACTGATGCTTAAATTGGGGTTTTGTAGCCCAAGATTTCAAGCTGATGAAACCTGAAAGGTCAAGGCTGACTGGAATTTTCTTCTCCATTTTCTCTTTCTAGTAAAAACTCAAAAGATTATTCATATTGTAGTAGCTTCGACATAAATCTAGTCTGAGCCTTACTTAAATACACGTTCCAGCAATGCTTAAAACACATTTAACCCAGGGAAATTTTGTGTTTTCTATTAAGAAGTCCTTATTTTGTTTCTTGGGTTTCAACAAAGCAATTAAGAATGTTGGATACAAGCATAGGAGTACCTATTTAAATCAAAGCTAAGCAATAAGCCTACTTTATGGGCTACACAACTCGCATACCTAAACTCAAACGTCTTGCATTGGACTGGGGCTTGCCCTAGGCAGCACTCAATATGTAGAACTATATTTCTTCTCCTAACGCAAGTCTGCCATTTTCCATGGAAGATGCATGATGCATTCCTAGAATCACAGAATGTTTTGGGTTGGAAGGGATCAAGAAGGTCATCCAGTCCACCACCCCCCCCCCCCCCCCCATCAAGCAAGGACATCTTCAACCAGATCAGGTTGTTCAAAGCCTCCAACCTGAGCTTGAACGTTTCCAGGGATGAGGCATTTACCAGCTCTCTAGGCAACTGGTTCCAGTGATTCACCACCCTCGGCATAAGAAATTCCTTCCTAGTATCTAGTCTAAACCTGTCTTCTTTTAGTTTAAAACCACTCCCCCTTGTCCTATTGCTACAGACCCCTGCATTCTTGAAGAAGACTGAAAATCAGTCAAGTGTTGAGAAATTTCCACATCTAGACATCATCTGCTCAGATCAAGGTCAGCCAAAGCTCAAGGCTGTCGGGTGTTTTAACATTTCCAAGGATGGAGACTCCATAGGCTCTCTAGAAAAGGTGTTCCAATGCTGCTTTATAGACTATTTGCTCTTCCACAGAATGAATACATAACAAAACATATTGCTTGACTATTGTTTGTTTAGCCATTTTTAATGATTTTCTAGGGTTATTGTGGATAGTGATCAGTTGGTTACATTTTCTTAAGAATTCCTAAATAAAAATTGCAAAGATGGCCCTGTAATAAATACTAAACGCTTACTCATTCAATTTCTGTTAATTATGAGTAAACTGCTCTAATTCTTGTACCCAGTTGAAAATTCAAGCTGAACCAACTGGGCAGGGTATTTTCACACCAAGCTTGAATTTAACCAGGATTTAATTGTTCAAACTTGCTCACTTTTGAAAATGCCAGTAAATACACAAAGCCTCAGTACATCACTTCATTGTCTCATAAAATACATAATGCTTCCATAAGATGCTGTGACACTGCATAGGCTTTCAAATCCAACAGAAAGTACCACCTTGTGGTTTACAAAAGGATTTTTCGTGGACACTTCCACAGTGTTGGACTCAGCACAGTGAAGACTCTTAGCATTAGCAGCATCTTCATTCAGTCCCCATCCCTGGCAGTATTAAAAAGATGGGTAGATGAAGTTCTTGGGGATGGTTTAGTAGTGGACAGGTAAGGTTGGACTTGGTCTCAAAGGTCTTTTCCAACAAAGAAATTCTATGATCTGTACTAGTACTTTGCATGTTATCACTGCAGCTCCATTGCCTTTTTGATGCGAGCTAACACCTCAAGGTGACATCGCACTGTGCCATCTGGCCTGCTCAGCTAAGGAAGTTCCAGCTTGAGTAAGTCACCATGATGCTTCATTGAATTAATCTGTTAGCTTTCTGAAGATATTGCTCTTGGCTTATTATGAAAGAGTGATAATTAGAGGAATTTTCAGCAGGTCCTTTTTTTCACTTCTGCCTATACAATACTGCCCAGATCCTCAGTTCCTCCCTTAAATGTGCCAAGCACAGAGCTGTGATCAACGTGATTCCAACACCATTTCATACATCCTTCCGACAGGCGGCAATATAAACTGTCCTTGGAGATTTCACTCATAAATCAAGAGACAGTGTAGTCTGGCAAACACAGCACTGGACAGGGACTCAGGAGACTTGGTTGCCACTTCATCTCCCTACACCTCTCTCTCACTTTCCCTATTTATTGAGTTAATAAAGTCATCAGGCCACTCCTAACTACATAACATGCATATCAGCTTTACATACACAAAATAGTCATGATGCTTAATTATTTCAATAATAAAAATACTTAACATTAAGATTTGCCATCTCAATCCTGAATTATATCACATTAGGAGATAACTGTCTGAAAAAACATGATTTTGTCATGAAATTCATTCACAGGTCACCCAGAGAAGCCGTGGTTGCCCTCACCCTGGAGGCGTTCAAGGCAATGTTGGATGGGGCTTGGAGCACTCTGATCCAGTGAGACGCGTCCATAGCAGGGGTTGGAACTGGATGGGCTTTGAGGTCCCTTCCAACCCAACCCATTCTTTGATTCTATCTTTTTTTTTTTCCTCCTTTGATAACCAGTGTCATAATATCCTCCCAGTCTAATGATTGGCTTTAGTATGTTGGAAGGATCCACTCCATATTTATGTCCCTTTTCCGTCCAAGAAGATTTTTAAAGAGCTATTTTGTCAAATTGCTCTAGAGAAGAGCAGTGCACATTAAGTAGGATTTTAAAGTAATATAATTTTTTTTAAGATAATGGAATCTTTTTTCTTTTCCTGGAAAAGAGTAGAAAGAAACTAGCGTAATTTTTTCCCCTATTTTTTCAGCTGGCATTTCCTCCCCTCTTTTATTATTCTGAGCATTGTTACTGACGATATGGCAGGCAACATATTGCTATATTAACAAGGTCACCCAGTCATAAAATCCCATTAGTGGTGAAAATGACAGAATGGAGTTGTGGAGTGACAAATAAGACAAGTTCTCACCTTGCTTCTGGAAGGTCTCAGGTTCAAATTTACACAATGTGGAAGCAGAAGAAAATGCATCCGCAACTCGCATCCCCTCTACACAACTCGTGCAGGGGCACCCTCAGCTTTCTTACCTAAACAAGAAGAATTCAATGAAGTCAGTAGCTTTTTTGAGCTATGCATATAAAATCCAAATATGTAACCATCAATGCTACAGAATATTGAGTAAAAGCTCCCTGGGAATTCAAGACCAGGTTGACTGGGGCTCTGAGCAACCTGATCCAGTTAAAAGTGTCCTTGCTCCTAAAAGGGGTTGGACTGGATGACCTGTTATGGTCTCTTCTACCCCAATGCATTCTATTATTCAAAACAACTGTCAATGTTTGTGTGCAATACCACTATGGTCATAGACTTTATAGTAGGGAGTGCATCAAGCAAGAGATCCTGAAGTCCAATAAAACTGATACTATTCAAAAGCTTTGCTTCCTAATGGAACAACCAGATAGCCTGAGCCAAGGGCTAATCTGTGCTGCCAGCAAGCCTCTCTGAATTAGAATTCCTTCCATACTTCCTTCTGGCTCTTGTGCATAGCAATCATAGAATGGTTTGGGTTGGAAAGGACATTTACAGGTGAGCCAACCCACTCCTTCTGCCCAGTCTGGGATATCTTTAACTAAACTGGGTTTCTCAGAGCCCCATCCAAGCTGACCTTGAATGTTTCCAGGGATGGGGCATCCACTATCTCTCTGGGCAACCTGTGGCAATGTCTCACCATCCTCATTGTTGAAACATTTCTTCCTTATATCCAGTCTAAATCTTCCATTTAAAACTTTGCTCCTTTTCCTATCACTGCACAGAAGCAACATAGGGCAGCATCCTCCTGCACTTGGTGGCTTGGGGAAAAGGGATGGGAGCTCTACCAAGTCCAGTGCTGAGTGGAGCCCAAGAGAGCTGCGTCTCCCCACACTCCCAGCCCTGGGGAAGCTGGAGGGATAGAACAGGGTAAGCAGCTTCACCCAAAAGAGGTTTGTAATCAAACAGTGTGAATAAAATAGCAAGAACTGCAAAGAACAGCTAAACTGGTGATGATTCAATAGGAAAATACAAAAGAAATTAACCCCCCTCCCCCCGACTGATTTGTCAGAAAGCTTCTCCTGCTTTTAATTATCTTTTTTTATCTTTGTCAAAAAACATAAGAATTCTTGTTAGTCAAATATGTCCTGTTGATCCTTTGGTTTGTTTAAGAGGGGTTCTTGAGAAAAATATTAATTCTGGTTGTCACTCAGCTAAACATTAATATTTACTGGAGAAAAAAATAAGATTACTATAAGATATCATTCAAAGTTTGAAAAGCACTTTGTAACAGGTGCCACCTGAAATCTGTTTCAGAAACATGGTCCAGCAGCTCCAGAAGGAACCTCAACTGAAGAAACCTGCCTACCTCTAGGGTTCTCATCTCTATGTCCATGAAGAGAAGATATTATCCTATCCAAGGCAAACTCCAAATTCCTATAGGAATTTCCACCGCAGGAGCTCACTGAACTTTAACTTTCAAGAAAACAAGCTTACCCCTACGAGCTCTCCATTTAGCACTGAAAGAAATTACAGGGACATTGACATGCACTCTGAAGTCTTTCTGTTCCCTTTAGATTCAGTAGATGTTCAGCACTTGTTTTTTCTTTCATAAAACAAGCTGATTACGTGCTTTATTCAGAAAAGCAGCCCACCAGGACAGCTCTCCACTGGCCAGAATTCCTAGGCACAAGCTGCTGCAGGCATAGCCATGGACAGAAGAGTGCTTGCAGGACATGCTGGACAGCGATGTAGATGCAGGAATACATTAGATCACACACTGAGCTGGACAACAGGGTGAGCCTGCTGAACACTATCGCACCAAAAGACATCCAGATGAACACCTTAATCTTATTGAGCCACAGCAAAAACAGCCAGTGTTTCAGAGAATCATAGAATGGTTTGGATTGTAAAGGCCATAATTGTACAAAAGGACAAAAGCTGATATTTGAGGAGGAGCTAGAAATAGAATATAAAACCTCTGGCTCCACTGAACTTTGTCACCCCAGCCTGGCGTGACTGAAGATTCATTGCAAAGAGCAGTGTTTGCACAGCCTGGACATCGTTACACCTGCTGTACAAAATCTAGCACAGCACAGAACACTCCCTTTATTAATGCTTGGCTGGAGCTTTTAAGCACCATTATCCATCCCATGCGCAGACTTTGTAGGCACAGCTGGCCTTTCACTAAGAGAAGAAATATTTTCATCTCAAAGACATTTGCTGCTTATGAACTGTCCTAAAGACTTAAGATATCTTTGTGGTACACACATTTCAGAGTCATTTGCATAGAAACACGAACACCCTTGTAAATGAGTCAGGCTTTGTGCATCATCTGTAATGAAAGGCATTCAGAGTCTCACTGAGCACCTATGCAACCCAAGGAGGGACAGATTTTCATTAGGGACTTACTTGATGCTTAGGAAAATGGGATCATGAACACAGCCTGGCTTTCCAGGCACTGCCCTTTATGCTGTTAAATTATTCACATTGAAGAACATCACAAGTTTAAATCAGATACAATGCAGTAGAAATTGAGGTTTTAAAGAACAAGAATGAAGCTCTAATTCTGGTTACACAAGCATGAGTTTTGCCCTTTGCAATCCTATTATGCAGAAAAATTAAAAACAACCTCCCCAAGCAGCTTGGTAACTTCCTAGAAGCATTTTTCCTCAGAGGTATTTAGATACCTAATTCCTACAGACTGTGATAGAGTGGAACCAGGCAACCAGCAATGAAAGGGCTTCAGGAAAGCTGCAGAGGGGCTCTTGATCAAGGAGTACAGGGATAGCATGAAGGGGAATGATTTTCAGCTGAAAGAGGAGAAATTTAGATGAGATATTAGGAAGAAATGTTTTCCTGTGAACGCAGGGAGGCCGTAGCACAAGTTGCCCAGAGAAGTCATGACTGTCCCATCCCTGGAGTTGTCTGAGGCCAGGTTGGATGGGGCTTTGAGCACCCTGATTCCAGTGGGAGGTGACCCTGCCATGGAGGGGGTTGGAACTGGATGGGCTTTGAAGTCCGTTCCAACACAAACCATTCTATGATTTTATGAACTCACTCCTGAATAGTGGAGCAGGAGAGGTGCTATGCTGATGGCAAGAACACCATACAGATGGTCAGATCCCAAACGGACATCTTCGTATCACACACTCTAGGGTAGAGACCATTGTTTGTTGTACATATGTTGGGGTCTCTGATAATGACAAGAGAAGGAAAATAGGAAATTGCCTCAAGTTGTACCAGGAGAGGTTTAGATTGGATATTAGGAAAAATGTCTTTACTGAAAGAGTGGTGAAGCATGGGAAGAAGCTGCCCAGGGCAGTGATGGAGTCTCCATCCCTGGAGGATTTCAAACAGCATGTAGACACAGCACTTTGTGACGTGGTTTAGTAGGCACAGTGATGTTGGGCTGACGGTTGGACTGGATGATCTTAGACATATTTTCCAACCTTAATCATCCTATGATTTTAATTCATATGTACCTGTCTTGTACTGCACATAGAGTGATTTTCTCTTTCTGGGAGACACTAGGATCATCCAAACTGTTCAGCTTCAGGTGAATACTCGGGACCAGAAGGTTACTTGGAGAAACATGCATTACCAGGACACACAGCGAGGCTGTGTGCCGAGGGCAGCACTCTCCTGTCTACTCTGATCCCTAACGTCCTAGAGAAATGCAGCTTGGGAGTCCAATGGGAGCCAAAGCAGCTCATCACCTTGTGAAAAGCAAACCACCCGATTTGATCTGACTGCTCAGAGCAAAGGTCAGGGCTTCCCGCTACTTCCCCCTTAGCTCAGGACATGCCAGTGATGTGCGTAACAGAATCAATATACAATGGTACTGGGACTTTGGTGAGTACCTCACAGGGTAGATTTCCACCTTCCTAAGCAAAATCTACAAAAGGGACAGGTAAGCGTAGCTCAAACATTCTATATAATTGAGACAAAGTGTAACAATTCTGTGTTAAAATTTCAGGCTGCCAGACTTCTAGTCTGAACATGTTAAGATATAGAATTGAAGATAGAGTAGCTTTGGAAAGAAGTGTCCAATCAGCTTCCTTCTCTGATTTTTATTTGTCCTGAAATTAGGTTTTATTGCAATTGTATTTACAAGACTTGAGCTGCAGGATCTCTTTCCTCCGCAGTCTAGCATTGCTAACGAGCAAAAAAGTTCTTACAGTCCTGTCCTTTCTTATCATTCCTCAAGGTGAACTTTGATTTCTTTCGAGAGCTTTTCTTGCAGAAAAGTGAGAATTTTTGTGAAAGACAGAGGCAAAAATATTAATTGCTTTTTCCCACTTTACTGACAGTTCCAATAGCAGCAAATGCTATTGCAAAGGAGGAAAAAAGCCTCCCACCGTCACCTGGAAGATCGCGTCAGTCCTGAAATCAGCTCAGCCTTTGTTGTTCCTCCCACCTTCCTCCCTCAGTGAAGTCCTAGGAGGGCGTGGAGGCAACTTCTCCAGTAGAACGATTATGGGAAAAGTCAGAGCAGATTACGATCAGTGAGCAAATTAAGTGAAGCAGTAAAAGCGATTCCTATAGGAGTGGAATCTTTCAGATTCTGGAAGAGAGGGGAGAGCAGTAACAGGAAATTATATTTTACCCTTTTTTTATTCACAAGAGATGAGCTTTCCTCCAAAATGTCTGATTTCATGACAAAAGTTGCACTGCTAAATACTTATTTCTTGCCTTAAAAATAATAGATAAGACAAAACCACATAATATTTGCCATCTAGAACAGAATCTCGATATATTTTTTCCTCTACCAGTCTACCAAACACAGTCTATGCTAAAACAGACTGTATGGCAAACTCAGGTCACCATGATTCGCTTTAGCTCCCTCTCCTTGTCAAAGGCCAATACGTCAAAGCTGCCCTTTGGTTCCCCTTAATTCTATCAAATGCACTCCATGTCTCCAAGTTTCCCAACCTCCTTATGCAAAGATGAAAATGTTCAGAGATTTGGACTCAGATGTATCTACAATTATCATGAGACCAATGAAGGTGTCTCTGCACAACTCAGCCTTACAGACAGTTGTCATTTGCCTGGGGAATGGAGGGTAACATAAGCGAGAATCAAAGTCTGCAGCATAACAACAACAGCTTGCAAGTCCCTTCCAACTCAGGACGTTCTAGGATTCTGTGAAACCTAACCAGTTCCTGTGTAAACTTGTAAATATAGAAGGCCACAGGGAACTATGTTTTTGCATTCAGTGCCTCCAGACACGTACCCAGAAAAAAATTCAGACTGGAAACGAGCCAAATAACTCCGCATTATCTCTTAGTTTTGCAGGGCTTCACAACATAAGAGGTGTCGTGCCTCCATTCCCTGAGGCCCAGGAACTGTCAAGCCTTGCTACTTGCCTACTCTTTTGCGTTTTGCAAAAACAGTTTATCAATACCTTCAAATAGAGAACCACCTGCAGGGAAAACACTGCCTCCAACCCAGGCACTGTCGAATAGCTTGAGGTATGTCCCATGGGTACACCAGCTTGGTCCCCATCTCAGTCTGAAGAGACTTAAAGTTGTCTCTTCCACAGGGGTGGGATATTTTTCTTGCTGCTGTGGGGTAGAAACAGCCCTTTTCCCTCATAACTCCCACTTTGTGATGTAAAAGGTGGAACACAATTCAGGATTGTGGATGTTCCCCTGGGAGAGAACTGGAGCCAAGCATCAGTCACTGTCAGAAAGACACATGTTGATAAGCTGGTGGGTTTCTGTTTGGTTTCTTTTGGTTTTGTCTTTTTACATCTTATAATAAGAAAAGCCAGGAACAGGACATCGATACTGGACTTTCGGCAGGCAGATTTTGGATTATTTAAGGAACTGGTCAGGAAAGTACCCTGGGAAATAGTTCTTAGTGGCAAGGGGGTCCAGAAAGGCTGGATGCACTTCAAGAATGAAATCTTGAAGGCGCAGGAGCAGGCTCTCCCCATGTGTTGTAAAAAAGAGTCGTAGGGGCAGATAGCTGGCCTGGATGAATAAGGAGCTTCTGAAGGAACTAAGTAAGAAAAAGAAGATGTATCGCCGTTGGAAAGAAGGGGATGTAAGCCAAGATGTTGTTAAGTCGTGTAGGAGGACAATCAGGGAAGCAAAAGCCCAGCTGGATCTCAAATTGGCCACTTCTGTTAAGGACAATAAGAAGAGTTTTTATAAATATATCAATGGTAGAAAGAAGGGCGGCGGCGACCTCCACTCCTTGTTGGATGTGGAGGGAAATATAGTAACCAAAGATGCAGAGAAGGTACTTAATGCCTTCTTTGCCTCAGTTTTCAACAGTCAGGAAGTCTGTTCGCTTGACAGTTGACCCTCTGAAGTGGTTGATGGGGGCAGGGTGAAATATGGCCCTCCTGCAATCCAGGAGGAGGAAGTTAGAGACCTGTTGAGCCACTTGGACCCTCATAAGTCTATGGGGCCAGATGGGATCCTTCCTAGGGTGCTGAGAGAGCTGGCGGATGAGCTTGTTAAGCCACTCTCCATCATCTTTCAGCAGTCCTGGTTCACTGGAGAGGTCCCAGAAGACTGGAAGTTGGCCAATGTAACATCCATCCATAAGAAGGGCCGTAACGATGATCCAGGTAATTACAGACCTGTCAGCCTGACCTCGGTCCCAGGTAAAATCATGGAGAAGATAATCCTGGGTGAAATCATGCACAACCTGCAGAACAGCCAAGATATCAGGCCCAGCCAGCATGGGTTTAGGAGGGGTAGGTCCTGCCTGACCAACCTGATCTCCTTTTATGACCATGTGACTCGCCTGGTGGATGAGAGGAAGGCTGTGGATGTGGTATACCTGGACTTTAGCAAGGCCTTTGACACTGTCTCCCACAGTAGACTCCTAGGGAAGCTGGCAGCTCGTAGCTTAGATAGGAGCATTGTGCTAAGTTAGGAATTGGCTGGATGGCCGAGCCCAGAGAGTGGTGGTGAATGGTGTTTCATCCAGTTGGCGGCTGGTCATCAGTGGTGCCCCCCAGGGATCGGTGTTGGGTCCAGTTCTGTTTAATATCTTTATTGATGATCTGGATGAGGGGATTGAGTCCATCATCAGCAAGTTTGCAGACGATACCAAGCTGGGAGGAAGGGTTGATCTGCTAGAGGGTAGGATGGCCCTACAGAGGGACCTGGACAGATTTGGAGAGCTGGGCTGATTCTAATGGGATGATGTTTAATAAGTCCAAATGTTGGGTACTTCATTTTGGACACAACAATCCCATGCAGAGCTATAGACTGGGGACAGAGTGGCTGGAGAGTAGTCAGGCAGAAAGAGACCTGGGAGTGCTGGTGGACAGGAAGCTCAACATGAGCCAGCAGTGTGCCCAGGTGGCCAAGAAGGCCAATGGCATTCTGGCCTGCATCAGGAATAGTGTAGCGAGCAGGACCAGAGAAGTTGTCGTCCCCCTGTACTTGGCACTGGTCAGGCCACATCTTGAATATTGTGTCCAGTTCTGGGCCCCCCATTTTGGGGAAGATGTTAGGATACTGGAATGTGTTCAGAGAAGGGCAACGAAGATGGTGAAAGGGCTGAAGCACAAGCCCTATGAAGAGCGACTGAGGGAGTTGGGACTGTTTAGTCTGAAGAAGAGGAGGCTCAGGGGAGACCTCATTTCTCTCTACAACTACCTAAAAGGAGGAAAAAGTTCTTCACTGAAAGGGTGATTGGCCATTGGAATGCGCTGCCCAGGGAGGTGGAGGAGTTGCCAACCCTGGAGGTGTTTAAGAGGAGACTGGATGAGGCGCTGAGTGCCATGGTTTAGATGATGGGTTGGTGTTAGTGTTGGTGTTAGTGTTAGGTTATAGGTTGGACCTGATGATCTCAGAGGTCCTTTCCAACCTTATGATACTATGATACTGTTTGGTTTCTTTTGGTTTTGTTTTGTCTTTTTACATCTTATAATCTCTAACCACATAACTTCTACCTAGATTTCTAACATATTTCCTAAACCACCATTTGTTTCATTATAAACTGTATGAGATAACCACAATGCCAATAGTTATATCACACATGAATTAGAAACCACCTGCCAATCATTCTCCACTCATAAGAAACTTCTGATATGACAGTGATGAGTGTAAAAAGCAAGGAATGACAGTCTGAAATTTCACTACAGGCTTTATTTACAGTTTAGAACAAGCTTACAATAGAAAGATTTTACTCTAGAACACCCAAAAGAGAAGAAAATCCACTATGGTTGTTGGCTGCGTGTTCCTGGAAGGCATATACAGTACAGAGGCCAGTGGCAAGTCACAATCCTATAATGATTTCCAATATAACTGTATCATAAAGCATCCTTTTATTATTTTGTGTCCACTAGTTCTGAACAAGTTTTTTTATAAATCACTTGGTTGGAAAAGACCTTTGAGATCACTGAGTCCAACTGTACCTGTCCATACTAAACCAGAGCCCAGCAATTATTATAGAGGCTGCACACACCACACAAGTGACCATTGCATATTGTGATTTGGCAAACAAATACTGACTTCTTGCAATTCTTACTGGGAAACCAGTAGCAGAGTCTGACCTTGAGATCTTTCTCCTTGGTCTTATATGAAACAATAGAAGTTTCCATATCTTAGGAGGAAGGAAAAGGAGAATTAAAATAATATCTAGAAGTAAGTTTCCTCTAAGGGATGTCAGCCTTGTCAACATGAAGACAGCTATCATTAATAAAGCTTTAATATTATGAATATGGCCAAGTCTGTATGAGAACCCTTCCTAGCACAGAATAAAACCAAGCACTGCTTTGAGTTTGTATAGTATCAAAAGATCTGAGCATAAATCAGAACCCAGAGTCTGACAGCATGCGTCATGTTCCAATCCCATACTTCTTTTGGCCTTAGAAAGTTATTTTGATATTTTTTAAATAGCATCTTAAAAAATAATGTTCTCATAAGTTACTTTTTCCAGCAAGTTGAATAAAGACTGGCTTTTTCCTTTCTTCTCCTCTCGTTAACGATGGCAAGCTGAGATACCTTGTAAAGCAATAGTGGGAACTGGCGCTTCCAGAATAAAATATCAAATGCCACGAGCCTTGTCAACATGGCACTCCGTACGTTCATCAAATAACAAACCAGTGGTAGAGCAGTGAATGAAACCCACTAGTCCTACCTCCCACCATCCTTTTCAATCACAGGACGAACCACTTCTAAGATGAAAGCTGCTTCCTTCTGGTTGTCATTGCCAAAACTCTGTTCAACAACCAGATCCCAGTGTTACACCAGCCATGGACCCTAAGTGGTTCTACAGCAGAACATAAAGGTGGAGTCAAACTGTGAGGCAATCCAGGCTTCAGCATCCAAACTAAGGGTTTGATTATTGAAAATGTTAAAAAGCAAAACCATTTTGCAGCAGGAAGAATACCACATGAGCTAGATGGGTTAATAGAAGTGACCAGCTGTGAAATACTGAGAGCCAGCTGCTGCATCCTTCATAGTCATCCTGAAAAAATAGCAAATCTTTCTCCTCATTCCCAAGGACCCAGAAATGCTGTGAAGTCTTGGGTCACACTAAATTGTTTTCTAACCCCAAACATCATGGAGATAAAAATGTATTCAAGAGAACATTCTCCTAGTTACTTGTACAGCTTGAATAAGTGGTTCTGACTAAGAGTTTGTAGCAGTTACCAGCATTTTCAGGCATTATTAAAAGACTAAATTGACTCCTATGTCTGCACTCCAGAAATAGTTTAGAAGACTCTTGTTGGTTAGAATTCTTAAAATATATAAATTGAAGCATTTCCATATTCTAAATATGTAAAGCAGTTAATTTACTGCAAAATAAACCATTTCTTTAAAAGGCTTAATCTGTTTCCAAAACAAGAGCTTCAGGCCTAGGGAGTTTTATAAATAAGGTGCATTCTTTATTGTTTTAACATGCTTTAACTATATAATCATTGAAGTGTTTCCTTCTCAATATTTAATGCTCCTGTATCCAGACGACTATATTTAATCAGAACTTGGTGCACACTTTGTGTTGCACACAAAGAGGCAGAGCAGCAAAAAGGACTGTTTGTCAAGAAAGCAGTAAACAATTCAGCAGCCTTCTACCTCAAACTGAAAACAAAGGAACACCAGAGCTTGGAGCAGCCTTCCAGTGCTGAAAGTGTCTACAGAACAGCTGGGGAGGGGCTTCTGATCAAGGAGTGCAGGGACAGGATGAGGGGGAACAGTTTCAAGTGAAAGAGGGGAGACTGAGATGAGATCTTAGGAAGAAATGTTTTCCTGTGAGGGTGGGGAGGCCCTGGCACAGATTGCCCAGAGAACTGGTGGCTGCCCATCCCTGGACATGTTTAAGGCCAGGTTGGATGGAGCTTTGAGCCCCCTGGATCCAGTGGGAGGTGTCCCGGCCCATGGCAGGGGGTTGGAACTGAATCGGCTTTGAGCCCTTCCAACCCAAACAATTTTATGTTTCTTATGAATATTTAGACAGTCATTAATGTGTAAAACCTATTTCCCAGGGTGAAACCCTACAACCACCACCCCACAAAACACCAGCCACCTTGCTCCCCTGACTCCAGTAGTGTATTTCCTCTCCCCTGACTTTCAGTGAGGAGAGGGTCAGAGCATAGATCATTAAAATCACCCATCCCTGGCATCCACTCTCTTATGATCTCTACTAAGATTTCATATCAACTGCACTGCCATTAATTGCTGAAATATCCCAATTACACACAGATAAATCTTTCCAGATGTATCCATTTGAGCAGAAAATTTAAGAACTGGCATAAATCCCCCTTCCTTGATACGCCTTTCCTTTCTTGATTTATTTTAAATCTTGCATTTCTCTTCCCGCCATCCCCCCCAACACCTTTCATCCCTTGTTCCATCCTCCTCCCTCTCAGGAAAAAGGCATGGTGACAGTACAGACTGCACGGCAGCAGAAGGAATGAAAGGTTTATTTCAAAGTTGCTCTGTTCCTTTTTTTCCCGTGTGTAGTTCTGTTAAGTACATTTCTGAAATCCAGCAAGGAAAACCTAGAAAAATCTTCCAATTATAATCCTTGATATTTCCCCTGAAGCTAAAGCAAAGCCCCTTTGAGCTAGAAAAGTGTCTTTCAAAAATGAGAAGGGCAAGACCTGAACTTTTCTACCTGTAGTCTTCTAGTCCAAGATTAGAGCTGGGTTGGGCTTTTTTCCTACTCGAGAAAGAAAATACACTGATTTTTTTCATACAACTATTTTTAGCTAATCCAGCCTTCCTTTTTATCCTCTGGAGCCAACGACTGCACCAGTCATTGGAGCATTATTCAAGTTATATGTCTACATCAAAAGTAACAGCTTCCCTGGTGGATATTTGCTGGTTGTGCAAAGGAGGTAAATAAGATTTTTTTCAGTGCTTCTTGTCAAAAATCTCATTGTCACAGGCATGTTTACTGATTTTCCCCAAGTATGCAAGATACAGATTAGCCTTTGCTCACATTAAAAACAATTTCCATTAGGAAGTTGATGCCTCATAAGGTGGAGATGGATTTAGCATGTGTGTATACTCATCTGGAGCTCTCTCTCTAATGGTCCCATGATGGTGTTGCAGGGGATTTCAGGAAGGAGAGCACTCATCACTCTTGCTTACTTGGGAGCTAATAGGCTTCTCCCCACCACCCCAGGTGTTGTTTGTAACAAGCCCATAAAGATCAAGGCTGCCTATATGTTGGTTAGCATAACTACTTTAATGCAGGTAGTTTGGAAAACTTATAGATGAAATAAACCTGAGTCTTCTGGCATGAAGTATCATAACAAGGTGCAGCAAGGGTGTAATGCACAGAAAGAGAATCATTCCAATTTTTCTAATGGGCTTTCAGACCCATATGAAGAAAAGCAGTTCCTACATCTTTTAGAAGTAACACACTTTACATAAAATCTATTGCCTTGCTGTTTGATCTATAGTTTTAAACCTAATATTATACCCAGAATCTGAACTAAAAAGGTAATAAAGATGCTGTCTGCTGGGACCAGGACAGCAATGAAACTTCAATTTTCATAACTCACCACCCCTGAGTGCAGCTTATCAAATTTATTCTTGTGAAGTGTTTAACAAATAAACCAAGGGAAAAACATTCAAGTGAAATAATGTCCAGTATTTTATTTTGAGATCTGCATGAGGACAAGTAATCACGCATTTTGCTTAATTGCTTCACACTTATTCCTCTTTTTAACACCTCTCCAGCAAATTAAACAAGAATCCTCAATGTGTTAGTGTCAAAGATCATATATTATCCACTCTGTTTGCTCCAGCAGAAGTCCAGAAGCTACGCAGAAGACAGACCGGACAAGAGTATGGGGGGGGGAAGTTATGAAAAAAAGTCTCATGGTGCATTACTGAAGTTAAGAAGAAATAGTCCCACTACAGAAATGCTCAAAGGCCTTCATCAAAGTTCCTTGCTACAGCGAGGAGAGTCTGGATGGTCTATTGGTTAAAGTAGAAGTACAAAGCTTAAAATGAGTGGGCCCAGGCTTCTAGGAGCTACAAGGTAACCAGTAAAGTCCTCTGCCAAGTACTCAAATGTTTCAGTATTCTTGGTGAACCCAGAATTTTAGCATGAGGACCTCATACTGATGGAATGTCTTTCCAATACACAAGAAGTACTGCTAAGTGGAAGACTGTAGACACCAATTCTTTAGCCATCAAAGCCCCAGGTATCACAATTTAGATCCTCATATTATGCCTAGCACTTTTTCATCTCCCAGATAGATTGCAAAGATGCACACCCTCAAGACTGAAAGGTGGTCAAGTGCTGTGGTTTCCAGGGGCCACTTAAGTGGTGCAGCTGGTTTGTACTGGTCGCATCTGGGAAAGCAAGAAGCTGAAATGTGGGAACTTAAGCAAAAGATAAGAGCAGCTTTGCTGGCTGACAGGACACTGCCCAACCAGAAGAATCCCCATATTTCTCCCTCAGGACATCAGCAGGTACTGGGCTCTCTCCTTCACTCTCATTGAGAGGCAAGAGCCTTTGGACCATGGGCTAACATTGCCTTTGCAATGGTCACCTCGCTAAGGATGACTCCTGTTCCTGTTAACATGGAAAAAGCCAAAGAAGTATTCCTTTTTTTTTTTATAAGGAATGAGATAACTACACTGCAATAGTCAATGCCTGTCCTCTGGACATGGTGAAGATGATGTGTAATAACTCAAACATTTTATGGCCATCAAGAAAGGGAGAAAAGAGTCTCACTCAGGACTTACAGCCATGCAAACAAGTAATTTTAAAGAAAAGGGGCATTGCTTTACTAGTTTAGTATTGACAAGCTGGATAATTTCCTCCAGTTAGAATGCAGCACCTCAGTGAGAATTAAGCCAGGTCACAGCTTTCAAGCTGTCTACTGTAAGGTATGTACTTCAAAAGTATATTTATTTTAGCAAGTACAAATTAAAATATGAGCAATTTTATACAGAAAAAAAGCAGTGTGACAGCAAAAAAACCTGGCTGGCATTCAGCAGCAGAGCTCTTTAAGCTGGCATTGACTGATTCATTAGATGTATAGAAGTGCTGTTAAGACTGGAAGGTCTCCTACCCAGATGGTAGGCATTCTCAACACAACTTCAGAGCATACCTCAAAAGCAACAACACAGATTAAAGATATCCCGTCACAAGTAAAGCCAAGCAGGTCAGCTCCATATCCTTTCAAATGTCAATTCCCCACTATCTCACTAATTTCAGGGGCTGTCAATGGAGAGGAAAGACTGAATTCTGTGACGTGCCTTGACTTGACAACATACCCCTATTCTGTTTTATTCAGACTAAGAGAGGAGGCACTTTAAAGACCAGGTGGCAAGAACTTTTGAAGCAGTTCCACACTTGGCCCACCTTTCTTAATTTATTTTTATCAAGAAGGTTCCAATTCAGATAACCCCTGCCACCCGGGCGATCCAACATCTGAATCACCTCCCAAATGAGGACAAGCTGAGAGAGCTGGGATCTGTTCAGTCTGGTGAAGGCTCCAGGGAGACCCTTAGAACAGCCTTCCAGTACTGAAAAGGGCTCCAGGAAAGCTGGGATGGGGCTCTTGATCAGGGAGTGCAGGAATAGGATGAAGGGGAATGGTTTTAAGCTGAAAGAGGGGAGATTGAGATGAGAGGAAGAAATGTTTTCCTGTGGGAGTGGGGAGGTCCTGGCACAGGTTGCCCAGAGAAGTGGTGGCTGCCCCATCCCTGGAGGTGTTCAAGGCCAGGTTGGATGGGGCTTTGAGCCCCCTGATCCAGTGGGAGGTGTCCCTACTCATGGCAGGTGATTGGAACTGGATGGAGTTTGAGGTCCCTTCCAACCCAAACCATTCTATGATCCTACGATCACAGCTAAAATATTGTAGTAAAACCTGAACACTAGCACTAAGATGTGGATGGGTATATTGTTTGTGTGCTAACATGCACACATCTGAAAGAGCCTGAAGTTGCCTCAAGTTGATTTTATACCAACCCTTGCAAAGCTTCTACTGAACATTACCATTATTTCACTTGAAACAGCAAGCGTGAGTATTGTACATCTGCCCAGCACTTAATCTCAATGTGAAATCAATTCCAATAACACCATCAACTGTAACTTATCCAAAATTTGTGCCATAGCTTTCCCAGTGAAACCCTGCAATGCTTGAACTGATAATGCTGGATCTGAAGTACCATGACTCTTGCACAGTACTGCTTTCCAGCTGAGAAACTTGGCAAGGCGGCATAATGACATCTTCGTGAACTTAGTACTTGACATCAAGGAGAGGATGTGGGCTTGTCAACTTGACACTCATAGCGCAATCACTTTCAAATTGGCCCTCAGAAATCATTACAATATGACTGGAAGATCTTCACAGTCATAAATAGGATATGTTAGATTCAGCTGCTACAAAATAAGTCAAAGGGTACTAATCACATCCTTTTGCTCAAATTAATATTGTCACATTTGCTTACTAGGACTTAGAGGATGTTGGTGAAATGTCTTCACCATCTGTTTTGATTTGTACATACATCATTAGAAGGATTCTTTCATTTCATCTTTACTGAAACTGTCCTCCAATTAACACAGAATTGCTTTCTAGCTTGCCAGATATTTTTAAAAGTACAAATACATGTCATACCAGCAGAAATGCCTTCACCTCATTAAGTCGAGACTTGTCCTAGGTTCATGGCAACAGCATGGTTTTATTTTTAAACTGGAAGCAGAGAATCCTAAGGGAAATGATAATTTTAAAACTCAGGGTGAGACACTGGAACAGGTTGCCCAGGGAAGCTGTGGATAGCCACTCACCTGGAGGTGTTCAAGGCAAGGCTGGATAGGGCTTTGAGCAACATGATCCAGTTTGAGGTGTCCCTGCCCATGGCAAGGGAGTGGAACTGGATGGGCTCTGAGGTCCCTTCCAACCCAAGCCGTTCCATGATCCTATGATCATAAGTATTTAAAAATATTTGACAGAGTTTTAAGGAGGAACACAACTCAAATGCTTCCTCCTCCTTGCTGAGTCCATGTGGCTACACAAATGATTGAAAGTATACCAAGAACAACAAGAATTTGGCACTTAAATAAAATAAAAGCCCACTTAAATCTTCATAGTCCTTTGAGCTGGTATAGTTAACCTACTAGTAGTGTACATTTAGCCTAGGTAGAGAAAAGGAAATTTTATGCCACTCATGATCCACATCTCAGATTAAGTACACAAGTCTGAGCATCAAGGGGATGCACCCTACAGACAAAAATTCTTTACCAGGTACTCCCCACACCATTTTATTACACCAGGGAGATCTGCAATGGAAAGTACTGAAATTAAGAAGTATTGAGCAACAGATAAATGCCTCTTGGCATTCAGCACTCGGAGCCCTGGCGATTTCTTTGTTTCATACTCACAGATACAGTTTGACTCAATCTCAAAGGTCTTCTCCAACCAAGTAATTCTATTACGCAAGTTAAACATCATTTGCGTAACAGGTATGATTTCTTCCATGTGAGATCTGAACACACAACAGCACACAGCAACTATGAAGCAGCACCAGGACCACCTCTCCGCATTACACAGTGACAAAAACCTCCAGGACTAAAAATAGAGAGCAATCTTCATGCAAAAGACACTTTCACAACACCTATGGCCACCTGAAACAGATTCCAAGGCTCTCAGATGAAAACCCAAAATCCAACATCAAACACTCAGCCATCCTTTCATCTAATTACTTCCTGTCATTTTATTAGCATACTGCTAGCCACACTGCAATAAGCCCTTCCACCACACAAGTAAAGTATTTCCATGGCTACAGATCTTTTTTCTCTGAAAGCAGACTTGCTCACTTTGTGAAAAATGGATAATCCTCCCGGGCAAAACAGTGGGGACAGCAGAGGTTTGAAGGATGCAGATTGAGCCCAACACACTACAGCCCACAGCGTAGGACAAAAAAAACCACTCTCTACCCTTGGGGGAATCCTGGTCTAGCTCTTGGCTGAGGCAGCCTTGCCAGACAGATTTGCCTGGAGTGAAGGGGCAGCACTGGGCTGTCTTTTATCTGCATTTGGGAAAAATCGGGAATGAAGGTAAAGGATCTGGGGTGTTCCCTCATCCGCTTTTCTGCCTCTTCCTTTTGTAGGACCTTACACTTGGAGGGAGGTGAAGAGGAATCGGTTGCTTCACTCATCCAAAATTCAAGGAGTCGTGCCTCCAGAACACCACACAGAAATCATTGAATGGCTTGGGTTGGAAGGGACCTTAAAGCCCATCCAGTTTCAATCCCTTGCCATGGGCAGAGACATCTCCCACTGGAATCAGGGTTCTCAAAGCCCCATCCAACCTGGCCTTGAACACCTCCAGGGATGGGGCAGCCACCACTTCTCTGGGCAACCTGTGCCAGAACCTCCCCACTCTCGCAGGAAAACATTTCTTCCTCTCATCTCAATCTCCCCTCTTTCAGCTTAAAACCATTTCTCGTCATCCTATCCCTGCACTCCCTGATCAAGAACCCCTCCACAGCTTTACTGGAGCCCCTTTCTGTACTGGAAGGCTGCTCTAAGGTCTCCCTGGAGTCTTCTCTTTTCCAGGCTGAACAACCTCAACTCTCTCAGCTTGTCCTCAAACAGAAGGTGCTCCAGCCCTTGGATCATCTCTGTGGCCTCCTCTGGCTGACAGATCCACATCCTTCCTGTGCTGAGGACTTCAGAACTGGATACAGAACTCCAAGGTGAAGTCTCACCACAGCAGAGGGACATAATTCACTTCCTCATCCTGATGGTCCTGCTCTATGCAGCCCAGGACACAGCTGGCTTTCTAGGCTGCAAGCATACTTTGTCAGCACCTGTCTTTGTGGGAAATGGACCCTTGTCCAGAGTCTATCACTTAGGTCTGTGAATCTGGGTCTCAACTACGAAATACTAGAGCTGTAGCTAGTTCTCTTTTGGTGTTCTATTAGCAAAAGAAAGAGCTAATAATGTCATTTGTATTTCAACAACTTTAAAGCAGTAGAAAAACACACACCACACTGGATAATCTTATTGTTTGTGTTGGTAGATTGACTCTGGCAGGAGATCCCACAATACGAGCTGTGTGGCTATAAAGTTGCAGGCCCTCCCGAGACTTAGTTCTACTCTTGAAATCAGAAGTTCCAAGATTCTTGGCAGAACCCTGGAGAAAAAAGGAGTGTCATTTCCTCAGGGCTAAGCAAAAACATCTGCATGTGTCCTACAGGAGATGATTTTATTTCCTTCAAGAAACTTTATTCAGCTGCCCTTGGCTGCAGGTATTGGGAACAGGATATTTATTGCAGGTGAAGTGATGATTATAGATTCATAAACATTTCCATTTTGTTTCCATTACTTCAGGTCACCCACAAATTCGGCAATGAATTTATGGAACAAGGCACCCATGACATGTCAAAGTTTACTTTCTATGGCAGGTAACAGATAAAAATCCTTCTTGTCTATCACAACTGGTCTGCAGTGAAGGGCCACATCAGATTGAGCTCAGCTAGGCCCATTGAAAAGATGCAGTGTTTCACCTCTCAAGAGCAATTGCTAAATTCTAGGCTTTTCGCAAGATCCAAGCAAGCAGCAATTTATTATTTAAGCAAGTGCTGCAGTAGACCAGGAGTCAAACTGAGATCCTGGTTATTAATGACCCTGTACCTTCAAGGGTGACAGCAGGAAAAACTGTTATTATCAAACCAACTACATTACACATGAGTAAAAAGGGATAAATATCTACTTACTTTTTGTGCTCAAATACCTACTTGAGAATGGACATGAGGACCTACTTCCAGTCTACCCCCTCTCCCAAATGGACACTCACTGGACTGACAGCCATCTCTGAGAGTGAAGGGCTGTCAACAGCGACGCTAACCCTTGGAGAGACTTTTTGGACTTGCAGAGTGCAGTATGACCCCCTTCCTGCACTTGTACATAATTTTTATCCCCCTCAGAAGTCACTGTGGGGAAGCGATATTGCCCATCCAGGTCTTGCCCCAGCCAGAGTAGGCATCTGGGCCCAGTTAAGACATATCTAATGGATTAAGCAAGTGATACTGTGACTTGCACTAGGTCCATGACTTCCTCTGGATCCAAGTTACAGTATCACAGTACCATAAGGTTGGAAAGGGCCTCCGAGATCATCGAGTCCAACCTATAACCCAACACTAACACCATCATCTAAACCATGGCATTCAGTGCCTCATCCAGTCTCCCCTTAAACACCTCCAGGGTCGACGACTCCACCACCTGCCTAGGCAGTGCATTCCAATGGCCAATTACCCTTTCAGTGAAGAAGTTCTGCAATGATGGAGAATAAACCAAATTAAACACAGCCATACAGCCAAAAATAAGTGAGCATAGCTAAGATCACGCCAAGTATATTACCAAAAATAATAAAAAGCTACACCCAAGTTTTTTAAGTCTTTCAAAAGAGCTGGGCAAGTATTGAAGAGGCAACATCCACTTCCCTGTAGCATAAGGACCACATCCAGAGAAGGGCAACGAAGCTAGGGAAAGGGTTGGAGAACAAGGGTTGCGAGAGGCAGCAGAGGGACCTGGGGCTGTTTAGCACGGAGAAAAAGAGGCTGAAAGGAGACCTTATCACTGTCTACAACTCCCTGAAAGGAGGTTGCAGTGAAGTGGGTGTTGGTCTCTTCTCCCAAGTGACAGGCAATGCGACAAGAGGAAATGGCCTCAAGTTGCACTAAGGGGGGTTTAGAATAAACATCAGGAAAAATTTATTCAGCAAAAAGGGTTTCTCAGGCACTGGCAGAGGCTGCCCAGGGAGGGGGTGGAGTCCCCATCCCTGGAGGAATGGCTTGGCTTGCATTCTATAACCTAAGAAGCATGCAGCAGACACCGCAGCTGGGAAGAACAAAACCTGTCATAGACACTGCCTTTTTGACTACTGAGCTGGCAATTGACTAGAAAAACACAGGAGCAAGAGTGGAGAAGAGAAAAGAGGCAGAATATAGAGCAGAATGTGATGCCATAAGGTTTACTTTTGTGAGTCACTCCTGCCTTTGCAGGTGTTTACAGTCTTAGGTGTATGGAGTTTCTTCCCCAGCAGCATCTTTTCTATATTCTTTTGTCTTACTGCTTAACATCCAAGCATGTGTCTTGTTATAAATATACACTTCACTAATCATGGTGGATTTTATTCCATTGTTCTTTTTTGAGCTCTACTTAATTTATCTTTTTTTCTGATTGGATCAGCTACAGGTGTTATATTGATATTATATTTTCCTATCTGCAATTCATCAGCAGTATCTTTTCTATTTGCTACTGCTCTCGACTGCAGAAAGTCGAAATGAATCAGAATTAGGTTGGGTCGCAGCTGAGCTGTGGAAATCTGCTAAGCCATCATCAATAGAGCCCTGGATCCCAGAGACTGCCATAAATAAAAGCCATAATGAATAGCACCTCATGCCATTTCTGACTGTGAGCATCTGGCAGCAGGCTCTGTACGGCTAAGAAACCAACAGCAACTTTACACATTTGAGTGTTCACACAAGGAGCTCTGCTCTGGTGTTGCACAAAAACATCAAGAGTCCCTCATCATTGAATACTACAATTCCTAATTTCAGCTTTCAAGCTTCTTCAGTGAATCTCCCTCCTCCTGTCCACGAACTGAAAAGCCAAACACAGTGCAAAGGAGGATTTGTTTTCTATTAGAAAAGCAGGCAACACAGCAAGTGTAGCTCCTGCATGTGACACCATAGTGCTGAGGGAAGTGTAGGAATCCTTGTCCCAGGTTCTGAAGCAAGTTTATCTCAGAAAAAAAAAGAGCCAAATCACAAGCAGAATAAGTGATACAAATAATTATAACAGCTCTGTGCAAGGCTGAAGATGGGAGGAATCAGGGAGCCAGCAAGCAGAGAGCAGGAGCCATGGAGTGGAAGGAATGGGGATCTTCAGACTAAAACACGAGAGTAGTGTCTGCAATCATCTGCCTGCAGACTCCTGCTGACCTAGGCAACAAGGTTTAACTAACTCTTAATTAACATAGCAATTCCTATCCTAAAAACAAGTTGCAAGCTGTGCTACATGTACTACAAGAAATCTCTTACAAATGCTCTGTCTCTTTTCTAACCTGAAAATGCTGTTATGCCAACACTTATTTCTTGTTTAAGAGCTCTTCTCCCTCCTTCGGGTCTTCTGTTCTGGTAAATCTGTAGAGGACAGGCACATCTTCTCTCAACCTTTGATTTTCTCACCTCACTTTCAATTTCCTTTCATAAGATGAGCTGCAAAGACCATTGTATCCTTCTCACTCATTCCATCTTAAATTAATGTTTAAGAGATTCTACAGAGATCCAAACAGTATTTTGGATGAGGTCATGCTGAAGCCCTGTACACAGCATGGAAATCCCTACACTAACACCAGAACATAGCAACTTATGACCCCAAGGAGCTTTTTTTTGCTGACTAATATACATGACCTGACTTCTCCTCTGCTGCCAACTCAAGCACAAGTTAATGCCCGAAACTCTTGCTCATGGTCCCAAAGTGCATAACTTTGCATTTTGTACTATAATGTTCCATCACATTTATGTCACTCCTGATCTCAAGGTCATCTAATTATTTCTATATAATATGGTAATTCACATTTTTATTGCTAATGTGTCCCACATTTATGCCACCAGAAAAAAAAGCATTAGTTCACCCATACTTTGGGTATCAAAGTCATTAATGAAAACATTAAATCAGATAATTGTACTTCGCTAAACACTTTCTAGCAGTTCACCTCTCAGCATGGTCTTTTGCCAGCTTCCTCTGGGCTACCTCCCACCATCTTGTATATTAAACTTATAGTAACTAAGATGGAGGTTAACTAATATTTTCCCCATCTAGCATGACATTACGTGTTTTACAGAAAGCCCAGAACACTATTTACACCAGTACTTCCTTTTCTCTTCCCTCAGGTTTTCCATACCTTAACAAACTAGGAGGGACAGAGCCAGGTCGGAGTAGCCTGTAGATGTGTTGGAGCTATGCTGACAAGACCAAAACATCATTTGCCCTTCATGCCATCAGCTCGGCCTCTTAGCAGGTTCAGGGCATCAATCATGTATGCAACTCAGCCTTCTCAGCATACTACAACAGGAGGTTGGAAAAGAAGACTTGTCCTCTTTCTCCTCCTCCCTGATGGGAGAACAGACACCACTGCAAGAAGTCACCTTTGAGTATTTCCTGTCTAACATCAATTTGTCTGTAAAGGGGGAGAGATTGAGGACTTCAGCTGGATCAATAACGCCTCCAAACAGTACATTAAAGAATAATAATGCTATGCTGTGAGTATAAAAATTGACTCTAGATTAGCCAAAATTACATCTGATAAGCCCCACTTAAACCTAAATCATTTGCATCAATACTGTGAGGCCAGGGGAGGGCTTGGCACTTGCTTTTCCTCTAACTGAAACTGCACACGTACGTATTTTCTGCACAATCATGGAATCAGAATTACTTATTTGGAAAAGACCTTTGAGATCAAGTTCAACCATACTCATCCACTACTAAACCAGATCACTAACCACCTCATCTGCCTGTCTTTTAAACCTTTCCGGGGTTGGGGACCCCATCACCTCCCTGGGCAGCCTCCACCAGCAGCTGAGAATCCTTTCAGTGAAGGAATTTTTTCCCCAGGCACTACATTGCTGTCAAGTCCTTCTGTGCTTGCAGCTTTCTTGTAGCCTTCTAAGTTCAAACTGCTGCTCCAGTCTTCTTCAAGACTATAGAGATATTTGAGATGATAAAATCGTATTAAAAGCTTTTATAGAAGTTTTTATATATATATTTTGAAATGTCAGAGCTAAGACTTGCCCTTTGTGCTCTTTTCCTCTGGTATTAAACAAATCTTGAGATTTTCCCATTAGGCCTGCTGACCAGACATCTTTCCCTTGGCAATAAAAGACACACCCACACAGGAGTTAAACACAATTGTTGCATTTTTTCTCCTTTCTGTTAGTGGTGGTGTTCACACTCATTTAGGCTTTTTATCAAAAATCTCTATTTGTAGAGGAATGTGGTTGTTAAAGGGAAAAATAATAGATTTGGAGTAGGCAAGTGCATTAGAATAAGCCCTCATTGTATACTACTCCATCTGGGAACTACAGAATTCATAACTGCTGATTTTCATTTGTCAAAACATTTGGGATTTATGGAGTCTGGTTTTATGCTTCTATCACACTCCCATCTGTGACTCAGGCTTACTGATACTCTATCACAGCTAATGTTCTCTTATGTCAGCACATGGCATGAAAAACCTTTAAAAAGGTAGCATAAAAAGAGATTAGTTTTTTTTTGTTCAAGGTAGACTATCAGCTCCTTTGGAACCATTTACTTGGCCCCAAACTTCAATTCTACCACTGGAGACACAACTGACAACTTGCCAGTAAAAACTTATGATTTCCCATGGAATGGCAGGATGATGTGCCAGAGAAGGGCTAGATTGGACATCAGGAAAAGACTCTCCATGCAGAGGGTGGTGGAGCATGGGAACAACTCCCAGGGAAGCAATCACAGCACCAAGCCTGACAATATTCCAGAAACATTTGGACATTACCCTCAGACACACAGTGTGAATGTTGGGGTTGTGCTGTGCAGAGACAGGAGTTGGACTCCATGATCCTTGTGGGACCCTTCCAGCTCAGTACATTCTACAATTCTATGATTATTAATTATAGAAATACCTTCCTGTTCTAAAACTCCATGTTCCCCTTCACCTTTCCTGTCTAGGATGACTCAAAGACCTTGAACATATCCCAGCTACACTTGTTGGGCTCCCAGCAAAATTTGATCCAGAATTCAACAAGACAGGTTTTCAAATGCCTTGGGTTCAGAAAGCCTGGAAACTTCGAGGTCCTTTATTCCTCTTTGGTTTATGGATGATGCAGTTCACATAATATAGCCTCTAATACAACAAGAAACAGAGAAAGCCCAGATACTGAACTTAATCTCAACATCTATGCCTTTTTCGTTTCATTCTTTATTAGAAAGGTCATCTGCCATTAAGGTACTTATTTAAACACCTATAGATAAGGATAAATGATCTCACAGAGAAAAGCCATGAATGCTTCACTAAAAAGAACATAAATGTTTTCCAAACGCTGTGTCTAATTAAATTTGTCCTAAGATACTTTTACAGAACTGGCTGAAGCAGTGTTAGGTTGTCTAGCTAGGATAGAGACAGCACTCTATCGCAATAAGGCAAAAAAGAATATTATAGACTCTGATGTCAGTTCTGGCTAGGAAATGGTTAATTTCCTGGGTTTAGCAGACAAGAAACTGGGAAGGAACACAGGCAGGACAACCAATCAGACTAGCCCATGAGAGAGTCCATGCCATCACCATCTTGTTTAGTATATAAGGGGCTGGCAGTGCATGATGGCTCAGTTCACAACTTGGCTTCACTGATAGGTTCTGCATCTTCATTTGGATGTGCCATGCAGCAAAGCTGAGGATTCCAAATTAGTTTTTCAGGCAGTGAGCAATTTACATTGTGTGCCACCCATTTGGTATATTCTTTCATTGCTGTTATTGTTGTATTTTCTCTTTCTTTCCTGCCCTGTAAAACTGTTCTTACCCCAAACCACGAGTTTCACCACCTTTGTTTCTGGTTCTTCCTCCATGGAGTTAAAAAGACTTGTAATTAGCAAGAAGTTGCAGTAGATAACATATTCTTGACTTTAATAGATTTATGACCTTATCACCTGTAACATCCTAACCGAGCGCAGACATGTGCTTTGCCCTGGCTCGTAAGAAGATGGACAGCCTGACTTCTTCACAATGCTTCACAGGATTGTACAATCATTTAGTAAAGACGTTTAAGATGATAGAGTTAAACTTATTTCAAGAGGAAGATGTGGTGCTGAGGCAGCATTAAGCAGGCTTACTTTCCCAAGTCATAAAGCAAAGCCCACTGCCAAGTATAAAAGGAACAACAAAAGCCTCAATGATCACCAGTTGTCTTCAATTAACACCCAAGAGAATTCTTGGCTGCCCCATCCCTGGAGGTGTTGAGACGAAGATGGATAGGGCTTTGAGCACCCTAACCCAGTGGGAGGTGTCCCTGCCCATGGCAAAGGATTGGAATTGGATGAGATCTAAGGGACCTTCCAACCCAAACCACGCAATGACTCTATCCCAGAAGTCCAAAGCTTCAACACTAAACTTATGTCTTCTGATTCACCTGAATTATTTCATATGTGTAAACTTCCCAATTAGCACTGCTCTACCTGCAATCCACACATCCAAACTTCTCTCTATAACTACCTAAAAGGAGGTTGTAGGCAGGCAGGGGTTGGTCTCTTCTCTCAGGTGACCAGTGACAGAACAAGAGGACATTGTCTCAAGCTTCATCAGGGGAGGTTTAGGCTTGATATTAGGAAAAAATTTGTCACTGAAAGGGTGATTGGCCATTGGAATGCGCTGCCCAGGGAGGTGGTAGAGTCATCATCCTGGAAATGTTTAAAAGCAGATTGGATGAGGCACTGAGTGCCATGATTTAGACAATGAGTAGATGTTGGTGTTGGGTCATAGGTTGGACTCTATGATCTCAAAGGTATTTTCCACTCTTGTGACACTGAAAAATCTTGAGAACATTTCACTAAGGCCGCACATTTTAATTAAAATGTGAATGCCAATCAATATTTTTTTAAAAAGAAACCAATAAGTCTTATTTGAACCTCGATTACTGGCACAGGTCTCAAACATATGTTTTAGAAGCTTGTACTTTTTGACTCTGGCATATTTCATTCTGATGTACATGTCATTTTTCAATTGGATGGATGTTGCTATCCAAAAATCCATTACTTGTGCCATGAATTGCATAATACTCTGGGGTGGTATAATCAGACACATATATCTTTGTTGACTTTGATACCGACTTTCACTTTCCAATAAAGGGACCTGAACATATTAACTTAACATTTTAATGACTCAGTAACTGTAATGGGCATTTAGAGTATAAATTGCTTTTATAGAGTGCAACTGTATCAAACCATGTGCTGAAGTGTTGGATAATCTTTAGCAAGTAGTTTAGAAAGCATGATTTATTTAGGACTAGTTGTATAAGGCAGTTATTGATAGCTATATAATGAATGATCAGTGTGCAAGGAAAAGCATTTGATTTCTTCTTTCAAATACTTCTTGACCTGTAGTGTAAACCAAAACAACCAACCTCCTTTGAGGGACTGCCTAGCTCACAGAAGAAACCCCTACCAGCACTGAACAAAGGACCTTTTTCTTTTCTTTCTTAAAGCAATCATTACTCAAGCCTGTTACAAAATACTGGGTGGGTTCCATAGAATCATGGAATGGGTTGGGTTGGAAGGAACCTTACAGCCCATCCAGTTCCAAACCCCTGCCATGGGCAGGGACACCTCCCACTGGATCAGGGGGCTCAAAGCCCCATCCAACCTGGTCTTGAACACTTCCAAGGACCGGGCAGCCACGACTTCCCTGGGCAATCTGTGTCGGGGCCTCCCCACCCTTGCAGGAAAGCATTTCTGCCTAAGATTTTAACCGGACTTCCCCTCTTTCAGCTTAAAACCATTAACCATCACTCAAGTCCATGATTCAATGATTCTGCACATGTTGATGGTGGTAGTATCCTTTGCACTTTACTCCTATCACATGTGTAGCACAGTTTGGCAAAACAAAAGCCCTATACATTCTTCCGTAAAAGAAGGCAGTGGTTGAAGCTATAATCAATCTAGATTCTTTTTTTTCCTAGCCATGGTGGCCCTGCATCCCACATTCATAGAACCAGAGGATCAACAAAGTTGGAAGAGACTCTAAATATCATCCAGTCCAACTGTCAGCCCAACACCACTGTGTCTGCTAAACCATATCCTGAAATCTCACCACTACACACTTTCTGAACACCTCTAGGAATGGTGACTCCACCACTGCCCTGGGCAGCCTCTGCAAGTGCTTCACCACTCTTTCAGTAAAGAAATTTGTCCTAATATCCAAACTGATCCTCCCCTGGGGCAACTTGAGGTCATTTGCTCTTGTCCTATCTCATTACATGTTACCACACTGCTCAAAGCCATGGCAAATCCATGAAACTGGATTTCAAATAAAAGCTAAAAAGCGTTTTTAATTGCAAGGGCAAACAAAAAGGGGACTTACGTGTCAATTTGAAAAAAAAGTCCTAGTATCTGACTACCTGCTCTCCTACAAAATAAGAAATTATCAATCACAGATTTAAAGTCCTATTTTGAACAATATCTAAGCATGTTTGTGAAACGCACCACTAAGAAGCCATCTGTGCATTTTCCACCACACCATTTATATTTCATAAAACCAAGCATCTGCTTTGCTGTGATTTTTCCCAAGCCTTTAAAACTGGCTTTCAAGATCCAAAGCCACTGAGGTTATAGAACATAAACCATAAAGTATCTATTTCTATGTTTGCCTGGAAGGCCAATGATGAGAAAAGCTTCGAAGACGGATAGAAAATTTATTAGTGCTATGTCTTCACAATCTCAATTAGAAGGAAAAGTAATTGCCAGGATTATTTTCACCCTCCAGCCTAATTACCCAAAGTATCTCCTTCTATTAGAAAGGGGCCAATAGTAAAGGTGGGAACACAAACTTGAGCTCCCGATAACGAAAGCAATCAGACAATATGTTAAAAATTATTATGTCTAATTTCAGAGTGAAAAGCTTCAGTTAGCACTGAGGCTGTATAATATGGGTAAATAATTGGAAGAAATGCCATTTTATCTGCTGCACGCTGCTTTTCTAAGCACAGTTAAGTTGCATTTACTGGAGGGCAACTAATATTTATGTCAAAGGCAGAAAGTACCAGTGAGTCACTGTTCCTGATCTGAGACTTTGTTCACTGTTCCTGCCTGAACCAATATAAGCCATTGGTTGCCATAAAGGCAAGTGTAACCCACGCTTTGAGGTTAAGCCCTTTATTCTGCGATTAGTTATGTGGCATTAAATGGGACACATTCCCCTTTGTTATAGAAATGGAACTCCAATGCCTTTGTTGTTGTTGCTTCACAAGGCGCTGTAGGGATGCAGTTTTAAGAGATTAGACAGAGGTAGGAAGATTAGGAGGAATAAAGTAGAATTGTATCTTCTAGTAAAATCACAAATTCACAGAATCATTCCAGTTGGAAGGGACCTAGGAAGGTCTCTAACCCAACCTCCTGCTTAAAGCAAGATCAACACTGAATTCAGACCCGGTTGCTCAGGGCTTTGTCCCATCAGGGCTTGAAAGCATCCAAGGATGTAGACATCATGATCTCTTTGAGCAGTCTCTTACAGTGTTTTATCCACTTTCACACAAGTGATCCTGCCCCAGCCATCTCAGTTGCCTCCTCCGATTGACCAATGCCTTTCTCATACTGGGATCCCCAACTTGGTTGTAGTACTCTTACTACAGTTTGATTTACTCTGCACAGAAGATTGCTATTCCTGAAGTATTAGTATGACTTAGCCTAATCAGAAGTGTTTCATTTGTGTTCTACTTTGAATTCTTTGGCTCTTTCATCTGTCAGAAATGGTTGGGCTGTGGAATGATAAAGCTTTGTTGCTATAGCAATTAGTTCCATTACCTAGGTGACAGTTGTGGCATGATGTCACCAGCAAAGCCATCTAACTCCTGGAATATTTTTTAGTGGCTGTTGCAGATGCACCATAGTAAAAACACCATTTATCAACGACCCAAAATACCCACAGGTGATGGGAAGGAAGGTGCAGCTTGACCACCATCTGCATTACCTAGAGGAGAGCAAGTAAAGAGCAGATTCTACAAATGGACCATCTGCCTTCAGCAATGCTGCTGGAGGGTGATGGGCAAACAAGCATAAAAAAAGACAAAAAGAAAACTTGCATTCACTTCTGGAGTCCTCAGCACAGGAAGGACACAGAGCTGTTGGAGCAAGTCTAGAGGAGGCCACGAAGACGATCTGAGCACTGGAGAACCTCCCATCCAAGATAGGCTGAGAGAGCTGGGGTTGTTCAGTCTGGAGAAGAGACTGGAGAGGAGAAGGTCTCTGGGGAGACCTCAGAGCAGCCTTCCAGTACTGAAAGGGGCTTCGGGAAAGCTAAGGAAGGACTCTTGATCAGAGAGTGCAGGGATAGGATGAGGGGAGCGATTTTCTGCTGCAAGAGGGGAGATAAAGATGAGATCTTAGGGAGAAATGTTTTCCTGTGAGGGTGGGGAGGCCCTGGCAACAGGCTGCCCATAGAAGTGGTGGCTGCCTCATCCTTGGAGGTGTTCAAGACCAGGTTGGATGGGCAACCTGATCCAGTGGAAGTTGTCCCTGCCTATGGGGAGTGGGGGTGGCAGGGTATGGGATTGGATGGGTTTTGAGGGTCCTTCCAACCCAAACCAGTCTATTATTCAATGATTCATTGCCTGGGCAGCCAGTGGATGAACCACACCACTCTGCTCCTGCCACTTCACCCTCTCCTAATTCACTCAAGTAACACGGAGGCACACTCTGAGATACATTCGCTTGCATATTTTAAACCTTGGTATTAATTTCTACAAAATATTTAGTCACATTTCAAAGTTCCAATTAGGGATCAAAGTCTCATTGTACCAAGAATCATGCAGGCAAGGGCAATACAATATATCCTCTGCCCTCCCAGAGCTCACAGCATTGCAGAGGGATTCAGGTGATGCTGATGCCAGAAACATTTGCTGCCATTTTCTTGGATATTTACAATTCATGAAAGCTTTTATCTTCTTACACTAATCCATGGAGCCCACAGCACAACTGAAGTCCCACAGGTAGTGAATTTGGCAGTGATTAAAAGGACAATGACTGTAACATCTGTTCTAGTTTGAGTTTTCTCTCCTCCCTTGGCTTTGCATTAGATTTCTGGAGCACACTGTAGTGAGCAGGTACTGGTTAAAGAATTAGCAGCGAGGTTGCTCCAGCTTGGACCAGGAAATCCGAGAACAACGGGACAGGATTCTGCTGCTTCTTACTCTGATTAAACTCCATGTTTTGGAAGGAAGCCAGGGAACCAGCAGTTATGGGAATACCCGTATCTGCGTTGATGCAGATGAAGGACTTAATTAATCTTCAAGCATTCTGACCAATCAACAAAAATGTTATTTTCACTGTTGCATATGCTAGGTCTCTTCTTCCCCCTGCCAAGCCAGCATAAAAGCAACTAAATATAACTGAGTGAAGAATTTGCATCAAATAACTAATGAGAGGAACTCCCTTCCCTTTTTCTGATGAAGAATTGCTCCCAAAACAAAGAAGTTATTGGTTTATTCATTATTTAGAATTAAGAGGCAATGCTTACAGCAAGTAGCCCTATGCACACTTATGGCTTGCTGTCTTGGCTGATCATGTAAATCATATGGCATCCTGAACAGAGGAATAATAGCTCCTAAATATTGTGATTTGTTACTTATGTCACTTTTTTACCTATATGTGACTTTCATAGAATCATTTAGTTATGAAATACTTTTGAGATCGAGCCCAACCATACCTGTCCAGTACTAAAACAGGTCCCTTTCAGGAGCATTACATCCTGCTTGCACATCAGCAGCCTTTTCATTCATCTTCCCTCTCCAAATATTCATTAATACAAATTACATTCGCAGCAAGCCTCTGAACTCACCCTGTTCAAGGTGTAGTTCATGCTCCCCTTTGTGCTCTCTGCCTGCCCAGCTACCATGGTGAAGCTTAAAAATCCCATTGCAATGATGCCACTATGAGGGAGAAAAAGAGCTGCTCTGATGAAGATACAGACTGACTTCAGTTGTACGGACTGTTCTCCCTTATTCTAAAAGGTCAAAAAGCCACCAGAGGAATCCTACTACATGGAGACACTTCTGATGTGGTGTAAGGTCACAGGAGTAATTACTCTTTCACAGGGATTAGTATTTCAGATTGGACTCTGCTGGGGCAGTCAAGTAAATTAACACTGGTAATATGCCCTTTACTGGCTGGCCTGGGGACATTCATTAAGGCTGGAGAAGGACATTGTTTACTATCACAGCAAGTTGTCTTTACCTACCTGCTCATGCATTATTTCCTGCATTTCATCCCACACTGCCACGGCTCTGTTTCCTCTCTTACTTTCTACTCCTGCACTAACTGACACTGACTGCAGACGACATCTGAAGCCCACATCTCTGTGGATCCAGGTCTGCTGTTCAGAGGTGTAGTTCAAGAAAAGAGAGGCTGCACACAATGCTAACCTTCTGCATCTGCTGGAAACAATTTGACTAACCAGCTTTCTGTGAACTACTGAAAGACAGAACAAGGATTACCAGCTGCAGTTGAGAAAAGGGGAATATTAGAGGTCATTTATGAACAATCACAGTAGCCATCTGGAGCTGTAGCAAATACAATAGAATTTAACCTAATCTAGCTGCTCAGTTGACAGTTTTCTTATCAATACACTGAGATACCCCACTTTTACAACACAGTGGGAGTGGCAGAGTTGTCATTCTTGATGCCCCAAAATGTGTGCACTCTATCTTCCACTTTATTCTGGGGACAATCTGTTTTGGACACATAAGAGTGTCCACCAGACTGCATACTGGAAGAGAGAGTCAAATACTTAATTTTATACAGTAAGTAGAGAAGGACTTAATTTCTTATTTTCCGAGGAGGTATCCTTTAGCATGGGTGCTTTTTGATAATACTCAGCTCCAAAAGCGCAACCCTGAATGACTGCATACATGGCAATTAAAGCAAGTGCCTCAGCAATTGCCAAATCCAAGCCATCCTTTTGAACTACAGGAACATCAAGTAGGAACTGCTCTTTCTACAGGAGTTGATCAGACTTCACCTAAGGATCATTTAACAAGTGAATAACACACTGCTACCCAAGGTAGAACAAACAGCAACGTGTTAGGTTGTGCAGTGACTTAGCTTACAAACTGAAACTTCCAGCCAAAACTGTAGAAAACTATCTAGGCAGGCAGGAAATGAGTCACTCAAGTGGGAGCTGGCCAAGACATCCTTTGTGAAGACTGAAGGTTACAAATAAACCTATATACAGCTGATCAGTATCAGTTGTAAATGAGATTATCAGTTACTACTGTTACCATCACTGTCTGTATTTGAGCCTATGTGTGCTTTGTATGGAACAAATTCTAGTTTAGAGAAACATTTAGGTATTTAAAAGGCTGTTAATGTAGGACCATGTGCCAAGTGATATTCCTACTATCCTTGCCATGGTGAGCTTTATTAACTAAAAGCAATTAATAACACTGTCTAGCTCCTGACACAAGAAAGATACAGAAATCACTGACATCCCTTAGAAAATAACTTGAATTCATCCAAAGAAGTAACATCCTGTGAAGAGCAGCTTGCATCAGTGGTACCTATGTTATAGAAATAAACTACACCCAGTTTTGTACACCATAATTTATACATTATAGTCATAATAGACCATCATAATAAAATTCAGCCTGAACATGCTAAAAACTGGAATAAAGATATTGCCTTGTACTGGCATAAAGGCAACTCTTCATCCAAAGCTTAAAAAACTTTACTGATATAGTGATATTGAGATCAGGTCATCTTTTAGCTTTCCCTTAGAGGTGTTCTTGTTCAAGCTCTGAAGTCATCACATCAGCTCAGGTGCAAGCATGTCAGAAGCTATTTGCTATAATATAGGCTTGCTTTATTTATTTATTTCAAACATGGGTCAACATTAGAGGGAGACAACTGGAAATAGGCTGGTATAAACTCCTTATGAGATGTTGCTGAGCTTCAAAGATGCCCAACTCATTTGTTCTTCCTTTAAAGAGAGAATCTCAAAAGCTGACATGGTGCAAACATTATCTCATGTAGTATCAGCCAGGAGAAAATGGAAAATACTTGCAATAGCAACAGAAATGCGTTCAAACCCACACCTTACGTTACCCTTGGTAACCATGTTATAACGTATTTGTGCTTAAAGCTCTTCACATTCTAACCTGCAGCTCTGGCTATTAGGACACAGGTGCACAAACCCATTATCCTAAAAAGCATATTCTTGCCACTTAGTTTCAACTACAGCTACTTTATTTCTTACTTAATTGTGGAAAAAGGTTCTCCTTTAGTTAGACCTACAGGTCATTTCATGGCAAGCACCAACAAACATACAGATGTCTTATTTAGGATACAAACTGTTGTGCTAAATCTTGCTAAAATCCCATTTTTTTCCCCAAGGAAAGAAAGATGAACTATTTCAGTTGATGATTATCCAATTCATAGGAAGCAGTCAGCTCCATAATTACTGTCTTTTTGCTTTAAGGACTGAGCTCTGACAGCAGCAGGAGGCAAGCCAGCCCTTCAGGGTTTAGCTTAGTCCAGAGGGGACTTAAACTGCATCTTCTTGAGGTTTGTTTACAAAAATAGTTTACTTCAGCAGAGCAAAAAAAGCGGGATGGGCCAACATAGCAAAGGGAAAACCCTCTTTTCCCTTCTCCCCATGCTATCTCCCAGAAAACAGTGAGCTGATAAAAGCAGGACTACTTTTTAAAGGGAAGGGCTTGTTATTTCCTTAACCAAGCAGACAAATAACAGCTTTCCCTCTCTCTGCTTCTTCTCTTCAGTTCTAATCCTGCTGAATAGCGCAAGTTGTCGTGTACTCACTTGTGCTTCCCCACTGCCCAACAGTGACACCAATTATAAAGGGATGAAAGAAAGACAGCTTTTCATTTTCTAGCCATAATCTTCCATGAATCTCAACCCATCCTGCTACTAAAACGTGCCTCGGTTTCTGTGCACTTCACTCAATACCATCTGTACACATCCAAGGACAAATCCATCTCTTTTGTTACGCAGAAGTGGCCTTGTATAGCTCTCAAGTTGCTGAAGAAGCAGTTGGGCTACTTGGAAGATGAGTTTCCTTACTGAGGAATATCCTGTTGCCACAGCTGTGTTATTCCTGTCTTGTTAAAAAGTAGAGATAAGCAAGAGGCAACATAGAGAATACTGGCTATGCCTAAAAAATAAAAGGTTGCTCACCATATTAATAGGTAACTGTAGAAGTGAGTGCACAGCACTTGAGTATTCTCATTGATTCTCTCACCTATAGCACTCATAAGATGCTTTATTAACAGGGACAACCTCAACATCATGTTATTTGTAAAATAGTAGTTCTGAGAATAGTCTGCTCTCTCATAGAATTGTTTGGGCTGGAAGGGGCCTCAAAGCCCTTCCAGTTCCAATCCCCCTGCCACAGACAGGGACACCTCCCACTGGGATCAGTTTGCTCAAGGTCCCATCCAACCTGGCCTTGAACATCTCCGGAGATGGGGCAGCCACGACTTCCCTGGGCAACTTGCATCAATGCCTCACCACCCTCATGAGGAATTTCCTTCCGATGTCTTTATCTAAATCTTTTCCTTTCCAATTTAAAAACATTCCTCCTCATACTATCACTATATGCATATTAACATCTTGTCAGCCAAAGTGACAGAGAATGCCCACTGAATTTTTCTCTGGACATATTTTGTTTCCATGAAACACTACCCAATGCCACCAAGAGCAGCAGGAAAACAAGAGGAAATCAAGGCCATGGCTCTTTGGGAAAGATTCTTGAAGTGTTGAGTGTAACTGTTTTCTGCACATCCACAACATAGACAGAAAAGCAACTGCTTGACCTGGGAAAAACAGAGATCATTCTGCTGGTATTACACAAAAGGAAAAGGGGAAGCCTGACCAATATTTGGTTTTTAACTTGAAGTAGGAGTAGGGCTTTGGTTTAGCTCACCATTATTCAGAAAGTCTGGTCTCATGATGGTGGACTCCATCATGAGGCTTAGAAACAACAGGAAACAGCCTAGGAAGAAAATGCAAAGCCTGGAAAATAAACAGCATTAAAAAAAGCAGGCTGAGATCACAACTTTATTATTTTAATGTCATTCACCTTCACTTGGAGGAGTGGAAAATTAGCGGGCACAGCCTGTCAAAGGGTAACAACAAAATCAGAGTATTGGCTGTGCTCCAAAGTGACAACTCCAAATATTTTAGCTCTCTTCCTTCATTCAGTGCAAATATTTTCAACTAATGTGTTTGAGTGCTCATTTCCCTCACATGTTCATCTGGGATACTTATAACTAAAGCATGAAAGAGTAAAAAATTAAGTGCAAGTAAAAGTCTGGGTGCGTTTTGCTGGAATAACTGAGCCTCACCTCACTCGTCAACTGATACTCAAACATCACAGTATTTGATAACTTATCAACACATTAAACATATCACCTGGAGTTATTACCTATCATATTTGTTTCAATCTGGGTCTATAATGTTCTTCCTTCTCCAGAAATCGTAGAATGGCTTGGGGTGGAAGAGACCTCAAAGTGCATCCAGTCTCACCCCCCACCATAAGCAGACACCCCTCCCACTGGATCAGGGTGCTCAAAGCCCCACCCAACCTGGCCTTGAACATCTCCAGAGATGGAGCAGCCAGCACTTCTCAGAGGAACCTCTGTCAGGGCCTCACCACTCTCACAAAAAAACATTTCTTCTAAAGATCTCATCTCAGTCTCTCCTCTTACAGCTGAAAACCATTGCCCCCCTCATCTTATTACTGCACCTTCTGCAGGTGACAGCTGATCTGTCTGCTTAAGGAAAAACTGTCATAACTTTTGCCAAATTTTCCCTCTTTACCACCTCCATCTCCCCAGAAAATCTCTGGTGCACTTCTAAGCTCTGAACTCTGATAAACTACGAGTCCTTCTTATCTTTTCCATCAGGTATGCATTTCTAATGAACACTCATGACAAGCTTCACATGATATTGCAGCTACTGAAATTTCTCCAAGGTGGAAAGCTTTCTCTTGACACTCCTGACATTTTTTTTTTTGTACTCACTGTTACTAGTGCATGATCATATATGATTCCATGACCACCTAATTGACTAACTGATGCACCTGAGCTGCATTCCACCAGTGTCTGAGTACCACAGACACATTTAACCAGATTGCTGAACAAATTGCATAATAGGCTCCTCCTCATCTAGCAAGGTAGGCTGTCTGAGTGACACAAGAACAATACTTCAAGTAACAGACTTCCAAAGGAAGTTACTGATTAACAGACATTTTGAAGGCAAAAAGCCATCAGGATTTGACAGGATAAACTTGGTCATTAAGTTATTCCGTCTCCAAGTGACAAAATGATTTATAGATGACTGAGTTATCTGCCTTTTCTCCTCACTCCAATACACTGTGAACAGTGTTATTTCGGATCTTTTTCTCCCTCACCTCACTGTAAGTTTGAGAATTCTGTCTTCTAGCAAACATGGGAATAAGAGGTTTGGATGCCACTTCTATTCAAACATTGTGAAACACAGCAGAAACAGAGCCTTTAATGATGAAGATAAAGCACAACAGAGTAAGAAGTGAAATGAAAACATACAGCTCGGCTGGAAATCTGGAGATCTTGCCAAGCAAAACTGGAACAGAATCTTATCCTAACCTTATGCTCTTCAAGTCTGGTGGCACGGGCATAAAGCATTTTTAAGTCATATTCTTGTTTGGCATGGTTGAGGATGAAGGTCAACATGTGAGTTCACACCCACTGCTGCAAAGGCAGACTGTAAAGAAGTCAGAGCAGCTACAGATCAATGTCACAAAGCTTAGAAAATTACAATCTCCCCTAAACTAGTTGAAGATGTTTCAGAGAAAAGGGGAGGCAAGCACAGGAATTTTTCTCCAGATAGTGTTAAAAAATACAAAATAGGATCTCACCCCTAGAATTCAAGGGTCTCAACTGCAACTAGGTCAGTCTGAAGGAGACACAACAATAACCATTCTTGCTTCAAAATAAGATAGCACTATCTCTTTTGTTGTGAGCATCATGTTTGTCATTAAGACTCCGCTGCTAAATCTTCTTAACTAACTGATGAGCACAGAATGACTGGCACAGAAAGCATCTGTGCTGTGCACATACCGTCCCAAGACAGAGCACCTGGCATTCAAGGACATGTTACTATTCTGAGCAACAATTTACCCAGGACAACGATTAGTTACAGCACAAAGTTATGAACCACTGGTGCCATGATACAGAGCTTGAATGGCACCAGTAAACTGGCAGCAATATCAATATTCCAAAGATACTAGTTTAAATAAAACCAATTTGTCCCTGTAAGAAATAAAACAGACACTAAGAAATAATCTGTTTACATATCCAGTATCCCACCAAAGTATCAGCCCAAAGCACGCATGGCTCCATCTCTGTCACACTCATCAGGCCCAAGGGGCCAGTGCTGCTCTTGCTCTGCAGCTATGATTAATTTTTATGCTTGGAAAAGCAAGCTGCTCCATGCAGACACAACTCTGAAAGTGTGCTTTAAAAACACACATAGGCAGATCTTCCATCTTCAGTTGGACCAAGACTTATCAAAAGCTGTGATAGCAAGTTTTGCTACTCTGACAGCGCAAGTCTGTGTGCTGCTATAGACCTGCCAGTGGCTCTTGCCATAGAATCAGAGAATCAGAATGGTTTGAGTTGAAAGGGACCTTTATGGACATCCATGTACAGGAACACTTTCCACTGGATCAGGTGGCTCAAAGCCGCATCCAACCTGGCCTTGAACATCTCCAGGGAGGGGGCAGTCACCTCTTCTCTGGGCAACCAGTGCCTCACCACACTCACAAAAAACATTTCTTCCTAAGATCTCATCTCAATCTCCCCTCTTTCAGTTTGAATCCATTCCCCCTCATCCTATCCTGATCAAGAGCCCCTCCCCAGATTTTCTGGAGCTCCTTTCAGTACTGGGAGGCTGCTCTAAGGTCTCCCTGATGCCTTCTCTTCTCCAGGCTGAACAACCCCAACTCTCTCAGCGTGTCCTCATACAGAAGGTGATCCAGGCCTCAGATCGTCTCTGTCACGCACTCCAACAGCTCCATGTCCTTCCTCTTCCGAGGACCCCAGAACTGGACAGACGGCTCCAGGTGGGGTCTCACAAGAGCAGAGGGCAGAATCCCCTGCCCTGGTTGTCACACTTCTCCTGGTGCAGCCCAGGATATTGTCAGCTTTCTAGTCTACAAATGCATCACACATGCCCTGCTTCCACCATTCTCCTATGGCTCAGCCAACTCCACAAACTCTGGAAATAAACACTGTCATCAACCTAAGCAGCCTGGTTTTCATATGTGTTAAAAAAATATACAGCTCTGATTTACCATATGGAAAAGTTAAGACTCTTTCTAGGTACCTAATGTCGAAGTATCTGAACATGACTATTTTCACCTTAATTGCCTGCCAAGAAAACATGGATCTGCAATGTTATTGTTCCAGCTCTATTTCAAGAGAACTTTCCTATCTTTCAGACAATTAGTGCTTTCCTACAAATCTGGGCTCAGTTGCCACTGTTGGTCCCTGAAAAATCATTTCAATGCAGAATGATTTTCTGCATATGATTAGGTACAGTAAACCCAGCCACAACTAAGCCACACTCACCCCCAGTTTGCCTTAATTGACAACATAAACATGTTGCACACATGAAGAGCTATCAGTTTTCCACACAGGTGCAGACTGATTTTCTGCAGACAAGAATTCCAATTTTAACATTAGTGAAATATTACTTGGTTTACGTTTGCTCAAATTCGACCAAAGAACCCCTTCTCCTGCACTAACTGATGGTGTGAGACTTTCGGCAGAAGTTGAACCACCTTAGAATCACAGAATAGTTTGGGTTGGAAGGGACCTCTAAGCCCATCCAGTTCTATTCCCCTGCCGTAGGCAGGGACACCTCCCACTGTATCAGGGTGCCCAAAGCCCCATCAAGCCTGGCCTTGAACACTTCAAGGGAGGGGTCAGCTACAACCTTCTCCATCTGCACATAGGTACCAGAAAAAATAATTGGAAGTAAGCTTAGCTGGTGGTGAAGGGTAAGTTCCAAATGAGTGGAAACTCCAGCGTTGCCCGTTATTGTTACTCAGACACCAGTTGGATTTGTACTGTAGTCTTCTACAAATAAAGCTGTTCACCAGCAACACATCAAAAATGCATCATCAGAAAAATCAGCCTACTTCAGCTATTGCAGCACACACAAATTTCTCTACCTTAAAAGCTCAAATTTATAATGAAGAAACATTGCTTCAGGCAGTTTTCAAGAACAGGTGGAGGAGGTGGAGATTTCCAGCATGGAGGGGGTTGTGTTGTGGATAAAGGTTAGCAAGCTGCATTTACACATCGCTCTTCCATAGCTACAAAATTAACTCAGATATTTCAGGCAGAGAACATATACGAAGTCATTGGTGAGATGAGACAACGGGGGGAAATAACTTTTTCAGAAAAACTCCTGTGAAAATGGAAAATGGGTGATCTATGTAGAGGTACACAAAGCAAAGTTTTATCTGCAGATGCTTCGATTTTGAAGCAGGCTGTGGGAGAGGGGGAGAGGACAAGGCGTAGGAAGTTCTGCATGCTTCCCAGGCACATGCAGTGCCAGTACTATTCGCACCTCCTAAAGCCAGTGAATCAAAGCTATTGAAGATCCAAGTTTTTTTCTCCTGGCAGTGGGTGGCCTAGTCCCAAAATCCAGCTGCCTTTCTGTATCAGAAGCAGCTGAAGTCTTCATATACGCTATTTTTATATTATTATACAGATCACATCAAACATATGCTCTGGTGAGCTTTCTCCTAATGGAATTGCCTTCTCCAGGCTAAGCATGTGTCCACATCACAAAATACGATACATAGACCCTCAAAACCAATTTATCAGTCAATTATGAATAACCATTTTCCTTCTTTTCCCTCCTTTTCCTTCTCTCCAATTTTCATCTATTTCAGACTTTTTTTTTTTACAATGCTGATCTGAAGCTCAGTTCTCTTCAGAGGGCTAAGTGGAAGAGATGTCATTCTGAGTACCTGTTTGTTTATTGAACTTAAATAGGATGGATCTCTCAAGGTATTTTAAAGTTTTACTAGGGGCAGTTGAAAGAACTGGGATTGTTTAGCCTGGAGAAGAGGGAATGTGGTAACAGTGCCCAAGATCCTGATGCTTCCAACATCCACCTCGACAGAACGGTTTTGCAGTGATGTAGTGGAAATAGCTTATGACTTTGCAATAGTCACGTTAGCTTCTACACAGCGATCATCTAAAACAGGTATGAGTGCTCCATCTGCATGTGACTTGAAGGAAGATATCAATCAAAATTTAGGACAGTAATTGTGGATGCTTACTTTCTAAATTGACATCATTAAAAAGCTGCTTTTTCACTTTGTAACTAGAACCAAGCTTTATCGCAACTGTCCGAGTGCAATTTACCATTTTTCTCCCAAACATCTTCAAACTTTGAATGAGCCCAGAACCTGAAGACCCTGATTTAGACACCACGTGTTGTAAAAAAAGTCCATATTTGGGCATCTAGACCTTGGGAAGAGCAGCTGGACACCAAGTATTATGAGATCGTCATTTAGATGTTGAAGTAGGATCAGGGCTCTCATGTAAATTAGCTATTTAGTGGCAAAATCTATAACTGCTGAGGTAGAATTATCACTTCTATTGGGAAGGACACATTTGTTTTACTCGATATAGCTGGTTTTCTCACAGCCAGAGATCCCATATTCCATAAATTAATGTGTGGCCACTCATAATTAATGAGTGACCAAGACCTGTATACTTTGTCTTACACCTGTATTTGCCAGATGAAGGAAGTGGGTCAGGTTTCTAACAGGACAGAGGACTAGGTGAAAAGCTGATGTCAAGCTTGCAGGTTTCAACTGAAACAGACATCCTGGAAAGGTCTGTTAATTCAACGTGAGTAACTGAAGTTGAAGACTAAATATATTAGCTTAAGAAAAACCCTATATATAGAATCATAGAATGGTTTGGGGATAGAAGGGACTGCAAAGCCCATCCAGTTCCAGCCCCCTGCCATGGGCAGGGACACCTCCCACTGGATCAAAGAGCAGCTCAAAACCCCATCCAACCTGGCCCTTAGCACCTCCAGGGAACAGGGCAGTCACCACATCTCTGGGCATATAAATCCTGTGCAATTCCATTAAACTGCTTCTACCCAACTGATGCTGTTAGGTTAGAACTTTAATCATGGCTACCAAGATCTTAATTGCATTGAGCAGTTTCCTCAGATGGAGAAAGTTATTCAACATCTGTGAATGTGCAATTTATATCACAAACCTAGCGAATATCGATTTATTGGCATAGCGGTTTCTTAAACAGAGCAGTTCAACCACACGTATATTTGACTCCAATTTACTACCACCCTGAGGGAGGGGTAAGAGGGCACAGCTCAAAAAAGTAGTATTTGCTCCATGCTGATTTTGAAGAAAGCTGGTGTTTTTATAACCTCCACAAATGAACAGAATTCACTGCTGACAACTTCTCATCACGCATTTTCTAGTGACAAACTTCAATCACACTGAACACAAGGCTGACCATTCTCTACCCATACTCAATACCTGCCAGTCTCAGCTGTTCATCCTGTTAAGTAACAACATTTTACTTCTTCAGGCTGATACATAATCCTTGAGGGACAAAAATGCCAACACTTACCATCTGATGGATTTTCAGATGCTATTTACTGTTTCCTCTGCAGGCCGTAAGCTAGCGAACATTACAAACCCACCCACACAGGCAAACACATCTTTCCTTTTAATTATGTTTTGACCCCCTGAGATTACAGATCAACCTGGAACTGTAAACTGTAACTGTGTGCATCCTAAAATATCAAACCCAAACCAAGAGGCTGTAATCTCTGGATCTTTCCACATACTGCTCGTGACTTTTATGGAGGAGATATGACATGTGATTTGGGAATGCTTATGGTAGGCAAGGTTTATCATCTTGCACCTTATGCAACAGCTCTGACTCACTTGCCGCAACCCATACGCCAGGTGGCCTCCTGCTCCTGGCAACCTCATGGATGCAGCAAATATACATCCAACCTCTTATCACCCAAGGATGCCATTGCCAGGAGAAGGTGCCACCACGGGGGCAGATGCTGCAAAACCAGCCTGCAGTAGTGCACACGTGAAATCTGAGGAAGACTTGGAAGCTGCCTAGGAAGGACCAGCCTCTTGTAAGGATGGATAACAAAGCCTTCCTGGAGAGTCTGTACTAAAACACCACGCCTATTTCCTTAATATTTGCTGGTAGTATCCTCTTAGATGAACTCCAAGCCCAGAGATGGATACCCCACCGTCTAAAACCATCTGTGGTACCAGACCAGCTCCAGGGTAGATGACTACAGCCAATGACTCCGCTTGTTTAAGGTGCCATTTATTTCCTAGTGGAGTAAAATCATGGTAAAATTGTCCTTTATTTTGCATTTATTGAAATGCAATTTAAAAGATTTACTTTCACACCATTTTTCTGGCAGCAGAGCACATTTTGGAGGGTTCTTTCTCTTTTTTTTTTCTAAACCCAGAGGCTTTAACAAGTTAGCAATTTTAATGAGGAGAGGAATGTTAACAACTTGAATAAATACAAACCATGAAAGAAGTGAAAAATTAAACTTTCTCCCCTCTTGGAAGCTGGAGATGATTTCATATCTGTGGGAGGTGCTGGCTGCCCAACTGTCTGCTTAAATACGTTATTTAAAGTATTGTTAAAAATATTGCTCCCACATAACATTAAGCATCTCTATTACCCTAGCCATCAAAATTATTTGCAGAGTGAATGCAGGGCAGCACATGGTTCTCACTTGATTCATTACAAGCAACAAGGAAAATACAACACCAACAGAAAATTATGAATGGTTGCCCAGCGTTTCTTCAACACAGGCAGACTCTGAATGACCAGAACAGTCAAACTCATCATTTCTTCATCTCCACTATTTTCATAGACTCATGGAATGGCCTGGGTTGGAGACAATCTTAGAGCTCATCCAGTTCCAATCTGGTGCCATAGGCACTGGATCAGGGTGCCCAAAGCCCTATCCAACCTGGCCTTGAACACCCCCAGGGATGGGGCAGCCACCACTTCTCTAGACAGCCTGGGCCAGTGCCTCACCAAAACATTTTGGATCATCCTACTTAGTTACTGCATGAATTAAAGCTACCCCCAGTTCTTCACCACCCCTCAACAATTATCACATACTGAGGCTGCTGGAACTTATCAGCCCTCAAGTTCTAAGCTCAAAACAGAAAAACTCAAATATAATGAAGGAGGCAGGAACACAGTTGCCTTTGTAAACAAATCATACTGATGAATAAATGGCATCCATGCTAATACTGCCAAAGGCAAAACCACAACCTAAAGAAAAACATCAATCTCTCTTCTGTTACTTCAGCCTCATTGGTATCACTGCATTTATTAATATCTGGATTTTTCCCATACACCAATTACTACTACTGCTTCATACTTTCTCCCCTACTAGGGCAAAATTCAGCCCACAGAGGCTTGTTATTAAAAAAGGAAAGTGTTTGTTTTCATTCAACTCAAAGTCACTGCAAAAGACAGACCTGTCCACACACATACCAGGCCAGAAAGGGACTCCAAACTACAAGAGCAGGGGGCATGCTAACACAGCCACAACAGAAGGTCAACACATTTTTGAACTTTAAATTTTTAAAGAGTTGGAACTTGTTCTGCCCTTTCTTGGATGTTCCTGTATGTGAAGACCCCAGTGATTATCACCATCCTCCTGCCACAGCCATGCTGCTCTGCAGCTCCTGGGTAATATGGTGCATCCTAACTTGGGATGCTGAAACTGGAAGCAAGGAGGGTACCTCAGGATTGTCAGGACTATCCCCTCCATCCCTGCATCCTGGCAACATAACTCCCCCATAAGTTTATCATGAAAGCAATTCAGTATTGCTATCTATGAAAGGCCAGAGATGCCTATGGCTTCCACTACAGACAACATGATGGGACCTCTCCTGGAGCCACCTGCTCCCTGCAGGAAAGCCTGGAACGATCGTAGCTTATGTTCACCCCAAAGCAATCAAGGCAGTCTCAGTCCTAACTCCCCTGCCTAGGGCTGTGCCTGGGAACCAGGGATCCCACCAATTCCACCAAAACAGAGCACCATGCCTATTCCCAGCACATGGGATGCATGGCTTCAGGAAGACCTATACGGTACAGCCACCACTTCCACCTGCTGATCCAAACCTGGGCAACAACTTCTACAACCTGTTAACCAGCTTCAACCCCACACACAGCCTGGTCACACTTTGGTGGACACAGCCATTCCTTCCAAACACATTAACTCCCCCAGTTAAGGGGCATCAACAAACAACCACCACCAGATGAAATTCCAGCTGCCAATTCATTGAAGTGACTTCAGTAAGAGCTAAGAGTCATCTCTTTGCAGTTTAGCTTTGTTTACAGTTTGTTTTCAAGCACAAAGTAGTCAAAGCAGGTCACAAGCATGGTACACATTGAAGAGGTTGTTACTACCCAGGCTGTGTCAGCAACATCTGCAAAGCAGAATGGGTGACCAGGTAAGCAAGATTTTATCTCCCATACATACACAACACTAACTTTTGAGTGTAAATTCACCCCAGATGCAAAATGCACTCAAACCACCAGGTTTAACACTTTCAGTCAAACACAGACTGCCTCAAACTTCAAGGAAAAGAGCTAAATTTAGGATTTTAACAATGTTCAGGCAGGAGGAAATGTGTTGCCTTCAGATGTGACAGCAAAATTTAAATGCTCAGAGCCATTTGTAAATTTAGGCAAGAGCCATAAATCTCTTCCTCTCATTTGTCTGTTCAGTTCCAGTTCTGCTGCTCTACTCAAATATTTGGCAGGATTATACTTCTGTGTTTTATTTCCTAATCTGACCATTATGGCAACTAATTTATTTGTATGTAATTTAATTATCTTCAGCTGTTCTGCATCCTTGGTGCTCTCCGAATACTTCATCTCCAGCCATTTAATTTTCTTTTCAGTCTTCTCCAGCATTTGAATGATTGCTCCTTACACAAATTGCTGGCACAGAACTGTGGCTTAACACACACCATTTTCAGTCAGAGCTACTATTTTATTTCAATACGTTGTCTGGCCAAGGGGATGAACCCCAGGACTTTGATCTTCCCTCCTTAAGGCTTGCACTCAGAAGCTGATATTTTCTCACCGATGCTAATGAAGCTGCTCTGCCCTTTTTTTCCTATTGATTCTTGTTCTGCCACCAGGTACTATTTGAAAACCCAAGATTTCCCTTGATCCTTGCAAGCACAGCTTTAATTCCTTTATTTCTATTTTAAAAACCTGCCAGGCTACCACTAGGAAATTCAAGGTGAGGAAGAATCTGCTTTCTTCCCTTTCTGGTGCCACTGATGCTCAAAGCTGAACTGTGCGGGGTCCAGAATTCACCCATACCTGCAATATATTTAAATAACCCCCAGAGTCCTCATGGAAACTCTAACATCCACCCCAGCAGGGCAAAGCAGCAACAGATTTGGTTTCCATTGGGGCAGCCTTTCTTCCAATCCCTTCCAGGCTCCTGAGTGCTCCTCTGCCACAGACATCCCTCTTCCCAACCCACAGCAACTGCAGCCTGTAGGTCTGATTTTTCCTTTAGTGTTTGCCCTGTATCACACCTTTCTCACACCTGCTTCCACAATATTTGTAAAGGCAAAAATTAGATAGTGGATTAAGAGCAGCCCCTGAAGAGATGGACTTGGGGTGTTGGTGGATGAGAAATTGCAGCTGCTCCATCCCTGGAGGTGTTCAAGGCCAGGCTGGATGGGGCTTTGAGTCCCCTGATCCAGTGGGAGGTGTCCCTGCCCATGGCAGGGGTGTGGAAATGAACGGCCTTCCAGGTTCCTTCCAACCCAAACTGTTCTATGACTCTACATCTTAAATAATACTCCAATTAGCTAATGACCCTCAAGAAAGCCTGCACACCTCTCCCCACTTTTTAATGCTTCTTTTGCCCAGATTATGCAATATCCCTTATCTCTTTTGCTTCAAAATTAAACACTGCCTACTCCCTGAAGTGGGAACTTTTGGGGACGCCACTTCCCAATCTGAAGGTATTTCAAGGCTGAGAGAAAGCTCAGGATGTACTGAGATGATGGGACACAGGATTAGCGTTTGTCTGGCCAGACTGTCTAGTAGAATGAAAGAACACTGTCATCTGTTCTAGCACACTCTGAATTCCTTTCTTGAAGACTTCAGCAAAAATCACACAGCGATTCCTCAGTGTGTGTTTGCAGAAAGCATGTGTTACCCACACAAAGGAAAACAACGTGAATTGAAGTAATCCAGTGAGAAACTGGCAGGCTTTGGGTAAAAGCTTGAAGTCTGATTGATGGAGTTCAGTGGTGGCAGGGACCTGCTGACTTAACTGACCTTGCTCATTTCTCCCCTGTGGCAACCCTGCTCTGCATGCACACACCTTTCTTTGGACAACACTGGTGGATGAGCACAATTTATACCACAAACACTGCTCCCACCCGTTGGAGGTGACAGTGGGCATGATTCTGAGCAGAGGGAATATTCTACATGTGATCCTCAGTAGTGCTCATACAGATCTTGGACAGCTAGAAGAGGAGATAAGCATCTGCAGGAGTTTTGGCTGGTACCAGGATCTGTTTGCAAACACAGAACAAGCTACAATGAGCAGGTGAGAGCAGAGAAGTCTACAACTGTGAAGCACAACCAGTGCTTGAGCACACAACACAGACTAATTTTCTGGCAACAGAGAAGAGTAAGGTCAATGCTTCATTCTGATCTGGTGGCTGTTGACACCCATAGCATCCTACTACACATGCCTCCTACTCTGGTAGCTCACAGAGCTTTGTGCAGTAAATCTGCCACATTAACAACTCTACAGAAAGCAGAAGAGTTTCCACAAGATTTATTGTGTTTGTGTTTTCAAAAGCCTTTGAAACCTTGCCAAAAGAAAACCCAAAACACTCCCCCTCCCTTCCCTGTAACCTGTCAACAGCTGAGGTCTCAGAAGAAAGGAAACATCCGAACTGACTCTTATCACTGCAGCCTTGACTTGATCTCTTTTTATACTGATGTACATATATTGCCTTTAAATAGAGGAGAAAACAGTAGACATTTTATCAAAACATCTAAAATCACAACATACACATGGGCTGTGTTGCTGGTTTGGGGTATTTGGTTTAATTTTTAACCACACAATAATGTGCAACCTTTCTACTATGTTTACAGGCTACTATATGTACACCTATATCCCAGAAGATGCTTATTTTGGAACCTTGTCTTTCAACTACATAAGCAAAATCACTCCTTTACAGACTGAAAATATATCCCAGAAGGCATACTCTGATTTCCTTGGAACTGCCCCTCACTCCAGGCTCTGTAAACAGACCTCCAGGCATTTTTCTTAACTTTACAAAAGCATTGACACTACTCTGTATTTGGAAACCTGGGAATACCAAGAACTTCCTAGATCCATTGAAACAGGTAATACCTGCAAGTGTTAATCTTGCATGAACACTTGAAATGTTTGTTAAAGGAAGAGACAATACAGTATTAATTAGGAAATGTTCAGTAACTAACTAACAAGCTAGTAAGAGAAAATAATGATCTTCAGCTCTCAAGCTGTCTTTATAAGCATTTAACAATGAAAATGCATAAGTTAAATAAGCATAATTAAAAAGACTCCTCACATATCTTTGTCATTAAATATCTGGATCCTATGGATTGATCATATATTTAGACCTACAAAGGTACAATCTAAATACACTTCGCTCTTCACTTCTGCACTGTCATGTAATGTTGTCAGGGTCTACCTAATGGCCAAAGCATTTCCAGCTCAAGAAGAGACCACGACACGCAGTCATTGCTGTGCTGAAAGGTGGCACTACTCTTTGATCAGCATCCATACATTGACTTGTGATAGCTGCTCCACAGGAATGCCACCAGCTCTTGTGGCACCTCCCCTCTATTTTCTTGTTTTGTTCTTTCTGTTCTGCCTAGTCCGGGTCTGGGTAGTGCTACCTCCTACCCAAGCCAGGAGGAACTGCAGCTCAAGACAATGCAGAAACCCCAAGTGATGCACCTGAGGCCAACCTGGTGAGCATGCAGGGCTGGCAGTTTGGGCAGGCAGCACTTTCTCTGGGCTACTATCACTGGCTTTTGCAGTAACACAGTCTCTGTATTATCTCTCAAGTACTGATACTGGGAAACACTGAAGTCACTGCAGGGTGCTGCAAGAGATTCACAGCATCTCTTCTGCTGCCTGTTTCTGCTCAGCAAGGAACTGCCCAGAGGGAGGCTTCAGATGGTTACAGGACCTTCAAGCAAACTCCTACCTCTCCAGGAGAAACACTGTGGCATCTCACTTGCATTTCAGCTCATTATCTAGCACTTTCATGGTGAGACATTGGAGAATCACCCTTCCTCCAAGGCATCTTTAGTTGGAATTTGCTGTCATTTACTCTCACCATGGGAACAACACTATTTCACCACTGCTGCTTTCAAGAGTTAAATGAATTACAAGAAATACTAATGTAACCAAGATCTATTTTCCCCCTCCTCAACCCACAACACAGAGCTCCTTTTCTTTCAAGTCCTTCCCACAGGCTCACATGTAGTAGAGATTAGCAGACAATGCAGAATTATCTGAGAGCCTGTTGGCAGGAAACATTTAGTGTCAAATTAGCCAAGTTAACATGATAGATGGTGATAAATTGAGTGCTTGGGGTACTACGTGCTTGAACTACATGGTGCTGTGTATTGCAAAGCTACTTCCTAAATACTCTAGCTGTGCAATTTCACCCATATAAAAATGCAACTAAATATGCCTCTTCTTGTTGTCAGACGTTTACCCCTCCTTTTCAGCTGCTATAAAACATATGGGGTTTATGCTGCTAAAAGCCTTTGTAAATCATGCTGTAATACCTATGGGTTATACTTAGCTATAGACATGTCTTCAGCTGATGTTAACTGTTGTAGCTGCCTTGACATCAGAACCAGGATTATTTACAGCATCTCTCCTGCTGTGCTCAGTACTTCAAGGTAAGCAAACGAGAGGTGCTTTTGCCTTTCATTAGGAGGACTTTTAAGCAGAATTTGGTCTTGAGAAAGTAAAACCAAACAGTAACTTGTGTGAGTTTTCAAAGAGTAGATCCCTAGCTACCAACCAGTCTTGCTCTCCTTGACCTTACATGGCACAAACCTAAAGAAATATCTCTAACTATATATATATATTTCTAAAGGTGTATACCACTTGTGTCACCATCTGCACAGAGAAGACAACCACCACCTTCAGTAGGAGCAGCTAGAATAATGCCAAAACGTCTCACCAAATTTCCGATGCAGTCAGAGAGCACTAAGAGGTTCCTTCACACTGTAATCACTCCACCTGAGAAGGGAAACGTCAACCAGTTCTTATAGATGGATAGAAACACTTCATTGACTCTAACCACAACAGGCCTCCAGGCCTCCTCTTCCCTTGGGAAAGGTTCAGCAGGAGCAGAGACACTGCAGCTAAGCAGAGCAGCAACAGATACAGGCACACAAGAGGGTTGTCAAACATCCTGCCCCTCCCTGAAGCCAAGCCTCCTCAGCTGCAAGCAAGCTACAGGTGCCTTAAAATACTGCTGCTTAAAGTTTAATCTGGATCCACCCCTGTGCATCCTTTTGAAATCTTTCCTTATCCTTTCTTATATACCAATCCTTTCCTATGGATCAATTAGCAAGTAATCACCAAAGGTACAAAACATTCAACATTTTCCACAGGTTTAAGTTCATTCAATTAATAACAGAAGAATAGTTCTAATTTTCAAAATACTGCTTTTATATCTTTAGTTTTTCTTACAAGCCTGAGCTTGAGCCATTTTTTATGCAAAGCTTTAGACAGTCCTCACAATATTTTCTTTGCCAAAAGAGTGGTGAAGCATTGGAAGAGGCTGCCCAGGGCAGTGGTGGTCTCCATCCCTGGAAGGATTCAAAAAACTTGTAGATGTAGCACTTCAGGACGCAGTTTCATAGGCACAGTAGTACTAGGCTGATGTTGGACTTGATCTTAGAGGTCTTTTCCAACTGTAATGACTCTACGGTTCTGTTACATTACTGCACTGTGTATAAATCTCATGACAGAGGTTTTTGCAACTTATAATCATGAATGGTTTGGTTTGGAAAGGACCTTAGGGATCACCCAGCTCCAACCCCCCCTGCCATGGGCAGGGACAACTTCCACACCATAGTTTTATAAGTCAACCAATTAATAAAACAGGCAAAAAAATAAAGCACATCATGACAAGCTGGAACCTGAGCAACCCTGACCTTCCCTACCTGTACAAAAGCACCAGCCCTCACATCGTTACAAATTCCTTTTTCAGACAATCTCGTTATGCTTCCCACACACTGGAACTTATCTGACATGAAAGGAGACAGATAGATATAAATATAGCCCATAAAGTACAGTATTAATTTTAGTACAGACAAATTATGGTGAAGATTGTCAATGTTGAGTCTGTCACAACTACTCAACAGCTACAACATTGGAGGGAGAAAGAGAGGGAACTGGGATAGGCTCATTTGTCTTCTGCAAATGGGTCATTTAAAATTAAATTCTGAGTTCACCCCACCCTCAGCTTTGGGGAGTCTCAGCTGAAAGATGTTATTTTGGAAGCATTGCATAAGCACTTACAAAGAGGCTTCATAGGTTCTGCATCAGAAAATGACACCACATTGTGGGGCTCCTTGTGGGAGTGGAATGGCTAAGCTGGGAGACCGCTGCACTCAGCACTCACCACAGGCAGCACCTCCTCCTGCTGTAACACTGCTTTCAGAAGATATTTGCAATTTAGTGGCTTCTTACTTTTGCTTCTGTTTTAACAATTCTGAGAACTTAACAATTCCTTTCATTTAAAGTCGACAGAGCAAAAAGAGCCAGAAAAGCCAATTTCCTATTTATTTTTAGCACCACTTAATGTGCATCCTGCTAAGCTAACAATCATCCCAGTGTGAGCTGAGAAGTAGCAGCAGGTAGCTGCCTGCCTGTCTGGATCAGAGTGGATGGATTAAGGAGAAACAAGACAAGGCTTACCCTCTAAACCTGAGCCCTTTGTTTTTGTATGGAAGAGCCCTTGAGCTCAGAACATAAAAACCCAGTGGAGTCCTAGAAGGGGAACAAACCAAGCCTCACTCCTAAGCTCTGCTCTGGAGATTGCACAACACCAAACCATCGCTGGTACAAAGCCCCAACTCCTCCTCCTCATCTCCACTTGTGGGCACCTTTTGGCCCCACCTGGGGACAGCAGAAGGAACAGCTTCTGCCAAACACGGACAGGGGAGAGATTTCACAGTGAAGCCCTTGTAACCCGCAGAGACGCTTCCAGATGTGACTTGCATCTGCCTGCTGGCTTACCAGCTTGCTGGCTTTCAAGCCAACACTCAAGGCAAAGGCTTGAGTTTAGTATTCAATGCTCAAACACAGTCATAAAGACTTTTCTTTACCAGATGGAAAAGAAAAAGCTGTTAAGGAGGCTCTGCTCATGGGAAACCACTCCACTCCTGTACCTACATGCATCAGCTTTGAAACTCTGATGTCAGGGCTATTCAAACGTAGACATACACATCCACACAAAACAAACAGGAAAAAAATTACTGGGGGGGCAACAGTATTTTCAAGTTTTCCCACCAAAAGGAGTCTTATTAGTATAAGCTTTGGCAAAGCTTGTTGGAAAACCTATACGGACAAGACTTTGTGGTATAAACCAGGCTTTAAACCAGGTACCCGCCAGCCAAAATAATGCCCATGCAAATGCCTTATTATGTAAATCGCATTAAAAAACTCTGTTTTGGATGCAGGACTTGGGAGAAATCTAGAGTTCAGATTCAAATGCTATCTTCTATTCAGCAAGAAATCCCACAAGGAATTCTTTCACCAATGGAGACTGAGGTCAAATTTACTGTCCCCCGTTTTGTTTCACAAACCCACTGAAGACATCTTGGGAATTTTGTAATAAACACCACACAAGAAAATGGGGAAAGGCAGAAAGATTCCTATGGTTGAGGGCATCAAAAAAACGCACACATACCGAGAGCTATATCTATCTACTAATTAGCAAGTTTTAAAATGTTGATTTTGAACAAAAAATCAAAATAGTGCAGGGCAGTCAACTTTTTCCAGGAACTCCTACTTATAAAGGTATAAACCTTAAGTTATACAGATCCTGAATAACACCAGTTTCCTTCATTTCATTAAGAAGGGGGAGTTATTTGACAGCAGAGTAAAATTATTGGTGACCCACCATGCAAGTTGAATAGATATATAAAAGTTTTGCTTCAGATTGTGATAGTTGAAATCAATAGGGGGTCAGGAAGAATGCAGATTTCCAAATACCCAGTTAAGGACACGTAAATAAGTTTTCAAGACTCATTTTAATATGAAGCGGGGACAGGTAATGCACATGTTTAGGCGCATCAGGGAATGCAGTGATTATGTAACATTTTATTGCTGTGAATCAGAACTGGTGGAATGCATGTAAAGAGAGGGGAGAAGTAACAAACTAAATGAATATGTATAAGTACCCTAAATGAATGTACATCTGTGGGACCAAACAGTGTGCATAGAGGAGAGTCCATCCATCTCTTTGCTTCTAAGACTTTGTCCTCTCTAAAATTCTATCTGTGAGCTGGCATTTCTCACAAACAGGACTCCTTAAGTCCTCCTGTGGGATTGTGTCAGGCAATAATATCATACCCAACCTTTCCATGCTGTAAACACAACTATTTAACTGTAAAAGTGTGCATCTGGTTAAAACCTTCAACACCTCAATCTATCACCCAAAAGCCCCATCTTCTCCTATTATAGAGTCTATATCACTATACAATGCACAACTTTACCTTTTCCCTAGCAGCAGAGACAATTTAAGACATCCTTACTCTTCCCTCCCGTCTTCACTCTGGCTTTCATGATTCCTTCAGCTGTGCCCTTGCAGCAGGTTCAGAGGAGAACCCTGCCATCAGGCCAGCGAGGCACTGCTGACTGCAACCGATAAACCCGCCCCTAAATCCAAACATGATAACCTTCTTATCCAGAACAGGAGTAGTTTTCCCAGGACATGCTTCCTCCCTGTTAACTCAGATACGGATACAGGAACCCACACCCAAGGACTAAGGATGAAGGGAAGACTCCCAGCTCCTGTGAGAACAACCACCACACGTTATTTCTTTTCCATTCCAAGCCTGCAGTCCTCTCTGCCACACATTCATCACAGACTGCCAACAAGCTGTTATTTAAACCCAATGCAATAGTCTGTCCACCAGAAAACTGCCTATTTTGCCTCATTTTAATCATTAGGTGCTTCAGCTGAGGCTTTTGAGAATGCAGCTGATCGTCCACACAAACACAATTTAGAAATCACATGCTCCCCAAAGAATTTATGGACTGAATTATAAAAGAGCCCATCATAAGCACAAAGCAAGGGTAGAAGAGCACATAAAGCTTGAAGAAATGCTGGACCAAGTGCAGCAGCATCTCACAAATACGATCTCCTAAAGACAGGACCAGTAGAGAGTCGCAACCACGCATTTTTTGTTCAGCGCGAGTACACAGTCTCCAGACACATAATTAAAGCTTCTCAGCTATGAATTAGTATCAAACACAAGAAAAGACTCCCACTCGGGAAGTAAACTCACAGTGGCACACAGCAAGTCCCAGGACACCAAAGAACTAGCCTGCATTTTGGTAATAAGAGAGACGGTCAAGACTTTGCATCTACCTCGGACGTCCAAAACCCTGCAGACAATAAAACGTGAAAACAAAAGAAGCTTCTCAACGTGAAGAAGAGCTCCTATCCCTCCCCCAAGGAATTTAAAGCTTGCAGAGGTGCCTCCTGGGAAGGTCATCAAGCAGGTGTTGGCGATCACCAGCAGCTCCAGTTCCGCTAACTCTTTGTTAGCAGATGGGGATGCTAACAGGTGTGGGGTGAGGTTAATTAAGAACCATTCAGTTCTCTTGATTCATTGGGCTGGGGGAGGTGAGTGAAAGGCCCATATGAGGAGCCAGTTCAGATCATTCTCTTTGTATCTTATCAAAGGAGTAACACCCAGAATTCACACTGAGAGCCAAATGCAGGAGCAAGATAATCCGCTGAGCCCTTTTACCTTTACAGTTTACCATTAAATTGGTAAGATTAGGTGACATAGAGATAAATCCCTGGTGTCTCTCTTCCTCCTCAGAAGGCAGAGTCTGCCCTCAGCAACCTCAGATTAACCCTCTAGTTTACCAGGGAGCTGAAAAACACCACCAATAGCATCTACACATAATCCTGGTGACAGGATTATCAAGAGCAGGAGGACACTTCTCAGCACCAAGACCTATGCTAGGACACAGCACATGACCCAGCAAACCAACAGTGAGATTGGCTGTAGCTGTCAAACCACTGGAATGGGACCTGTTTAGCCCAGCTCCAGTCCCAACGTGACACCTAACCCCATAAAGCATCTGAAATGCTTCATCAGTCCCCAGAGTCAACCTGACCTAGAGGCATGTGTCAAGCTATAGGCAAGAAAAAGAAAAGACAGAAACCTGAGCCTCCTGGGATGCTCAAGAAAATGAGATGAAGAAGCCAGAGAGCATATTAGGTTCTACACTGGCTTGGTGGAAGCAATAATTTACTTTTTGTATTAATTAGCTTGCTCATGAAGGGAATAAATACATCACTGTCATGGCCACGTTCTTGGACTAAATTCATTCATCAAATCATAGAATGGTTTGAGTCAGAATAGACCTCAAAGCCTATCCAGTCCCACCCCCTGCCATGATCAGGGACACTTCCCACTGGATCAAGGGGCTCCCAGCCCCATCAACCTGGCCTTGAACATCTCCAAGGATGGGGCAGCCACAGCTTCTCTGGGAAACCTGTGCCAGCGCCTCCAAACCCTCACATTTGTTCCTCATATCTTATCTAAATATCCCCAACAGTAGTCACCTCGTTTCTTGTCTTGAAGACAGGAGGCAGAATATGGCCTTGGAGCGGTACAAATAAACTCCCTTCACCTCTTCCCTCCCCTGGACATGGATTCTCCATACCTGCCTGGGAACAGACACTCCTATAGACCACATGTGAGCAAGCTGACTGGATTGGCTTCAATGTCCAACCCAAACCATTCAATGGTTCTGTGATACTGGAGGTACACCCGTTAATCTCCAAAGAAAGGCCCAGCAGAGACACAAGAATTCTCCGTCAGTGGCAGCAGTGAAGGTGGTCCTTCAAGTCCGGTAGAACCACTGCAAGCAGACCTCTTTTTTTTTGATTGACATGCTGAGTGAGATTTGACTGAAGGAAGTTATTTCACACATTAAGTTTTGGAGCAAAAGTTTCTTTTCATCCCCTGAAGTAGAATTCTGATTGCTCAAACGTGTTTTCCAATACGTGACCCAGCTACAGACCCACTAAATGTTCACAGAATCACTTCAGTGACACTCAATTTTCTTTCTCAATTCTCTCCCTCTCTCCTATTTTTGCCTTCAGGGATCTCAATACCAAGAGTGTTTCTTCTGGATTTTATCAACTGTATTCAAAGATGTATTTTGTACAACTAAGGACTGTGTTTAGAACAAGGAATTCTCAATAGTTTATTATGGGAGACAAGCTCACAGCAGGTAGGAGAGTCAATTCAGAACATATCTTAGGTTCATCTCAGTGTCATGGCATGAAAAGATGAAACAGGAAGGTGAGCCCCTTTTCTTGGCAAGAGATGATCATCTTTTTCCTCCACCTTTTACGTATTCTTTAAGCCAGGAGTTAGGGAAGATTATAAAGATCAAGGACTGGATTAACAGTGGAAAAGAAGTTGTCCAGGAGGCCAGAATGGAGGAGGTAATTCTGCTTTAATAAATATTGAGGAGTCAGGCATCTGTCACAGATAAACTGCAGGGGTTGGGGATGCCTGGCTGTATCAGTGGCTCTAAAAGTCTCATGTTTTTGAGCTTCTACCACCCACCGAGGATTTCACCCAACTTCACTCACTTAGATTTCAATAAGGGGAATTTGAGACCTCCCACATCTATATTTCTGCCATGCAAAGTCACGACTATGCAGGTGAATGATCTGGATCAAGTCAAATCATAGATCCCTGGCCATCAGCTTTTGCAGCTCCCTGAGAATAAACAGGGACTGAGCTGAGCACAGGATCCAGGGAACTCCAGTTTGTGTTCTGCACTTGCAGAAAGGGAAACCTTCCTAAAATGGTACTTTTCTTTCTGCAGTATTTTTTCTAAAAGCATAGGATACATAATCATTGGTGAAGTCTCACTATACCTCTCTACAGCATGTGAGACAAAAGCCCCAAAGTTCTTATAAAAATTAAAGCAAGACAAACTGTGCTCCAAACCTCCAGCAAACAAGAAAAATGTCACAACAGGGAAATGAAATCCATTTAGATTTTATGCTGCTGCAGCACCAGGCATCCATGTTCAGATGGAAGCCGATGGTTTCTAATGTCAGTGTGTGATAAATAAAACTCCCCAACAGCAGGAACTGTAGCCTGGAGTAACTGCATCACTGTGTGTCACTGTTTACTGGATTTCCACCTGCAAGTTTAATATTTATCCTGGGCTGCATCCAAAGCAGCATGGCCAGCATTGCAAGGGAGGGGATTATGCCCTTCAACTCCGCTCTCCTGCAACTCCACCTAGAGTCCTGTGTCCAGTTCTGGGATTCTCAAGAAGGATATGAATCAGTTGGAACAGATCCAAAGGAGGCCACAGACATGATCAAAGGGCTGGAGCACCTCCCATACAAGAATAGGCTGAGAGAGTTCTGGTTGTTCAATCTGGAGAAGGCTCCAGGGAGAGCTTAGAGCAGCCTCGCAGTACTGAAGGGGGATACAGGAAAGCTTGGGAGGGACTTTTCTACAAGGGCCATTAGAGATAGGATGGAGAATGGCTTTAAATCGGAAGGGGGAAGATTCAGATTTGATATTAGGAAAAAATTCTTCAGAATGAGAATGGTGAGTCCTTGGTGCAGGTTGTCCAGAGAAAGAGTAGCTGCACCCTCCTTGGAGGTGTTCAAGGCCAGGTTGGATGGGGCCTTGAGCAACCTGATCCAGTGGAAGGTGTCCGTGCCTGTGGCAGGGTGGTTGGAACAGGATGGAAATTAAGCTCCCTTCCAACCCAAATCATTCTATGATTTGAGTGCAGTGGGTCCAGTTTAAAACAATACAATCTTTCAAAACTTGAAACTACACCTTCCTCTTGCCTTTGCTGCTTTGCCACACTTAAAAATGCTAATGTAGTTGTAAGGAACTACCTTCTAAATCATATAATCATTAAGGTTGGAAAGGACCTGTAAGATCATCAAGTCCAACCATCAACACAATGCCTACTAAATATTCTGTTGAAACAGTTTGTCCATAAGAGTGAGATGGACCGCACTAAGGTGTAAACACAGCCTCATCTTATGTGAGCATCATTTCAAAGTACGCTCAACATCTCTGTTACACTGTGCTGCTCTATGGAGAAACCCCTTCTTGCTATTTTTCTTGGTTTTCCTCCAAAGGGAGAGACGAGGGTTTGGAGATAGAGAGTTGTTTCTGGAATAGAGCACAAAATCCTGCAGCATATAAATTACTTCACACAGCTGATAACAGGCCATTGTTCTTACTGCACCACCATGTGTACATGGAAGCGTGCCTTCTGTGTCTTATATCCAATGACTCATTTGCCCTTTCACAGCTCTCCCGGTTAACCAAAATTAAAGACATTTCACACTACAGTAATTGTGCAGGAGAAGATGCAGATAATGATGTAGCTGTTCGACTGTTAGTGCTACAGCAGTAGTCATAGCTCGGTGTTAGTTGTCATATTAAAAATACCTCACTGTTAATTCCTTACACATTAAAGTCTTCATCACCAACGTGAAACCCACTGTCAGCTGGACACTTGCCATGGCTGTTTTGAGCTTTGTCATGACATTTATAAAGGAGCTATGTCATAGTGCTTGTTGCAAGGTGTATTGCTCCTTGGAACTCTCTTGTTTGTGTCTTGTAGCCAGCTAATGGCAAACTTCACCTTGGTTGTACTGTTCTTACAAAGGTCACTAGACTGTGTTTTGTCCCCCTCACAGAATGCCTGATGACAGACTGCATGCAAAAAATGTCCTAGGATGGTACTTACCCTTGGTGTGAGCGGCACTGACTGTTAACAAACCCTTGCACTTGACACTCTAAAGATCTTGAAACAAGGATGTACTTTAGAGAGGTTTTCTGCTCTGAAGCCAGCAGAGAAGAAACTCAGTTGGATGGCATGATGCTCACCAGAGAACTTAAACATCATAGATGTTTACACATCTGGAGGTGGACAACCACTTCTATTCTTTTTCCAAGTGGTGAAGCCAGTTAGAGAGATATCACTGCTTGCTTGAGGTCGACTCAGGAGGCTGTTGGCAAAGCAGGGGCCAGCAGATAGGACTCCCAGCAGAGCCCCTCTGCCTGATGGATGGCAGCAGCAGCTCACGCTCACGTTTTGTTCACAGCTGCAAAAGGCACTGTACCGAAATGCCTCATTGCATGGGTTCAGCAGCCACATCCACAGCACTGGCTGAAAAAGCGGTTTCAGGCAGAAGGCCTGGCCTCATTATATTTGACCAAAGTGAGAATTGTGTAAACCTCTTCGGTTCAATTCTCAATTTTGGGCGCATTTACTGAAAGCAATATGATCTTGTCAAAATGATATTTTTCTGATAAACTCTACATCACCAAATGGTGTAGTGACACATAGAGTCACCTGGGCAACTCTTAACTACAGATATGATGTCCTGAATTATGAAATTATTATTACTTTCTTGTATTTTGATTGATCCAATTTATTATTGTGAAAAATTCTGTAAACAGCCCCATAAACGCTGATACTTTGTTTTTGTTGAAATTGCACATATGAAGAAAAAAACTTACCTTGCTGGACAAGAACTATAAGAAATGAAAATAGCATTGAGTTAGTCTTAGAAATACTGTTGGATTTCTTTTTTTAAGTCCCCCATGGAGAATCACGGCAAGAAAGTTTCTGGCTATTCTAAGGTAATGTGTGAATAAACTTGCAAACGTTAAGAATCAAATTAAAATTCTGTGTTTCCTAGCTGCTCAAAGAAATACAACTCTAATGATCCTTACACAGCAGATCATAGCAGAGAGCCCTTCCTAATAGGCAGTTTTTTTATTTAATATGCCTGCAACCTACAGTGGTGGTAGGGGTTAATTTTCCCTACAGAATTTAGTTAGAATTTACCTGCCAAAAAATAAACCCAAACAATCACAGTGATTCTTTGGAGAACGGAGCAGGAAAGCAACACAAACAGTAGGAAATCAAACAGTCCGAATGATGGCTGAGACTTGGTTCTTCACATTCCCTCTGCCCCTTTAATCATGAGCAATCCCTTTCTGTAAAGGAGGAATAATTAAATTTACACAATCTGGATGAGGAACTGGGTAACACTCACCACACTATGCAAGTAGAAATGTTTGTGAAAGCCAACCACAACAGGAGATGGGAGCAGAGCTCCGCTCTGAGGCCCTGCTTGTGCTCTATTCCTGTTGACCACGTGCTGGGGAGCAGAAAGAATGCCCATGGCTGCTGGTTTCCGAGCTCCAGTAGGATTTGTTTGATGGGAGAGCACGATCCACCCTAATGAAGAACAGAAAGTAACAGGAGTTAACATATTTTACCAGCTGAAAAAGATTGAGCAAACCACAGCTTAGTTAAAAACCCTTGCCTGGAGGCTTTAACAAATGGCCTATGCTGAACAATGAATGCCAGACAAACCTGCTGGGAAAGAAAAGGTCCTACAACAGGGAACTTGACACCAAAGACACTTGCTTCTCTCCTCAGGAGCTGCATGGCTGCTAGCAAGGTAACGGCAATAATTCTTGTAATTCCATATCAATTTATAGGATCACACAAAAGCCCGAGTGCTTTAAACCATGGAGTCAAACACCTCAGCCTCCTGTGGGTATGAGGTGGAGAAGAGTCTGGAAAAAGATATTTTACCATGACGAGCAGTTTATTGCAATATTGCATTAAGTTTTGGTTCTATTTGTAAATCTTTGTAAGATTTACCAAACAAGAGAGTTTAAATGACTCACCCATTTTTATGTTACTACAAGGTTAAAAAACAAAAGGCTGTGTTTTGGGGGGGGGAATATATGTCATTGAAGCTCACACAATTCAGAGATCATTGAATGTGTTTTACTTTCAGCTTCCAAAATCTCTGCCTATGGGCTGAGTACAAGGATATGGAATTTCAGCCTGTCTGAGTGTTGCAGTTGTCACACCAGAAGGATGGGATGCCATTCAGAGGGACCTGGAAAAGCTGGAGAAGAGGGCCTGGGTGAACCTCATGAGGTTCAAAAAGGCCAAGTGCAAGGTCCTACACCTGGTTTGGGGCAATGCACAGTTGCAATACAGGATGGAGGATGATGTGATTGAGAGCAGCCCTGAGGAGAAGGACTTCCAGTGCTCCTTGACGAGAAGCTCGACGTGAGCTGGCAGAGTGCTCAGAGCCCAGAGAGCCAACCGTGTCCTGGGCTGCATCAAAAGAAGTGTGGCCAGAAGGTCAAGCCAGGTGATTTTTGCCCTCTTCTCCACTCTTGTGAGACCTCACGTGGAGTACTGTGTCCAGTTCTGGAATCCCCGACTTAAGAAGGATATGGAACTGTTGGAACTGGTCCAGAGGAGGCCATGAAGATGATCCAAGGGCTAGAGAACCTCTGATGTGAAGACAGGCTGAGAGAGTTGGGGTTGTTCAGCCTGGAAAAGAGAAGGCTCTGGGTAGACCTTAGAGCAGCCTCCCAGTACTGAAGGGGCTCTAGGAAAGCTGGGGAGGGACTTTCTACAAGAACCTGTAGTGACAGGATGAGGGGGAATGCCTTTAAGTTGGAAAGGAGAACAGTTAGATTGGACATTAGGAAGAAATCCTTCACAATGAGGGTAGTGAGACATTGGCACAAGTTGCCCAGGGAATTTGTGGCTGCCCCATCCCTGGAGGTGTTCAAGGCCAGGGTGAATGGGGCTTTGATTAACCTGATCCAGTGGGAGGTATTCCTGCCTATGGCAGAGGAGTGGAACTGGCTGGGCTTTGAGGTCACTTACAATCTAAACAATTCTGTGATACAGGACACTGTGATGATGCAAAACACACCTACCTGTGCTACAAAGAGTAAGCAATCTGTGTTAGGAGTTTTCATAGATTCTCTTGTATATGCATGTACATTGACAACATGAAGATAATTACAACCTCAGGATGTATAATGGAATGCAGAATTTAAACACTTTGATTTAATGGACCTTGCTAATGGCAACCTATGCCAACATGATTCAGATCTACCCAAGCCACAAGCGATGTGTTTAGTTTTGTTTGTGTGGCACTTACAAGTTGCTCCCCATGCAATGAATCTGTAGGTCCCAGTCCATTTCGAAAAGCACGACAATGCCCACCATGGAGGCGGCAGTGCCAGCTCCAAGGCCTCCATTTTAAGTCCCTCTGAATCGCCTCTGTGCTGTTGCGCTGCTGCTTTTGTCCCATAAACACGTTAATTTGCACCCAGACTCTGCTGTGGGATGCACAGCAGATCCCTGGAGAAGCAAAATTGCATGCAAAGTGAGCATGGTGCAAGTAGACAGCCAAGTTTTCCTCCTTGCCTGTCAGTGTTGCAACAGTCAACTTTGCGTGCTGCTCTCCTCCATCCTGCTCTCATGCCTTGCCCTCCGGTTGCACAAAGTCTCACAGCCACTGAACTGTGAAATAGCTCTTTTTTCAGTTGTGTCTCCTTGACAAGCTGTGATGCAGGCACAGAGGAGGAGGCAAGAGGCTGTGCTGATGGTGAGGAGAGCTACGCTTGCTCTCCTGACCTTGCTGATGGAAATGTTTCCCAGCAGCCACACTGAGGGGGAGAAAGAGCAGCTTATGGCCAGACCCAGTTGAACTTCACACAGGGACTTCTGAAAGGAGAAAGTTGTGTGCTGCCACATGCCTGGCCCAGGAGCAACCGTGTGGATGCTGTTGCGTCCATCCACTCCTTTGTGCTGCTCTGAAAGCTGCTATCTGGAGGCAGGAGCCTCCAGGACCTGATGAGCTTAAAGACACTGCTCTACGAGTGGAGTCAGCTCTCCTGCTCCCTTCCACCCCATTTGCTTTGTCCACCCGTGGAACTAAGGGCAGGGGAAGGGTCTCTCCCACGGCTGCTCCCCTTGTGCTCTCCCCTTCCCTCAGGATCTGCCATTACCCAACATAATGGGAACAATTATGTCTGAGGAGTGCCTTACCCAAGAGAATGATGCCATCTTCAGGACCAGAGGAGGTTGAAGAACAGAGCTGTCTGGTATCTGAAGGGGGCTTCAGGAAAGCTGAGGAGGGACTTTTTTACAAGAGCCTGTAGTGATAGAATGAGGGGGAATGGCTTCAAAATGTAAGGAGTAAGATTTAAATTAGACATTAGGAAGAAATCCTTCACAATGAGGGTGGGAGGCCCTGGCACAGGTTGCCCTGGGGAGTCATGTCTGCGCCATCCCTGGAGGTGTTCAAAGCCAGGTTGGATGGGGCTTTGAGTACAGTGATCCAGGGGGAAGTTGTCCCTGCCCATGGCAGGAGGGGTGGGACTAGGTGGGCTTCAAGTTCCCTTCCGACTCAAACCATTCCACAATTCTATGGTTCTCCCTGTTTACCTTCCATCGAGCTATCCTCTCTCCAGTTCCCAGGCTGGGTTCCACAGCCAGGGGAGCACAGGCAGCCCCATACAAGCTGTACCTCCCAGGAAGACACTGATGATATTCTGGGTGGGAGAGCGCAGCCATCTACAGTCAGCAGAAGACAGAATTAATGGTCTTTTCTTGCCTAATTAGTTGAAGGTTTAGGCATCTGGTTTTGACAGAGTAGAAAAAACTTGATGCTTCTGTTCAGTATCTGATGCCAAGCAGAGGACTTATGTCTCCAGGGATTTCAGCCGAGCACTTTTGATGAGCCCTACATTCACCCCCAATAAATATCTGTCTTTGCTCTTGTAGAAATCATTCTAAAAGGAACTTTGAGGAAACCTTTGATAAGTCTTCTCTTCCTCAAAAAACATCCCCTTTGGTTGACAGGACGATATCAAGACTTCAAATTGGAGCTGCTGAAATGTTCAGATCAAAAAGAAGGATAAATTTATCTTAACAGTAATCTCTATCTGCCCTGTCAGGCACTGCACCACGACGTGTCCTGCTGTGTGCACCATGATACTTAGACAGTGATGACAAACCTTTCCAAATAGAGCCTGGCTCAAAGTGTTTACCAGAATATAGATTGCAGTGAGATACAGTTAAAAGTTGCTCAGAAATAAGAGATCAGGGAGGCTGACTATTTGTGAGGAGGTCAGCAATGTTTTTTTTTGTTAGGTTTTCGTTTTTATTCTATTTTTTTTTTTGCCAGCAGCATCTAAGCGTAATAAAATATCAGAGTGAGAAAAAATTGCTATAGTAACAAAGTATGTTCTCCTAATGGAGTCTGTGTCTAACAACAAACTGCCACCAGAACTTTAAGGGGAAGGAATAAAATCCATCACAAAAGCAGGAAAAGGAAGAGCATTAAAAATTAAGATTTCACTGTCCCGTGATCTGTGTTTACTTACTCTGCATCTCCAGACAATCTGAAAAACTTTCAGTGCTTCCCTGCTCCTATTTACTGCCTTACACAAAAATATTCAGGAACTTTAGATCATTCACACCAGTTGTTTTCCTATTAGTGGTGATATCATAATATAGATTTGCATTTAACAGGAATACTATTGCTATGGACATGAGGAATTATGACATTAGAGCAGCACTGGGAGAGCACAGGTAAGACAGGGATTAAGACAGATGTGATGCAAATACGCAGCAAAAGGCCATCTTGTCTGTCAAGGAGATGCACAATGATAAAAACCCAGAGAGTGAGGGGGAAGGACATCAGGAAAAGGTTCTTCACCCAGAGGGTGGTGGAGCACTGGAACAGGGAAGCAGTCATGGTGCCAAGACTGACAATATTCCAGAAGCATTCGACCAATGCCCTCAGAGATACGGTGTGAATGTTGGGGTTGTCCTGTGCAGGGGCAGCAGCTGGACTCAATGATCCTTGTGGGTCCCTTCCAACTCAGGTCATTCTATGATTCTATGATTAAGATCTGTGGAAAAGCAGGGGAAAGAAGCAGCAAGTTCTAAAGAGTGAAGTTCTACCAACCTGGTTGGATGCTCAGGGCAAGGAACAGAAGAAATATTCAGGGCAAGGAACAGAAGAAATATTTGCCAAAGCAGGAAAACTGAAAGGCTCTTTTACAAGACACTCTCCCTGCAGAGAAAATATTTTCTGGCATATCTTTGCAGTGAAGCTCGTTATGTGTTTTCCTATTTATAACTCACAAGTTTCTGCAACGAGCAAGTTCCTTGGAGGTAGAAAAGACTGTGATTTGAAGCAAGCTGTACATCACAGTTCCATGTTCCCACTCGGGCTCTAATTTATAACTAAAGAGGGGCAGCAAGGGTCAATCAGTGAGGGACATTTCTGCAGCACAGAAAATTGAATAGTTTAAAGCTTCTGTATGTGTATGAAAGGTGTTTTTCTTTAATCTTAACGAGAGAAGTGCTTTACGCTCACATCCTACTACACTGAGCAGCAAATCTTCGTTTTACGAAACAGCCTCTCCTAAGCAGTTCCTCCTCTAATGTTCTCAAACAAGGCATTGTAGCAGATAATACAAAGGTGAGAAAAGGAAAATACAACTGAGTAAACCACCCCGCAACCAAGGATACGTTAACTTCTAGAATGAAACACTTCAGAGGTTTACTATCTGCAGGGAACCCACCCCCCCAAAAAAAACCAGCCCCAACACTGTAGTGTCCATAGAGAGCAGAAGTCAATTTAGGTCAAAGTCATGCCAATGAGAACCAGCCTAAGCAGACCAGACAGCAGTTCCTTGGGTAGGAAATGGTAGAGAGGAGGCAGATGTGTACTCTTCCCATGACTGCTCTCTCAAACCTGAGGCACAAATTGCTGTGTGATTTGTTGTGATGAACTGAGAGGACAGAAGCAACCTTCTCATTCAGAAATCTCAGACAACTGAAATCCAGTAGGTAAACCCATCTGCCCTGCAGTTGGCTTTATGTGGTGTAGCAAAATAGTGACATACCCAGATGATGATGGAGCCCAGTTTCTTCACCATAAATGCACAAACAGGGGAGAGAGGAAGGCTTAGAAGGTCAAGGGCTGCCATCTCAAATTCTCTGTGCTGCATACTGCTCAGTCATGCTCTGTTTTTATCTCTCTCTAGTTCCATGAAAATTTTATTATTTTCTCATCTGTAGCTCAATTATTATCAACTCTTCCTCTTCTGGGTCATCTTCGAACAGGCTGCTGTAGGCAGTGGTGGAGTCACTATCCCTGGAGGGGTTCAAAAACCTGTAGACATGGTTCTTCAGGACATGGTTTAGTAGCCATATTGGTATTGTGTTGATGGTTGGACTTGATTATCTTAGAGGTCTTTTCCAACTTAAAGATACTATGTTTCTATGATCTCAAAAAGAGAATTGTCCTGCTGGGCTGTTTTTTCAAAGAATTTTTGCAAAAGCTGTTTCTCTGGGGGGGATTCAAGGACCCTGGCTGGACACAGATATATGACAGAGCTGTACTGCAGGCACTGATGTGACTTGTGATGCCCTCCCTGTCTCTTGCTGGTCCCCAGCATCCTCACCATTCTCACTGTTTTGGGCATCATGGTGAAACACCTATCCTTCCTTAACGTAGGTCAGTTGTGGCTAGTGAGCTCTGGTTCAGAGGCCTGACAGATCAACCTTAGGCAGCAACAACTCTTTGGGTTCAAGCTATCCCACAACAAAAAGACTCCTGAAAGAGTCTGTTGTTTGCATTCATTCACCCTAAACAGTTGAAACTAGATTTGTTAAGAAACAAACACCTGCTGCTTTTCCACTTGAAGGCTCAGCAAGTTTCTAATCAACTAGGAACTGTTTTCCCAGTCCCAGAAGACCCAGCATGCATAAATGGTTATAAAAGAGATTATCTACCTTCTGGATGGCAGAAGAGAAAGATTAAGGGGCTTGGAGATGTGAGGAAGTGACTCTGCCTTCAACAGCGTTTTCCTCTTTCCATTGCCTACCAAGCTGCTGTCCAGGTGCCACCAGGACCTGGGGAAGAAGGAGGAGCTCTAATAGGATTAAATAGCCCCTGTTACAGACTCCCTGTTCCCAGAAGAAACTCACCCTTGCCTTATCTTCCATGGAGTACAGTTTAGGTACATCACACTGTAGCACAGTCCTTTCCCAAATAGTCATCATTTTGATATATCACACATTCCCTCATGGTTAATACATCAGCCCTCTCCCACTTAAGAGTTTCTCTCACTGGAGATCATAGTGATGGAAAGGTCCAGCTCTTTGAAACGGATGCCCTTCAGGTGGTGGAAAGGTATGGGGACTTGCTGGGAAGAAGTTTTGTTGTCCTAGTATGACAAAATATTAAACAAACTGCAGGGACCCACCATAGAATCATCTGGATTGGAAGGGAACTTAAAGATTGTCCAGTTCCAACCCCAGCTGAAGGTGATATCCACATGATATCCATCACAGAATGAGAGTTACTCCATCCTTTAGTGTTTTCCCTACTTGTGCTACGAATCGACCACCGTGACTTGAGGTCAGTCATGTGTTGCAATCTGAATTTCCTACTCAAGCAAAAACTGTTTTAACTGAGAAATTATCATATACTGTGTTTCCTGTAACATGGACGCATATGGGAAAACAATCAACTGGATGAATTCCTCAAAGAGAAGAGTTATAAAACAAAGCCATAAAAAGTGTCTCTTCTACTTACTTTGTTTGCAGATGATGTCATTTGTATTGCGGGCACAGATTTACCCTGTTCATATCAAATTTCTATGAATAGAATAAAACTGTAACTGTGATAAACACCCACAATTATAGCAGTTGATTTTCTCTTCCATAATTTAGCACAGCTTCAGCTGATAAACTATCTCTTCTCAGGAGAGGGAATTGTAAATCCTGAATTTCTGCACAATAGTTTGCAGAGTCTCTGGTGCGCTCCTCTGATTCTTTCATGTGGCCCAATGGTGCCCAAAGCAGACACTGCCAGTCATGCTGGGCTGCAGTGTAAAACCCAGACTCATCGCAGGTCAGGAGGGAACAGATTGTGAATCTTTTCTTACTGGTGAGCAGATTACCTGAAGTTTGGTACTGCTTTCTGCCCTTGTTTATTAGACAATAAATAATAGACTGTGCAAAGATGGAAAATGCTACCCCCAAAATTCCCAAAATATCGCTGGTGTAGCAAAAAATTAGAGATGCTCAGATATTGTGATCAAGCAAAATACAGGCTGGATGGGGAATGGAGTAAGAGTCACCCTGAAGAGAAGGACTTGGGGTGCTGGTGGATGAGAAGCTCCACATGAGCTGCCAACCTGCACTCAGAACCCAGAAATTCAACCGTATCCTGGGCTGTATCCAAAGCAGTGGGACCAGCAGGGTGAGGGAGGACATTCTGACCCTCTGCTCTCATGAGACTCAGCCTGAAGTCCTGCATTCAGTTTTGGAGTCCTCAGCACAGGGAGGACATGGAGCTGTTGGAGCAAGTCCATAGGAGGCCACGGAAATGATCCAAGGGCTGGAACACCTCCCATATGAGGACAGAGTGAGAGAGTTGGAGTTGTTCAGCCTGTAGAATAGAAGGCTCCAGGGAGATCTTATCAGCGATCCAAAACCAGCTTTCACAGTCCTAATGATTGAGATTCTTGAGTGTCATCTGCTCGTGTTTCTCTAAAAGCAATGAGAACATCTAGGGAATTAAATTTGAGAGCTTCCTCTTTTTATTTACATGATACAGTCCATAAAACTTGAGAAAGATGAGGTATAGATTTCTGAGGGTTGTATTATAAAGGAATAAAAGTACAACTTATAAAATGTGGAACACCATCACAACAATTCTCCTTCTCATCATGAGCCGTACACTGGGATTCCGGCTCCTTTCATTTTGTTGTGGAGGAAATGCTCCACATGTTAATTAAAATGCTGAATACGAATTTAGAATCCTGGCTCCTATGAAAATTTTCTGTGGTCACATGATACGCAGTAGGATTCAAAGCTTTTTCCTTCCTATGTGGAATTTGAATAAGTGAATTGAAATAATTTGCATTTTTTGTGATGATCAGGGAGTAGAAATAATGAAAGGTGACCATGAATATTTTAATCCAAGAATCACGCTGACAGAGCCTTCAGATTCCTCTTAAAATACCCCAATACTATAACAGCATTGTAAAGTTTAGAAATGCATTATGGATTCACATATTTGCTATTCATAAAATCCATTGATGCCTTTTTTTCAAAGGTGCTTTACAAAGGATTTAGAAACCTCTTTAATCTTTGAAAATAACACTGCAGTTTGTGATTAAATATCTCCATAGCATAACTATAAAGATATGCATCTGCATCATAAAAACCAAGATGGAAATACAGCACGAGAAGATCAGTGCAAATGTTTTTTTTAAACTGACAATTTCTGTTGTAACTAATGCTTTACGCAGTGTCCTTCAGATGACCAGGTCACCTAATACAAAATCAGAGTCCTCCGACTCCACAGCAGCCAGAGATGATGCTTGAATCTATCTCGCACCAACATTTACAGTTTAAGTTTCAATCCAAGGGTGCCTGTGCCTCTTTCATGAAAACCTTTGCAACTGCAAGGTCACAAAAAGATGATGCAACTCAGAATAGAATAGAATCATAGAATCGTGGAATGGTTTGGTTTGGAAGGGACCTTAAAGATCATCCAGATCCAATCCCCCTGCCCTGGGCAGGGACACCTCTCACTGCATCATGATGCTCAAGGCTACATCCAACCTTGCGTTGAACACCTCCAGGGATGGGGCAGCCACGACTTCCCAGGGCAACCTGTGCCAGGGCCTTCCTACCCTCATTGTGGAGAATTTCTTCCTAACATCTAATCTAAATCTTCCCCCTTCCAATTTAAAACCTTTGGGGCCTTGAGCAGCCTGGTCTAGTGGGAAGTGTCCCTGCAAATGGCAGGGGGATTGGAACTGGAAGAGCTTTAAGGTCCCTTCCAACCCAAACCATTCTATGATTATATGATCCTCGTGGCTTTCTTCCAACTCAGGATATTCTGTGATTCTATGATCTGTTCACCCATAGTCCCTGATACACGATGCTGGGGAACAATTGCAAAACAGCAGCTCTTATCACGCTCTGTGGAAGGCAAAAGACAGGGTGAAATAAATCCATGAAGGCCACTGAAGTTCCAGCATTTCTTTATCTGTCTGCTCTCACATTTATTGATGTGATCATGGAACAACAGAGAGAGTGGCTGAGTAACCACTTCTTTTGTAAAATGGGTTAATATCTGATGCTAAGTGGCAATGAATTAATTTAATTTTGGGATTGATTGCACAGCACGGATCAGAGTCTGGTGCACGGTGTCCCGAAAAGCAGGATACTTGTAAGGAAGAAGTGTAATTATATGTCAAAGGGGGATATGGGCTTTCTTTGGAGATGAAGAGGAGCTTTTTAGCTGAAATGAAAGATAGGCAACACAGAAAGGATTTTGAGAATAAGCCTTCACCTTGCCACAATGACCAAAAAACTTCTCCCAGAAGAACAATTGTGTCTAAACTCTTAGCTACCCCAAAAGATATTTCTTATCACTTTTACTGGGGTCCCATTTTGCCCTGTTCCTCACCTCAACAAAGAAAACAGCACAGTTTTTAATCAGTTTTCAAACAGGGGGATTCATTGAGAACCAGGCATTTGTGCTCATTGCACTTTATTTGTACCTTTCTGCCTGACACCCCATTCCCTTGATTCAATTCCCCTGCACTTGCTCAGCGTCCTCCCTGATGGAATCTTCACAAACCAGACAAATGGCTCCCTCCAACACTGTGCCAACGCCGGTGCTGTGGCAACAAACAGGCAAGTGGGGAAGGAATCAATGAAAGGTTTGGGTTGGAAGGAACCTCAAAGTCCATCCAGTTCCACCCCTCCCTGCCACAGGCAGGGACATCTCCCACTGGATCAGGTTAATCAAAGCCCCATCCACCCTGGCCTTGAACACCTCCAGGGAGGGGGCAGCAATGACTTCTCTGGGCAACCTGTGCCAGTGCCTCACCATGATAATCATGAAGAATTTCTTCCTAATGTCTAATGTAAATCTCCCCCCCTTCCAATTTAAAGACATTTCCCCTCATCCCGTCTCTACAGCCCCTTGTAGAAAGTCATGTTTGTCCCTCCCTTGCCCCCAGCGTTCTTGTAGCCTGTTCAGGTACTGGAATAAAGGTACAGACACCGACTGAAGAAGTTAATGCTTCTTCCAGAAACTGAATGCATCACCTTCTCCACCTTGAGTTCAGAAAATATCAAGTTGTTTCTGAACTTCCTTCCATCTGGAAGGGCAATTATGCCGATTAATCTTAAAATGCCTTTGGCAGCTGTCAGCTCATTTTTTGTGCTATCCTGAAGACTTTTCTAATTCTAAGTACACATGCAGGGAGAAATAATAGTCCTTTGTGTAACAAGTGATACACATGCTTTGACCAGTTCATTTTTGCAGTGTTTTTCTCTCTTTCTGAGGTTATTATCATAGAAGAGATTGAAAGCGGAGCCATCACAGCATAGCTTAAAAGTAGCAGTGAAATGCCACTTTGTTTTATTTCCCTCCCTACCCCTCCTTTTAGGTGTACAGAATGCTAATAGTGACCACAGAGAATTATATCTCAGGAAACCCAGCCTAATCCCGGCAGAGAATTCACTGTTCTGCTCTCAGGTCTCAGCCAGGGTGGCCCTTTCAGGCTTCAGCCGGTCCTCAGCAGAGCAGTCATGGAGGTTCTGCTGGTGCCACAGGTTCTCTAACATGGAGAGGGAGTCAGACCCTGCTTAAATAAGAAATGAGACATCATCTGCCATTCAATTTTGATGCCAAGAAAGAGATGTAAGACTAAGACACATCATAGAAGTCTTCCAGCACTGAAAGGGGCTCCAGAAAAGCTGGGGAGTGGGTCTTGGTCAGGGAGTTTAGGGACAGGATGAGGTGGAACAGTTTTAAGCTGAAAGAGGGGAGATTGAGATGAGATCTTAGGAAGAAATATTTTCTATGAGGGTGGTGAGGTCCTGGCATAGGTTGCCCAGAGATGTGATGGCTGCCCCTTCCATGGAGGTGTTCAAGGCCCGGTTGGATGGAGCTTTGAGCACTGGGATCCAGTGGGAGGTGTCCCTGCCCATGACAGGGGGGTCGAACTAGGTGGGTTTTGAGGTCCCTTCCAACTCAAACCATTCTGTGATTCTGTAAGTCAAAGAAGATGAGCGAGGAGCCTGCAAACCCAGACAGTTAAGAGCACTGGTGAAAGAAACTTACTTTGAGACAACACAGTTCATGTGCTGAAGTGTGCATCCTCAACAATTCCTCCTTGGTTTCACTGGAAATATGATCAGACAGACTCTATATTCCAGGAGAAAGGAACCTTGAGATCTCTATCCCAACACCAGTCTCTGACTTGCTGTGAGCTCCCAGCAGACCCCCAGGCTCACTGTGCTGTTTCCCTCGAGGGGTCCAACCAGTGGCCTTACGGCAAAAGGACAACAAAAAGAGAAAACAATCCATTGAGAAACTGTTTTGGTGCCAACATTCCCCATCAGGTGCTCTTGGGGCTCAGGATGGGAAATACTGGAGATGTTTAAAAGTTGTGGAGATGTGGCACTTAGCAACATGGTTCAGTGGCAGAGTTGGCAGTGCTGGGTTCATGGCTGGAGTCAATAATCTTAAAGGTCTTTTTCAACCTGAATGATTTTGTCATTCTATAACCCTGAACACATCGTTAAACTCTTTCACTTGGTCTCATACAAAGATTGTGAAGAACATTGACTCCAAAATGTGTCAAAGGCATCAGCCTGATCAGGTGTAGAGCCTTTCTCTGTTCATTCTTTTTGTTTGTTTATTTGGTTTTTAACTTCTTTTATAATGCCTGATCGGTGCAAAATTCTAACAAATTCATGAGTGAAAAACTGTCCCAGGTGTGACCATGGAATAATTCTCAGGATACACCCTGCCCTGGCTTCTGCCTTCTTCTGCTCAAATGTCCTTCGTCCCTGGTGAAATGCAATCTCTTTTTGGAGAGAAATGTTATTTCAAATTCAGCAAGTGTTGCTTAAAGCGAAGGTCATCATTAGTTCTGAATGTGCTATTGCACTCTACTTATAATACTTCTCTATCAACATTGTATTTCAAAAGATGAAGCCATTCTATTTATTCTACCTAGGATTCTTAACAGGCATTTAAAGTACATATTCATTAGCCTGTAGTAGCTACTATCTATTTTAACAAAGTGCTCGAAGTATTTCATCATGGAGTTTTCAAGCTGGTTTTGTTTTACGGATCTACCTTTAGCCTATACATACATGTGTAATTTAAAATTAACTATATATTTTATTAATATTTTTATAATAATATAAATCACAGTAATATAAATTAAATCAGTATACTTTTAAGTTAATATGTTTTGCATATATTACATTAATTTAAAATTTTGAGTCCCATCAGTATATATCTTCTAGTAGCTAAAAGAAATTAAAAATACAAGTCTCAGCACATGCTGTTGGAAGAAAAACGAAAAGTCTGGTAATATTGGACAGGCAGAACTGCCAAAAGATTAAAGACTGGTAGGTGACTTAGCTCCAGACTGTGCCATGGGGCTGCAAGCTGCTGCTGGAACAGAACTCTCTCTGCAGTGCACAAAGGAAAATAACTACTCATCATGTATCAAGGTTAGGCTGATGCAGGATAGGTGTGTGTGCTCACAGTTGACTGACAGTCACAATACACTGTTTATCAGCTTTTTTTGTGAATTCTTGTAGTGATCTTAAAGCAGCGAAGCCATCTATAAATAAATCTATTGATGTCACCGTAGAGTTCTGCCAACTATGCTGAGAGCAGAATATGATGCCTTGTTTACAAAATTAAGCCCTGAACGGTGCATCTGTGTGTGTATTTTGATTTTCCAGTAAAATAGTTTTATGGAGGTACATTTATTCAAATACTTAGTATTTAAATCCAAAGGAGACCTTACAGTCTTGTATTCATTACAGATTATGCACCATTTTACAAGAAGTTACTCAAAAATACAATGTGGAATACAATTAAAAGAAATACATTCACAGGGGATTCATATTTTGTAAAGTCTCTGTGCCCCATGTGCATTTCACTGACTGCTCCCTTAGCAGCAAGGAATATATATGCCCCAGCCATCATCTCTGTCTGCCTTACAAACACCAATAAATTCCTCCTCCCAATAGCCAAGGGAAGCAGCCAGCCAGCAGTACTGCTATATCACTAATTCAGCACTGTGCCAGGAGAAATCATGAGGTTGGCCAAAGGCCGGACTGGGATACTGAGGCACAGACAGGGAGAGAAATGTGGCTTTCCTGCACCAGCCCTTTAGTGAAACAGAAGCCCTTGTTTGGAGCTCATCATCATCATCATTGTCATCTTTAACGTCCCTTCCAACCCAAATGATGGTCATAGAATCATAGAATGGTTTGGCTTAGAAGAGCCCTTAAAGCCCATCCAGTTTCACCCCCCTATCATGGGGAGGGACATCTCCCACTGGATCAGGGTGCTCAAAACCCCATCCAACCTGGCCTTGAACACCTCCAGGGATGGAGAATCCATGACTTCTCTGTTCCAGTGTCTCACCACCCTCACAGTAACAATTTTCTTCTTAATATCTGATCTAAATCTCCCCTCTTTCATCACACAAGGATGGGGAAATTGGGAAAAAACCTCTGTGATAACTCCCATATCGACACACTCAAATTCAGTCAGAGTAGCTACTGTCTTAAGCCTGTAGACATTCATTTGCATCTTTAGTTGCACAAGTACCTGAGTGTACAAGGCTTCTTTGAGTTTGTTTAAAGTCACTGAAGGCAGAACAATCTATAAAGGATCACTTCTCTTTTCCACTGCATGGAAAAATTCAACACTGCAGATGAGGAGTCTGGGGAGTGCATTCCAACAAATAATAACCATATCACTCTTCTGATATGAGGATCACCTGCAGGCTCTCACACAAGTTTTATGCTTAAAACATTCCTGTTTAAGAGTAAACTTAAGGGATGGCTGGAGATGAAGGAAGTAATTTCTAAACTAGGCATTTGGAAAATGCAGTGAAGGAAAAAACACAATTCATATTTCTCAAAGAAACAAGACGTAAGTTCCACAATGAATATATCTATAAATTATCACTTATTATCTTTAAAAAGTAATATATATTTCTAGACTGCCTTGACAATCCTGTAGTTGTTGTCATGCAGGTAGTAGAACGATATTCTAGCTAATGGCAAGAGGTAGCCAGATGTCAAGTCACAAGCTTGGCTAACATGTTGTTGGGAAAGCGAAGATAACATAAATTATATGCATTTGTTTGTGTGGCAGCCCTCATGCTCTTAGCTCTGAAGGATCTCTATTAGGATTAAATTAAACATGAGCAGTGTAATGAGTATACTGGACTTCAAAACAGTGGATGGACTGACTGACTCACACCCAACTCTTAACTGCTTCAACAATACTGGCCAGTACAAGGAGACAGTTGCCAAAATCATTTTGAATCAGGTGGTAGAGAGCCACTACTATGTTAAGTGGAGCAAAACTCAAATGAATCAATATCAGCCAAGTGGATTTTGATGGGGCAGAGACTACAGTAACAGTTTAGGCAGCCTGCAGGCAGTGGGCAAGCTGTAAATGCACCACTGGCACAGTGCAGATTGGCAGCTTAATGGTGGTACCCAAAGTGTGGCTCATGGGCACATCCTACATCGTGCCCAAAGCATCTTCCATTGCACACTGGAAGGTGCCACCATGCTTCTCTACCAGGTGGAAGATAGTCTTATCATTTGAAATACTGCCAATTTATCACCCTTCCTTCAAGAACATTGAGACAATCAAAAAAAACACGGGCTGGTGGTGAAGCCAATCATTATCTCCTTACACTTGGCTCCCAGCTAGCTTTGGAGATTGACACTCATGCATTCAAGGGATGCATGAGCTTATGCTGTGTATGTTTTCAAGTGGCTCCAGCATCTCCTGAGTTTAATAACAAAAATATTTTCAATCTTCACTGTCCACAGAGTCCATCAAACTAGATCATATAAGTAACTCTTGAATTTTATACACCAAACACCCATATGACTGGGTGCCTGCTACACTGCCCAATATTTTTTGCTCCTCTGGAATATAAGCTTCCACAGAGAGATGCATAATGTGACCTGAATTTTTCTAATATAGATGAATAGCAGCCAGACTGGTGGTTGCTCTCATATATTAAATAACAAATACAATCCTTCCACGCTTCCTCATAACATTCCCCCAGTTCCCACCCAGCACCTTCCCTCCCAATACCACTCTGCGCTGCATGCAGCCAAGTGGCACACAGAGTATTTTTTCTTTGCCTGAGATATGATGAGCCCGTGAGCTATGGATATAAAGAAAAGCATGAGAAGATGCCTACGCAAACTAGAAGACATATACAGAAAATATGATTTCATCGTTCACAGTTGCACTCAGTGGAGTGGATCCCTGATTTCTCAGTATCCACAATGCAAATTAGGCCCTCTATGTATCAGTGAAATGCTAAAACTAACAAGGAGCAATGATTCTATACTGGTAGGCTGTCATTATTCCAGGGAAATTTTCCATCAAGACTTTCTACAGCAGGATTGGAAATGTAAAATCTGTAAAAATAAAAAACTCAAAACACGCCCAATGCAGTGAACTGTATTTCTCCTTCAAGAAGGAATAAAACCCCTTTCTAATTCCGAACAGAGCAGAATTTTTCACTTCCAAATGACAATGCAAGAAGTAATTAAGCCATCTTTACAGAATGCTTTGAAGAAAAATGCTATAAATAGGTTCTCAGTCCTGTTTCTCAGGTGAAGAATCACCCAGCATATTCAGGCACAAGGAGGTTTTCAGGCTCCAGTTCAGTGCTTCTCCCTCAGCAGAGTGCTGCTTTAACAGAAAATTGATCATCTTAAAACAAATGGGATGCAAGGCTCTTGGTATTTATAGAGTACAAAAGGCGAAAATCTCTGAGCTGTGAAACTCGCTTCATGTAGACCGTCCATAGCAGAAGATGTTTTTGCCATGTCACCACACCATGGGACAATGAGATGCGCATTTGTGGCAAGCAGTTTATATGGATCTTAGGCTCCCAGGTGCTTCATGGTGGTTTCGTACCTCACATCACCACGGAAAACGTGTTTCTCTGAATTTCAGTAGCTGCACCTGTTCAGCCTCCCATGCTGTTTTGGTAGGAATCAGCTAGATGGTGCTCATGGGGTGGCAGCGGATGTACAGAGTTAGCTCTGAGATTGTGTTCTGGGACTCTACCCCCACTTCTGCCATCCTACAACATTGGAGCAAATTGACATAAATGAAAACCAGGACCGGGAGGAAGGGGACGAAGGAGGCAGGTGAAAGGAAAGTGCATCTCAGATCCTTACGCAATCCGGCTGGTTTTCAAAGGCTGGGTTGCAAGTAGGAAGCTGGGGCTAGTTTTGTTGTATGTGAACCTGCTTATTCACTTGTATCTGGCAGCCTGAAAATGGCACAGGACTGACAGCTTAAGAACAAGCCTTGTTATTGGAGAGACCTGACAATTTGGAAGTGTTTTTTCCTCTAAGAAATAACAACCCATGATCTGACAGAGCCTGTTTTTATGGATATCTGAAGTCAGAATTAATTAGTAGCTTTTAGTCTGTGAAGTCACAGTATTATAGAATGGGTTGGGTTGGAAGGGACCTCAAAGCCCATCCAGTTCCACCCCTTTACCATGGACAGGGACACCTCCCACTGGATCAGGTTGATCAAAGCCCCATCCAGCCTGGTCCTGAACACTTCCAGGGATGGGGCAGCCACCACTTTTGTAGGCAACTTGTGCCAGGGCCTCCTTATCCTTAATGTGAAGTGTTTCTTCCTGATGTTTAATCTAAATCTTCCCCACCTTTCCATTTTAAAGCCATTCTCCCTTGTCCTATCACTTCAGTACCTTGTAAAAAGTCTCTCCCCAGCTTTCGTGGAGCCCCTTTCAGTACTGGGAGGCTGCTCTAAGTTCTCCCTGGCAGCTTCTGTTCTGCAGACTGAACAATCCAAACTCTCTCAGCCCACATGAGGAGGTGCTCCAGCCCTCTGAGCATCTTCGTGGCCTCCTCTGGATCCGTTCCAACAGTTTCATATCCCTCTTATGTTGAGAATTCCAGAACTGGAAGCAGGACTCCAGGTGGGGACTAATGAGAGCGGAGCAGAGGAGTAGAATCACATCGCTCAACCTGACTGTTGGATTCATTGCATCCTGCAGACAATACCATGTGAAGACACATTGTGCTGACTCCTAGTAAATAGAAAAACCTCACAGTGCTAAGGGACAGCAGACAGAGATAGATTTTGGTGTGGACACAGCGCTCAGGGATCCACTGAAAGACACAACACTTATTAATTATTAAATCTGAAGATCCTGCTTGGTACCTTGGGCTGGAAGTTTGTACGAAAATTTCATTTCAAAATTACAAGCCTGTATATACACAGGAATGGGTTTTCTAAGTAAAACCATAGAACATTTTTTATTCATCTTATGTCTAAAATGCCCAGAGGTGTAGCTGCACAAGAGCTTTAAACTTAAAAAAGCCCTCCTTTTGAGTTGCAGGGCAGGGTAAAAACCCCCAAAACATTCTGAAAACAACAGTTCGTATTATTTGTTGTGATGTTTGCTTAGCCAGAGAGGCTGATGAGTTAATTCTCAGTGGAAGTGATGAGATTTGGGACCAGAAGCCCAATTAATTAAGGATCATTTCCTGTTGATTTCAATGCACTATAGCCCAGACTCAGAGTACCTGCTGTACGCCTGGCGCTTTACAAGATATAGATAATAAATAATAACATACTTAGATCAGTTACTGTTGCTCTGATGACCTGTAATTCTCACTGAGGCCACACTTCTAAGACTTTGACGTGAACAAAATAGAAGCCACAATGCCTCTGGAAAGAAAGAGCAGAAAAAGCATCAGAGAGGCACCATGCAACCTCCAGATCAAAGAAAATAGCCTTTTGAGGTGGATTTCTAGAGTGGACAAAAGTGGGCATAAGTACTCTTGTATTGGAAGAATCAATAGGAAACACCTGGTTTCATACTTCAAAGCTGGATCTAGCGCATCCAAGTTGAACACCACGGCCAGTCTTCAGCTTCCGATTCACTTCAGATGAGCAGAAATTTAACCCAGGAAATCTCCCTGCTTGACCTCTTAGATCAACACGCTACATCACGAAGCACCAGGGAATGGTATTTCACTCTAGGTGTGCTTATCCATCCTGGGAATGAACCAGAGCTCTGTGCTGCAGGATTGAGCCCTTCATGGCCCCACTGTCAACAGCCTCTCCACAGAAAGCCACCAAGCTATCAGTTGTGCTGTCCAGGCTCTTACAAGTTTGTAATGAAACTTGGGGCAAAGTTTTGGCTCAATTCATGGGCAAGTTGCACTGAAAGATTATTGCAGAAGGACAAATGTGTTGGATTCAGTCTGGGAACTATAGCAGATATTACACAGAATCACACAGGATCACAGAATTGTTCAGGTTGGAAAAGACCTTTAAGGTGATTAAGTTCAACCATAAACCAAACACTGCGAATTCTACCACTAAACCATATTGCTAAGTGCCACATCTATGTGTCTTCTAAATTCCTCCGAGGATGGGGACTCCATCACTGCCCTGAGAAGCCTGTCCCAGCACTTTACAGCCCTTTTGTTAAAGTTATTTTTCCTGATATCCAATCTAAACCTCCCCTGGTGCAAGTTCCAGCCATTTCATCTTGCCCTCTGCATTGCCTGAATTCAGAAAGTTCAGGATTCCTTTGGTGCAACCATTTTTATTTATGAACAGTGCACACAAAACAGCATTACCTCAGAGAAAAGTTGCCTGACTATGATTTTTAGATCTGCTTCCCGCGAGCCTGAAGTCCAGAAGGGTGCTGGTCTGCTACATCTCAAAGCAAAGCCCTCCAAACCTTGTCTCAATACCCGAAAGTGTTTAAAAGACAGATGAGGTGCTCAGGGATGGTCGACGAGTATGGTTGGACTTGATGATCTCAAAGGGCTTTTCCAACCAAGCAATTCTATGATTCAGTCTGCTGCCACTCTCAATTTCCTGACTGATTTCTGCCGCTGAAGCCCACACAGTGATATTAAAGCTGTGACCTAGCTTTTGTGTTTGTAGTAAGTCACTCAAAAAGACCAGTGGGCCATAAAGATTCAATTTTTGCTAAAGGTTGTCGGGCTAACTGCTAATTACTGTCTTGTACAGCAGCTTGCAGCTCTCACTGTCTACACAGGCTCCCATTTTCTTTTCATTTAGCCTACAGAAATGACAGAAAGCATACCCATGAAGTTCATCCATGTTCACAACTCGTGTTGGCCATGATTATCACACTGAACAGCAATAACAACATGGAAAATGAAGTACTGATCTTTACTCAGACTGCAAGATCAGGCGAGTGACTAGAGTTCTTCTGTAAGGATGCCAGTTATGAAAATTAATACATAAAGCTGTCAACTTTAAAAAGACCTCTAAGATCTTCCTGTAATCCTGTATGTGCCAGGGGAGGTTTATGTTGGACATTAGGACAAGGTTCTCCACTTGGAAGGTGGTGAAGCACTGGAAGAACTCCCCAGGGAAACAGTCATGGTGCCAAGCCTAACAATATTCAAGAAGTATTTGGACAACACCCTCAGACCCACGGTGTAAATTTAAAGGTCATTCTGTGATTCTGTGAAATACCTTCATTATTGAGAGGATAAGGCAAAACCATATCTCACCATGGCAGGGAGGAAGCTGGGAGCAGTGCAAGACAGATCTGTAGTCAATGTGCACCCTGAACAGGATGGTTCAAATCAGCCCGCTGACTCACCAGGAGAGCACTCTCCAAGGTCAAGGCTCCACCAGAAGCAGCAGATGCATTAGCAAACCTCCTAGCTCTTCATGGTTGGGCAGTGCTCTTCCTGGGCAGGGTTGTGGGGAGTGGGGTTGGCAGCACTGACCTTCTTTGATAGACTGCAGTAAAGTGGAAAAGAAGGTGAGAAAAAGGAAGCTTTTGGAGCCTTTGACTTCTGCCCATTAACCCCAGCCTCTTTGAGCTTAGACTCAGCAGGAGGACATCGGTAATCACAGAAAACGCGCTTTTCATTTCTTCTGCTGGTTACATCTCAGGTTTGCTTAGACAGAGCACCATGAGGATAGTCTTGACTGGATGAGGTAATTCTTTGGCCTCAGGAACAAAAGGACTCAAGTAAGTGATCAGATCCAGTGAAAAAAAAAGCATTTTAAAGCATTTAAAATTAAAGTTATTTAAAATGAGATATTATATGAAAATAATTATTCCAGATCTGAGAGCATATGTACTAAAGGGGACCGTGACATAGGAGGAGCTGGGTTTTTCAGCTTGGAGAAGCAAAGGCTGAGGGGAGCCAGATCCCTAAAGGGTGTTGTGGGTAACACAGAACCAGACTCTCAATATCTCACACTGAAAGGATGAGAAGAAACACCTGCATTGCAACAAGGGCAATTTTAAGTGGATGGAAAGGAAAAAAATCCTTCACTGCGCTGGTGGTCCACCACTAGCACATTGCCCCAAGAGGCAGAGGCTCTCTGGCTTGGAGGTTTTCAGACGGCTTAAGTTTTACTCTAGTGTGGGGCTCATAAGTCAAATTAAAAGCTCAAAATGAATTTGAGACAACTCATGGAGGAAGGCTGTAGACCTGTGTTCTGTTTCTATAGGCACTGGACATTTTTGTCCCCTGTCCTTTCCCTGAGGGTCCCATGGATGCATCAGTACAATTGTAAACACAGTCACTCCTCCATCCAGATACCCGAGTTAAGTGTTTCGCATATTTTAACTTATTTTTGTATCAATTTATGCCAAAAGTGTGACACAAAGTTGATCAAAGTCCATTATAACACCCCAGTTGAGATGGTGTTGTACACCTGACCTCCAGGGCATAAACACAGGTCTAGGAACAACTAGATCAATTATGTGTTGTTATTGTTCTTTCCAATTAGCAATAAATAAATTCCCCAAAAGATATAGTTTTGGATAGACAGAGCAAAAGCTTCCTCCACTGAGGGCCAGAGAAGACCCTGACCTGCTGTCATGTAGTTATTGACCCCCTTCCATGCACTGGTCAGTGCAGAGGGAGCACAGCATGAATATGAAAATGCACTGATATGTAGGTGCACACACCTGGAAAAAAGGACAGGATCCAGAGATCAGGAGCAGGACAGGAGGCCCATGTGATGTGTACCAGCACACTGAATTCTGCTCAGTAAGCCCTGGCTGTTTGCAGGAGTGGCCAACCTGCAACGTGACCCTAGGTTGGGACAGCGAGGACGAGAAGAGCATAATCCCTTCAAACCATCTCATTCTTCAGTGTCTTCAAACAAAAACTTTGTGGGGGTGAAGACCAGGTCAGGAATGAGAGTGAAAGTGGAGGAAAAAGAAAAAAAGTAATCTTCTGCACAGTGTAAATTCATAGTCTTAACTATTTTGATTATTATCAGCTTAGTAACTATGTTAATAAACCATACAATGAGCAAAATAGTCTATAAATTCACTACATAAACAGCAGTTACTCAAAGTCACTTAATAATTCATTTGACTCAGTTTCAGAGTAACTTCCAATAGCAAAAATAATAAAAGACCGTGAAAACAGCAAAACCCAGGACACCCTCGTCTGTGCTGTGAACTCCTGCTCCTGTGGAGTCTTTAATGTTTTGGAACATGATATACAGCAGCCACAGTATTTTATGAGGCTTTTCATACTTTTGTTTTATTTAACATGTGTTCCTGTCCAAGTGAATTTTTGTCAAAGCAACCCTCAAGTTTTTGTGAGAGGAAAATCCTCATGGTAGCAAATAAGGACAACGTGACTGTGGAGTGAAGTGTGGGATACGTTGTAGACAGGACACATCCAGTCTGGTGGGCGTTCTTGTCCGTGGAGACTGAGCACTGAGATGGGGACTCCAACCCAGGGGAGAGGAAACCCTTCTACAAACTCTAGAAGCATGGAATCTTGGAATCACTTGGTTGGATAAGACTTTTGAGATCACCGAGTACAACCATACCTGTCCAGTACTAAACTAGATCACTGAGCACCTTATCTACCTGTCTGCCTGTCTTTTAAACCACTCCTGGGATGGCGATTTGACCATCACCCTGGGCAGCCTTTGCCAGTGCCTGAGAACCCTGGAATCAATCAATGGGCAAACCTGGCACACACACAACATCTGTATGACAGGTTCCCCACCTAAGACCTCACCTGCAACACCGCTGGTTGTAGGAATGCTCTCAGAAGAGGAGACTGAGGGGAGACCTCATTGTGTTCTACAGCTTCCTCACAAGGGGAGGAGCAGGCACTGAGGTCTTCTCTATGATGATCAATGGTAAGATCTAAGAGAAGGGCAGGAAGATGTGTCAGGGAAGGTTTTGGTTGGATATTAGGAAAAAGTTCTTCCCCCAGACGGTGGTGGAGCACTGGAACAGCTCCCCAGGGAAGCAATCATGGCACCAAGCCTGACAATGTTCCAGAAGCATTTGGCCATCCCCCTTGGACATATGGTATGAATGTTGGGGTTGTCCTGTGCAAGGACAGGAGTTGGACTCGATGATCCTTGTAGGTCCCTTCCAACTCAGAACTTCCCAGGATTCTATGTTTTCTTTTCCTTTTCCAATGTTTACAGTTGTCCATGAGGTGGAAAATAGTGAGGACCCAATTAATGGAAGTCCAGTGTGTTTTTCTTAAACCTCAACACAACCACACCTTTCTTCCGCGCAACAAATCCCATTACAGTCAGAACTGGCTATTTTCCATGGAAAAAAATGCAACTTCTCAGTCACTGGAAAAATCATTTATACTTTTCCAATAGTAACTTCTGAGTGCAAAGCAGCTGCCCAGCAACACATAATCTATGTGATTGGTGCTCACTCGGAACAAACATGGATTATCACACAAAGAGAAGGCAAAATAAAGAAGAAATTACAGGCAAAATAATAATAGTGTGAGATGGTTTCGTTTCTTACCCCTTAGAGTTCAATTTAGGCACAGTGCTTATTGATTTAATTTCACAGCACGGGCCCATGTTGATAAAAGATAGCACAGTATCATATACACATAACAAGTGAATTAATGGAAAAAATAGGAAAGTGGTTTTTTTTTACCAGTTTCATTTTGTTACTGCATTGTTGCCTGCATTGATCGTTTCTCTTTATTAACAAATAATAAAGTGGATATTTTTAAGAGAGAGGAAAATCTGTTTTTGAAATTTTAATACCGTGGATGTTTGAGAAGTTGTGAACTTCGCATGAAAAATAGCTTCCAACCCAAACCGTTCTACGATTCTATGATAGTGTTTCATACAAACCATGGCAAATGTGATTTGGAAACTACTGCAACTCTGACAGTGCAAAGACTGCCACATTTTGGGAAGTTTTTCCATCCAGATTCAATAGTACAGCATGAACTTGCCTCAAATAACAACAACACAGAGCCGCTTCCCCAGGGGGTAGATAATGTGCGTAATCACCATGTCTGCCTATTGAAGTTAACACTTCTTAACAACAGATGTAATCTTCAGTGAAACCAAGCTTTCACAAATTGCTGTTAATATGAATCACGCTTAACTTGTCTAAGTATCTCTTCTAAAGAGCTTATGTTTTCCCTAGAGGTATTTAAATTAGGAATTCTTAACTACTAATTGAATATGAGCTTGGATAACTGAGCAGGTCATCTTTGCTTATGAAATGGAGGCAGAAGGACTTTACTGTCCAGGCTGAGTTAGATGAACACATCTGACTCACGTTGTATAAAGCCTTCAATAAAGGCCGGAGGGGCATTGTTTCAGCAGGTCTTCGGGCTAAGAGCATCAGGTGATAATTTCAGAACTCTCCTAGGAGCTCAAGGTGGGATAGCCCTGCCACAAAACTCATCAGGTCATAGAATCATAGAATTGTTTGACTGGGAAAAGACCTTTGAGATCATTGAGTCCAACCGTACCTGTCCTCTACATAGAATCATAGAATAGCTTCAAGATGTTGCACTCATTTTCAGTACTCAGGCACATGACAAATTAGGAAGTCTGAGAGCTTGTCTACTTTTTTAAACAAAGCACTAAGTCTCTGCTACATTCAAGGGCATTAAGACTGTAAAACCATCTGACAAAAGGAAGGGATTTACAAATTGCCAGTTGCACGAGTTTTCAGAACTGAGAAAAGCAGGCTCACTGCTTTTCGACCACCAGATCATTGTTGCATGTCAGTGTAAGTATTGAATTTGGTCTAATATTTCAGAAGTGCTCCCAAGCAGCAGAGTTTTACATTTCCAAAAGATTTTGCAGGCAATTCAAAACAGTGTGTTAGTATTTTTATACAGTGATAATGGTTCAAAAAGCCATTTTGCACCATTAATTGCATTCTATTTGATGCAATAAATTTAGAAATATATGTATTTAACCAGGCATAATGCTGCCAGAAAATAACTTCGTCAGCAGATGAATATACATTGAAACAAAAAGCTGTAAGTACATTTATCCTGTTAGGTATGAATATTGCCATAACAGCTGTAATGGAGGGTGGGGAAATGGGGCAACAAGGAAGAGAAATCACACAAAGCACCACTAATTCCATAAATGCAGTAAAAGGAACAAGCATGATATTAACTTAAAATGCATAACTATCTATTTTTTATAGTAAATGATAGTTTTACTGAAAAAGCAAGTTTTTCTTCTTTGAACTCAGGGAATATCAAAGCTGCACTTGCAGCTGGAGGTGGTCTTTCAGCTTGTAATAATTCACCTACCACCCAATTCGAAGTAAACCTCACCCTGTTCCCCAACCACCACCAGTTTTCCTCAATACAGAAACTTGATTTCTTTTCAGATACTTTGATACATTTGTGGTTTATCTTCCTATTACATAGTATGCAAGATACACATGCATGTTAATTGCGGACATTCTGGCCATCTTTTTGGTTTCCCACCTGAACAGCAAGATATTATAATCACAAATGGTAGATATGGTATTTCCTCACCTATTTAAGCAAGAGGTGGAAGGCTGCACATGAGATATACATACAGTTACTTCACACACTTTTCCCACAAGGTGACCTTCTGGCAGCTGTGATGGAAAAAGGGAGGTTTGGCAAAGGGATAATTACTGGGGTTCAAAGACTCAACAGGGAGAGAATACAGCATTTTGTCTTTTCCATGTAAAAAAGGAGTCTCCATCCTCTTTGTAGCCACCCTTTAAATACTGGAACGTGGTGACACTGGAACATTGGGCTTTTATGAGCTTTTGTATCAAAAAAATCAACCTCTTTTGTAGTTAGACTACATTTTTTTTGCCAGTGCATGCAACACATTCCCATGATGTAACTTCTCTTTACCTTCATGGAAGAAGTTGTTTTTCATAGACATATCACACAATCAGGAGATGATGGGACACTGCAGCAACATTTTTTTAATACAAATACACCTGCAACCAAAAAATGTTTTGTGTTAGTAATTTCCTCCTTGTTGACAGTTAAAACTCATAAAGTTTCCAGAAACTGAATGCGGAAAGCAAAACCTGTAACATTTTTTGAATGAAGAAAACCTACCTTCAAGGCACCTGTAAATAAAAAACAGAGCATAATCCTTCCACGTTGGTAATTTTATGGAGACACAGAACTCTACAAGGTAGCAATTCATGGTGAGCTAAAAGTTTTCTGACTTTGTAGAACACACAATCATAGAATCATGGAATCATTAAGGTTGGAAAATACGTCCAAGATCATCAACTCCAACTGTCAGCCCAGCACCACCGTGCCTACCAAGCCACATCCCAAAGTGCCACCTCCACATGTTTTTCAAACTCCTCCATAGATGGTGAATCCACCACTGCCCTAGGCAGCCTCTTCCAGTGCTTCACCACTCTTTCAGTAAAGAAACTAGTCCTAATATCTGATCTAAACCTCCCCTGACGACACCTGATGCTATTTCCTCTCATCCTATCACATGTTACTTGGAAGAAAAGTCCAACAGCCACCTGACCACAACCTCCTTTCACGTAGTTGTAGAGAGCTATGATGTCTCCCCTCAGTCTCCTCTTCTCCGGGCTAACCAACCCCAGGTTCCTCAGCCACTGTTTTCAACCACTCTATTAATGAACTTTACTACAGGTGTGAACTGTTAATTCTACATGCCATCTAATATTTTCCATTTTGAATGTGTTTTCAGCTGCTAATGGCTTTGCCAGACTCTCATATTCTATGCCACTGTCTGCCTCAAGTTAATTAGCTTTGTACAGTATAGAACAGTATAACTGTGCTCAGATTGGGACAAATTGCAAATGATGAATTGAAAAAATTCCATATACTCCTGTCATGCTTTGATGAGGGGATCCGAAGTATGGCAGGAGGTGTTTTTTGAGATAAGAATGAGCTCATTGCTATTGTTGCACCACATTAAAAGTCAGAGTAAGGGAAAATGTACAAAAAGCTATCAGCATGCTTCATCCAAATGGAGACTGATGACAAGTGGTGTCCCTCAGGGGTCCATATTTTAATTTATGATATAGACAGCAAGCCTGATGATGACACCAAGTTGAGTGATACAGCTGTCACACCAGAAAGCTGGGGTGTCATACAGAGGGACTTGGACAAGCCGGAGAAGTCGGCCCATGTGAACATCATGAGGTTCAACAAAGTCAAGTGCAAAAGTGCAAGGTCCTGTATCTGGGTTGGGGCAATCCTCAGTTTCAATACAGGCTGAGGGACAATGTGATTGAGAGCAGCCTTGAGGAGAAGGACTTGGGGTGCTGATTGATGAGAAGCTCGACATGAGCCGGTAATGTGCACTCGCAGCCCAGAAACCAACGGTATTTTGGGCTGCATCAGAAGCAGTGTGACCAGCAGGGCAAGGGAGAGGATTTGTCCACTCTACTTGGCTCTTATGAGACCTCACCTGAGTCCTCCATCCAGCTCTGGAGCCCTCAGCATGGGAAGGACTATTTAGCAAGCCCTGTTGTGACAGGACAAGGAGTAATAGTTTTAAACTAAGGGAGGGAAGTTTAGACTGGATATGAGGAAGAAATTTCTCGCAATGAGGGTGGTGAAACACTGGCACAGGTTGCTCAGGGAGGTAGTGAAGACTCCATCCCTGGAAACATTCAAAGTCAGGTTGGATGGGGCTCTGAGAAACCTCTACAAATTCGTTGGGGGAGATACTGTCTTGTGCTTTTCTGCTTAGGCTTCTGCTGGACTGGAGCAGTGGAGAGGAGGACAATGGGGACATCCCAATATCAGCAGTAGCAAATCAGATGGGCTGATACTGGGGACACAGGGAACAGTCTGGGAAGAGGAGCCTTACAACTGACAACTGGGAAGAGAGAAAAAACTGGAGAGTGGAGGAAAGGTGCAAGTTGTTCAATGGCCATCAAGAGCAGACTGGGAAAGACGTGGAAAACAAGAATGAGCAGGATAGCTGGAAGCAATGAGTGGTGAGTAAATGGAAACGAGGAAAGGGAGGGAGCTCAGGAGAGAGGGCTCTGCTTGGTGGGACTGAGAACAAAGGCATCCGTTTCTCCCCACGTCTTCCCCCTCTGGCCAGACACTCATGTTAGATGGATTCCTGTTGAAATTACTTGCATTTTGAAAGCTTCTGTATTGCTCAAGTGCTGGAGGTGGATTATAAAGAGAGAAGAACTGGTTAGAGTGTTTTGAGGTGTGGGAAGAAGGAAGTTGCTAAGAGAAGAGACTAATTTGAGCTCCTAAATGTCTCATTACTTGTTCATGCATATGCCTAGTCCAAGGCTGAGGATGAAATCACTGCATACTGAGCCCTGACAGCAACTCAGAACCTGGATTCTACATTATTTCTTTCCTCCTCAGTGAGGAGCCAGGAGATCACACCAAATTTTTAGGTTCGGGCTCTGTTACTTCAGCTGTGACTTCAGCTACACACACATGCATTGGGAAAGATGCTCCTGTATGTGCTCACATTTTCAGTTGTGGATGCATAGGAATAAGCAGGTTCTTCTTACGTCCTTTATCCTTTCAGAACAAATAAGCACAACTGAAAACACTCAGAGCTTTGAGTGCAACCATGTAGAACTTACACAGTGTATCTGAAAGAATATGGTAAATAGGGAAAGAAAAAAGATCACTTGCTCCAAACAAATAACATTCTTCATTTATTCTCCTACCTCCCCCTCAGCCATTCACTTCATGGAGCAAGTGAGTGAAAAATCATGGTCCAGAGAGTAATGGTTGGCTAAGAGAGGCTTCTAGACCCACTGCAGGTGTGCAGTGGTTCAAACCATGGATCTTGCTCAACACTGACTCATGAAACCTCATCTTTGTCATCTATGTCCTGCTTGTGGAGTTCTCTGTTCTAATTATTCATAAAATCATAGAATGGTTTGGGTTGGATGGGACCTTACAGATCATCCAGTTCCACCACCTCCTGCCATGGGTAGGGACGCCTCCCACTGGATCAGGGTGCTCAAACCCCATCCGACCTGGTCTTGAACACTTCCAGGGATGGGGCAGCCACAACTTCCTTCCTCACAGCCTGGAAGAGGCTTTCCAAGGGCTGAGGCCATTGGAACAGGGAAGATTTATGGAGCCCATCAATACTGGTTGCGTTCTGCAGAACCTTGAATAAGAACTAAAAGACCTTTCCTAATCTTTGGAGGCAAGTTTCCCTCTGCTCCAAGAACTGTTCACTGCCCAGTAACCTGAAGTTGAAGGATTAAGTAACTTTTCCCAAATTCAGAACTCAATTACAAACTGCTGCATTCTTAAGTGAAGCATCTGAGGAGGAAAATGAGCTTACAAATTTAGGAGTATAATGAGATCAAGTTAAATTCACACTATTTTCCTCTCTGGTCACAATCTCCATTTTCAGAAAGGATTAATTTTTGCATTGCAATTTCTAATCTCATTATTCCTTTTTTCACAAGAATGATTTATCAGAATTTTTAATACTTAACACTATACATTTTGTGAAATATATTGTGCTCTAACATTGCGCCTTCACTTGACTTTGCCAGTATTCTCTATGTTCATTACCTGGTATCCACTCACTCATGCCACACCACTCAGCGCAGCTATAAATTGAAAGACCAGCCAACCAAATCTCACAATACTGAAAAGGTCAAAGTAGTATGACATTACTATAATTTAGAGAATCCTGTTCACAACATATTAAAACTTTGACACCTTATTTATGTGACAATGAAAGTAATGAAAATAGAAGACATTGCAAAATGATCCCATTACTACCAGAAATCATTGGGAGATGGAGGAATTTCAAACCTCAACTTTATTATCTTTATAGCCTCATATAAATTTATGTTATTCTTTAGGTACTATGCCTCTTAAGCTAAGTTTCTGCATCTCTCACCAGGAAGATGATGGTCTGCTCACTACTTCTATGGAGAGTTCTTAAATACAAGAATTTAAGAGGCTCTTCAGTAATATTCACAAGCATTTTTTGAATCATGTCCCTCTTTTAGTTGATCTAGAGAGAGATTAAGACATAGGAAGAAATATATGAAAATCAAGGTAAGGTACTGACTCCTCCCCCCCACATCAAGAGAACAAGAGAAATATGGCATAAAGTCTATAGAAAGGATCTGTTTGAGATCAGTGGACATCATACCTTGTCTTGCAAAAGTACTTTGAGAGTGGCTGTGAGCACGGGCTATTCTGCAATGCATCCATCATCCTATTGCCCCTAAAGACATCCACGTCTGCATGGCAAACTCAGTGAGTCATTAAGGTTGGAAAAGACCTCTAAGATCATCCAGTCCCTCTGTCAGCCCAACCCCATCATGCCTACTAAACCACATCCCTAAATACTGCATCTACATGCTTATTGAACAACTCCAGAGATGGAGAGTCCACAACTGCCCTGGGCAGCCTCTGCCAGGGCTTCACTCTTTTGGTAAAGAAATTTTTCCTACTATCCAATCTAAACTTCCCCTGACGCAACTTGAGGCCATTTCCTTTCCTATCCCAAGTCCTATCACTTGTTACTTGGGAGAAGAGACCAACACCCACCTCACCACAATCTCCTTTCCAGGAGCTGTAGGGAGCAATGAGATCTCCCCCCAACCTTCCTTTCTCCAGGCTAAACAAACCCAGGTCCCTCAGCTGCTTCTCATAACACTTATTCTCCAGCACCTTCACCAGCTTTGCTGCCATTCTCTGGACGCAAACCAGCCCCTCAATGTCCTTCTTGTAGTGAGGGGCCCAAAACTGAACAGAGTTTTGATCCATGCCTCCTGCTGCCACCCGCTCTGAGCTGGTGCCTTGGCACGGTGCTGGCGAGGCTCTGGGCCCTCTGGCAGAGCAGGTGGCTGTGGGCGGCATCCTCCACCGTCCTCCTACACCCAACAGATTTCCTGGTGCTGGGGGCATAGAAACCAAGCTTCACCTGAACAAACTGAACCCCTTCACTTTTGGGATGATGGTTGGAGGGATGAAGAGAATGCCTTATGGAATTTTGAGCTGAATTTTGTAACATATGGAAATCGATCTGCGAGAAGAGCGAGAAATATTTAGAAACAGTTGGATCGACTGTCATTGAGATTTATCCTGGCTTTGTCTAAACACGGAAAAGGACAACAGAAACCAACGTTAAGAAAAATGTAAAGAGAACTGACTATGCAACAAGCAGAAGGCTTATTTCTTTTAAGTATAAACAATCTGGTGAGGAGGAAGAAAAGCAGAACTATAAAAATAAGCCAAGGCAAGTAAAAAATAATGAGGGTAAAACAATAATAATACTCTACAGAGATTTTTTTCTTGTACAGCAATCTCCAAATATAACTTTCTTAAGGAAGATACCAGACAAAATATTTCTGTTCTGAAATATCACAATGGAGAGTGGTGTAAAAGGAAGATGTGCTGGGGGAAGGGGATCAGCTTTAGTTATGGTCAAGCTTTTTAGAAGCTCCCTTCCTTAGAAGACTGATCTTTCCAGCCTTGTTACCCTGTCAATAAAGAGATACAGTACTCCAGAGGGCAACTCAGTGCCCCTAAATGCAGATGGCATGAATGTGTTGTTTACGGTAAGGCTAAAGGCTAACAAATCACAAAACATTGGTCATTTTCTTCAAGCTTGGAACTGTTTGAAGGCTTAGGCTGACTTACACATGGAATAAACACTGCTGCCTTCAGGTAAAGTTAAAGAAATGAGTGTGGGGACACATCATCACCCTTGTTTGAACCTTCTCCCTTTTTCTTTTATAGAATCATAGAATGATTTGGGTTGGAAGGGACCTTTTAAAGGTTGCTCAGTTCCAACCCCCGCCCCGCCATGGACAGGGACACTTCCCACTGGATCAGGTTGCTCAAAGTTCCATCCAACCTGGTCTTGAACACCTCCAGGGATGGGGCAACCACCACTTCCCTGGGCAGCCTGTTCCAGAACCTCCCCACCCTCACAAGCAAACGTTTCTTCCTAAAACCTCATCTCAATCTCCTCTCTTTCACCTTAAAATGGTTCCTCCTCTTTCTATCTCTGCACTCCCTGATAAGGAACCCTCCCTGTTCATTAAGTACAGCATTGTGCAATGAAACCCTGCCTTCCCACTTGTTCTTCTTGTGTTTTTCCCCCTCCCCTCAGCTCTTTATTTTTTTCACTCCAGTGCCATAGCAACTCATGGTCAAAGGGAGCTCCCAGTCTATAAGCTTACAAAAGTGTCAGGTACCCATGCTTAGTCCACAGATTTCCTTCCCCTCTTCTGTTTTCTACTGGTAGAGAGCAAGCCTTTATCCGGAACAATAACCTATTTACACCTGCAACTGAAGTGTCTTTTGTGCAGCAAAGCCTCTAGAACCAAGGTAGGAATTTAATTCCCAAGGAATTTGTACAAAGGCTGTATTACAAAGACAGTGGAAAAATTACTGTGGAGTTAGCCAGACAAAATATTTGAAATACCAAGATTAGCAATGACTTTAATCAAGAGTAAGGATAGAATTAGAGACGGTAATTCTTTCTAATTTGAACACTGTAACATTTACCTGCTTTTTGTAGATGCCAAATAGGCAAGATTATCGAGATTTTTGAATAAGTTGATCTACAAATGACTGGCTGAGTGCATTGACAGACAAAGTAATGCAAGATATTGAGTGTACAGAGTACTTACTGCAGAAACACAATGGCAGGGAATTCTGTTATCACCGCATAAAGCTGCTCGATCTCACATCACAAATGCAATGCAAAGCCTAAATTACGTTTTTCCCACAATTTTGCTTTGGAGAGGCAAAGCAACTTAAATTGTCATATGTTTCCTTTAAAAAGAAGATTCATTTGACAAGTATGTGTGTATATAAATTCCAGAAAATGCGTGGAGTTCTTCTGGTTTACTTTCTTTCCATGCAATACCAATTTCTCCTCCTTTTCATTCCTTTTCTCTTTTAGGACTCTGAGAGCTGCAGTTGGGCTTTGGAGGCTCTCTCATTGTATTTAACTAACTGTTACCTAAAAATGTCTCATAGTGCAACACCTTAGAAACAATTAAGCGGAAAAGGTATGTTTATGCTCATATTCCCAGAACTCTAACAACAATCCGTTACTTACACCTATGAATTGCAGCTGATAACTTATTTTTAGATCCAAACTTTCAATTTTACTTAACTGTAATCCTTTCTGATAGAAGACAGGAAACGCATCATACGCTGCATTTTGCCATGGGCTGCAAACCAGAATTTCTGTAAATGGTTACAAGCAGCATGCACACCACAGTTTATTTTTGGTAGCAATTTCTCAATAAAACTTCAGCATCGCTTACAAATTTCTGCAAAAATAAATTGCAGATTTTGAATTAATAATGTATCGACTTGTGTATAATATTTCCAGTTTTTTAGGGATTTCTGAAAAATAAATGGGCAAAGCAGAAATATTCATTCAATGTTGTCTGCTTTGTAGTGTATTACATTGATTTCTCCAATCTCCCCAAGTCATATAAACAAGCACACCTAATGTAAAAGTAATGAAGCCTGGGCTTCATTGCACAGTGAGTGAGGTTCCACCCTGAGTTAGGCTATTCCATTCCATACAAGCCAAAGGTACTTGATGTTGCTGGAAGGCACCAAATTTGGAGAAAGCATAGCACAATTTGTGTATATACATCTATCACATTTGTAAATATGTAAATATGTATCATTTGTATAGCAGAGTATGGACATGAGCAATACTATGCCAGACTAGACCTGACAATTGAGAACAAGGGAAAGAGATGGAATCAAGTAAAAACACAAGTGAAACTCTTCATGGCTGAGGTTAATGCTTCCAATGATCCCCACTATAATTTTTTCAATTGGTTCATACAGTGAACATTTAAACAATCTCATGTTGTTTCGCTCCCATTCTTCCCATCACTCCCTTCCTCCTTTTGCTAGCATTCTTGCTTTTGTTTCTTAAGGTCAGTTGTGAGGCATTTTTCTATGCGCATTAAGAAGGCCACAGTGAACACCGCACACTAAATGATGAATCAACAATCTGTTTCCTATAAACGTCTCAACCAGCTGCCACCAGGAAGGGAAGAGAAGGGAGAGAGCTCTTCTACTTTGCAAGTAAGGGTTCTGGCGAGGTGACATATTTTTCTGTTTCTTTAGGTTAAATGTACTTGTTATTTACATGAAATCCATCTGCTTCAACATCCTACACGCCCAATAAGGACTGTACAGTTAAAAGACATTAAAAACACATTAATGTGTCTTTCCATACAGTGATGTTTTAAGAGTGCAAAACACTATTAGGATCAGGCTGTCAGGCATACACAAGACATCTCTTGTGTATTGCTCGGTCCACATGAACGTATACTCTAATTCATAAAAGGATAATGTTAACATACAGCAATGTAAGTCAGCAAAAAAAAAAAAGTTTTTCATCCCTCCAGCCCTTGTTAAAAGTCCCTCCCCAGCTTTCCTGAAGCCCCTCTCAGTACTGGAAGGCTGCTCTAAGGTCTCCCCAGAGCCTTCTCTTCTCCAGGCTGAACAACCCCAGTTCTCTCAGCCTGTCCTCATAGCAGAGATGCTCCAGCCCTTGGATCATCCCCATGGCCTCCCCTGGATCTGTTCCAAGAGTCTCATATCCTTCTTATGTTGGGGATTCCAGAACTGGATGCAGGACTCCAGATGCAGTCTCAGGGCAGCTGAGCAGTGGAGGAGAATCCCCTCCCTTGCCCTGCTGGCCATGCTGTGGCCAGACCTGCACATGGGATGCCTGTTAGCCACTTCCAGGATTAATTGGCCTAAAGTATGATACAATCTAAATTTTTAGTTTGTGCCAGAGAGTTCTGAGATTCCTAAATACTTCAGTGTTTTCTGAGCTCTGCTGTTTCCTACCAGCTCCAGCTTCGCTGGATCCAACTGCCAGCAGAGGGAGAAAACATGATACAGAGTACAGAAATGCAGTACAGCACGTGGTCTCCCATCCGCACAACTGAAATAAATATGATGTGGTTTCAACCATCTCTTTTCTAGGGCAGGGTGTTCTCCTTGTCAGTTCCCTTGTCTCCAAGCAATCCCATAAATTGTTGTTTTTCCACCCCCCTCCAGCCTTTTTCCTCTCTCTCCCCTTTTGCCTTTCAATCCATGCAGGTTCAATCTTTATGAGGCGTATAAATAGTGGAAGAATTATGCAGAGAGTTTTATTATGAAACAAGAAATCATTTCATTGACATTAACGGGCAAGACTGTCTTTTGGAGAGCTCCATGTTTTGGGATGCCGTTTCCAGTTTTCAAGGTCCCTCGACGCACTGAGCCAGGGCAAGATGGGAATTGCTTTTCCTCTGCTCTGCGTCAGAGCCACTGATATATGAGATGGGCTGCTGAAGGGCTACATTTTTGGTTAAATACCAGCTGTCAGTCTTCTATATAGACTATTTTCTGTTCTATTTAACAATTTCTAAAGCTTATTGGCACACCTGCAGTCATTTTAATCAGAGATGCCCAGATTTCCCCTCCCCACATCTAAGCAGGCACACACATACACACAAAGCCATATAACACTCTATATTTAAATAAAATGCTTCCTCTTTCCTTCCTGTCAGCTGTAACAGAGACAAAGGGCAGGCAGCTCTCGCTGCTGCCTCATTGCCTCCTCGCTCCTTGCACGGGAAGCCCTGCTCATCTAGGTCAGGTGTCTGGTCCTCTCTGCATGGATTCTTGCACTCCAGGTGAGGACATAATTGTGACTGACAAGTTAAATGCTCTCTGCTCAGGATCCCCAGGCCCATCCACTACCTGGAGTGTGCTGTCACAGACCACCTGCTTTGGATAAGGGGCTGGAGATGCATCAGCACAGTCAAAGGGTAGAGCTCCCTGGCACAAATTACTTTCTCACTGCTCTTGTGTTGCTAAAGCACCATGGCCTGCAGGTCAATCTGATGTTTCCAGCTGCAGTGTGCTGCCCACAGAGATCATCATGGAGGGAGGGGATTCTCCCCCTCTACTCTTGTGAAACTCCACCTGGAGTCTTGTGTCTAGTTGTGGAATCTCCAACACAAGAAGAATATGGAGCTGTTGGAAGGGGTCCAGAGGAGGCCACAGATGATTCGAGGGCTGGAGCACCTCCCCTATGACTCCAGGCTGAGCGAGTTGGGGTTTGTTCAGTCTAGAGAAGAGAAGGATCCAGGGAGACATTCCAGCGGCATTTCAGTGCTGAAAGGAGAGACATGAAAGCTGGGAAGGGGCTGCTTACGAGGGCCTGTAGTGATAGGATGAAGGGAAATGGCTTTAAATTGGTGAGATGGGGAAAATTTAGATTAGATATTAGGAAGAAACTCTTCACGATAAGGGCCAGGTTGGATGGGGCTTTGAGCACTGTAATCCAGTGGGAGGTGTCCCTGTCCATGGGAGGGGGGCTGGAATTGGATGGGCTTTGAGGTCCCTTCCAACCCAAACCATTCTATGATTCAGATTAGAGCAAGACTGAGCTTTGCCTCTTGCGGTGCCTTTGAGTTTATGCAAACTCCACAGAAGTAGAGGGAGACATCTGAGCAGTGTAGAGGATCAATAAAAGTTCAACCAGCGCAGATGTGTGTTGCCCCTTTTGAAAAAGCCGTGGAAGCAAACTATCACCTGCATGTGGAGCAAGGATGCAGGAGCTTCGCTGTTTTAAAACAATTGCAACTCAATGCACAGCAGTGGGCAATAAATTTCAAGGACCAGGCTGGTGCTGTGAGAACAACGGTGCAGCTGGCTAAGCATTTTTTAGCTGCATGTAAATTCTGCTGATTTAACCACAGCTTTGTCCAGGGATTTCTCTAGGCTCTAGAATCATAGAATGACCTGAGTTGGAAGGGACTCACAAGGATCATTGAGTCCAGCTGCTATCCCTGCACAGGACAGCCCCAATACTTACACTGTGTGTCTGAGAGCATTGGCCAAATGCTTCTGGAATATTGTTAGGCTTGGTGTCATGACTGCTTTCCTGGGGAGCTTCTTCAGTGCTCCGCCACCCTCAGGGTGAAGAACGTTTTCCTAACATCCAAGCTAACCCTCCCCAGGACCATCTTCCTGCCATTCCCACGGGTCCAGAGAGAAGAGTTCAGTGCCTGCTCCTCCTCCACCCCTTGTGAGGAAGCTGTAAGGAGAAGGGCTTGCTTACAAATGATACATGATCAGTTTACTCCAAAAACTCTTTGTAGGGACAACCAGGAAGAGAAACAATGTGTACACAGCTTCTGCACTTCAAACACTTGCCAGGCAGGGCTGTCTGTTGAATACTAATTATCTCCTAAAAGGGTTATGCATTCAAGAAGCTCAACACCACTACATAAGCCAGCATCTCACTAGCAGGTTTGTACTGTACCATTGCCTATGAAGGCTCAGAACAACTTAGGTATTTTTAATAAATTTAGTACCCTACTCTGCCTGGCAGAGAAAGACCAGAGGCGTTGGTTGACAGAAGCTGAACATTAGCCAGCAGTGGCCCAGGTGGTCAAGAACACCAATGGCATCTTGGCCTGGATCAGAAACAGTGTGGCCAGCAGGACCAGGGAAGTGATTACATCCCTGGACTCGGCATTGGTGAGTCTGCATTTCAAATCCTGAGTTCAATTTTGGGCCCATTACTACAAGAAGGACATTGGGATACTCGAGTGTGTCCAGAGAAGGGGAGTGGAACTGGGGAAGGAGCTGGAGAATAACTCTTGTGAGAGGTGGCTGAGGGAACTGGAATTGTTTAGCCTGGAGGAAAGGAGGCTGAGGGGAGACCTTATCACTGTCTAAAAGTGCCTGAAAGGAGGTTGTAATGACATGGGTGTTGGTCTCTTCTCCCAAGTGACAGGTGAGAGGATGAGGGAAAACGGCCTCAAGTTGTGCCAGGGGAGGTTCAGATTAGACATCAAGAAAATTTTTTTCCTGGAAAGGTAGAGGCTGCCCAGGGAGGTGGTGGAATCATCATCCCTGGAGGAAATTTAAAGATATGCAGACAAGATGCTTAGGGATCTAGTTTAGTAGTGGACAGGTACAGTTGGACTTGATGATCTCAAAGGTCATTTTCAGCCAAGTGATTCTATGATTCCATGAAAGGTAGCCTGTAAATGAGTGGCTTTGATTTATCACTCTGTGCCTCCGTAGCCATGCTTGTACATGGTGCCAGTGAAGCTAACCCGACTGTATATTGCCCAACAACAGCACCTACAATGCTAATATATAATAGAGAAGCACCTACAATGCTACAATGACAATAGAGAAGACTTTCAGTGTGTCTGTTCACTGACAGCTACTGGACATGCCTTGGTGTCTAAACATCTCCTAAACCAGAGCTGGCAGACATCTCACAGGCTAGTAGGTATATGCAGCTGTATGGAGATTTATGTTCCACAAAACCAGGCCCATGGGCTTCTGTGAAATCACTGCAGTGCAGCAAAGGGAAAATCAGGCCCTTACTGTGCTACAAATGGTTTGTGTGGGACCATGGGCCTATTTAATTCAGCATGGCTAGGACTATTTACCCAGATTATTTATTGTTCTTTTTTTTTTTAATAAGGCTGTGGCTTATGTTTTGTTCAAAAATTTGGGTTTCTTATATTCTTATTTGTAACTTGCCAAGGACAAGTAAAGCATAGCAAATGCACAGTTCCTTTGCGACTTACACTACTACCTGCCTTTGCTGCTTGTATCGACTTCTACAAATGGAGCAGGTACAAGGAAATGGTTTTCCAAGCAGCAAGTCCTATGGTGTGTATTTTAGAAAGTTCCGATTCCCTTCGAGAAGCGTGCAGGCACTGCAGAAAAGAGTTAGCTATGGGAATCAGCACATTTCACAGTATCAACGTGCTGTGGAGAAGGCTACAGCAAGTGCTAATGGGTTTATTGTTACCCATTCCTATCCCTGGGAAGAAGACACAGCATAATTAAAAGATTGATCTCCTGGAAACAATGCTTAATGAAAAGAAAAAACCTTGAAATTAATCCCACATTTTCAAATCTCATTCTCCACTTAATTTTGCCCGAAGTGCAAGCAACCTAAAAATCAAGCTCAAGTCTATGGACTTGACTCTATTCCCACTTAAACCAGTTTAAGTGTACACTAACGTAACTGAAGTTAACGTAGAAGCAAACAAATAAAACTAATGGAAGTGAAGTATGAACTGGTCTAAGGTTTAAGAAAAAAAAAATCCGGCTTCAATTGTATGATTCTATGAATTTGCTGGTTCAGTCAAGCAAAATCAAGAACAGTATTGTAGAGCAGGTAAAGAAGATGTGATATTGTACGCTCTGTGTATAAACTTGTGTGCTTTGTTTTTTTTTGAAAGAGACATGGCACAGTACTTGACCTTGTACCTGAGACTTCAGTTTTTTAAATACTATGTTAGACATCACATGCTGCAGACCCAGTTCTCCACTAATTTAAGCAACTGTAACCACTTTAATCTCAGTGCATCTCCATCAGTTCTTAGCATGGCTCAGCACTTACAATTTCATGGGATGCATTAGGACAAGCCAACACGATTTAACATCACAAGTCAAGTATTATTTGGTAGGGACCAAACGAGCTCTATCTCCTCATACTAAGACCACAAGAGACCCTTACATTACACATTCTGAACTGCTGCAGCACAGCCCACTCACTGAGTCAAAAACTCTGATTAAAATAGATTAGAATTTGATCCTGAGTGTGTACAAGAAACACCAGCCAGGTAGCTAAGAATGATGAAACAGAGAATGGACTGAGCAGCGCCCATCCATAACCACCCAGGCTTTGAGTTCTGGTCTCTTTCCAGCTCCGATTACAGCTCTCTAGGTGCGTATTTAAAGAGGGGAGGAAATAAAATACGACGAATACTCTAAAAGCACACTCTTTAAGGGCTGCAGAAATTGAGTGAAGATTCAGTAACTAATAAAATGCTAACTAGCTGAACTCAAACCCAAAATGTTATGAACATTCTGAGACTGAAGAAGAAAACAACACAGCCTAAAATTCTCTGTGGGATGAATTCGGAACACTCCTAGTGCCCACTGATCAGGTAAACTATCTCAGCATTGAGTTATCCTGTTCTTAGGGAGCACCTTCTTTGTTCCTTCTCCTTCCCTGTGCCTGGAAAGCCCTCTCTTACTCTGAAACTGAATTAGTTCAACACCATCTTCCAGCTACTGAACGGTGATAGACATTATAACAGTTGTCCTATCACTTTCCATGTTTCAGAACTCATTTTCAGCTAGAAAGTCCCCTTTTAATGTTGTTATTCAAGAGATGTGCATGCAGGTGTTTCAAAAGCCTGTGAAGATCTTTAAAGTCCTTTCCAATTCAAGACTTTCTATGATTCTATAAACTGCTGGAGCCAGTGGTTCAGTTCCGATTGCTCTGCATCATATGACACAAGTCTTTTAAAACGCTAACAAATACTTTAATCTGTACATCCTAAATGAGCATGTATGGAATATTTCCTTTTATCATTGTTCGATCCTTCCATTGATTTCACTCCAGGAGTTTTATATTCTCTGTCAATCTCTTGGACTTTTTTTCTCTCTATTCCCAGTTCTCTTTTCTGAGAAAGTCTGCAAATCATACAGTTACATGACTGCCTACCATGTCAACAGAAACAACAAAGAGTATCAGGCTCTGTTTTTTAGGGGAAACTATAGAGACCATGTCCACGCACCCCTAGATCTCCATTTGCTGTGTTACCTGTAGGCAAGGTGGATTTGAATTCAACTAATCGCTTCTGATATGTCTCACACAAGGCAAGTTTGCTTGGATTGTAATCATAACACAGTTTAGTACTAAATGAGCATAAATTCAAGGATGTTATGGCAGACAGACTTCTAAGATCTAAAAAAAAAAACCTGCCAAACCACTCCCTGCCAAAAAAAGAAGAGAACAGTCTACTAGCACCATTGAAGTTCCCATTAAATAATGGAATTAAATACAGTTCATAGAATCATAGAATGATTTGTTTTGGAAGGGAATCATAGAATGACCTGAGTTGGAAGAGACCCACAATGATCATCCAGTCCAGCTCCTATCAGCACACAAGAAAATCCTAATACTCACACCATGTTTGACCTTAAAGATCATCCAGTTGCAACCCCCTGGGATGGGAAAGGACACTTTCCACTAGGTCAGTTCGCTCAAAACACTATCCAACTTAATATCTGCACATTCCTGAATTCTAGCTTAGAATAGCCCGTGGTGTGAATGAACCATGAAGGAAAGAAGGGAGAAAACTGTTGTTTGATTGCACAATAGCTGTGACCATCCTCACCACGACCATCAAAGATCAGCTCTCCTTCCCCCTAGGACCAAACCGTCTCTCCCTCCATCACATGGGGTGGGTTTATCCCCTGGTTGTGCTCCAGCACCAGAAAACTCCTGGTGGCTGCTGCCCTCGCTACATCTCTTTGTATGATTTTAGCTTTTACATCTATCAGTCACCCTATTACACTTTCATATTTCACAAATTTAATTGACTTCCCATAAAGGATTGGCACAGGAGTTGCGTGCTTGTGAGCACAAGAGACTTCACACCAAATGCAAACAGACATTATCACATCATCCAAGCCAGGTTCTTCCAAACAGTAAATAATACCCATTTGCTCCACAATGCACTAGAAGCACATCATTTATAGCCAGAAAAATAGAATGATATGGTCTAAAAGTTTTCTCTCTTCTGCTTGAAGGCTGCCAGTTCTCTCCGAGAGTAGCTTTGGATATAGAAATCTCTCAGGAAAGCAGAAACCTTAAAAATAAATGCAAGATGCTTCATGCATGTTATAGCATAGTGAACCTTCAGAATAAATTATTTATCCCAAAGGTTGGATGTGCCATAATAGCAGCCAGCCAGCAGCTAAGATATGTATAGGAAATGGGACAACAAACCACAGAGACTAACAGAAAGGAGCCTGCCAGCTATGGCTGCAAACCAGGTAGGGAAAATAACAAAATGCTTAACTAAAATTACCCAAAGAGAGCAAAGGGTTGATCAGTTCACCTGGGTTTTGTTTTCTTCTCCCCTGATAGCCCACAATGAGAACACAAGGGCCAGAGGACTTTGCAGAATTACAAATCTAGTGTATGTTTTCATGCCATGGGCCTATATTTCTATGGAAATAAAAAAGTCGTAGTTGCCAAGCTTCCACTTTATGAAAAAAATGAAAGTATGAGTCAAGATTTCCCATGCAATAATAGTATACAACCTCTTTTAATTAAGTAACTCCGTTCTTAGAATTATATTAACCACTACTTTCCAGCAGCATGGCATTAGCAAATACAAGATTAGCCTTGGTCAGGATACTTTCTGGAGGCACTTGCAGTCATGCTGCAATCAAATCACCTCTGCCAGGATAGGGTTAGGTGATAGAGGAAAATCCATTGTGTAAGGCAGCAGACAAAGCACAAAATACTCGCTCCTTTAGCAGACAGAACACAAAATACTCACTCCCTTGCTCTGCACTTGCCCATGTTTTATCTCCATCTCCTTGCTATCCGCACATGAGGTTGAAGCGTTGTAACAGAAACCCACATGCTGATCTGAGGATGCAGAACTCACACCACGGCACAAAAGCAGGCAATTCAAGCGGTACCAGGAGGAATGCAATCCCAATCCCTTCTGTAAATCCTTACTTCCACATTCTTTAATCTCTGTTCCACACCACTAGTGATCAGGTCTCTCCACACAAAGCATTTTGAATCAAGAGCTCAAAACAGAACAGGTAGCAAAGGTGCAAAGTGGTGCAGAGTAAGCAGTGTATCATATGATTTCTGAAGTTACCTTTGTATTCTCAAAGCTCTCTCCGCCACCAGAGAGCTGCAAGGTCACAGCACACGTGCCTTGATGATGAAAACCTTCTAAAAAGCAAGACAACATGGCATAAATACTACATATTATAAGCAAAGTTTTTACAGACAAGAGGTGCTCACCAGATCCTGAAATTTTCTAACCCCTCCTTCTAAGATCATCACGAAGAGGCAACAGGGGACAGATACTGCACCAACCTGTCTGTGCTGCATCTGTAAGCTTCATGTTTAGCCTGAAGAAATCTCAAGGGGCAGCCTTCCAATACTGAAAGGGGCTCCAGGAAATCTGGGGAAGGGCTCTAGATTAGAGAGTGCTGGGATAGAATAAGGTGGAATGGTTTTCAGCTGAAAGAGGGGAGATTGAGATGAGATCTTAGGAAGAAATATTTTCCTGTGAGGGTGGTGACACACTGGCACAGGCTGCCCAGAGAAGCTGTGGCTGCCTCATCCCCGGAGGTCTTCAAGGCCAGATTGGATGGGGCTTTGAGATCCCTGATCCAGTGGGAGGTGTCCCTGCCCACGGCAAGGGATTGGAACTGGATAGGCTTTGAGATCCCTTCCAACCCAAACCATTACATTTCCGTGATGAGCACAGCCAGGCACACCTTTATACTTGTGTTTCAGTCACAAAGGATTCTGCGGAAGGAAATCATTGCTGCACCATCTCCAGGGCCATCTGTAGGCTATACATCACACTTGGTTAAAGCCCCTGAACTCAGTAACACCTCGTTTATTGACCAAGACTGTCACCTAAATACACCAGAGCACAAACTCATCATTTTTACTGCTGTCACAAGCCTGAGCACATGAGGGCAGGATGAAGCTGAGGGCCATGCTAACTTTCAATAAAGAACCTGAAATTCTATTTCAGAGAGAACAGGCAACAAAGAGGCTGCCCTTGCACTGTGGGTTGCTTTGTACGCCTCAAAGGCACAAGTGTCTATTTTGGATGTTTCAGAGACCACTTTGGAAATGCACATACAGACAATGGGGCAAAAGTCCTCTTTTCAGTATTTTGCCAAGACATAAAATTAAATTGGGTCCTTTCTCACTGTGAATGAGTAGAAACGTCCATGCTATGACAGAAACCTCATATACAGCAACTGCAAAGAGTTAAAGCTAAAACACAAGGACATTTACCAAAGCACGAAACATAAAAACATATTTATAAGAATAATTCTACCTCCAAACAAACCACTTAAACCTACACTACATTTACATTCAAAAGTCAGGGAGGGAATCTTAAATTTTTCATTGGAAAGAAAAACCTCATTGTGGTATTCTTCAATGGAATTCTCTTATTAACCCTTCTGAGTAAATCCTCTAATGTCAAAACTACAGTGGTGTAAAAAGCATAAGAAAATGCGAGGACAATTGTATCCAACATCACAACTGGAATTACAGGATGAATAATGGACAAAATCAAGCAAAACTTTAGTGTAAAGCAACTTACGGGTTTCAGGGTGGCAAGGCTGATTTACACCGGCTGTGGATGTTGGTTCATTGTCAGCAAATCCTGTTTTCTCCCAATTACCTTAATGACCCTGTTAGGAACATGGGACCAAATGCAAAAGTAGGTGTAATGATTAATTTGATTAAACCCTCTGAATTAATTTACTCTTTAAATTAATACAATACACTTTATAAATGGGCAATGTTAAAGTTTTTTTTAAAAGGCCATTAAAATCACGGTGACTATTGAGTAAATTAAAGGCTCTGGCAATGATTCATCATTTCATTACAATTAAAAACTAATTGTACGACTAAATAAATTATGTCAGAGCTTTATTCATGATTGTGGGGAAAATAGGGTTGAACAGCTTATGTTAGAAAGAGACTCTTGTCCTTTCACTAATGGAGAGAATTATACTACATGATAATTTTTTACCAACACCAGCATTTATCCTGCAGCATTAAAGGCAAAGATCAAAATGATCACTTGCAGCAGAGAAACTGGAGCAGCAGCATTAATAAACCCGGAGTCCAGCCATCTTGAGCACCACAGGGAAATCCAGTTCCTCACAGTTGGTGTTTTGAGACACATATGAGACACAATTAGTATAACAAAATAAGTTGCTCCTTGCTGAAGCATTTACTACAAATTGAGTCATCAATCTCATTTATAAAACAGGCATGATGGCTCACACACTGTGATTGGCTAAGACGATCTCTTCTCAACAGCCCAATCTTGGTCACTTTAAATGTGGGTCATTTGAGTGAAATAGCCCCTACAATAACTGTTACTATATTGATGTGAGCAATTTAAAGTCCCAACATGCTGGTGATGCTGTGGGCTAAAACCTGCCTTGAATATGCTGCGGCCGTGACAGCAGAAATGTCATTGAATCATAGATCGGTTTGAGTTGGAAGGGACCTCAAAGCCCATCCAATTCCAACCCCCTGGACATCTTCCACTGCATCAGGTTGCTCAAAGCCCATCCAACCTGGCCTTGAACACTTCCAGGGATGAGGCAGCCATGACTTCGCTGGGCAATATTACAGTCGCTATTGTAAGGATGAAGGCTCAAACCTCAAAAGGATTCATGACTAAGTCCATTGAAAGTCTTTATCGTCTAAAATAGCACGCAAGTACACTGAGGCTCTTAAATTCAAGCAGTGATTCAGAAAATTCCCACTGAGCTGCTGCCAAAATTTCAAGCTGCATATGCTCAGATGTCCATGTACTCAACTGTTTATTGCACTTGTACCTACTCAAAACTTCCCAGACTGAGCTACTTGGCATAAAACTCTTGCCTTATCCTGGTCACTTTTCAGAGAACAGGTTTTGTTCAGCATGAGCTCTCTGTGGCATCCAGACTCTTTTGCCACATTCACCACTTGTGTGGGCATGATTCAGCCTCCATCTAAGATAGATAATCTAATCTGACTCTGAAGTCACTGCTTTCTCCTCCTTCCTTAGGATCTTTCTTATATTGGTAGACCAAATATTGGGTGAACAGACAATGACCAAAGCTGTAACTTCAGGTCGCCAAGGTGCAAGACTTCTGGGATGCAGATGGTCAGATGGAAGGTGCTTGCTACATTCCAGCATGATGGGTTTATCTGGCTCTGTGAAATGTCTAAACATTTCTTTGTTTAGCTATTCATAATAAACAATTAATCAAGTAGCACATTTTTTCTGAGAGCTTAAAAACATTAACATTTTGCATGCTATTATTACAAATTTTCATCAGCGACTGCATTTCCTTGATCCACTGAAATTGAAAGTGCTGCTACGTCACAAAAGAAAACCTTTTCTTGCCATTTCTGCTACAGGATGAAGCCAAAAGATGATGAATCTCAGAGAATAGGATTGTATCTCTCTTACTTTTGCAGACCAGTAAGCCCAGGAGACCTGCCTAAAGTCTGGATCAAGGGTTTTTGAATATAGTCCTGTAATATTACTAGCAATTGTGGCGTCCGAGAGGGGGATTACATTTTTTTCACAACGATCTTGGATATTTGTGGCTGAAAGGAGGGGGTTTGTGTCTGCTCTTTCACCTGGCACTGCTTAACCCTCTTCTGTCAACTCTCCTGCTATGCTGGGAAAGGAGGGGAGTAACGACATTAATCATAGAAACACATAATGGTTTAGGTTGGAAGGGATCTCAAAGCCCATCCAGTTCCGCCCCCCCTTGCTATAGGCAGGGACACATCCCACTGGATCAGGGATCTCAAAGCCCCAGTCAATCTGGTCTTGAAGACCTCCAGGGATGAGGCAGCCACCACTTCTTTGGGCAGCCTGTGCCAGCGTCACCGCCCTCACAGGAAAGTATTTCTTCCTAAGATCTCCTATCAATCTCCCCTCTTTCAGCTGAAAACAGTTCCCCCTCATCCTATCCCTGCACTCCCTGATCAAGAGCCCCTTCCCAGCTTTCCTGGAGCCCCTTTCAGTACTGGAAGTCTGCTCTAAGATCTCCCCAGAGCCATCTTTTCTCCAGGCTAAACAAGTCAAACTCTCTCAACTTGCCCTCATATTGGGGGTGCTCCAGCCCCTGGATCATCTCTGTGGCCTCCTCTGGACTTGCTCCAACAGATGTGTGTCCTTTCTGTGCTGAGGACTCCAGAACTGAATGCAGTGCTCCAGATTAGGTCTCATGAGAGCAGAGCAGAGGAGAAATGCTGCCAAAAGTACTGACAGGAGTTAAGGCACAGCACTCACTGTATGCCATCAATATTTATAATTGGAATCCACCTTGGCACGTGTTTTCTGCTTGCGTTTTTGTTGCATTTCTAGGCAATACACATTATATTGTTGCTCAGAGTAAATACAGGAACACTGAACTATTAACAATGAGAGAACTCGTCGTTGTTTGTGAAATATTAGCTGACCTACTTCATTGCAGTTTTAATTAGATATTACTCCCATGCTGTTCTTGTCCCTGTGGGGATTAGACAGTTGGCACTGATGTAAGTTTTCCTACTGTAGGGTGATTCACTGGGAAAGAGGTTGTTTAGAAATATCTCATTCAAGGCAGATGAGCACAGTGGTGCCCTGCAGCGTTCCCTGAGCCATGTCAGCCTCTCTGCTCTTGCATCAGGAATTAATAGGGCAGGTGTCAGAAAGGAAAACACCAATCAGGAACCCATTTGGGATCAATCCTGAATTTCCTCCAACCCCAGAAAAACCCCTCTGTGCTGAAAGTACAGAAAGCCTGGGACTGTGTCCAGGGATTTGTCACCTGCACACTCAGGTGCAGTGTACTGACAACCCACAATTCATTTTAACAGTTGTCAAAACTGTTGTTTAATTTCCCCAAAATAGGTCTTCCTGCTTCATGCCTTGATAACTGAAATGATTCCAAATGAACTATTTTTATCTGAAAAGAAATCTGTTGAGGAATGGTGAGGCACAGATCTTAGATTATTTTCTTTTATCTACATCGGTTGAACTGCGATAGTACAGTGATTTTTTGTTGTTTCAAGGGTGGCTCACTTGTAGGCTGCTAAATCCAAAAATGTATTCCCAAGGAATTTCAGACTTCTTCCCCCCACCTTTTAGCAAGATGAATAACTCTGTATGCAAAATTTCATTTCTTAATATCCAAAAATAATACATTGAGCAAGAATATGATTCCATGACACATGAAACAGATATGGCTTTGCACACATCAAAGTAATTTCAGAAGCAATTAAGAATGAAATGCAAAGCAGAGGAGCCTGTTCTCCTATTGAAGTGTCCCAGATAAGAATAAACCCCTTAAGTGCCACTCTCCTCTAATTATACCTAATGCTACTGTATAGGATCCATCAAACTGAGAGCTATGGCTGCCTTAGCTGGTATGTGGAAACAAAAGGAGTTAAAAGCTTGCACAGCATTGAAGCTTTCAACCTCAAATGCATCAGATACGGGTTTATTAGTTTTTCTTTTTCCTCTCTAAGGGGCAACTTTTGGGGTCATTTTCCTTAAGCTTTGCCTTGGGCCATGGTCCTCACTGGTTTTTGCTGACCTATAACTGAAGGGTTTTTTTCCCATCTGTTTACGAGTTTTAAGAGTGATAAAAATCACCCTAAATCTGTCTTTCCTAGTACAAATGTGTCACAGTTTAGTTAAAGTGGCCGCAGCAAAATCCTATCAAACTGATGGCACAGTCTGACCTTTCATCTGTAAAATGATGGTGTAGTGGGAGCTGTCCCAGCCTACGGTAGGGGGGTTGAAACTGGATGATCTTTGAGGTCCCTTCAAAACCCAAACCATTCCATGAAAATAATCTTTTCACTAAAGGAATTCAGAAACCTTGAGTTTCTTAATAAAAAGTGAGAGGCTGAACCTCCAAAGCTTCCAAATTGATTCTCATATGAAGTAAAAAGATGTCATGTCCAGCTGGGAGGCTTCATACCCAGGGTTCACAACTTGTTGCCAAGTGGGATACAGCAAGATTTGGTAGGATTTCCTTCCCTTTACCTAAGACATGAAGCAACAGATAATGATGGTCTGGAGAAACAACACATTATCTGTGATTCAGCTGTTATAAATGAGCAGATAAAACCTTTTGACTGAGTAGATGGATGATTAGAATCATAGAATCCTTGAAGCTGGAAAAGACCAGTCCAACCACCAGTCCAAAACCACTGTGCCTACTGAACCACGTCCTAAAGTGTTCCACCAGGGATGGAGGCTCCACCACTACCCTGGGCAGCCTCTGCCAGTGCTTCACCACTCTTTTGGAAAGAAATATTTCCTAACACACAATCTAAACCTCCACTGGCACAACTTGAGTCCAGTTCTCTCATCCTATCACTTGTTACCTGGGAGAAGAGACCAGCAACCACCTCACCATAACCTCCTTTCAGAGAGCTGTTCGGAGTGACGAGGTCTCCCTTCAGCCTCCTTATCTCCAGCTTTAGCTGCTGCTCTCTCAACTGCTCCTCATAAGGCATGTGCTCCAAACCCTTCACCAGGTAAGGCATTGATGTCCACTGTAAAGAAATGGGAAAAACTGCCATTTTAACTACAGATATGGGGAGCAAAGACAGAGCATTCATAACTACTGTATAAGCCAGACAGATATAACAATGAGTTACTCTGATTTGGGACATACCTGTAATACTTTCAGTCACTCATTAAGCTTTGATTTGTCACAGCTCTGCTTGTACTGTAACAGTTCATAGAGGCTGGGTGACTTAATGAAACAGCTTTATCCCATTGTCTATAAACATCCAGTTAAGGCACAACAGGCTTCATTAAGGTGACATAAAAGGAGTAAGTCTTCAAGCAGTTGCAGGAGGATTCGGTCACACAATTTCTCAATGACTTTTACAGACTCACATGGCAGCGACATCATTGAGTTACATGAAACACAGCATCGTAACACCCTGCTTCCTCAACAGCATTCCCTGCTCCTCTTCTCCCCCTGGAAGGGGATGTTGGGCAGTGCCATTTTGTCATGATCCAGAAGACCTACGGGGCCATACCTGAAAGATGGGCTCCTCTGAAATTAGTGGAAATTCCCTACTCCCAGATTCCACTAAAGGTTTCTGAGCTGAGCCCAACTACACAGATGTGAGACAGAAGAGCTTCTAAAAGTTTCGGTAGGGTAGCATGCTCCATCTGAGCTATGGATCCAACACTTCAGAGGCCTCAAAGGTGTTGCCAGATCTATCATTACTTCTCCCCATTCTTATTAGAATTTGTAGGACTATGGGAATGACCACTGTAACAGTACAGGAAAAGCTGGAAGCAAAGGAAACAGAGAAACAGAGGAATGGTTTTAGAAGAACAAAATAAAGTGTTTTTTTGTGTTTGCACAGGTGGTAGCTTATACAAAGAGTTCCAAATTCTGTTCTATATATCTACTTGCAGAAAGCTTTACAGTCAACCTCAGTTCTATCTGAAGGATATGGAATTTTCTATCATATGCATACATATTTCAATGGAATATAGTTATATTCAGTAAAATTCTGGGGGTTTTTCTGTGTTCTTTTTCACTTCTTTTTGGAAGAACTAATTGCATACACCATGAGGTGAAGTACTGGCTTGAGGAGAGTCATTTCAGTGAACATATTGACTTGTCAAATCATGAGAGCTGGTTTGAGGCTAATTAATATGGGGTTTGAATGGATGAGGAAGGTCTCACAGAATTAAACCTAGTACAGCTTGGGTTTGTTGCAAAAGGTTGGTATGAGCCTATTGCATATGCATAGTCTCAGCGTCAAGTTGGGTAGCAGTCAAGCCACTGCTTGCTGCAAAAAGGATAGAATTTAATCTGTGACTCCCAATCACCCCCACTTCTCAACCATAATAAGCATGGTGTAACACACCATGCCTCAGCCATCAGTCTTATAGGGGTGAAATGGAAATGATTGAGCATAACAAATCTGAGTCAGGATACAGGAGCAGAAAAAAGACATTTGAGACACTGAATGTTTTCTGTTCTTTTTTCTTCATATCTGAGATTTAAAAATCACCATATACAAATCTAATCACAGCCTGCTATTCCTGTGCTATAAAATATGAGCCACATCTTGGAGGAAATGGAGGAGAAAGCAAGTAGGGATTCTTCAAGAAATGCCACCCACTAAAGACAGGAGACAATTTATTCTAAATGTTCTGCTATGGCAACAACAGACCCCTCTGGCTACTCTTTCATAGCTCATGAAAGCCATGTTGTGTTCTGTGTGGTAGGTTCTCCTTTTTGACTGAGCATAAAGCCAATTGGATAGGGTTCAACAAAGCCAAGTGCCACGTGCTGCACTTGCGTTACAACAACCATGCAACACTACAGGGTTAGAAGCTGCCTGGAGGAGAAGGACCCAGGGGTGTTGATTGATAGCTGAATATGAGCCAGCAGTGGCCCAGGTGGCCAAGAAGGCCAAGGACATCTCGGCCTGCATCAGGGATTTTGCCCCTGTACTTGGCATTGGTGAGGCCACACCTCAAATCCTGGGTTCAGTTTTGGGCCCCTCACTACAAGAAGGACATTGAGGGGCTGAAGGGTGTCCAGAGAAGGGCAACAAAGCTGTGTAAGGATTTAGAGCACAAGCCTTATGAGGAGCGGTTGAGGGAACTGGGGTTGTTTAGTCTGGGGAATAGAACGCTAAGGGGAGACCTCATTGCTCTCTACAACTGCATGAAAGGAGGTGGTAGTGAGGTGGGGTTGGTCTCTTCTCTCTGACATCCAGTAACAGGACAAGGTGAAATGGCGTCAAGACGCAGGGAACAGGCTTATCAGGAAACTGGTTGTATCACCATCCCTGGAGGTGTTTAAAAAATGAGTAGATGTTGTATTTGGGGACATGGTCTGGTGGCAGACTTAGCAGGACAGGATCTATGGTTGGACTCAATGATTTTAAAGGTCTTTTCCAACTGAACCATTCCATGATTATATGTAACACACCCTAATGCTAGGGCTGACTCCTTCTCCTCCAAGCATATTTATCTTCACATTTCGTTTTCACTGATATATTTGATGCTGGCATTGCACATGTAGAATTCTGACCTAGCTGAACATGGAACAAAACACGGTTATGCAATATTTTGGACGGGCTATGGAAAAACACATATATGAAAACCTATCTACAGGGAGTTAGCAGCCAGTTACTGAGAGCAGAAGATGCTTGTAAAGCTGGTCTAAACACTCTGCAAGGCTGGAGAAGTGGCAGAAAAATGTGCTTGTAGTGAGGAAAGATGAATCTGATTTGCTTTTGTGGAAATATCTTTAGTGAATTATGCAAGCGGACAATTAATTTAATTTCTATGGTTGTAATGCCTTGAGTTATAAATTTCTAGGTAACAGAACAAGGAGTCATTTATAAATTCCCTCATTTCTGGTCATATTCTGTATATTAATACTTATATCAATTTACAAGCTACAAACAAATAATCAAAGATGACAATCCAGAAACAAAATTTGGGGTGCTGCTGGAAAAAGTGGGTAGAGCTTGCAGCTCCCTGTGTTCATGTAGTGGGACTGTCTGTGTGAGCAGAGCTACTCATGTGCATTAATTGTAGAATCATAGCACGGTTTGGGTTTGACAGAAGGGACCCCAAAGCCCATACAGTTACAACCCCCCTGCCATGGGCAGGGACACATTCCACTGGATCAGGGAGCTCAAGACCTCATCTAACCCGACCTTGAACACTTCCAGGGGTGGGGCAGCCACAACTTCCCAGGGCAACCTGTGTCAGGGCCTCCGCACCCTCATTGTGAAAAATGTCTTCCTAATGTCTAAGGTAAGTCTTCCTTCTTCCAACTTACAGCCATTTCCCCTATCACTACAGGCCCTTGTAAAAAGTCCCTCTTCAGCTTTCTAATAGGCCCTCTTCAGGTGCTGGAAGGCTGCTAATTAATGCTTCAGGAGAAAGCTTTTGGGCATATTACACATTTTATTTTATGGAATACAAGATGTTTTTATCTTTCATCCTACCCAAAGCATGTGGAAATCAATGTATGCCTTGCCTTCACCGAGGTTTGAATCAAACTAAAACTGCGATTATGAAGGGCGAAGAGTGATTATAATGATTTATGATCATTTTGGTGACTTATAAACTGAAATGTTGATTTACTGTGTTCATAGCCCATTTCCTTTTGCTTTGTGTGGATTGGAATTGATTCATGCATCAGTAGAAACTGAATTTGATGCTCCCTTTTCTCAGTAAATTTGTCCTGAGCAGACAGTGATTTCCTTACTAGAGATCACTGGCACCTGCCATCAGCTAAACTGCTCGTGATGCCTTTTTAACGACTGCCACCAACAGTTGCCGAGAAGTTGAAGGCAGGTCTCCATAGGTAATCCCATGATGCTACAACATCCCTACCTGGCACCACACTGAGCACTGGATGAGAAGCAGGATGGGCACACTTGCAATCTTGCCAGCTGGTCAAGCTTACCCATAGCAGTAACTTGAGGGTTTGACTATGCTGAGTGCCCTGCCAAGTTTATTGTAGTTTTGGTTAATATTTTTGATTGTATTTTCAAATACAGGCTGTCCATAAGTTCCTTTTTTATCTCATTCCTTACCATCATCTTTGTAGTGCTGCTGCTAACATGTGCCCCTAACTAATAAGGACAATTAAAAATATGCCAAGAGTTAATTAGCCCAATACAAGAACAGGTTTTTTGGCACTTTCCCAGGTCCTTGACTGACATCTTGGCATAGGCTCATCACAAATGCTTCACTGATCTGTGAATATGTATGCCTATTGCAGCCTGGGCAGGGGACGGAGAAGAGGCAGGTGTTTCCTCTGTTGTTGTAAGGAATAGCGACAGATAACCAAAAACTTCAGGTATGAGTTAGGCGTTTACAAACATCCACATAAGCACAAGACACAAACCACAAGGCTGCCAGTTTGGCTGTGGGGAACATGCCAGAGATGTATGTTTCCTTGCAACATTCCTTAAACAATTGTCAGTGATGTCCCTGTCTATAGAAATCCATTGTGTTCAGAACAACTAGAAACCAGAAATGAGGAGTGGAGGTACAGGAACTGTTTCTTGTAATGAAAAATTTTTCTAAAGGTCTCTGTGTGCCAATATGTCTCTGTTCTGTCCATGCCCATCTCCTAATGTGATCTATACACAACCATTTAAATCTAGTTAAGAGCTTTAAAAAAAAAATCAGAAAAGTCCAAACCAGGCTATATTATTTTAATTTGTTTGCATATATATCCTTATTAGGGAAAGAAGACCAGACCTCTTGTTTATTTATTTGTACATCATACAGATTAGAGATTTTGTTTTCAGAGAGCTCCTTGCTGATATCTGGCTGTTCCAATAGTTTAAACGGCAGATTGTGTTCTCTTTGAAGACAAAAGAATGACTTCTAGCAGTTTTTCTGCCTTTCAAATCTCTTCAGACTTGCTTCACAGCATTATAACAAATGTAGTAGCAACTGAAGTGAGTAAGATAATCTTTGGGAACAGAAAGAGAGAGCCCCAGTTTCTGTAAGTCCTTTCTCTAACAGATCAAGTTGACAAAACAAGGAAAACATTCGTCATGACATCTGGTGTCGGGAAACTTAGTGGCAATATCATTGTTTAAAAAAACAAATGGACTAGTACAGAAAAATACTAGGTTCCCAGCAAATCCACATTTTTTTTTTTGTTTTATTCTAGGATTTTTTTTACAGCTTTTCTCTATAAATACTGCACAAAAGGATGTGAAAAGTGTAGTGGCTTTGGACAGTTATTCCTTTATTTAGAAGGATAATGGGCTTCAAATGCCCCTTCCAGCCTTATGAGAAGGTTTTATGGTGTATGTCTGCTTAGGAGAAATGGGTTTCTGTTCTCATATGCAAATAATGAGACTCATGATTGAATTATGAATCATACTTTAAGCTCTGGCTTTACCCATTCTGGGATCCGTAAGTATGAATAAGTATTGGAATAAACCTCAGTCCTCCTTTTGCTCAATGATGATGACAATTCTCCCTCCAAGTCCAGAAGTCTCTGGACTGGTGCTGCAATGAGGCTAATTATAAAAATAAGATAATCATAGAATTGTTTGGGTCAGAAGGGAACTCAAAGCCCATCCAGTTCCAAGTCCCTGCCATGGACAGGGACACCTCCCACTAGACCAGTGTGCTCAAAGCCCCATCCAGCCTGGCCTTGAACACCTTCAGGGATGGGGCAGCCACCACTGCTCTGGGCAACCTGTGCCAGGGCCTCCCCACCCTCACAGGGAAACATTTCTTCCTAAGATCTCATCTAATTCTCCCCTCTTGCAGATTAAAACTGTTCCCTCTCATCCTATCATAGCATAATAATAAATAGAAGTGAACATACTCACCAGGAGGTGCCTCATTTTACAGCTCATATTCACCCCTGTTGTCCAGTATGGAGATTTGAAGGCAATAAGTAAGCATATCAAAACTGTTTCTCCATCATTTTCCCACACATTCAAAACTCTTCTAATTCTGCATCTTCATTTCCCTCAGTGCCAGCCAGCAAAATGTTTCCATTTCCAAGGCCACCATGGCATTCTGTTAGCTAAGCCAGAAGCACTTCTAGGTTCAGTTTATTCAAAGTTTTCTTGTAACTTTATCTCCCAAAGATGTGTGCTCCTGGCTTTTGAAGATTGAACGCCTAAGGGAGAATAAAAGAAACCTGCATTAATATAATTCAATGGATGGGGAACCACTGATCTCCGTGGATGTGACTTGTTCTGCAGTGCTCACTCTGTAACACGTTTCATGATGTTACTTCTTCTGGTACCAATAGTCAACAGTGTTACCAATCCCTTCCTAACCTCAGCATTCAACGTCTTAGTTTTCTTAACAAATTATACAGACCAGAGGAGAGTTCTCTGTGTTGGGCTCTGAATCACAGCTGAAGAATCCCCACACAGGAAATCCAGTGGCAAAAGAGAATCCTAGAATGGTTTGGGTTGGAAGGGACCTTAAAGCCCATTCATTTCCGACTCCCCTGACATAGGCAGGGACACCTCCCACTAAGACCAGGCTGCTCAAAGCCCCTTCCAACCTGGCCTTCAACACTCTCAGTCTCAGTTTAACACCCACCCGTAACTATTCTTATGATAACCTACATGCCTTTTGATTACATTTTGAAAATAAGTCATGGTTCTCATATGTCCAAGGATTTCTGTGAGATTTAGGGAGACACTTAAGCATGATTCAAGCTCTTTGCGCTTAATTTGAACATATTTACTGTTGTGGCCTAGACATATCAGTGCACATTAACACATTCCTGTTGAAGAGATGGTAAGAAGCATTATGTTGGTGTGGATCATTTTGGTGTGAATGAACTAACCCTCCTATTCACAACATGAACATCTCATAACCTGATCCTAAGCTTATTTGAATTTGCAGTAGACTTTCCCACCTCCTCTTCTCCTAAAACATCATGATTGTACCCTAATTTCTGCTGTCTGAAATTATTTATATGTAGGAGGGGGCAACCCCATTACTAAAATGTCGAGCAACGCTGAGTTTCTTTCAAGACTTTTCAGAGCTTGAAACTCAGGCACTGCTGATCCATAGCTTAAATCCCATAGGCACTAAATGTTCCAGTTCTAGTCAAGAAAATCACAGAAGGCTCTGAGATTAGGAGGCGAGATTTTTTTTCCTAGTCTCCAATGAAAATTACCTGCATACTTGAAGCTGAACATCTGCCTGAGTGCTCTTTTGGATTGAAACCAAAATGCTTAGCTCTTTGCCAGGCAGGGCTCTGACAGTCTCAAGGCCAATGGTTTCTACAGCAGCAAGCTGAGCTATCAAAGGATTAAACAATTGAGAAAGAATGCTGAAAACACAAACTTATCGCTTTGCTTCCTCAAGGAGATGGCAATGTGTTCAAATCTAAAAGAAATAAAAGTTTATGAGTGTAGTAGCTGTGAAAGTCAGGCACTCGGGGCACAGGAGTTATTGTGCCTCTGCTTCATCACAGCCTGCATTCATTTACAAAGAAGCCCTTAACATCAAGAACAAAAGAAACAAAATTTCTTTGACTGCCTAATGCTTTGAGTGCCACTTTACAAGCTGAGCTGAGGGGAAATAATAAAGTAATTAAGCAATAACAACCTTCAGGTCAGGCACCTCCTGGCAGTTAACCCAGTCTTTAACCTGATTTCTCCACTGCTCCTGGGAAGTGCCCGATCCTGAGGCTTTCATAGCTGTGACAACTCCAGGAGTTCTTCTAACAAATAACTTACCATTTTTATGTGTTGAAAAGTTAAAAATTGAGCTGCATATTGCCATGGAGATGGTGTGCTATTTAGAGCACAGAGATTTTCCAAGTAGTGAGAGTCCAGTTTAATATACAATGGGAGAGAAGGCTTCAGTCTTTATGTTCTCATAGGTTTGTATGCATTGTACTTTGCCTTTAGGATGCACAGAGATTATGTTAATTGATTCTCTGAAGTTATTTGTGCATTCTGGAGACAAATACTGACTAGTGGATTAACATAGAATCACTTGGTTGAAAAAGACCTTTAAGATCATTGAGTCCAACCATATCTGTCCACTACTAAACCAGATCCCTGAGCACCTCATCTGCCCATCTTTTAAATCCCTCCCTGGGCAGCCTCTACCAGTGCCTGAGAACCGTTTCAGTGAAGAAATTTTTTCCTGATGTCTAATCTGTACCTCTTCTGGTGCAACTTGAGGCCATTTCCTCTCATCCTATCACCTGTCCCTTGGGAGAAGAGACCAAAACCCACCTCGTCACAATCTCCTTCCAGGCAGTTGTAGATAGTGATGAGGTCTCCTGTCAGCCTCCTTTTCTTCAGCTAAACAACCCAAGGTGCTTCAGTGACCTCTTATAACCCTTGTTCTCCAGACCCTTCACCAGCTTCGTTCCCCTTCTTTGTATGTGCTCCAACCCCCTCAATGTCCTATTTGTAGTGATGGGCCCAAAACAGAACCCAGGATTCAGGGTGCGTCTTCACCAACAACGAGTTCAGGAGCACAATCTCTTCCCTGCTCCTGCTGGCCACACTGTTTCTGATACAGGCCAAGGTGCCATTGGCCTTCTTACCCACCTGGGCCACTGCTGGCTTGTATTCAGCTGCTGTCAACAAGCATCCCCTAGTCCTTCTCTGCCAGGTATCTTTATTGGAACAGTGTCTTTCTGCTCTAGTCTGCTCCAGTTCTTACACCATACCCTGTCTATTATATCTAAGCACAGGACTAGAGGCATCAGATAGGAGAATATTAACCATCATCATTAATACTGCAATGAACTGCCTTGAGTTTGCAGGCTTTGTGTAATGCATTGAGTGCCCCACATTACAGGTGTCTAAACCCAGTTGAAATTTTCTTTTTGGGGGAATAGAAACATTCCGTAAGTTTGCTGGTAAGCACAAGTGGAGTTACACTAGCTGAAAGTCAAACAAATGCTTGGTATTTGTAAAAATAGCATCTCCCAAAGCAGTAATGCATTTTACCAAGAAATCTTATTGATTGTAGAAGTCATCCTGACACTTTGTGTTCCTTATTGTTTTCTTTTAAATGTATTTGTCATCCTGTCAAGGACTAGAAAAGCAACAGAAGTGAGCTTTTATTGTAAAAATGGATTCTAAATCTACCTATTAGGGAGCAACTCTGCATATAACAAATATATGAAAAGAAAATAGGAATACATGTGTTTTGCTCCCAGTTATCACATACAAAGAGTTTGGCCAGTGCTTTTGTATTATTGGCAGTACTCTCTGATTGGCAGAACTCCTTTGGGTTGTTGTTTTTTTAAAAAATAACTTTTAAAAATAAACAATTACTTTTGAGATGGTTTACGAATGATTTGGTGCACTGTGAACCAGAGCATGATCCAACCATTGTCAAAGTGTCTCAGAGCGACACGTGGTCTCCCGGACAGTTGCAGGAAAGTCAAAATGCAAAGTTATCAAGCAGTCCTGCTGAATATCTGAAGGTGGGACAGAAAGTTGAAAGGGATCCAGGATCTGAACATTCTGATTTATATAGAGGAAGGCGTATATAAGTTTGTGTGCTGAAACATATTGCAAACATGTTGCTCCAGGTGATGGTGTCACAATCCCTGGAGGTGTTTAAAAGATGGGCAGATGAGGTGCTTAGAGATGGTTTAGTAGTGGACAGGTGCAGTTGGACTCAACGATTTCAAAGGTCTTTTCAACCAAACGATTCCATTATTATATCAAACAAAGCAATATAAGTTGTAGCAACAGAAAATTAATCAGTATTTGTCTTACCTAATATGTACTAGACTAGCCATGATTTCATTTCTCGTTCTACCAAAATTCTTGCAAGACCTTCCAAATCTTTTCCTGTAATGCCTGACCTTTCTCAACCTCACAGGTGCCTAGTTCATTTAGATCTAGACTCATGAACTAGGGACAGGCCTCTTATTCTTTCCTCTCCTCCCTGGTTTAGAACAATCATAGAATCGTAGAACGGTTTGGGTCAGAAGGGATCTCGAAGCCCATCCAGTTCCTACCCCCCTGCCATAGGCAGGGACACCTCCCACTGCATCAGGTTGCTCAAAACTCCATTCAACCTGGCCTTTAACACCTCCAGAGATGGGGTAGCCATGACTTCTCTGGGCAACCTGTGTCAGTGCTACATAAGAATATATTGCAACCGTCATATCTCAGGTGAATATTACTATAGTGGGTGAGAAGACACTGGCTACTAGCTACTTACTGCTATTCCCCTGAAAAATTTCCCATGCTCTAAAACAAACACTACAATGCCCTGTACATGGACAAAGATTGATTTGCCCAGGTGTGTGATAAACCCTTAAAAATAGGTAACCAAAATTACTATGACAAATCATTAAAAACAATGAGAAAAATCAGAAATTGCTTTCTAAGTGCCTCTGGCATCTTCTGTAATTAAGCATGTTGGGCTGAACTCAAGAGCATGTCAGGCTAAGGCTGCTCTCTGACTGAGGGGGAAGAGCTCTTCTTGAGAGGACCTATCATAAAGGGGAACTGGGAGCACACAGGTATCCCAGGCTGGAAATGGGACAAGACAAAGTTGGAGATTATCCTTCCCAATAGAAGTAACTGTGACATACTGAAGGGTCTGATTGTTATGCTTGTGCAGCTGCTGTTTTTTTCTGCTCTGTAATTCACATCAAGCTAAGACTTCGCAGCCACCGTTAATATAGCACCAGCCTGAGCTAATCAACTCTTCTCCTACAGGAGCAGACCAATATGTCTTAGAGCACAGGCTGAATGAGCTCACATCTGTCCATAAAAGCCCTCTTAAATATATTTAATATTGGTATCCAAACAAAGGCATCACAAAAATTAGGAATTCAAATTGTCTTCATTAGCAGAGGTGGCCAGTAGCCTATGAAAAACCGTTGCATACCTGCACGGTAAGTGAGAATCTCAGGCTGAACATGGTGCCAGGACAAGATTTCTTGCTTGGGTCTCTGCCAAGTTTTGTTTTATCAGCATCCAGCGCTGTTGGCGTCTTTGTAGAAAGGAAACAACCACCACTGAAAGAGAAGAGAGATAAAATGAGAACAGTGATAAGGGCTCCCTTAATTACTCATATTCTGAACTTTTGCTGTGGTAGTGCATTTTCAGGCTCATCTTTGGACAAGTAACTGGCAACATTTGCAGGTATCTCAGAAGAAGAAGGAGAGTTTCTGCTTATCTTTCAGAAAATGCCGTCATTTACCTGCCCTTTACATTATCTTCATTTGTTTCCATTGCGTGGATGAGAAATTGCTCTCTCATTCTCACATACAAGTGAACTCTGCCCCCACAGAGCAGTAGATCATACAGGGCCATAAACAAAGAACACAATTATCATCTCGTATTTTAGTACAAAAGGAAAATAGAAGCATATTTACCCTCCAGTGGAAATGAAACATGGTATTTAATTGTTGTTCTTGAACTCAAGAGAACTGCGAGTGCCATGCTCTGGGAATGGCATCAGATTATCTCAGGTGGGATCGAGCAACAAGTTCTTTTGCGGCAGGGATGAGGCATGGACAAACTGAAACCTTTCTTTTGCCCTCCTCTGAAAAGGAAGGTGAAGGCAAAACAAGTCAAGGGAAAATCACCAGTAAAAGAAGACTGTTTCATCAGCAATATTATCTAGTGGGAGGTGTCCCTGCCCATGGCAGGGAGGCTGGAACTGGATGATCTTTAAGGTCCCTTCCAGCCCAAACCACTCTATGATTCTAAGATATGAACAAAATCCAGGCATCACATTGGAAATAGTGGCAGCACATTTCCTGAGGAACAGGACAGTTTGCACCAGCAGAGACAGTGGGAGTGCCATGTGCCAACTGTAAACCACTCTATGGTCCCACCTGCCCTCATGGTTGACTCATGCAGTGATGTTACCACTGCTTTGAGTTGAAGCTTCTCTATCTGTCTAAGCAGAAGAGAGTTCTGAAAGAACATTTTAAGGAAAGCTGTTCCAATTATAATGAATGGCATGTTTCCCCATCTTGCATTTTTTCCAGGCTCTCATGTCTTTCTATAGAGGTCTTAGATTCCACTAAAAGAAAAAGGCATTTAAGTTTACTTGAATTTTTCTCTTGCAATTTGCTCAAAGATAAAAATTTCACTATCAAACTTTTGCAGCCCAGAAGTATCAGTGACTGCAACCTGGACCTTTGATCTGGTTCACAATTAATCAATAATTGTTAAGATTTTTGTTATAGCCTATTGTCCACTGCAGAGTAAGATAAGGCAAACATCACTGATCTTCTTTTTTCCCCGACTGAGGCTTTGAAAAACTAGCAACTGTAAAGCCAAATGTTGTTTTCATTTTCTCACTTAAGGCATGGTTCAACAAAGTACTAATTTTAAGTGTCTAACTTGATTGACTGATCTTAGTAAGACTACTCAGGTGTATGAATTAGACACAGAAATATGAATCTTGTAGAATCAGGGTATAAATAGCTCTCAAATTGACAATAATGTAAATACTAGAAATTCTGAAAGAATGCTCCCAGATCATAACACAGTGGAAGAAGAATCTGTCCCACCAGAAGTGACATCTGGCTCCTGGGTAAGTGTCTCAAGTTGGATATAGGAGAGAAACAGTGAAATCCAAGGTGAAATCTTCACTAGGAGGCTGAGAAAGTTGATTTTTATCCCCCAAATCTAGCTTGCTTTTACAAGTATCTTCCTTTCCTTCTCCCCCACAGTCAGAGATCATCAGATTTCTCCATCATTCCACCATTTCCTGCGTTACGTTAAAAAAATTTGAGTTATGATCATTACAGCAAGACCTTTACCACTGCTAATAAACAGCAGGATGCTACCCTGCATGTAGATGCCTAAAGACTCCTGAAGTGACACCAACTCTATCTCCCAGGGTACTGGGACACACAGTAATCCCGAAGCAGCATGAAATTACCCCCCATACATATGAATAATTTTTGGAGTCATCAGATCTCCATGTCTCAGCAGCAACAACAATGAATCATATTCTTAATGCGCACAAGGTTGCTCAATGGAGACAATTGATTTTCAATGTGTTCCAGCAAAAGAAAATTTGATATGAAAACTGCTTTTCAAGTTTCAGCTCTTAAAGAATAAACAAAAGGAAAGGAGAAGGAATCTTATGAAGATGTACCTAGGTTTGTATTTATTTATGCCTGGTCATACACTACTATGAAGCACAAACTGATTTCTAAAAGAGAGAGGATCTGCCTGCCGGTACCACACAATCCATTTGGGATTTAGCAGAGACAAAAAAATTGGAATACCAGAATTCAGAGGAACCAAGGCTTCCCACTTGAAGTCCTGCATTCACAGGTTGTCCAGGTAAGTCATAGATGAGCAAACCTGGAGCTGTTCAAGGCCAGGTTGGATGGGGCTTTGAGTAACCTGGGAGGTGTCCCTGCCCATGGCAGGGCGTGGAACTGGATGGGTTTCGAGGTCACTGTCAAACCAAACTATTCTGTGATTATTTTTCTGATTTATTTGCTTTTTTCCTTTAATAGAACACACTGAATTGCATGAAAATTACTGCATTTGCATTCTGCCATTTTCAATGTTTTAAAGCTAGGGTGATCAATAAGAAAACCTCATTGCCTAACAGGTGATAATTTCCCACATTCTTGAGGATTTGTGCCTCAGATCAACGCTGTCAAACATTGGTGACTGAGGCAAAAAATGCACGACAGAGAAACATCAGGTTCATATTCTACAAAGGTAAAGTCACCTACACCAAGGTCTTAAAGCTCTTTAGTTCTACTAATCTCCCCTCTAACATGATGTCCACTGTTTCCAGCAGCTTGGTAGGCGACAGAAGGGAAGTTCTCACTCCAGAGAAATAAAAGCTGAAGCTAATGGGGCGGTCCTTGTCCGCTGAAAAGCAAAGTAGTTTCTCAGTGCATGGCCTTAGGCCAAGTGAGTGATATTTAGTGCGACTTCTTAATCTTCAGCAGTGAAAATCCATTGCAAATCGATCGGACATGTAAAATATTGTTGACATTAACAAACTCAACCTACAAAGACTCAAGAAACACACTCTATACCTCTTATGATTTTCAGGTTACATCCTAAATTCTAAGTCTGGAGAGGATGCTGGGTCGGTTAAACCCAGCCCCTCTATTCCTATGACTCCTGCTCACTGGGCTGGCTGGGTCACAAAGGAACCTGTGTGCTCTGAGTGCTCCACTGACTGCATTCTGCCTCTTTCCTCTTATTAAACATTCGGCTCGCAGGCCTAATTCATTCGCCTTTTTACCTCAAGAAGGAAAAGCTCAGCAACCCCAAAGGTTATGGACTATTTTAGAAAAATCTTTACTCGTTAACAAATGACTCCTACTAGATTGTGGGAAAAATTAGATGATATGACTGCTAATGTTTGGGCAATAGATGTCAATACTTCCAGAAGCATGATAAAAAAAAATCTCACTACACTGCTTGACCTCTTCAATTTTTCATCCTCCAATGTCTACTGGTACAATATTGCAGCCAGTAAATTTCTTCTCTTCACGCTTCGCGAGGCTCCACATGGTTTTTAAGTCACTTGTTCGGGCAAAAGAAGAATAGTCCACTTGGGATGATATTATCCTGGAGGACATTGTTGCAATTAGAGAGATGAATGGCCTTCAGCTTTAATTAGAACACTAGGTATAGTTTTCACATCCTTATGTAGAAGAATCCAGTGCTCCCAGCCAGGTAATGCAGTGCTGCTGAGTAAATACCTGGAGAACTGAAAACACTAATGCAAAAGCAGGGGCTGTCTCAACTCTGTGTTTTCTTATAAACAAACCACGATTTAGGAAAAATCATCCTGATTGCCATGAATACTCCTACCTCATTCCTCATGGCATGTTAGACCTGCTTTTAAATTCACAAGAGAATAATGGGCTGGAGAAGATTGGATGGGCATGAAAAGTGAGGTTAGGACATTTATAGTACAATTGGAAGTATACCCATGCCACATCAAATGGAATTACTTATGTCAATTCTTATTCTAATAGTGGAATTGTTTTTGTACTACTTGAGTAGAAACCTGTTTTTTAAACTACATTGCTTTCTTGTGCTTTTCAAACTTCATGAGATGACATTTCATGCTACGTATCTACAGCTTCACAAACACAAAAGTACTGAGAGACTGTCATTAAGGTCATAAAGACAAACTCTCTTAGGGTTAGGAAAAGAAACAATTCAGATTGCTAGCAGTGCCTCAACTCAGGTTCCCTTTTCTGTGAGATTTATGATATAACCTTCCCCAGTTCTGGAGCCCTCCACACAGGAAGGTCATGGATCTGTTGGAGAGAGTCCAGAGAAGGCCACAAAGATGATGAGAGGGCTGGAACACCTCCCTTATGAGGACAAACTGAGAAAGTTGGGGTTGTTCAGCCTGGAGAAGCGAGACTTTAGAGCAGCCTTCTAGTACTGAAAGGGGCTCCAGGAAAGCTGAGGAGGGGCTCTTGATTAGGGGGTGCAGGGATAGGATGAAGGAAACAGTTTTCAGCTGAAAGAGAGGAGGTTGAGATGAGATCTTCAGAAGAAATGTTTTCCTGTGAGGGTGGGGAGGCCCTGGCACAGGTGGCAGAGGTTGCCCAGAGAAGCTGTGGCTGCCCCATCCCTGGAAGTGTTCAAGGACAGCTTGGATGGGGTTTTGAGCACCCTGATCCAGTGGGAGGTGTCCCTGCCCATGGTAGGGAGGTGGGACTGATAGTCTTTGAACGCAAAACATTCTGTGATTCTATAATTCTACGATGCAAGCGTATTTTCTCCACAGCATTTTTCATTCCTCCTTTTGTGCGTAGAATGGCCTGTGCTTACTTAATGAGCAGTGATTCAGTATTTTGTTGTCAGTCTGTTGTTCAATGTATTGCCCCAGGCCTTATTTACTGCACATTTACAAACACAGGTCTCCTGGCTGTTTCTCTGATGCTCATCACTAGAGTATGCGAGGATTTCACAAACGTTACTCGATTTATCTTCCCAACACTTTTGGGAGATGAGGGGATAGAACCATCTGCAGCTTACAAAAGGGAAACTGATACAAAGAAATTAGAATAAGGGAAAAAGATCTTAATTTTGGATGCCTGGCTTGTGACAAACAAAAGTTAATAAATGTTAGGACTTTATCTATTAGAGTCCTTACTTTTCTGTTGCTCATTGTGCCATTTAGCAAATTGGTCTGGTTTGTTCTCTGCCAACTCTTCACCTTGTTCAGGTTTCCCTTTGCCCAGCTTTTCCTTCCCTTCTCATACTGGTTCCCAGTCTGAAATGGTGTAATCTCTTCAAGTTTTCATCCTGCAATGTCTTCTGGTGTGATATCACAGCTAGTAATTTTTTCTCTTCAAGCTTGGCAAGGCTCCAGATGATTTTTAAGTCACTTGTTCAGGCAGTTCTTGCCAGTTCCTCAGCCAGTCTCAATGCCATTTCTGTATTCCTCTTCCAGATGTTTCTCCCCACCACATCCTTTATTTTAGCTGTTTTAAACTATTTTTTCCCTGTACCATGCTCCATTAATTTAGATTCCGTTTTTCTAGCCCAGCCAGTCTTGCAATCTCTTCTATTTCTTCACAAACTTTACCCTCTCCTGACCTGTTTTCTTCTTGCTTATCTCACCAAGCAGTACCCTTCCCCATTCTTCACAGTTTTCAGGCTTTTTTTCCTCCTCTATCTCTATTCTTCTATCTTTTGCCCCTTTGCCTCATTTCATGTTGTCACCAGCACATGCCTGTCCCCTCAGCAAACTCCAGCTCTTATTCTTGTGAAGGAGTCATATTTCTGGTATCAGTACCCAGTGGGAACTTCTCTTCTTGGAGAAGGCAAACAAAATCCTTCCTTTTGTTGGTAATACTCAGGATCTGTCATTATATGTAATTGTGAGCCATGCTGCTTCAGTCCTACACTAAACCCTGCCCCATCAAACTAGGAGCTTTGGACAACTTGGCTGTCAAACTTATGAACTACGTTGAACTCCAGAAAATCAAGTATTTTCAAAGGCTTACAGTTTGACTGATGATTTTCCATTTTTTAATTGACTAAAAATGGGAACATCCCTAACAGAAACTCCCTGCTCCATCCAGATTTTGAAGCCTCACTGTGAAAGTGGGAATACTACAGTTTTCTGATGACTCACTCAATTTTTTAAGACAAGTTTTATCATGTTTTGGTTGTAAAACAACCACATATTCTTGCTGAAGTTACTGTGTGTATATATATATATATTATATATATAATTTGGATGGATCTGTTATAAAAATCCTTGCCCTCAAAATTCATGTTTTAGAGATCTACAACACCCTATTTTCAATTTCTTGTAATAAGAACTGTTTGGCAACATTAATTATAGAAACTGCCATCAGCCTTATCTGTAATACATGAATGCATGCTCAGAAACTTCTTGTGTGTCTATGTCCATGACAAAGGAAACCGAAAATTAGGTAAGAATTTAATAATCTAGCTATGTGCACTCACAGAAACACAAACATATACAAACGCCTTTAAACTTTGGTTTGCTTAAATAAAAAAACCCAGGGAAACTCTTTAAAGGAAAGTATATAAAGCAAAAAAAATCCTAATTTTCCAGGCAATTTAACACATCCCTTCACAAATGCATATTACAAATGTATAGTCCACTCACAGCTCTTGAAAAAGTGAGCTGACTCTTGTTAGTGATGGACAGACTTAACAGTACGGCAATAGAGCCGAGTTTCTAAACGGAAGCATTACCAACAGTGTTAGGAGTTGATACTCTTGTGTTAATCACAACATGCACCTTAAAATCATAGAATCATAAAATCATAGAATGATTTGGGTTGGAAGAACCTTAAAGATCACCCAGATCCAACTCCCCTGCCAGGGACAAGGACACCTTCCACTGGATCAGGTTGCTCAAAGCCCCATCAAACCTGGACTTGAACACCTCCAGGGATGGGGCAGACATGACTTAACTGGGCAACCTGTGCCAATGCCTCACCACCTTTGTTGTGCAGAATTTCTTCCTAACGTCTAATCTAAATCTTACCCCTTCCAATTTAAAGCCATTGCACCTCATCCTATTACTACACACCTTGTAAAATGTCCCATCTGTCTGTACCCTCTGTTGCCACTGCACGGTGCCCCGGAATCCCCTGCCTCATCTATTCATAGTAATAGGATCACTGTTTAACAAAATTATCACATTTAAGTCTGTATCAGTATGGAATTGTTGGAACAGGTCCAGAGGAGGCCACAAAGATGATCTGAGGGCTGGAGAACCTCTGCTATGAGGACAGGCTAAGAGAGTTGGTGGTGTTCAGCCTGGAGAAGAGAAAGCTCTGGGGAGACCTTAGAGCAGCCTTCGAGTACCTGAAGGAGCTACAGGAAAGCTGGGGAGGGACTTTTTATAAGGGCTTGTATCAATAAGGATGTGGGGGAATGGCTTTCAGTTGGAAGGGGGACACATGATTCTATGTGCTCCCAATGAGACTGCAGCTGCACTTCTTCACTTTGCCTTGAGTTTTCCTGTGGAGAGAGGATAAGCTACAGGAGTTTCTCCCATGGAATAGATATTGGATATTGATCTGACTCATCTTTGTATAGAAAACAGAAGGGGTTCTTTTAATTGTCCCCAGTGGAACTGCTGTCACTCAATAAGAAAGGTACCACCTTTATTTTACATCTTACAAGCGCAGCAGAGGTGATTTTGCTATGTGGTATGCTTCCCTCTAGCATGGATCAAGCCCTTGATCAAGCCCACAAAGACCTTTGAAGGCACTGCACTACACTTGTTGCTGTGTCCACAATCTGTGCAGAAGCAAATAACTGAAAATCATCTTTTCCCTGCATTCTTCTTCAATATGAGCAGCTGGCTGTAGTATTGTATGGATTGTATTGTTGGTTGCTATGGAAACATGTGGAGTCCATTAAGATCAAGGGTTAGAGCTGATAAAAATTGGAATTTTCAATGCAGTTTGTCTATCATGCACATTTAAATTGGTTTCCCCATCTAATATCTATTGTAGAGAAAAGCTGATGGCTGAATCGTTTTAAGAGAAGTAAATTAAACTTGCTAAGAAGAGCTTGAAGCCAATACATTTTTTTTCTGTTTCTCTTGTGTTGAAATTTTTTTCCCTTTCATAAATAAAACACAACTAAAAATCTTCAGGTTTTTGATTTAATCACCAAAAGATCTTTGTGATCCAAAGCAATTCTCACCATAATCGTGCTCAACAATGTTAATTTCTATTAATTCACCCACCCAAGCACCCTCAGTGTTTTGCACAGCTGCTGAAACGTTTGTCTAGGTGAAAGGAGCCACTTCTTTGCCTCAGACCTCGTTATTCCTATTAGTTCATTCTCCTGTGTCTAACATTCTCCTGAGTGCCCGTGGATCCTCCCTGCGAGAGACAGGCACATGCCCAATCTCCAGGTAAATGCATCTCCTAGCAGAAACTGGATGTTTCCATGCTTTCTACAAGCAGCACCATGAAGAGACAGTTCCAAGTCCAGGTTATGATGAAGGGCTGCATGGGTTTCAGCAAAGCTGTCCCGAAATCACAATTAAAATGCTGGTGGCTCTGCATTTGGTTGGTGGTTCCACATCTAAGCACCAGTTCATTTACCTGCTCATGTCTCATATGCAACTGATCTGAATGGATTCTCAGCGTCATTTGTTTGGAAAGTTGAGCCTTCTCGTCAGCTCCATCAAAAAGCAGGGGGAGAAAGGACTCGCTGCTCTGCTCACTGTGTGCTAACTACAGCTTAATCATTTTGTCAGCTCACAAAGTGTGCTGTATTTTCTGAAAGGGAACAAGAAAAGAAAAGGAAAATTCATGAAAAATGAATTTTCCTTTTCTTTTCTTGTTCCCTCATGCTTTCACATTTCTACTTCACAGGCAAGATCCTCTACCAATGAGCTTATAATCAATAAAATGAATGAAATTACTGTGATATTGGTCCCCTCAAAATGACATCAAGTCCTCAGTCAGAGATTGTTTTGTACCAGACGCAGTAGGAGACACAAGCTAGATCTGACTGCAGCGTTTCATTACGTTTCCCCAGGACGGCTTTAGAACCATGCCAGCCTCACCTGGATCTCCCCAAGGGCTCAAGCAGTCTGTGTGCCACCCAGAGGTGATGCTTTTGTCTCAAAGTTGGTTTACCTGGTCCCTTTCCTCTCCCCAGGAAAGCCTCTCAGTTCCACCTGTGTATCTGTTTACGAGGCTGCTGCGTGAACCAGGAAGATGAACTGACTTGCTTAAAAGTACAGGCAGCCACGTTAAGCTGCTTTGACATAAAGAAAAGATTCACTTTCAGGAGGATGCACAGGAAAGCCTAACATAGGAAGGCTGGGGAGGAAAGAAAGTGCTAATCTGTCTTGTCTATCCGTCCCTTTGTGTATTTCTAACCATTGCCTATCTGTTTATATTATGGCCATCACTATAAGGTGCCAGTCCTGGCATTTACTGCATTCACAAATCCCACTAACATGTTAAACACAACAGAGCAAGTGCTCCTTACTTCCAATGAAATGCATTCACCTCTGGTTTCCTTTACCAGATAGGATTTACTAGATGGTGACACGCTGCACAACTGTTCCTAACAAACCCAACACACGCACGGAACAGCTTAAGCCATAACTTACCCAGCAGAAACTCCAGAGGGAATGCAGGTAGCCAGAATGAAATTACCTAAGCTGGAATTTAGCCAGGACGATAGGGTTAAAATCCCTATTTGTTTGGATTAATTTAATTGCTAAATATATTGCTGCACTAGTTGCTGTAGAAATAATCTCTTTGTATTAACCAGCAGGTTAAATAGCACTTCCATTGCAGTACTTACCGGCTTCTGTTCCTGCCAGCCAGTTCTCCTTTTTATTTGACTTCCAGGTCTTTTGCATTATCCGTGTCAGCCTTGGAGCTGCATCTCCTAAGGAGAGGTAAAAGGGCCACGAGATTAGGGAAAAAAAAATTGGGAAAGACAGCCACTGATAATTTGTCTGGTATGTACTATTTCAGTCAAAGAAAGTTTGCAATAAATGTAAAAATGTCTTTGTAGTGGTTGTATTATTTTCTTTAATAACATCATAAGGAAAAATGGTCACAGATCTTTCACCCGTTGAAACAAAATCAGCTTTTATTACAGTATAAAAAAGTAAATATGAGAGTACAAACAGTATTGCTGTGGGGTACCCAGAGGCATATGCTGGTTATCCTCTGGATTGGAATTTAACATTGCTACTGTCCCCGAGAGGACTAACCCTGCCAAATTCCAAATATTAAGGGATGGTGTGGTGTGGTGTGGTGTCATAGAATCATAGAGTGCTTTGATTTGGAAGGGAACTTTACAGGTCATCCAGTCCAACCTCCCAATAGGAGCAGGGACATCTTTAAACAGATTAGGTTTCTCAGAGCCTCATACAACCTGACCTTGAATGTTTCCACGGACTAGGCCTCCACTACCTCCTAGTGTGCAATGCCACCATGTATGATATAGGCGCCTCTCAAAGTAGCCTCATATATTCATTACCAGAAGGGGCCTACAAGAAAGCTAGGGAGAGACTTTTTACAAGGGCATGGAGAGATAGAATGAAGTGGAATGGCTTTTAATTGCAAGGGGGAAGGTTTAGATTAGACATCAGGAAGAAATTCTTCACTGTGAAAGTGGTGAGGCCTTGGTGCAGGTTGCCCAGAGAAGTTGTGGCTGCTGCCTCCCTGGAGATATTGAAGGCCAGGATGGATGGGGTTTTGAGCAACCTGATTCAGTGGAAGGTGTCCCTGCCTGTGGCACAGGGGTTGGAACTGGATGGGCTTTGAGGTCCCTTCCAACTCAAACCATTCTATGATTCCTGATGTGTTTTTCCATCCTGTTTTCTCACACACCTTACATTCTCCCCATAATTACTTTGGAAACTGGAGCAGGACGGAGCAAACAGTTTACAGACTGGAAAAAAAAAAGGAGCGGGAGCTTCTTCTCTTCTTTGCCCGCGATTCATAGGCGTGCAAATTCACATCTACACAATGTGCCAAGAAATGATGAGAACAACACATAGGTAGGGTGGGGAGATATTTTAAGAAGATGCCCAGCACCCAAGAACCCCACTCACTAGTATCTGCAGTACTGGGACAGGCTGGGGAAGGCAAAGCCAGAAAAGGATCCCCTTTCTCTAATATTAAACACACACAGTTGCGACCAAGACCTTATTCAAAGCCACCTCCTCCTGGCCTTCTCATTTCCCCCCACTGATGTACCATCTGGAAAGATTTGAACGTTCACCTGAGAGACAAGGACCACAATACCCCTCATTAATGCATGTGACCTCTTGGATAATGTTAAGAGAATCCTGTGGGAAAGATATGATAGAAAAATTTGGGATGTTTCAAGGCTCATTTTGTAGGTTACCTAAACAGAATGCCAAATGTGTTTTTACTTCAGTGTCTCCATCTACCACATATTTTGTGGAGGAGACATGTTACCAAAAAAACCTGCTAAATAACGAAAACCCACACAACTTGTTGACGGAAGTTAAAGACAGTTTAAAAAAATATATATTGAAGCTCTTTCGTGTTTCTATTGCCTGCAAAAGCAGGTGTGCAATTACCAGCTATGGAAAGCTCAGAGGGAATCATCAAAAAAAACATTACAACTGACCAAAAGCAGCTCTTTTCTACATAAAGATGTCTGAAATTTGAAGCTTTAAGATATTCCAGGTCTTGAAGAAATGCTGGCTCACTGAGAAGATAGATCCAAGCCTGAAAACCACATGTTGGGAGAATCCCAATTCCCCCAGTTGAGAGTGCACTTCAAGCTACAGGAACAGTAAAGCCCCTGGGACAGGACTGACTCCTGTGTGACTTGGGCATGGAAGGTTGATCTGCTCCCCTTCTGCTGCAGGAAAGAACTCAGAGGACAAAAATAGCATCAGAAAAGGAGGGTGCTGGAAACCTTGCGCTATTGACTTCAATGCAGTGCAAGAAGGTTCAAAGAGCCCAATAACGATAAGCGTCTTCCAGAGAAATATTTCTCTAGAACATCTAACACAAAGATTCTGAACTTACAGGGGCAGAACTGGAGGAAACCTCTTGAGATATAGTCTCTCGCCAGCACATCATCATATTGTATAATCCTTTTCATAAATTTCCATAAATCATCCCTTAAAGCCAGGTAATTTTTGGAAAGCAAGAGACTGGTCTCTACCAGGAACATTGTTCCTCCAAAAATGGTGAACTTTTGCCTTCTATTCTAAACTTATCTGTGGCTGAAGCATCCAGGCATGTTTCTTTGCACATCTCATAGAGAAACATAGGTTTTAAAGCCTTTTAACTGCCTATGGCTCTTCTGAAGTAGAGATGAAGACCATTTACTCATTATTTCATGGTAGAAATGCAGCTTTACAAGATCGTATGAAAAGAGAGTCAGGGAGCAGCAAGACAAGTGTGGAGCCAAGGAGACCCAGCATGGGACGGTGCCCTCACCACCCCTGGCACCATCCCAAAGCATCCAGATTGGCAACTAGTTCCTTAAGAGCAACGTGACCTAAACAGTTGGGGCTGGAATCAGGCAGGGCCCCTGTCCCACAGACATATATGGGTGAAGGTACGTGGAGGGTAGGAAGATTGAGTCCTATGAGTGTCCTCAGGGTGATGGTGCAGGGCCACCTGATGCTCTCCATCTCCAGTAGAAACCAGATACACCTGTGCAACACCACTTCTAGAAGTGCCACCTCTGAATGTAGGGCAGTGAGGAAAGCATCCTCTGTCAAAGCAGTGGACTCCAACGGCTCCAAGAGAGCGGGTGCTTTCTGAAAGTCAGGGCTCGTAAATCCAGTATTCCTGCCACTCCAAAGACATTGACAACAGAATGTAATTAGTGAAACACTTTTTATCCAGCTGAACCCCTGAGCAGCAATGGACTACTCTCCTTTGGATAACTCTTCCCAAGTATCATGCACAGCTGGTTCGTATGCACAGCATCTCTCATACTGCCTTTTGTTAACACGCATTACAGTTGCTGATTGGTTTTCCTAAGCAATACTTCTCCTTCTGTACTTTTCCCTCACTACTACTGGTAAAACTTGAGAAAATAGATTATGATATTCTCCTCATACCTTCAGCCCTGGACTTCAGGTCCCACAGCTACAGCATAAAAATAAGTAGTTTCTTTTTATTTCTTTTATTTTTTGTTCCTCCCAAGTTGATCCAACTACAATTGTGATGTCACGGATTAGCTGCTGGCCATTGTGACCTGCTATCTGAGATGCTTCTCTTTTATGATAACACAAGAAGGCAAGATGAGAGTGGGTTAAGCAACCAGTATCTATATTCTTTTGATGAGATCTTCCTTTGTTGCTTGTTCCAACTCTGTTCCTTTTTCAGTGACAGGTCTAAGGGTATTCTTAAATAGAATTTTGATCCAAAATCCATTTAACCATTAAATAATTTTTGCTAAACTTTGTTGTCAAGATTTGTATGTGAGACAGCATCATTTCTAACTGGATCACCTCCCATACGAGGCCAGACTGAAAGAGTTGGGGTTTGTTCAGCCTGGAGAAGAGAAGGTTCCAGGGAGACCTTAGGGCAGTCTTCCACCACTGAAAGGGGCTCCAGGCAAGCTGGAGAGGGGCTCTTGGTCAGGGAGTGCAGGGATAGGATGAGGTGGAGCAGTTTGAAGCTGAAGGAGGGGAGATTGATATTAAATCTTAGGAAGAAATGTTTTCCTGTGAGGGTGGGGAGGCCAGTGGGAGGTGTCCCTGCCCATGGCAGGGGATTGGAACTGAATGGGCTTTAAGGTCCCTTCCAACCTAAACCATTCTATGATTCCATGATTAAACCTCAGAAGTTGGTTTCCCGTAGAAAGGCTGAGGTTAACTACTGAATCATTGCTTTATACTGAGTGCTTCCACTACTTCCGAAGACATTGTCTTTCAGAACTAAAATCTCTTTAGTACACGTAGTGAATTTGAAGTGTTCGAGGCAATTAAATTTCAGGTCAATATGCATTTGACAAATTGAAGTACAATACAATCTGAAGAGAATTCTTTCCGAGGGAGTGTTTTGTAACATTTTAGAAAGCACAGTATTTTACCAAAGCTTAACCTGAAAACAAACAAACAAGAAACACACTCCAGACAATTTCCACATGAAAAAAAAGGCAAGGTACAATGTCACATTTTATGAGATAAAGCTTTCTTTCAGCCAACCCTAACGAAATATCATCAACCAGGCACTAGTGTTCATATCAGAGTCTTACTACATCGAGGCTAAGCCCCTCAACCATGAAAAGCTCCTCCACTGTTGACAGTCCTAGCGTGCCGTTTCATGCGACTGAGTCTCTCAAGGATCTGCCTTTGACGGATATTAACATCAGCATTGCTCCTTGTCTCTATTAGCTTCCTGTAATGACAGTTTCCTACTCTCTGGTAAAGAATTGGCCTGAAACACCTTTCACGACCCCATAAACAATTATTCTATGCTTCCACTTTACAGTTATTTGTCTTCTCAGAGTACAAAACAGACAGTGCATCACATGGACCACAGGTCTAAAGCAGTGGAGCTGCCAGCAGGGCTGGCTCAGGTGACTCACAAAGTTGACTCAGTAGCACATCCTTAGTCAGCCTCCATGACTTGCTGGACCTGGGTCAGCTTCCTTATCCATAACAGCTCCAGGTCCCAAGGTTATTTTGGTGACTACATGGAAATGTTGGGGAAATGGGTGCCACCAACACACTCGATGCTTCAGAAGCATGGTCTCTCCAATTTACCATTAATACATTCCCTGAGTCTAAGCCTGACTTCTGAACATATTGAACTCAGCCAGGAGGAGGCTAACAAGAGGAAGGAATCACAAACCTACATTTTTATCATCCTGAGCTACTGTATATTTGCAGGCCAGCGCTGCAGCTGAACTGAACATGGTTTGTACTTCGTTTCCTTAGGGATTCAAACAACAATCAAAATGAATTATAAATAATGACTGACCAAGCCCAGAATTCTTCATGCACTTTAATAAAAACATCTGATAATGTTGACGTGGACAAAACAATACGTTTATTCATCCAGACCAGCAGCCAGTAACATACAAGAATAAAATAGAATCACAGATTCATATAATTCTTCGGGTCGGAAGGGACTTTAAAGCCCATCCAGTTCCAATCCCTTGCCACGGGCAGTGACACCTCCCACTAGATCAGGTTGCTTAAAACCCCATCCAGCCTCGCCTTGAACACCTCCAGGGAGGGGGCAGCCATGACTTCTCCTGGGCAACCTGCGCCAGGGCCTCCCCACCCTCATGGTGAAGGATTTCTTCTTAATATCTAATCTAAATCTTCCACCTTCCAATTTAAAGCCATTCTCCCTCATCCTATCACTACTTGCCCTTGTAAAAAGTCCCTCCCCAGCTTTCCTGTAGCCCCTTTCAGGTACTGGAAGGTTGCTACAAGTTATACCTAGAGCCTTGTCTTCTCCAAGCTAAACAACCCCAAAACAAATTTCAAGAACCTTCTTAGAGGTGATTGGTATGAGGTACCTTGAGTTCTGCTATGAAAAAAATCATGCAAGGTTTCTAATATGCTGATGTTCCTGAGCTGGTGTTCCTAAGTGTCCTATGGCTGCCTGTGGTCCCTGCCAAATAAGTGTGATATCTCTCCTCTAGCAGCAAAGCAGAATTTGTTTCATCTCTGCAGACGAGTTTTACAAGTGCCCAGTATATACAGCTCTGGATTGGGGTGAGGTTATCTTCCTGGATTTAACAAGGAATTTAAAGTTGGGAAGCTGTACAGGTATGATCGACAAAGCCACCTCAACTAAAGCCAGTGCAGCCATGGATTTTGTTAGCTTCCATCATCCAAGGGAGACCTTTTCCCTCACAGCTCCCAACACCTGAAAGCACGTCAACCAGATCTCTCTCTACCCAGAAAGCTTCCCACCTTCAAACTCACCAGGTAGGCTGGTAACCAAGAGCTACCAGTGTATGGGACACTCACTCTCACTGTGCCAGAAAATTGCAGGGTGGGAGGTCTGTGTGTTCAGTCCTTTAAATATCACCTGTGTCAAGAATCCAGAGCTATATTTTCTTACAGGGTTCCTTCAATTTGTTCCCACGAAGGTCCTTAAGCTTCAGATCAAGAACTTAAGCCTATAATAGAAGAGACGCAAAGAAAACAGTAAACTCTTAATTTAGATTATAATAAAGAAAAACCCACAGATTGCATGCCAGTTTAATTCCACCCCCTCGGGCCCAAAGCTAAGTGTCTGTAGGCTTCTACATTCAAGTCTCTTCAAGGCAATGCAAGCTCTAAATAACACACCACCCTCCATAGCACATAAATCCTGGAAAGCAATGGAGAACAGAATGTGCAAAGTAGTTTTTTCCATCTCACCACGCAAAAACCCAGAGAGATAAACCAGAGCTCTCAACACTAACGACTTGGGTGATATAATTCCAGACCACACAGCAGCAGTATAAAAATAAGCTTAAGGGAAGTCTATTTGCCACCAGATCTCAAAAAAGAAATTCAACTGACTGATCCAGGACCAGGGAGATGACTTACCAACCTGGATAACTGTAGGATCAAAGGATGTGCAGCAATGAGAACATGGTTGCCCCCAGGGAAGTTGGAGCTTGTCTCTTCCCTGACAGAGGACACGCACCAAAACAATTCCAGTGGAGCTAAGCTGTCACACCACTGTGAGCCTGATACTGAAGGGGCATCAGTTGCTTCTTCATGTCCAATTCTTTCCTGTAGAATCATTGAAACAATGTATCTACCATGTCATTGCTGATCACATCCACCCATACTAAAGTATCTGCCTCTGGAAATGGCTGGTCAGTAGTGCCTCAGGACCTGCCTGTCCTTTAGGTCATTGCTATGGTGGCCAGAGCAAGCATGGTCTCTGGACACACCCAGAGCCTTCTGCAGGAAGGGGTTCGAATGCAGGTGGCTTGCTCAAGACAAACCAGAACACCCAGTCCACAGCAGTTGAGGAATCTGTGACACTGGGAAACAACCTCCTCATATTGGTGTAAACTGGGGATGGGCGCTGCCAGGGCTATGATTCCCAACAGCCGGTTATGCACTGAGGATGGATCACTTCAGTTTTGAGAACGGCACCCTTTTCACTTGGCACACAGCAGCTGGGCCAATAAGGGAGGTGGTGGGGTGCTCTATGCTTTGGTATGGATGGGGTTGCTTGCTTTGGCCTTACTGTGGAGCTCTTCAGATCAATGACAATTCACAAAGATATAGATATGCGTAACTTTTCTGGCCACATAGGCAGCCCTTGGGCCCCCACCTACAGGTATTCTGCCATACCAGCTGTCCAGACTTTTACTACGAACCATATTCCAGGAAAAACGAGTTCCTCCTGCAGCTCACCCAGCAGCACCACTTACTCCATTCCCACTGGCCCTGCTGGCACATGGCAATATCAGCTTTTAATGAATCAAGCCTCCAGCATGGTGTAAAATAGCAGGGTAGAGAGTCATTGCTGCCTCGCAGTGACAACTTTCCCTGACTGACGTTCTTTATGAAGGTGCTGCCTTGCATTTTCACATATATTAATTTGACAGTTGCATTAAATCCTTGTGCTCTTACTCAAGAGAAAAAACGTGTACAGTTTGCCTTCCCTGTAGCACTGATTATTCAGTGTAGCTATAGCATGGCCTTGTGTCTCTACATTATGTGCTATTAATCTTCTCTGGCTGTCTGCCTGTGGAACTCTTTTCCATACCTCTAATCGCCTTTAGCTCTCCAGACACCTCTGTTTCTGCTGTACACTTCAGATAAGGAATAAATAAATAAATAAATGTGATAATCTATATTTACATACTATACAGAGAGAGAAAAAAAAAAGTAAAGATGACTGAAACTTCCCCTAAATCAATGCCATACACAGCCAGTGAAGGCTTATAAAACAAGACTTGTAGCAACCACTCAAAGTGGCTATTATACAATAAACAGAGAGGTGTTACAGCAGCCTGTCCAAGAAGAAGATTTAGCAGTTATTTCAGAATCACTCCAGAAACATTCAACCTGGCGTGATGCAACATTAACAAAGGAGGCAAATACAATGCTACAATGTATTGCTACAGGCACACAATGTACATCAAAAGGCTGATGGTTAAATTACTAAACAAAGTGCTCCATGTAGACCAAAAATAGAGTCTTTTCCATACTTGGAATAAGTTGTACATAGTAAGTAATTACCTGCAGGTTACGCCCTTTATTGCTTCTTATTATGCGAGTCCTTTTCTTCCCCATAACTATATCAATCCAGTGAACATATTATTCATAGCAATGGTTCTCTGCAAACAATTTTTAGGACAATGTTGGTTTTATTTCTAAGCTGTTCATTGGCTGAAAGTACAGAATGAATGAAACAAGAGCCCTGCTTTTCTCCCCTTTGAATTTCTTAATTAAGCAGGTCACCGATGCACCTTAAGTTCGTAACCTCAAAGATAAGGGTGTAGCTGAAGGTCTCTTCTCCTGTACTGCTCAAGCAGCCATGGCTTCCTTCTCTTCAAAAAAATGCTTTGGAAACAAGCCCAGGTCATTTCTCTTATCAGAAAGAAATATGTATCGCATTGTTCAAAGGAGAAATAAATAATATAAAGATATGGTTGAAAATAAACAGTTCAAATTTAACTGAATATAAAGCAAAGCGAGGTGGTGGAGATCACTTTTAAACCAGAGTCCGAAAAAATTAAGCCCATTTGAAGGAAGACTTTTCCTCTCAGTGACACTGCTCCAGCTCAAAAGCTGGTGTAACAGATTGCTCTGTATAGGACACATGTAACTAGAAACAACATGAAGCCTAAGTATTTCCAACCCTGAATGTTAACAAGGCATACAACTGATCTAAAAAAATCATCATCTACAAGAAATTCTTCTTTTTTAAAACAAATACATACATTTGAATTCTTGTTTGCCATTTCATTTATGAGACTTTAGGAAGTGAAAAATATATTCATAACTTTCTGCACCAGTATGGGAAAGTGAGTAATCAAAGACACACACAAATATACCATAGAATCATCAAATAATTTGGCTTGGAATGGACCTTAAAACCCTTGCTGTTCCAACCCTCTACCATGGACAGGGACAACTCCCATGGGATTAGGATTCTCAAAGCCCAATACAACCTGGTTTTGAACACCTCCAGGGATGAGGCAGACACCACTTCTCTGGGAAACCTGTGCCAGGGCCTCCCCACCCTCACAGGAAAATATTTCTTCCTAAGACATCTCAATCTCCTCTCTTTCAGCTTAAATCCCTCATCCTATCCCTGTACTTTTCCCTGATCGAGAGACCCCAGTTTTCCCCGAGCCCCTTTCAGTACTGCAAGGCTTCTCTAAGGTCTCCTTGAAGCCTTCTCTTCGCCAGGCTGAACAATCCCAGCTCTCTCAGCCAGTCCTCAGATTAAAGGACTCAGATGATTTCCACGAACTCCTCTGGACTTGCTCCAACAGATCCATGTGCTGTGGGTCCAAAACTGAACCCAGCGCTCCAGGTGAGGTCTCACGAGAGCAGAGTAGAGGGGCAGAATCTCCTCCCTTGACCTGTGGCACATTAGGTTTACAGGACATGGCAAGACCTTTCTTTTCCTGTTTATCATGGGAAGATTTTACTAAACTAGCAGGAATACTGAAAACTGAATGGCAAAAACTGATGCTGAATGGGAAAGAGAGGAAAAAAAAGAGGACCTAGAACAAACAGTTGCCATTTGAGGGCTTAAAAATCCCTTTTTGGGCCTCTCCCCAACATTACCCATGGAAGTACTATGCCATCTCTGCTCCTTGCACGCTTCCAAACCTACATAACTAGTCTTTATCTTTAAGACCTCCTAAAAGCTGATGAACCATCGGACTGAAGAGCAACAGCCATTTGTGGTGGATTTATGAAATACACTAACGAATTATGCAGCATCTTAGAAAAAACAAGAAGAATTATATAGGTATTTGCACTTCATCTTAACAGCCTCAAGAAGGGTCCCTTGGGGAAAAGTCCAGGTAGTGGTCTACTGCTAAGATAGAAACAAGGCAGAAATTTAGAGCGGAGAGTAGGCTCAAAGTTTTGAAAAACATAAAAGATTAGGATTACTTTTAATTCCAGCGTGATGGAGAAAAGGCTAGAGTATTTATAAATGCAGCGATATACTTCCTAAGTGCAAATGAATTGTTAGATTTAGCTTTCTTCAGGGATTCATGAAATTAGGTTCAAATAGAAGAAAACTGGCATGTGAACACTGTTATTTCTTACAATAAATGAACAGTGAAAAAAGTACACTGGTATAAGAGAAAGCGTGTCTCATTCAGTATGCTGATGAGCAATACACTCAGCTGTGCCCAGGGGAAAAAAATACAAACTAAAAAACTTTCCTCCTTTTTTTATGATTTATCTTCATGGCTGGAAGAGCCAGCAACTGCATTTGTCCTCAAAACTGGGGTTTCAAGAAGAGCACTCCTGCTCCCTCTGGACTCTGCTGGCTCCACTGTGATTGCTTTCATGAAAGCTATGGAGCCTTCGAAAGCTAAGGAGCCTTCTAACAACACATCAAAGTTTGCCAGCCAGAATTGATTTGGAATGCTGTTTTTCACCCGGAGTCAACAGATCTGCCTTGTCTCCACTAGAAGTGGTTTATCAGCTCTGGAGGTGTGTTCCTCCAAAATAAGATTTGGAGGGATTTAAAGGAGGCGTAGATGTGGCTCTTAGGGACATAGTTTAGTTGTGGGGTTGGCAGTGCTGAGTTTATGCTTAGACTTGATGGTCTTAAAGGTCTTTTCCAACCTGAATGGTTCTGTGATGCTGTGATTCTGTAACAGCGGTTCCACCAGCACAGCTGACAGCTGAATTGCACCCATTTGCTAGTTGGCAATCACTTTGGAAACCTCAAAAATGGAATAGTCCTTTTCCTCAACTCTATGCTAAGTTGTGCTGCTACTGCAGAACAAAGGGTGGTCGACAAGGCCTGCAGAAAATTCCCAGACTAAACCAATTTCATTAAGTTAGAGTTAAGCTTCTAAACAGTTGTTTATTGCTGAAGGGAAAAACCTTGAGACAATACTGGAGCTTTGTCAAAAAACACTGAAAAAACCTTGGGATTTGAAAGTTTGTATTGTAGTACAAAAGAAGAAAAACCCCAGAATGCCACACCACAGGTATTTCATGTATAACATTTGCTTCAAGCTCTGCCTGAGCTGGAACACACGTATTAAATAGATGTTCAGCTTTGATACAAAAATTTTGAATAACAGAAGATCAGCCACATCCTCAACTCTGCTCCATAGTTGTTTTGGGACTTGCATCCTTATAAATGGGAATTAATTTGTACATCATTCCCTTTGGTGCTGTTCTCCCGTCTTTGCACACTGTACTATTTCCTGCCTTGTTCTGCCCTTAAGAAATTTTTTCTCCCAGACTCATTGGCTGAATACATTTTCTATCTCCATCTAAATCATGAAAAAGGATGTTTTTCTTCACAGATTTTGTTTTCAGACCATCTCCAAATCTTTTCTATTACCCTTAGATTTCCTAGATAAGATTCTATTTGGGAAAAAAAAAACAACCCATCCCTCCTCAAATTGAACAAGTAACCTTTGCAGCCTTTATATACTCTGAAAAATCCTTCTTCGCCCTGAACTCCAAGGTGGCAACCTCTGGCCTTTACTGTGAGTCTACAACTGCTTGATGCTTTTAATTAAAGACCAAACTCCTGGAATCAAAGGACAACAAAAATCTCAGCCACCAGAAGAGATTTCACCCTCATAGTAAGCAATAAGACTTCAGCAAATGATCCAAACACTACAAAAATACAGCCTAACATGAAATTGTTTCATGATTTTAGACAGCTGGATCATATTTGGATGGCATAAGACTAGGAGAAGAGCAGGAACCTCCATCAGGTGGAGGCTTACCATCATCTCCTGGAGCACAGTGGTAGGAGATTCCTAGCAAACCTTGCAACTCACCCTTCAGCAACCAAGGTCTGAAGCAGAAATTCTTCCTGTCCTTGCCTACTAAAGGAGACGGAACGTTAAAGGAGAAGCTAGAAATCATCTCTGTTTCTACATGGAACGTGTTTCAAGAGATTGGCTTAAATCCTCTCCAGTTCTAATAATCTTACTATCTAAAAGAATTTCCTCAAGCAGAAGTAAACTCAAGAAAGAAAACTCTATAGACAACATGAACCGTTAAGATTAAATATCTGGCTATACTTTCCTGAGAGCCCTTCACAATCTGTAGAAGACAGAATCTATTCTGAAAGAACAAAGTAACCAGCAAACTCTTCTGAAAGGGCTTCCTAGCCCAGAAATAAAGGAGGGACATTTGAAAATACCCAGGTGTCCCCAGGCACATGTTCTCCAGCTCAGGACTCTGTATATCATGAACACTGATCAGCTGCAGCTCAGAGCTGAGCCAGTTGAAACAATCAAGGCACTGTACTGAATGAGAAAAGGATTTTGGCTGAAAATGTCACTGGGTAAACAGATAACTCTTACATCAGTTCCATATCAGGGCTTGGAACAGGCTTCAGCTCTGTGTGTTGCCAGCTAATGCCTTTCTATCCCCAGCAAAGGGAGATTCAAGCCACTTCATGGGAAATTTTTCCATTCGATCGCTGCCTGAAGGCTGACAGTCAAGTCAACAGTTTAAAAAATGTTAAAAAGAGAAAAATCCCAACAATTTACACAGCAATAAATAATTGAAAGTAGCCAAACAAACCTTTTCTCACTTTCACAAAGCAAACTTTTACCCCTGGTAGAAGCACAAAGCTCTGCAGGGCACGGGGTACTCAGACAACCGCTGAGCAGCTGGGCAAGTGAGAGATTGCACTACTTACCAATTTCATGTAAACTCGACGTAACAGCACTATTAGGTTTATACTATGTATCAGTAAAAATACTAATTACAGAGGCCCAGACTTGAAGAAGTTTCTCAGAAGAAAATGCCTACAGCTAGCACGTAGAAGGAGCGTGCTTTACAGGGATACACACTCCCTGCTAAACAGAAACAAACATGCACAGTTATTATCATTTAGAAAAGACAAAAGCTGCCAAAGACAACAAAATGCCATCAGTGCTCAGAAAAGAGCCCTTTATTGCTTGCTACTAATTGCGAGGAGAAAGAATTTGCAGATATTTTGAAGCAGCTGCTATCTTGTCCTTAAAAACTTCTTCCACTTGGAAAGGAAGATTTTCATTTTAACAGCCTCCTGAAGCTTTTATAACTTTGCTACCATCCAGGGCCATTCAGATGTGTTGTTTCTGTATTGATTTTATTGTGAAGTTCAGCAAAGATGTCTAAGAAGCTGAGAGAAAAGCCTGTCGAGCCTGTAACTAGAGAAATTACTATTTAAGTCTCAGCAATTTCTGTTAAATTAAAGGTTACTTCTGCCCCCAACATACACTGGCCTTGTTAATTTTACTGGTAAAAATCTATACAGACTCAATTGCTCAGGAGACTGCAACTTGGTGCTTTGAAGCGACAGGTTCCAGCTGCTGTAAATCATCCCTGGAATGAAGCTGATTTACATTAGTTGAAAATCTGGCCTGCTGCATCTAAAAACTCCCCATCTGGTTTAATCAGTCCCCCTTCTGGAAAGCCCTAAGGACCATCATTTCAACCTACATTTGCCTCTCAGACCTGTTTAATGTTGATGTTGGGCATATAGCAAGGATTATCCCACCCATCACTGGGTGCTGTCTCATTGATGGGTGAACTTGCTGAATGAGGCTCAGTGCCCACATGGTTTGCAATACCCTGCAGAGTGCTTTATTTCAGAGGTTTTCCCAGCTAAACATCTTTCTTTTGAGGTATTGATCCTGCTTTTATCAGCCAATAAGACTGGCAGCTGTTGCTGTGTGCACCTAAATGTTAAGAGCTGGCATCATTGTATATGTGGCATTAGATGAGAAAAAAACAAACAACAATAAAAGCACCTGGCCACACTTTCTTTTGTGGAAAGATTTCACTTAACTGTGCTGTCATTTTTCTTTTGTGGGCAATAGCATCTGTTTTGCTGTCTCTAGATTTCAATTAATATTGGCCATGAGAGTAAACATCAAGAGAAGTTTTGCTTGAGCAAGGGGCAAGCAAAGTTAAGGTCTCTTCTGAATCAGCTGAAGGGAAAGACAGATCCAAAGATACATCAAGGCTTGGGAGACGGAGTTTAGTTCTTTGCTCTGTCACAGAATCTGCTCAGGTACCTAAATTAGCTCAGGTCAGATTCAAGATGGTATGTAAGTGACTACAGAGGGGAGGAGGCAGAATGGTAATACGGAAAAAGCTTACACGCAGGTACTTCAAGCTCCCTGTTACCAAACTTTGACAAGCATCAAAATCACAGTCATTAAAGGATGCAACCTGGGACATTCAGGTCCCATTCCTACACCTGCCCAAGGGGATTCAGATGCATCTGCCATTCCACTGGAGTGCGTGAACCATCTCCATCCAGAGCGACTGAGGAGGGGGATCCCAACAACTATCGCTCAGCTGCATCCTTGTGCAAAAATCAGTTTGGCAATTGTTTGTAAGGAGGCTGTATCCCTACTACTGTAGTTAGGGTATTCATCAGAATGCACCAAAGCAGGTCCTGATTCACACCGATAATGCATTTATATTCCCCGTACGCTATCCCCAGGCAACATGCTGAAAAGCTAAGCTCCCTCCTACTGCTTGCCTTGCTCTCAAATTATGCAGGGAACAGCTTCAGTGTGGGAAGGCAAGGAAAGGGAGATTAAACACAGATCTTTCTGAAAACATAGCAGACCACTAAAGCACTGTGAAGAGAGTAAGCCCTCTCTTCCTCCAGTATTTTCAGAGAGCTGATGGAATCAGAGAGCTGATAGAACCCTACTAAGCACTGGGAATGTGGTGGGACACCAATCTAGAACAGAGCATGGCTGATGTTCCAAACCCAAAACTCCTCTTTGAAAAATCTGAATAAGGTAGCCAAGGTGCACGGTCTCACATCAACTCTTGCTCACAGCGTTTCTTAGCCAGAAAGCTCAGCTCGCAGACCCAAAAGAACTGATTAAGGCGGCTTCTTTCTTACTAAACTGGCTATTCTGTTTTGGAGGAGGGTCTTTCAGTACCTGCACTGAAATTAAGAGGGGTAAATTCAAAAGCAGTGTTTATTTTGGGCACAGCCAAAATAAAAAAAATATCAGATATTCTGGTGCACTCTGAGTCCCAACTTCTCAAAGCTACAAAAACACTTCTTGATCTGTTCACAGTCTGATACCTGAACACAGAAAAGACAGCAAAACAAAACTGCCACACAACTCAGATTCAATTGCATATACCATAGGGCCGAGAAAAAGAGATACAGGGAGATAAGTCAGAGAGAGAGAGAAAAATAAAGAAGTATTGGGGAAAGAGAAAAATAGTCACCACTCCATAGGGGCATGGCAGTGCCTCTGGAAGACGTGGTTTTCAGGAGCACACCATTCTGTAGTTTTGTAGCACAATTCAGACCAATTCCACGGAGTAGTGGTTCCACTCGTACCTTCTAAGGAGGGTCTATTTATAGGGCAAGTCCATGCCCCAGCAGCATATGAAGGGTGGTCTTGCTGTGCATGCGCAGAAGCTCCTTCAAGAAGCTTCTGGATCTAAGGCTCCAGAGCAAGCAGGTCTGTGTGGGGCAGGGGTAGCATCTCCTCCCCCTGCCCTGTGGCAGTGAGGGGAAACCTGAACCCAGACAATGTTTAAGAAACACAGTGTTTGAGACACAACAAATAAAAGTGGACTCAGACAATGTTTATAAGTAGAGTCAGTCTTTACAGTGCTACAGTACTGTAATTCTTTATCAGATTTGGCCTTTAGCACTTCAGCTCTCCATCTGCAATATCAGGATAAAAGCATTTCCCTGTTTTGTAGCTCATTTTCATACTCATTTGTAATTACTACAGAAAGATATTCAACACTGCATCACCTTCCCAGAGGAGTTACAAACGTAGTTAAGCAGGAACAAAGGAAAATATGGCTGCTTTTAATCTGATTTTATGAACTTGACACATCATTGTAAGGAATTGGTTAGAGGTTAAATGACATTTTCCTTTTGGTTGTAGGAACATAACTATATTTCTTACAGCCCTGTACTGCCAGCCACACTGCTCACGACTTCACTGTTACTAGTGCCCAGGAGAGCCATCATATGGGAATTCAGGTGGGATTAACCCCACTGGATACCAATTAGCTCTTCCCACCACATGATCTATCAGAGGCTATCAGAAACTCTGATTTTCTTGCTATGCCACACTGTGAACTTCAGTAGCTCAGGAATTATTACTCAGGTGTTGAAATGTCTCTCTGTCCCAGGGGTAAAACTACATACCATCATCTTATTATCTGTCCCTAAAGATGTCAGCTCTGTTCATTCAACTGAGCCCACATGTCATGTGAAAGATGTGGAGCAAATACCTGAAATTGTTACTCTCCTTGGCTCTCCCTCTGAGCAGGCCACTCCTATGTAGGATGCTGGTCCTCCTAGACCACCCATGTTAAATTTGGACCACATGGCTACAGTCTGTGTTGAAGCTCCAGCGCAGATTCAGCAATTAGTTTTCAACCAGGCATTAGGAACCCAGTCAGCTTGAACCAGCTGCTAAACCACACAGCAGCAAGGCTGGGTTTAAAAGCAGGAACATGCTTGCATATGGGCAGCAAACCAAAACTCTCCTGTACTGGGCACACAGACGTAACATCAGTTGTCTGCAATGAATCTTATGTATGAGCCTTGAAGTACCTGAGCCATACAAGGTGGTTATGAAAATTAAAATGGAGTTCTTAAACTTGAAGGGAATTATCAAAATATTACCCTTCTATTGAGAATTTGTGGTATCTCTGAGCCTTCCTGTTTTTAAGGTCTCCCTCAATATATACCAGAGCAGGGTGCTAAAAGTGATGATAATTAAAATAACCCAGTAATTCAGTTGGTGTCTTTGCCATTCTGACTTCTGAGGGAAGACAAGCCCCTTACTTTCCCCTTTGACTCTGGGCACTGTGGCACAGTCAGAATGTGCTCCTGGCATGATTCCTTCCCTGTGCACATCACCTTCACTGACAGAACAATGTGACACATTAGACTCTGAGCTGCAGCAGCTGTGATCCAGGCCACTCTTTTAGTCAGCTATCAGCATGAGAAGCCTCGCAGACAGAGGGAGCACATGGAGGAGGCTATAAGGGCTTAATCCCACCTCAGTGAGATTCACCCTTCTGTCAGGGAGTCCTGCATGCTGCAAATGAAATTTTCATTAAATACTGAGTAAGGCTCATTAACGTCTCCCTAAGCAAATGACAGCACTGGGGAGCGAGTGGTGCCTCCATTCCATCACCTTCTCCCACCAGCCCCAGCGCCATACATACCGCTGTATGCTTATCATAATCATAGAATGGTTTGGGTTGGAACGGACTTTAAAGCCCATCCAGTTCCAACCACCCTGCCGTGGACAGGGACATCTCCCACTGGATCAGGCTGCTCAAGGCCCCATCCAACCTGACCTTGAACACCTCCAGGGAGGGGGCATCCACAAATTCCCAGGGCAACCTGGGCCAGAGCCTCCCCACCCTCATCATGAAGAATTTCTTCCTAATGTCTAATCTAAATCTTCCCCCTTCATATTTAAAGCTCTTCCCCCTCATTACTACAGGCCCTTGTAAAAATGTCCCTCCCCAGCTTTCTTATTGGTTACCTTCAGGTACTGAAAGGTCTCTATAATGTCTTCCAAGAGTCTTCTCTTATGTCACAGGACAGTTTGTTCCCGGTGAACAAAGGGCATCCCACCTGGCAGACTGATAAATCATGAATCATTTGTCATTGTTAGAGAAACACTCATTCTTACTGAAAATAGATATTTTGAGGGTCTGAAAGAAGTTATTTGGACTCTATGGGCAAACAGCAAGGCTTTCTTTATCCTATGGGAGCATGTAATGTATTAGGTGATGCCTATGGCTGAGATAAAATACTCAGTGTTAGAAAAAAAAGAGTTGTTCATAGGTGTTAAATCCTTTCCTTCTGTCTCTTTCTTTCTTTCCTTATTCTCACTTCAGAGACGAAAGACAGCTTTTACAGCTGGAAGACAGAGGCTTGCATGTTAATAGCCACAGTGAAGGTCAGTAAGTCTGCCTCTCTCGGGTAACGGCTCAGTACATTGGATCTCATTTCATTTTATTACAATGGCAGAAACAGGACTGATCAGCAGTGTCATATTTCCTTTTCTTCAGCATAAAAGATGAAGTGATTGTTCCATGAGACAGCAGTGGGGGAAGAAAACCAGGAGAGGAGCAATGCATCCAGCAATGTATTCATCACTCTTGTGCCTGTGGTTTGTCTTTCCTCAGTTCTTTCCTAATGATAACACTGATGACTCCAGGTAACCCCTTTGGGGTTTTGCAGTGTTGCTCCAATATATTTTGAGGTCCCTTTTATACTTCTATGCAGATATCTGCATAACTAGAATCTTCTGCATGGGAATACTGGGGAAATTTATACTTAATATTTCTGCCCTGGGCACACCTCCACTGTCCACCAAGAGGAGGTCTTGACTTCTCTGCTCTCATTTGTGCAAGACTGCATTGGACATGTCACTGACTGACTCTCCAGGGATGAGAAGGAAGAATTTTGCCTCACAGAGGCCACAAAGGCTTTCCAAATTTTTCAGGTTAAAATAAAGCAGGGGAGGCCCTGCATGAGTTAGGCCAAAGGAACCGGGATAGTGACTGGAGGAGTCAACTCCACTAATATGCTTGAGTGGTTCCTTAACATCTGCGTACCATGCCATATTTCTGTGTTGCAGAGGCCTAGTATCCACATTTAACAGCATTGAAGCAGAAATTAAATGACCAGACCAGGAGACTTAGAGGAAGCTTGCAATGTAGAAAGACTTGAAAAATATTTCTGAAATGTGAGGTTAATTAATTTCCCACTGGGCTCTTTTCCTCACTGATTCCCTAATCATCTTCTGAAAGGCCTTCTGCTCTTCACTCCTATGCTGTACCACTGCTCCTGAGACAAACACTATATGGTCTCTGCTCCTGTTTTTCTCTCAGACTATTGAGCAAGAGGCAAAGACCTCAGGCAGTGTCACTTATTGGCTTGGCCTTTCTGACGACAAAGAAAGAACTGTGGTCCCTGGAGAAGAGCAATTATTGTTGACAAAAAACAGATTGGCCTCAAAGCAGAGTACACTAACTTTCCTCTGTATACTCCTTAACATTTCCTAGCATCGACTTCGTGCATGTTAACAAGACTATTAGAAACATAATAGGGATGCTGCTAATAATCCCACACTGGTGTTCATTCAAAACTAATCAGACAGAATTAAATCTTCTCCCTAACACCAATGTAGAGCTCACAAGCTGCTCCTTAGAGCAGCAGGCACTAATTTTGCCCATAAGGGGCTGTCTTTCCTACTGCTGCTGCAAGAGGGTGCGTATCAAAGGAAACAGGTAGTTGTAGACAAGCTCTATTTCTTCCCCTCAGCTTACAGAAGAAGCAGATTTATACATACCCTGGCCTTTTCCATCCTTCCTGGCTCATGCCCACCTTTATGCTACAGCGGAGTAAGGAAAACAAAGGGATGGATTCGCTACTGGTGTAAATGAGCCAAGGTAAAGGTTTTGACCAAATATTCAACTTGCCTGTGAGTCTAAGAGGCAGTACATGTTTTCCACTGCTACTTTTTGGAGCTTTGTGCTCCAAGTTCCCATCCACAATTTTCTCTCTCCTGTTCTATCAAAGGCTTGAGAACAGTTCCTCAGGGGTATCTACATGGTGCAATGAAGTGTTCTGCAAGGATAACAAAGTTATCCTTGAACTAATTGAGTTATTAGGAACAGAACAGCTACATCATAAAGCTACTCTGCCAGGGTGGTTGTGCTGAGTGAAGCAGGATTTATGGACCCAACTGGCATGCCATGACAATAGAGTCTGGCACCATCTTGTGCAGAGCTGGCTCTTGTGTCCTTGTGCTGCCATGCCATGTCCCATCAAAGCCCTTGAGCAGCTGAATCCCTTCAAGCTGTCAAGCCCTTTCACCTGATTGCGCTCTGTTTGTCTTTCCAGAAGAGTGTTGGTCTGTTGAAGGACAGACAGATGTGATACAGGGAAATCTCTGCCTGGAAGCAGGGAGGCAGCTGGAAGTCAGGACACTGAGGACATTTAAAATGATGCAAAACACTTGTGTTCAGGCACCTACCCACTGCCCAAAGATGGGGAGTTTTCAGATGTTCAGTGTACTCAAGGTAATGGGAATCCAAACTTCAAATTCTGTCTGTCTCTGCTAACTTGCGTGACAGTCTTACAGCAAAAGATCATAGAATCATGCAATGTTTTGAATTGGAAGTGACCTCAAAACCCATCCTGTTCCAACCCCCTGCCATGGGCAGGGACACCTCCCACTAGACCAGGCTGCTCAAGGCCCCATCCAACCTGGCCTTGTACATCTCCAGGGATGGGGCAGCCATGACTTCTCTGGGCAACCTGTTCCAATGCCTCACCACCCTCATTGCAAAGAATTTCTTTATAATGTCTAATTTAAATCTTCCTCCGTCAAATTTAAAGCCATTCCCTCTAATGCTGTCACTGCAGGCCCTTGCAAAATGTCCCTTCCCAGCTTTCCTGTAGCCTCCTTCAGGTACCGGAAGGCCACTATAGGATTTCCCTGGAGACTTATCTTATAAGGATACTCTAGAGGAAGGGAGAGAGGATGCTATTTAAGTTTGTGAGCTTTATCAAAGCTGCTGGCAGAGAGGCCAGCATAGGGAGGTGCATGCATGTTTCTATGAGTGAGTGATAACTTTTACTCAGCAAGAGCATCATCAGAGAAGTGAGAGCTTTTCCAAGAAGTGACCACTGCAACGACTGCTGACTGTGCTGAAGGGGTCACCCAAAAGCCTGGTGTGGTGAGTTTGCTCACCAGGAACTGCAGCAGGACCCAGCTGCTTGTACATCACAAACCCCTGCACCATAATTAGCACTTTTAAGTTATTAGCCACCTGGGAAGGAATTAAACTGTGGCCTGAAAAGGAATAATTCAATGCAAAATACCAAAGCCTGCAGGCTTCCCCTCACCTTGGTTGCTTCTGCAGAGTTGTTCTGGGGTGCATGCACACCAGAGCAGCCGTAACTGTGGGAAAGAGAGGGTTTACACCACCACTGGGAATTATGCTGGTGTATCATCTCCTTCACAATGTGATTCTGCTTTCTTTTTTTTTTTTTTTTCTGTAGGACTGGGAAACATTGATTATACATTCCTACTGTGTTTTGCCGCTGCTAAAATGCAAGCTACAATTTTTGACCCAAAAATGCAGTGTTTCTGAATTATTGAGCCCAGAAGAGCCCCAGAGGGGCACTGCTGAGCATTCTTTTTTATTCTAGATTGTTTGCATTGCTCCCCAAGACCAGTCAGATAGATCCAACACATCCCTGACACAGCAATTTGTTGCTGTTTAGATTTTTTTAATAAACTGACCTGCACATGCACCCCCAAAATCTCATCAACTTTTATTAAGTTATTCCTAACCCAAAGAATTAAATAGCTCTTTTTTTTTTTCACCAGATTCCAGTTACTTGTGTTGTATCAGCAACAGCAGGAAACAGAGAAGTTACCCTGTGCAGATGTTGAGCAGCAACAGCATCTGCTGCTGAGAGCAGCCCTAGGCAGTTGCTGCAGGCAGAGCGGGGAGGTAGTGAGCAGTAGGTCCTCTCTGGCCATTATCCCTGAGTTTCCTTCCCATTCCAGCCAGGGAAGAAATGCTGGAATAGGCATTGTCCTGCCTCTGGGAAGCCACAGGTATTCCCTGTTTACGGGCAGACTTGGTAAAAGCCAGGGATTTCCACACAGCTGTGCTGCACTGCTGGGCTTCTGTTCACACTGACCCTGATCCAAATCTCTCACTGAAGCCAATAACAATTTTTTCCAGTAACAGCACAGCATTTTGGATGTGGCCCATTACAGACAGCAGCACTGGCTGCAGCCAGAGTCTTGCCTTGTGTTTTGCAGGCAATGGGAATAGATTATCCCAGTTATTCTTTCTGGCCATAAAATGAATGCAATAACTTCTTCTGATATTCCTTGCCTATCTCTAACGGACAGTATTCTTCTGCTCTGTTCCTTACCAAGTTTTCTGGAAAAATTTTTCTCACTGAAATGTTCTCATTGGGATGCTTAGACATCAACACATTTAAATCCAAGGGATCCTGAAGGGGTTAGCCAGAGGTGATTACCTCTCAAATGATGTTGTATTATAATTGCTCAGGATATCAGCTTAAATGAAATCATCTGCACAGGAGAGAAGAAACAGTAAGGCTAAAGAAGGAAATCACTGCTATAATTACTCGAGTATTTCTCTTTGAGGTATTAAAAAGAAATGTTTATAACAGAAAAAGCCTGGAGAGGACAACATGTGGCAACTACAGACTGTCTGGCACAGCCTCTTACCTTATATTAGCCGTAACAAGCTTCCTGAACATTACTTGTGTATAAATGTGGGCTAAGAGTAGAAGGAAAGAGGTAGGTAGAAAATAGTCCAGAGTGAGCACCTAGCTAAAACAATTTGTAATTACTTATAAAAGTAAAGAGATAGCAGCCAGCACTAGAGCCATCAGCACAGGAAAAACCTGGACCTGTTGGAACAGGTCCAGAGTACGGGCTCAAAAATGATCAAAGGCCTGAAACATCTTCCCTAGAAAGAGAGGCTGAAAAATTTGGGTTTGTTCACCCTCGAGAAGAGAAGACTCTGAGGAGACCTTATTGCAACCTTTCAATATTTAAGGGGCTGATAAGAAAGATGAGGGAAAACTTTTTAGCAGCACCTGTAGCAATAGGACAAGGGGTGATGGTTTTAAACTGAAAAGGAGGGGTTTAGGCTCGATATTAAGAAGACATTCTTTTCACTGAGTGTGGGGAGGCACTGGCACAGGTTGCCCAGAGAGCTGGTGGATGCCCCATCCCTGGAAACATTCAAGGTCGTGCTGGATGGGGCTCTGAACAACTTGATCTGGTTGAAGATGTCCCTGCTCACTGCAGTGGGGGTGGATTGGATGACCTTCATGTCCCCTTCCAACCCAAACTATTCTATGATATGATACAGGTACTCTCCTTTTGCTGCTGAAGCCTTTCAAGCCCTGCTGTCGACGTCATAGTGGCACAATCAAACTCACAGCCACAGGGTAAGAAGAATAGCAGACATCCCCTAAAAACAACCACCTTGCTTTTTTCCTTTGATCATTTTTGCCCTTCTCCCTGTCAGATTGTCCTGAACTAAAAACCGGTCTGCAATACTCACAGCTAGAGCAGCCTCCATATTCTAAACAGCATGATGCCAAGCAAAGTTCTCACATTTCCTCTCCAGCTCTCTTACTGTTTCCAGGAATATGCTTTATGGGAAACTAATCGGAGAAATGCAGTAACTGCGGATTTAATATTTCCAAACCTCTTGTGCTTTAACATGCAGGTACATAACTGTGTGAATCTCACTAAGAAAACAGCCATTATTAAAAATAAACCTAATAACCCAAGGGAAGTTTTCCTGGTCTAAGGCCCTCCTGAACCTGATGGACACTACCAGAGCAGACATCAGGTTGTCTCAGGCAGTAAGCAGAGCCCTGAGGGATTCACTCTTTCACAGTCTCTCTTGGTACAGAGGATTACAGAATTGCACTTTGTTTCTGGAGCATGTCAGTGTGCCAAGATCCTGAGGGGTAGGACACAAGAAGTTTCTGACTGAAATCTCAGCACCAGTGATGCTTTCAAGACATGAAAACCTCATGAACCAGCCAGAGAATTTCAAGGAAGCTACAAGGCAGATCTGTTTTAATCACTTCCTTCAGATTCTGTACAACATCCAGAAAAAGTTGTGACCAGTGACAGCAATGAGATTAGAAATTCCTTGTTTGCACGACAACTCCTTGTTTTGGCTCAAGCTGCTGCAGCTTTGAAACAGTAAATTCTCAAAGAAAACATGGCTGACAACACAGAAAAGACACCAGAAACTGATGACAGCCCAGGTGAGCATCGTTTTAAGAGCAGAGTGACTAATGATTACTGCCCAGCAAGGAGGTCACTCTGGCCTAATAGACGTGTCTGAGCTAGGTGGGGATTCAGGTGTGTCTAACACAGCAATCAGAGCTAATGAACCAGGGACTCAGACATAAACACAGACCTCAGTTTGCTTTGTGCATTTCTCTTTGTGGATTTAGAAGAATAGCACAGACTTGTTATTGCAGCACACTGAAAAACAGCCTGGATTTGTTTTGCCTCTGTGAATGACCCCCACGTACAGCTGCAGACCCGGAGGACTTCTGGGATCACAGCAGTATCTCTGCAAGTCAAGAACCTTGAACTGAAGAAGCTGGGCATGCATACCAGGTGATGAACAGCTGTGCTTCATTAGCAGCCCCCAATATCCTGATCAGAGAGGTGCCGGTATGTGATTAATAATTTAAAATTCTATTCCATTACAGTAATTTGATTTTTTTCTGGGGTGGGGGGCAGAGTTTCGTTTGTTTCAGAGAAGTCTCAGGAAAGACATTATAGCAGCCTTCCAGTACCTGAAAGAGAGCTGATGAGGGACTTCTTACAAGAACATAGACTGACAGGATAAGGGGCAAATGGCTTTAAATTAGAAGGGGGAAGATTTAGATTAGACATTAGGAAGGAATTTTTCACGATGAGGGTGGTGAGGCACTGGCACAGGTTGCCCAGTGAAGTGGTGGCTGCCCCATCCCTGGTGGTGTTCAAGGCCAAGTTGGATGGAACTTTGAGCACCTTGATCCATTGAAAGGTGTCCCTGACTATGGCAAGGGGGTGGAACTGGATGGGCTTTGAGGTGCTTTCCAACTCAAACCATTATATGATTTTATTTCAGCAGAAACAGTAGGTGGCAGCTTGCAGGGAAGCAGGAGAAATCCTCACAGCCATTCCAATGCAAAGCCGTATATTTAGGTTCAGTTCAGGAAGCACTGCGAACACTAAGGGCAAGTATTCTTCCGAGAAACAGAGCCATGCAAACCTGCACTCCTTTACAAATAAGACATATAATCAACTATAGCTTCCTCTCCCAGTAGGGATCCTCTGTATGCTTTCCTCTCTGTCTCTCATCACTTTCAAATCCTGCTCAGTTGCCATACATCAGGCTTCTCTAGAATTTTTCCGTGCTCTCCTGCCGTGCTTCTAAAGCACACAGTGCCCAGAGCAAACAGGCAAGATGGATTTGTTCCTCTGTGCCAGCTGTATTTAGTGCACAGATCCCATCCTGCTCTCAACACTGAGTCTTGCTTTTCTGCCCAGAAGCACCAGGAGCCGGAGCTTTCTCTAAAAATACACCTTCTTCAATGTATTTGTTTAACGTTATTATCTGGAATCGGAGTGCCGAAGATATAAATCTGAGAGTGTTTTCCTTACTAGTACTTGATTTGTATAAAAATTCCCAAATATTTATGAAGCCACAGAATGCTGGGCACTGCATATATACACAGAAAGAGAATCTGTACCTGAGCCAAACAGACAAGACACAGGGAGAAGAAAAGGAACGATTACCCCACTTTACAGAGACTTGGGAAGATTAGCGTGACTTGCCCAAGGTCATGCAGAAACTCTAGGGAGCTGAATTGAGACCATTGCAGTCTCAACACAAAATCTTAATTACCAAATCCAATTTTCTCCATTTCCTTGCATGTGTTTTTTTCATACATTAAAACACTTTGCATAACCCGCTTTTTTTCTGGGAAGAACAGCAAAAGCAAAGACTGCAAGTCACCCTTGTTAAACTAGGTTGCACAGCCAAACAAATTTAATATGATATCTCAGCAAGATTTTGCAACCTGCCTGCAACAAATAAAAGGACTTTCACCCTGAAAGCATGAGAGAGCTTGGGAGGATTCACTGAGAGAATTTAGCAAGGCTGTTAATGAAAGAGCTGAGCTGCAATATGTATATGCATGAGTTCATGTATTATTTAAACCATTCTGATCAGAATGAGCATTGTGAGCTCAGTACTGAAAGTGTCACTGGCATTCATGCATCAAATAACTTGCCCTCATAAAGATATAATAATGTGTTCATCAGTTTTGTTTGTACTCCCAAAGCAGTAATAGCCTAAACAGAAAATAACCTTATGTGTTGCAAAACACTCATAAATATAAATCTAATTATACCTTTCCTTGATATTATGAGCAAGAAATCATGATGTTCACTTAGCTATAACCTGTGACACCAAATGAGTTCCCAAGGGCCTTTGGAAAAGTCTCTGCTCTGTTCAAGCCTAGCCTGGGATTTTAGGGATTAAAATAAGTATAACTTTCTAAAGCTGGCCAGGATGCCTTGGTAACTTCCTGGTAGGTCCCCTCTCAGACAGATCATACTTTCAGTGAGTCTGTTGCAGCTCGCCCAGTACTTGCTACCATACATCTCTCTACAAACAGATAATTAAAATGCAGTGCTGATGGCTCCCTGGGAATATGTCCTGTCCTCAGTGGTCCCAAGGACAACTGTGCCACATGACATGGTGGGTAAAGAAAAAGACCATAGAAGGAAGAAAAATTGAGGGACAGCGTAGTTCTCAAGGCGCACCAAAAGCATCCCTGTCTACAGCCACACACACCTTGTCAAGGAAAAAAAGAAATAGTCAGATAAAATGAAATCAGGGTATAAAATAAACACAAAAACCATCCACAGGTTTCTTTATGGTATGTAAACAGTTGCCTCAGTGTAAGATCTCTGTACTAAATTGACTTCTGAGCTGTGATCTCAGTCTTTTGAGTTCTTTTTACCCTTTTACGTGTTGGTGAATTGTACTTTCATGTGGGAAACTTATGCGGCAGCCTGTTCTTGCTGGTAAAAGTGGCAAGACTCCCACTGGTTTCATTCAAAGTTTCAGGCTGTTAATGATGACTCAATCAATCAATCATCAGTCAAGACATGAGAAGCTGTAGAGAGAAGCAGAGCCAAAATTGGTCTCAAAATTCAGTGAGCTCATTTGTTCTTGTGTAGTTTCATCAGCTGAATCAGATATGATCTCTGGAGCACTGAGGAAAGATGCCTGTCTTGGTATTGGTAAGCACTGTCATTGGGTTATATCGCTGCATCTCCTGTATGTCACCAGTTTCAGAACACCATAACGCAACAGAGTGATGTGAGCTGAGCAGTAGGACAAGAACACATGAAGGAGGGGATTCTAGGACAGGAGTGTTTGTGCCCCTGTACTCGGCACTGGTGAGGCTGCACCTCAAGCACTGTGTTCAGTTCTGGGCCCCTCAGTACAAGAAGGTTATTGAAGTGTTGGAGCACGTCCAGAGAAGAGAGACGAGACTGGTGAAGGGGCTGGAGCACAAGTCCTATGAGGAATGGCTGAGGGAACTGAGGTTGTTTAGCTTGGAGAAGAGGAGGCTGAGGGGAGACCTCATCGCTCTCTATGGCTGCCTGAAAGGAGGCTGTGGCAGAGCGAGTGTTGATCTCTTCTCTCAAGTGACAGGTGATAGGACAAGAGGAAATTGCATAAGTTGCACCAGGAGAGGTTCAGACTGGATATAAGGAAGAGTTTCTTTACTGAAAGGGTGGTCAGGCACTGGAACAGGCTGCCCAGGCAGGTGTTTGAGTCACTATCCCTGGAGGTGTTTAAAAAACAGGTAAATGAGGTTTTGAGGGACATGGTTTAGCAGAGGATGGGTACGGTTGGTCTCGATCTCAAAGGTCTTTTCCAACTGGAAGATTCTATGATTTTATGATTATTTTACAGAAGGGCCCAAAACTGAACACAATATTTGAGGTATGGTTTCACCAGTGCCAAGTATAGGGGGAAAGGATATTACTAATAAGGTTATGCTCGCAGTAAATGCCAGACGCAATCACCTCCACAGTCTATGTTACTACTGGAAGGGATGGGAGAAAATTATGACTTCCATCTTTCTCTGAAAATATCTATTTGCAGTTGTCATGCTTTTCTCTTAAACCAAAACCTTGAAAATTATATTGAAGCAGCCTGTAAAGTTTGAGGGAGAAATACACAATAAATATTTATTTACTCTGCAACTGTGCTAGATCTATTAAATTTTCCTTCTTTAAGAGCTAAATAGTAATAGATTATGCAAAGATGTAAATGAGGTATTTATAGATAAGGTTGCTCTATAATACAAGAATGCTTAAAACTAAGTGAAAACAACCTAAACACTGGAAAGGTTTATTGCAGGTACTTTTAAGCTGGATATTGTTAAAACAGAAGTTTACTGAACAGAGAAAGATAGAACTGACATAAGCATTTCTACGTTGTTTTCTGCCTGCAGATTTACTGCTATGCAGAAGAGCTCGTAGTCATGAATATTTTAAGCTCAGAAGGGAAGAAGATTTAAAAACAGGAAGAAAAGAGGAATAAGAAAAGCTGTCCAGCACTCTGTATCTTCCTGGGTGGTGGTGTCTCTGTTGTTTCTCCCACCTCTGACATCCTAAATGTTCAAAACCAGAACGATAATCCAGATGCTGCTGTAATCAGATAAATGGCAGTAGCAGTGAAGCTGCTCGAAGAATGATGTGCTGTTTGTTTTGATCAAGGCGTTATGAGCTTTCCAGTTTCAATACGTCTTGGGCTTACATGCTGTATATGTTCGTAATTCCCATGTAGAAGAAAGACTTGCTTTTTTTTTGTCGTCCTTCTACTTTCCAAAAGAGAAAACTGACCATTGTTCTGTATGTACTAGTGTTTTGACAGGTATTCAAACTACATAGAAAGAGGAAGGTTTAGAATTATAGAACAGAATCATAAAAGGGACCTCAAAGCACATCCAGTTCCAACCCCCTGCTGTGGGCAGGGACACCTCCCACTGGATCTTGGTGCTCAAAGCTCCATCCAATCTGGCCTTGAACACCTTAAGGGATGGGGCATCCATAATTTCCTTGGGCAACCTGTGCAAGTGCCTCTCCACCCTCACAGGAAAACATTTCTTCCTAAGATCTCATCTCAGTCTCCCTTCTTTCAGCTTAAAATTTAAAGGGACTTAAGATGAAGGCTCAGGAACTTGTATGTGATGATCAGCTCGGCAATAAGCTTCCTTCAGGCAAAACATAATGACACAGCGTGAACACGTTTTCAGGGCTCAAGCACTACTTACATGGCTAATGAATGGTTTCTTTCCGCAGCAGCATCATCATCTCCTACTTCAGTCACGACTAAGAGCTCTCTCCTGAAGGACTGTGAATGAGGAAGGATGGCTGGAGAGCAAGAGCATCAGAAAGGGGAGAAGCACTTGGATGTGGGAACAAGGGTGAGTCATCAGAACTGGCGTAGAGAGGGACTTTAGGATCCCCATGGAATCAGCCAGTAATCTCCAGACAAACACACTCTGGCCACACAGGGTGATAAAGGAATTGAGGGTTGCATTGTTCGAGAGAATGCCCCTTTGAGAAGTGCATCACCAGGGAAGGGTGAAGGAACCTCTGAGTCTCAAAAAATAGGAGACAAATTTTCCTACCTCATCATGTATTAATTGTGCAAGACTTCGCTGATAGAAGATACTGGATATATGCAAAATCTTTCAGCAATTAAGCAGGGGCTTTTTTGACTGAAAAAAAAGAAAATCAAAACCACTGTAATTTGAGCTGTCAAGACTCTCTCACGAGGCAGCAGCGAGCAGCATTTAGGTTCTCCCAAGGCAAACATCTAGTAATTTATATATTTATTACCCTCTGAAAGGGCTTATCTCTGAGATGACTATAAATGAATCTAGATTAGACTTTTATAATGCAGATATTGAAATATACAGTGAATGTAGGTGACAGTAATCCTATTACTTTCCAAGAATCTGTGTGTTTATGCCCATGGTTTTAAGGACGTCATAGTATAGAAAGGTTTAACTTTTTAAGTACTCCTATAACTGAACAAAAGCTGGAGGTACTCAACACCTGAATGAATATTCACTTTAACGATGTGCAACAGTTTGAAAACACAAGTAAATAGTGGTTGAACTGTATACTGAGATAACAGAGACATCAGCCTCTTTCTGTTTTGCTGTTCCTTAAGAACATAAAGAATTGATTAGTTTGTTCCAGTTTGGCAAGAGTCAGTAATTCAATAATATGCCGTGTAATGATGAATACGTGAGCTGGTAAGAAATCAATGACAGACAGTGTAAAACTTTAAAAAGTTGGTGAATAATTTAGGGCTCTCCTTTAATTTTTTTTCCAGGCATGTTTTGAGTAGCTAAGCGTGTTTGGAGAGCCAGCCTTTTTCTCATGCTCTCCCTGCATTTCTTTCTTTATCTGGTGTAGGTAGGTGCATCTCAGCATGCAGGAGGAAGATTTAACATAGATGAGTCAGGATGGCTTAACAAGTTTCCCCCCCTCAACTCCTCAGATGACATCATTCCCCACCACAGATTATTTCTTTTCCCCCTGAAGTCAAGGCAAAATGGTTGAGCCTCAGCCTCATTCATTACTGCTTAAGCTGAGACACAACTCTTCAGGCCATCTTGGAGCATGCACGCATGCGGCTCAGTTAATACATAATAGCTTTAATGTGCTTCTGTAACTCAATCCCATCCTATGGCCTTACTCCAACACCAGCTGACATTATACTTCAGTAATTTAGTTCTTCATAGCTTCTCTGCTAGCTTTCATCCTGCTTTCGCTTAGGCAAAGCCAGTATGAAACTGCCCTTGACACAGCAGTATTGTTCTAGGGATATGCTTCTTTTTCACCCTGCACAAAGAGAAGAAGCAGCCCCAATATCAGCAATTGGAGCTGAATTAGATACAGTTACACTAATATAATGCTTTGTGCTTGTTATTTTATCCCTCATTTCTTTTTAACCTCTCTTGCCACTAGAACATTTTGCCCAGTATAAGCAGCTTCTCTGTTAAGAAATGTGTTTGCACAATTTATTAAAGTATTTCCACATCACGAATGCTAGAGTGGGCGGGGTCTTAGTAAATAAAATAGAACCTACAGTCAGCTTTTCTAAAGAGCTCAGCACATAATAGCTCACATCACTGTGTGTCTTTGAAAGCTGGACTGCCTTAAGGTGCCTATATGGGCCCAGGGTCTGAAGAAACTCAAATCCAGTATTTATTCTGAGGGTGCCTTAGCAAAAATAGAGCTCCTGCCTCTCTTGTAGAGGGGGGAGGAGAACTGAAGGGTGAGGAGGAAAGAGAAAGGCAAGATTGCCCTCTTTCCCCTATATTCCCTTTGTCTTTTACACATATCTGCAAAGGTTGCTGAGAAAAGAGCAGAGCAGGTCTGCTTTGGCAGGAAGCAGCTGTTCCAATTTTACATTCTCTTTTTTACATCAAGACCCTTGGGAAGACCCTGTCCTTCCCTTAGGCATAGCCCCTTCTCCTACTGTAACAGCACTTCCCTGCTAGAAATCTTCCTCAGTCCCTAAACAAGAGACAGGCCAAACCTTTGTAGAACAGTACAAAACTGAACTAGGATAAACTGATTTAATTGCTGAATATTTGGTGTAAGTTCCCCCCCCTCATTTTTACTTGAGGGGTTGAGAAGCACTGTAGAAGCTTCTATGTAAAATAAGGTACTTTGCTATGTGGTATTTGTCCTGTTAATCCCACCAACTTCACATAGAGCAGATTTATCACAATCATTTTACTTCTGGTCTGGTATTGCAAGAGGACCCAGTTCACGTGTAACTCGGTTCTGTCAGTGCTCTCTGTTGCTGTAGAAACAAAGTAGTGTTCTCTGCCTTCAAGAAGCAGCACTGCAGAGCTGCTGATTTTTCTAATAAGGTAAAAAAGAAAAAAGGATAAAAGACCCTTTTGATTGCACCTATCACTCTTTGTGTTGTAGGGCTGTAACAATAGGACTTTAATATCCCCTCTGAGATAAAAATATGACAAAGCAGGGCCTTCTCCATTGTATGAGGTTGAAGGAAGGTCTGAACTGTAAATCCCAGCAACATGGACATATAATGCTGGGCTTGGTTTCATGTTGGTGTGACCATGAAAAACTACAGTGAACCCTATAGAGTTATGCTGACATAAAAATTCCTTTGAGCAACGCTGGAATCCAACCAACTAACTCGCGTAAAGCTGCATCTGCTGTATATCCAGGCCCTAACCTTGAAGACCTCCTTGACACCATCTTGTCTGCCTCTGTGCTAGCTCAGATGTTTGGTGGTGTTCCTGTGTTGGATATAAGCATTTGCTTATGACTGGAGTTTTGTTAATAAAACACATCTTCACTTGATTCCTAGTTTTATTTTGTACTGCATATACTGGAAAACTGGATAATCAAGAAGTTTCCTAAGCTCAAACTGAAAATTTCTTAGAGTCATAGAACGGTTTGAGTTGGAAAGGACATTAAGGACCATTCAGCCACCCCTCCTGCCATGAGCACTGGATCAGGGTGCTCAAAGCTCCATCCAACCTGGCCTTGAACACCTTCAGGGATGGGGCAGCCATAACTTCCCTGGGCAACCCGTGCCAGGACCTTCCCACCCTCACAGAAAAACATTTCTGCGTAAGACCCCATTTAATCTCCTCTCTTTTAGCTTAAAACCATTCCCCCAGCCCTGTCTCTACACTCCCTGATCAAGAGTCACTCCCCAGCTTTCCTGTAGCCCCTTTCAGTACTGGAAGGTGCTTATTTAAGCAAATGCTTAAATGTTTAATACTAGAGTGCAGCTGTCTCCTTCCCTTCTCCTACCAAACATAGCAGCATAGCTACAGTTCCACCTATATGCACAAGGGGTTGGATATGTCCTTAGACAGACTTATGGTAGTTCAGAAAGCAAGATCAGCTCAAGCAGGAGATGCTTTAGAAATTATGATTTCTTTCTACATTCATACTTACATGGTTATACATACTTTAGAAAAAGCTCTCTAATTATCATATTTAATAATGACAACATGCAGGTGACATTAATCTAGAGAATTATCTAATTTTTAACCAAGAAAAAAACTGGGCAGCAAAGTCTTTCTCTCCCCCTTCACACGCTAACATTTGTTTTGTTGTGAATACTCTTATTTTTATAGAAATCTTAGGCTTTGGAGCCTGGTTCCTGTGCTTTGAGTGCTTGGAATGGACACCTCTGTAGCAACACAAAGACTGACTGGACAGTATTAATATGTTTGTTGTTGGTTTGTTTTTTGGGGTTTTTTTAATGGGCTTTTTTTTATGTTTTCACATATATTCTCCAATTGAAATGATTTACCATTCTAATGCTCAATTACTTGAAACCTAAGTGTTCGCATTATATAAGAATTTGAAAGATGATTATGACTGAACTCAAAATTGATATAATTTAATTGTTCTTTTCCAACCTTAGTAAAAACTAAAAACAACCCAAAAGGGAAAAGCATATGCAGTGGGAAAAGCACTTCTCTGCATTACAAGAATTCCTGGCGGGTGGTAGTGGGAGTAGTAAAGAAATGTGGCTGTTCAGCAAAGGAGCTCCAGCTGACAGCATTCATAGGCATCTGAAAGAAGATGAGACTTCATGAATCAAACTAAAGTGGAGCCCTGGGCCTACCCTGTAGCAGAGATTTAATGTTTCCCCAAAGGAATGTAAGAGCTTATGCTTTGCTGCTGTTTCCAAAGGAATTCCACTTTTCTCCACCCCTCACTGCATCCCACAGGCCAGGTTCCACAGACATGGTGCATTGCCAGCTCTGTGGTGAGTCTTCTGTCCCAGGAGCGTGGCAGAGAGGCCTGAGTGTCTGGGCTCCAGCTTGCATGGAGGCATCAAGCTGACATTGAATTGCCAGCTGCGTGTCTGCAGCACCACAGGGCTGTGAGAGGAGCCAGTCGGCTGCTGTTGCAGGAAACCTACACCGAGCTCAGGACTGCTGCAGCCACACCACTACAAGCCCTGCAGTCAGCTTATCTCGCTGTCTAGCAGCCACAACTGAGAGCACTGCAAATATCCCCAAGATGTTTACAGACCTGAGGGCCTTACAAGGGTAAAACAAAAGCAAAAAGCCCACTATTGAGCAGGGATATTCAGCGCTGTTTGGCTCCTTTCCTTCTTTATCTTTCCTCCTTATTTTCCGAGAAGGCTACAGCCTTCTGATTTGTGACCTTCATCATTTTGCTGTTCCATCTTATTATCCCAAAGTCCCACTGTTAGATCTTTATTCCACTTTCATTGCATAGCACCTGCACAATTTTTGAAAACAATTTTGAAAATTGAGGTGTCCTGTTTGTAACAGTCTCTATTTTGTGAAGCTGCATTATTTATTGCTGTTGTATCAGGACTTTCACATCTCACCAGTCTGCTGAACTGAAAGCAAGTTATGAAAGGCCATCAAGGACTTTGCAAAAATAAGTTATGTAGCCACACCAACCTAATGTCCATTTGAGGAGATTGGATTGGTTTTAGGCTCTTTAGAATGGTTTTAGTTTCTTTGGAATGACTTTTCTATATTCAGTGTTCAGGATGTTTGCACAGGGCAGTACCCTTCCTCAGTCTGCTGTCTGTAGCATTTTCTAATATAGTGATTTATTTGGGATACTCTGTACTCAGGATGAAGCTCTGCTTGCTCTGAAGTTAATGGGAATTTTACCTCAAACAGTATATTAACATCAAGTTCTGCTTTTGAAAGAGGGATTGTTGGTGCACAACAGTGTCTGTGTATTGGTTTTCACAGATGTGTAATCAGTTGAAGTTTTCTGTGGGGAGCAGAGCAACCTAACAGACAAAGGCTGTGCTCACATACAGATCTAGCAAAGCTGCCTTCCAGAAAGGCATTTTGTGAAATCAGGCACCAGGCTGTTTGCCCTTACACACCAAAACCTTCACCCAGAATGTGTGGTAACTCCCATCAAGACTTGGATCAACAACAATTCTAAGTTTATTTTTTTAATCTGAAGCCTCTAAAAATCTCCATAATAGGTTAGATGATACCAAGAGCTCTCATAGTATGTGTGAAACTGCTAACATTGTATTCTTGTTGCCAAATTGAACTGTTCTCAACTGAAACCAAACTGTTCCTGAACCAACAGAGAATGTTTCTTTCCATATTTAGCAATCAACTTTTTCTAAAATGTAATCATAAAAATAGACATCTGAAGATGATTTTTGGAACTTAGGCAAAAACTTACAAGCAGACACTTAAACACAAATATGGTCATTTGTGAGAATTCAAATTTAGAAATCTTTTATTGTCAGTCTCTGATGCCTAACACTTAAAATCTAAAAGAATTAATGATGACTATTCAGAATATTTGTATGAAATACTCATAGTAGTATGCAGCATGCTAGAGGGAAGCATAATCACTCTGTAGTTAAAAGCAGCAATGAAGTGTCAGTTTTGATGGAAAAGGCAGCTTTACTGTCTGCAGAAGATACAAGCAAAGATCTCAAAGTGTAGCCCAGTCTCTTGTGGCTTCTCATGATATTTTTAATACTGACTAAATCAAGGGACTGATTATGATTAATGCCCTTACAGGAAAGTATTGGTTTTGGTGAGAATTAGGTTAGAGAAGACTGTTAAAACTTTGGTTAAAAGCAGACCTGTGTTGCAAAATCACAGAATTATGGAATGGTTTGGGCTGGAAGGGACCTCAAAGCCCATCCAATTCCAACTCCCCTGACATGGGCAGGAACACCTCCCACTGGATCAGCTTACTCAAATCCCCATCCAACATGGCCTTGAACACCTACGGAATAGGGTAGCCATGACTTCTCTGGGCAACCTGGGCCAAGGCCTCACAGGAGAACATTTCTTCCTAAGATCTCACCTCAGTCTCCCCTCTTTCAGCTCAAAACTGTTCACCCTTGTCCTGTCCCTGTTCTCCTTGATCAAGAACCCCTTCCCGGCTTTCCTGGAGCCTCTTTCAGTACTGGAAGGCCACTCTAAAATCTCCCCAAAGCTTTCTCTTCTCCAGACTGAACCACCACAACTCTCTTAGCTTGTCCTCATATGGTAGGTTCTCCAGCCCTTGGACCACCTCTGTGGCCTCCTCTGGACTTGCTCCAACAGATGCCCTTCCTGTGTCAAGAACTCCAGAACCAAATGCAGTACTCCAGATGAGGTCTCATATAGAGTTTTCCAAAGACTGAGGTTATTCAGTGAAGTTCCACGTCTTTAAGCTGTGGCCAAAACCAACTTTGACACAGCCATTTATCCCCATTTGTCTCTTTCTCCAGCAGGAGCAGCAATTCTGCTTACAGCTGTTTCTGTGAGTTAGTGATTGCTCTGTTGGTGATCTCAGTGTTGGTAACATGGTTATGTAATACAGTGCCCACCTAAAAGTAATTTCATATTTATCTTAACCTATTCAGGGGAAATAAGTCTTTCAAAGCATTATTTCTTTATGTTTAAATAAAAGTGTAGAGAGGTTTCTAGGAAGCTGAGGTGGTGGCTAAAAGGGAAGATGATGGCCAGATTGCACAGACACCAAGATCTGTAAAAATACCAAGAAGGTCTTAGTGTGTAGCAGTGATTTTCAATTGAGGTTGGGTACTCTGTATCAAATACCCTACTTTTATTACAATTAATTGTTATGAGTACATTGGCACATAGAAATGCACAAAGGGGTTTTTACCAGGAAAGCTTTAATTAAGATCAGGAGTGCAGTTCTGAAGCAACTCCAGCTGTTCCCATTTACTACACCTCAATTAACCTCACAGAGCTCTCTGTATGAGGCAACTGGACAACTTCCAGGCTAAATAATATGAACTCAATGAACACACCTAATGCCACCTAACCAATAATTGACACTCAGTCTGTGGGAGGAGACTACAACTGGTTCAAAGAAAATCCTGAAATACAGCCTGGAGGTCAGGTGTTCTACACTGGTTGCTTTGCCCTATAAATTTACTGTTATTGAACCACACTTTCTGGTGCAGATATAGCCTTAACTTTGAATAAAACCCTGCAATCCTTACTTCGACAAAACTATTAAAATAGATAAGAAACTGGTCTAGGTAATGATTGCTAGATTTGTACCATCAGCATTTTGAAAGACTGCCCTAAAAAGAGCCTGAAGACACATATAAATGAGCTCCTAAACAAACTCAGACTTCAGGAAAGCTGAGCATAAACTTTCCTGAGCACCATCTATTAACAAACCAAGATTTAAATAAATTAATTAAATTCTTAAATAAATTCTTTAAATAAATTAATGAAATTCTTCTGCTTACTAAACAGGGATTTGCTGGACAGCATAAGACAAAGCTTGCTTACTTTTTTTTTTTTTTTAATTCCTCTTGGAGTATTCTTGTCCTTTGCCTTGGATTGCTGCTGTAAATCAAATAGAAGTCCATAAAAAAAACCAGAAAGCAGGGGTGGAAGAGGGCCTGTTCTTTAAGTTTTCTTGCTTCGTATTAGTTGCCAGAAATGCCTGAACTTAAAGGAAAACCTTCTTTTGGTGTGAAGGGTGTGGCAAATACAGCAAACTGCCAGGTAGTACTGATGGGTAGATGGAACAAGCCTGCTACCTCTCCATGTGTAATCAGCAAGGAATAGAACCCACTTGTGAGCCTAAAGAGTTGAGGAGCTAAGGGTGGATTGGACTGGATTTAATATTCCAGGAGAGCTGGGGGTCTGTCTGTGTTGTTATTTCTTAAGGCTATTGCATTTCCTTGTGCTGAAGCCTGTCCTTTTCTCTTCTGTTAACAGAGTGTGTGGAAGGATCTTATCCACAGTCAATTTTCTGATCTAAATCTCTGAGATCCGGTGTCCCACAAGATCAGGGATACCTGTAGCTCCCTGTGGGATGCAGCCTCCTGAGTGGGCTTTTGCTGCCCAGCCTCCTTCTTCAGGCACAGATGCCTGAGCTTCTCCTCTCTGCCATGAAGAACAGACAGGTAAATCTTGAAAGAAACACTAAATTAACTCCTAATTAAATTCCTAAAATCCCTACGCCACCAACCTTTTTTTTTGTTGTTGTTTCTTAAAGATATTTGGCAGCCAAGGAAATCCTGGCCCTGCTCCCACCAAAACCCATCTCAGCTTGCCCAAGTCATGAGCCTTGTGGCAAACTCCCTGCCCAGCCCTGACTATGAAACTCTCACAGCAGAATTTCCCTCACAGCAGATCAGGGGGCTTGGCCCTTGCGTCTGCCTTCCTCATAGCTGCTCATCTTCAGAGGTTTGTACTGGCTCCCCCTAACGCTGTAATACTGCTCTGAGGGCCTCAGCCTTGTCAGACAAGCTGCAAGAGCTCAAAAAGCCAAGAAGGCAGATGCTTGTACCTCAATAGCCTTGTTTCAAGCATTGACTGGAGGGGTCATACGTGACTGCATGCTGGCTGGATACTGCTTGGTCCCCTTCTTGCTGCAGACCCTGGGACCATGGGGTCCTAGCATGTGCTGACCCACTGTTTCGCAGAGTATAACCTCAAGGCTAGTGCGAGTGAGAGGAATGGCAGCCCTCTGGGAACATCAGGGACTGTAAGCCCTTCCTTATGTCCTGACCCTTGATGTCGTTCACTGGAGCACAAGCTGAGCCCATCCCAGTGGGCAGGGTTTCCCTGTGCACCTTGCTCGGTGCCCTGTCCTGTGCAGAGAGAGGACAAAGTTGCTTCCAAACTGAGGTGTATGCTACACCCAGTGTGAGGGAGGACCTCTCCTTTCTGGACCACATTCAGCTGCCATGCCCTAGGCCAGGGCTCTCTTGAGCAGGATAGAGGCTTCTCCCCAAGACCTATAGCCAGCTCCTCATGACTGAGGCTGGTTTCTGGTTCATACAGTGCTTCCTGTGCTGTGACATGTTTTAAGAGACACGTGGATGAGAGGCTAAACATGAGCTGGCAATGTGCACTTCCAGCCCAGAAAGTTGATCGTGTCCTGGGATGCATCAGAGAAAGTGTAACTGGCAGACTGAGGGCGATAATACTCTCCCTCTACTCTCATGAGACCCACCTGGAGTCCTGTGACCAGTTCTGAAGCCTCCAGCACAGGAAGGACATGGATCTGTTGGACCAAGTCCAGAGTTTTTCACGAAGATGATTTGAAGGCTGGAACACCTCCTGTATGAGGACAGGCTGAGAGAATGGGTGTTGTCCAGCCTGGAGAAGAGAAGGCTCTGGGGAGACCTTAGAGCTGTTGTCCAGCCTGGAGAAGAGAAGGCTCTGGGGAGACCTTAGAGCAGCCTCAGAGTACTGAGAGGGGCTCTTGATCAGGGAGTACAGGGATAGGATTTGGGGGGAATGATTTTAAGCTGAAAAAGGGAGACCGAGGTGAGATCTTAGGAAGAAAGGTTTTCCTATGAAAGTGTGACACTGGTACAGATTGCCCAGAGAAGTGGTGGCTGCGCCATCCCTGGAGGTGTTAAGGCCAGGTGGGATGGGGCTTTGAGCACCCTGATCCAGTGGGAGGTGTCTCTGCCCATGTCAGGGGAGTTGGAATTGGATGGGCTTTGAGGTCATTTCCAAACCAAATCATTCTACGATTTTATGACTCTAATTTGTGTCACGAAGCAAACTACTGTATTTTTCCCACCTCAAAAAATGCATTGTAATATGAAAGGGAAAAGGAAGGTTTGTGTGGAAAGAGCTGATCAGCTGGTGGGCAGCAGCTTTGTGTGTAAAACCCACCCCGTCCCCCAGACTGGAGGCACCTGAACAGCAACTGGATCCTCAGGAGTGAGAAAGCCAATACAGCCACACAGGCCATGCCTGTATTTTGTCTGCTGGATGCAGCCCAAACTAGGATTAATAGAAGTATTTTGTTATTTATCATCCTATAAATGCTTACTGGCTTGTTTGGACTCACTCCTGAGAGCCTGGCCAAGGCGCAAGTGTTTATTTTTGGCTGCCCAAATTGCTGTGTTATTTGCTGCATCCAGACCAGCGTGTTCACGTTTCGATAGTGGCGTTGTCGGCTCCTGAGCTCGCTGACAAACGAGTTAATATCTCCATTGTTTACCAAAATGATGTTGTTGAGGATTACTGGCCCGGATTTTTAAACCTCTCAAATGTATGCTGGCATGAAATTACTGTCCTTAAAGGCAATTTACTCACTGAGAATCCCACGCTCTTTGAAATAACTCTGCCTCCCCTGTCACTGTATTTTTACTTAAAAAAACCCTTAGTCTACTGCAATTCAACCCAGCTGAAGAAATCTGTTCTGAACAGCAAATTAAATTATTTTTATGGTACTGAATAACTGAGAAAGGCGAGGGGCCACACTTTCTTTTCCAGCGGCCAGAGTTGACGGCTGAAATCTCTTAAAGACCTTCAGTACGAAGAAGCCTTCAAAGTAAGTGGGTAAAGAACTGGATGACTTCCGGCCCTGCACCTCACAAAACTGAGCAGACCTCATTAAATTACTTTTTTTTTTTTTTTCTTTTCTGGAATTTCTAGCTCAAAGCTTAACCTATGGGAGATGCCTCTGGTTTCATGGAGAGGGATGACCAATCAGATTGATTTCATGGAGAGCGATGACCGATCAGAAGAGGAATGGGCCATCTGGACAAATAAGAGGGAGGCAGGCAAGTAATTTTGTCATCCCTAGGCATTCATCAATTCATAAATTGATTTAAATGCAGTGAAGATTTCTCTTTCTCCCCACTCCCATAAGGGCCATAAAAAATTATCACTGAAATACTTACAGACTTTAATGAAGTGGGGACTTTAAAATAAGGCAAAAAGCCTTCATTCCAAATAAACCTGAGTGGGTTAAAGATGTCCCTGCTCCTGCAAGGAGGTTACACTGGATGACCTGTGAAGGTCTCTTCCAACCCAAACCATTCTATGATTCTAACATTGTACTGACAGATCTGGCTTACAAGCACCTCTAAACAAGACTGTACTGAACTTGGAAGCAAACTTCTATAATCAACATGAAAATCATTGCTAGATACCCAATCTACAACTGTTTTGTAGAACTATAAAGAAGCTATATTGAAGGAATTAATACAGTTGTTGTTTACACCCTACATGTGCTCTGTTTGCCTTTGCGGTTATGTTTGAGGGGGAGTTTTTTAGTTTTTGTCTATTTTTTTGCATTATCTTGTAAAGGTTTTTTAGGTCCTTGGCCACAGTGACTGATTATGGAGGCCACCACTTAAAGGAGTTAGCTGATGATGGATGATGCAGGCACTGAGAGGCCATTAGTACTGTGGTGGGAGGTAAAGCACAGCATAGACGTATGAAAACAATGAACAAATACTGCATAGCATTAAAAAGGGTATAAATAAATGCGGGTTTTTTTGAGTAGAACAAAAAAATCACTGTTTTATTATTTTAGCTCCTTTAAATGTGTATAAATCATTTACCTAAATTGAATGTTCAGTATTTATTTAAAAACACACACACTAGTACTAAGGCCACTGTAAAGCAATTTAGAATGTATGTTTAACTATAAACTGGTTTATATCAACGGGGCTATTTTCTCCAGATATTCCCAAACTTAGATTATCTAAAATACTTCAGTCTATATCTAATTAAGCAGATGAACAAATCCCACTGAAGTCAAAGAAGCTACTGATGTGATTAAAAGGTATACACATTTAAATTCTATTTGGAGTTTATATCCAGCAGCTTAACTCCAACCCCATTCAGCAACACATTTAGGCAACTTTAGACACTTGCTTAAATCAATAGGATTAGATGTTTGCTTGAAGTCACCATGAATATAAATGCCATGCTAAATAGGAAAGTACTTATGCAATGGATTAGCACCAGTTGACATTTTGTAATTAATATTTAGGAATATTTTCAAGGACCTGAAATACATTTTTTTTTTCCATTATTTTTTAAATCATCTTCTAGAAAACAGTTTCAGTTTTAACTTTCCATCTCAATTACCTTACCTTTTGCCATCTTCTTTCCATCAGAAAAAAACAAAAGAGGGTGAGAAGAAAGGGAGGTTTTTTTCATTCATAGACAGAGGGGAATACCAAGATTTAATTTCTTTGTTTTTTTCATTTTTAAAAGCTATATAATTTCAAATGAAGTAATTCTATGCAAAACATAACAATGCGCTAATATAATTCCTACTTTTCTAACCGGGCCAGCTGGACACAAGACTTGTAGAAGGTTTAAACTTAAGTGTACAAGTTGCTCTGTGGTCACTTTTTCCTGACATGAATATAACTTCATACTAATTTGCCATTCTTTTCCACTGTTTAAAGATGATCAGATACTTCACATCTAGGGGCAAGAGAAGAACCAAGCCAATGTTTGTATTAAGAAACATTTTTATTAACAAAACAGTAAATTCCACTTGCTTAGCATTTCCAATAATGAGTAAATTGGCCTTGCAACAAATAAAAAAATCGTAAATATCTATCACAGAAAGCACTATAAGGTTAGGGGCATTGGGCCTCTTTTTGATGTCTCAGGGTTGAAAGTTTCACATGTTATTTAGTGTTTTGTTAAAAAAGGCAACACAGTACAGTCATAGAAATGAAGCCATCTCAGTCAAACAAATTAGGTTATTATAGAGAAAGGATCCAATTTTATGTTAGGTAGTTGGTTTATGTCTGCTTGTTTGCTGTTGCTGCTGCTTTTAAACAAAAAAAAGGAATTTTGAATCCACTTGCTGGCACTTCTGATACATCCACATTTTTGTTAAATTATGAAATTAAAGAGGAAAAAGGAGAACCTTCAGAAACAGTGTTAAAATTGTGTTTCCTTATTACAGTAGTAGCAGATCTTTTTTTCCTTGGTGTATGGATTTAGTTAAAGATTAATCTACCGAACTGCCTGGAAGTTGACCTGACCACGCTATTTCATTAATGCAATTGGTACCAAGCAGAAAAGACCATTTCATCTCACCCAAACCATATTCCATCACGTCCAATCTCCTTTTGTCATGTTATCCTTGTTCTTCCACGTAGCTTTAAGTACTGAAATCTGAACACCACCTGGCTTTCTATTTCTTCTTTCCCCCCTCTAGCTGAAGTCTCCTGCTTCCAACAATGACCTCCAGTATTCCTGACCCTGCCATTCCCTGAGTACAGCTCTCTTGTAAAAATGGGACCGATTATAGATGACACAGGTGAACAACAGTCTAAGAAATGAATGTCAGATAGATTTTGTGAGCCTGTTCTCATTTTTGTGTGAATGCTAATGGAAATAAAGAATTGATTTACAAATGCAACATGTTACACCTTGATGCAGTTGGCAACCTTCGCCAGAGGTGTTTTCACGTCAGCTACATGTATTTTTAAAGTGGTCCGACTCTCAGATAGATAAGCTGTACCAGTTTCCAGCCTTTTTCATCAGCTACAGTGAATAACATACAACAAAACATTTTGTACCTGTTGGTAAAAGCTCATTTTATATTCCTCCTTCCTGTCTGTAAAATGTGAACATCTATATTTCTCCCAGGAGGCCTTCCAATGATTTGGTTGATTTCTATTGAACTCTTCTCTTCTGCCTAATTTATTCCCTTTGAACTTCCATGTAAATAAAATGTTATGCTATGATTTATTGCTGTGAACCTAATGAAATAATACTAGGAAAAAAACCCCTTAATGTGTAAATTACAGCATTATATTTAATATGCTTAACTAAAATGCATTAATATTTTATATATGCAAGAAAAGCTATGTGTTACTTTAAACCATGATGAACTCATATTTCTCTGTTTAAGATGTCTTGCAGTACTACATGATCAACTTAGCTAAAAAATACTTTTTCATATGTCAAAATGCCCACCATTGAAAAATATTATTGTGCACCTCAAGATTATTTCCTTTTCAGAGGAAGGGGTAAATTCTGCAGTAGAATCAGCCTGGGTAATTAAAACGGGTCTTTTTAGATCTTTGACCACCCAATGTCGCAGTAGCTGTCGTTCATACAACTGAATGCCAGATAAACACTATATGATACTTCCTAAGATTCTCAAGAAACTCATGATTCTCATAACTGCTTAAGAACAAGGTTTCTGTAAGGGAAACTATGCTCTCCAATAGTGAAGCTCTGACTGGAAGCCAAAGGCCAGTTTAAGTCACTAAATATTTAGCTAATTCATGAATGTAAAAATTGGCCATTCAGATCAACTTCATTGATGCATATCAGGAGCAAGAGATGGGGACAGGAGGGAAAAGACAAATTACAGTAGAGATATATTTTTGCTTTCTAGTCCACTTCTTTCATACAAACTACTGAAACTTAATTGCAACAGAATAGAGGCTGTACAGGTAAGAAAAAAATTAGCTGACTCTTATATACATTCATACACATCCCCCTTAGTATAACCACTACACTGTAAATAAAGAGAACAGAAAAATAAAAGAAGGGGAAGAAGTCTGGGACAATTTATAATGGCTGCAAAAAAACTGAAGTATGTCTGTTGCTCCAGATGTCATAAAACTCTCTATACCTAGCAACACTTATAACATTGAGTTTACCAAAAATGGCTGAAGAGCAGATATAGTTTGCAATTTCTATACAACAGGCTATAAAACATCACTTATCACAGTCCAGAAAGCACATATAGATGTGTTTTTATATAAACATATGTAATAACATATTAAGCGTGCATGAAAATTTCCCAATGATTGCATCTATGCCCTCTCGTTTGTTTTTTTTTACCTTTTATTGTATTTTTTTTTTTTGTGGAAATGTGCCTTATATTCCAGATTTTTCTTTGCGTTTTTGAAAATAAGGCCTCCGTACTATTTTCCTCACAACCAGAAAGGGGCTTTTTGAAAGTATTTCTACGTTAAGTCTTCAGAAAAGCCAGCACTTTGTTTCAACTGCAAGTTTCCAATCACTGCTTCACTGCACCAGACGGCAAACGCTTTATTGTTTGCTTGTTGAGTCACCATATATAATGACAGTCTTCTCTGACAATAAGACTAACTTACTTCTCAAGAAAGCGCTAGCACTTTGGCTAAATCCAGAATCATAGGTAGCTTCTTTTTTTCTTTTTTTTCCTGTTTTGTGTTTTTTAATTTGTTTTGTTTCATATTGTGCCTTGATGTTGTAGTAATACTCCTTGCTTTATGAATGCGTGGTGTCATCATTGTCTCTCAGAAATGTTCCAGCAACATAAAGACAGGCAGAGTAAATGAAAACACTGTGGATGTTAGGGAATTTATCAGCTCCTGTTTCTGAAAAACAGGAGCGTGAAATGCTTGTTTTTAAAAACAGTCTTTCCTTTCTGATTGCATTCCCTGTCTTTTTTGTTTGTTTGTTTTTGAATGTGCTTCATAAAAAGTAAAGTAAATAAGTTTGTATTATGTCTCAGATAAAATGAAGACTATTTCTATACAAGCGTTCTTTTAGATGTTGAGATCAGACATAGTACTCCTTATCCTTATTTTTCTTGTTTTTGTTGGAACTTTTAGCACTGTTGGGCTGTTTCTCCTTGATCACAGCCCCATTGGATTGTGCTGAGTTACTGATGTAGTTTCGACTCTCATCTACGTGATACGATCCTTCGTCTCGATTCCTGTACTTGTACATAGCATACAGGAGAATGAGGATACACAGCGCTGCTGCTGCCACGATCCCAACTACCATGCCTGTCGTGCTGCTGGATTCACGGATCACCTCGGATGAGCCAGGGTACTCCCTTCCTCCTCCTGCCCTGGTAGGATTTGCTGTAGGTAGATAATGAAACAAGGGAGAGGTTATTATTGAGTTTGCACATTGTGGAGTTACTCACATCTACCTGCAACAAACATGCATCTTTCTAACTGCCTGTCAAGGTACCTTACACTTACTGGTGCGAAAACAATTAGGTTTGCAGCCCATTCCATTTTCATGTCTGTAAGCTTTTAAACAAGGAAAAGGACTGCAAGGAAAATATCATTTTAGCCTTCAAACATATAATTTCTCCAAATGATGTTATTAAGCAAATGTAATCTAGAATAACACATCACAAGATTTAAATGCCAGAACGCAAACTTCTGAGAGGAAAAGATGTCCCTCTCCCACTCCCCTCCCTCTCTCTTTCTCTGCTTCTGTAAAGAAAACAAAATGACACTGTAATACTCACTGAGAAGGTGTCCCTGCCCATGGCAGGGAATTTGGAACGGTATGATCTTTAAGGTCCCTTCCCACCCAAACCATTCTATGATTCCATAACACAGACCACCAAACAGAACTGGGGAGAACACCAAATTTCCCCCTAATAATAAATGACAGCAGTCACCAAGCTGGCTACAAAGAAAGCAACCTCAGCTCTCCTTTATGCTTCCTTCAGCAAGCTTCTCAGTTTCTCCTTCTTTCCTTTTTTCTTTTCCAAATTAATTATATTTATTAATTATATTAATTATTTTCAAGAGCTATGCAACCCCACCTTCTCTTTTCTAACTCACCCAGTCCTCCTTGAACATGGCTACACTTCAGAGCATTTATTTTCTTCAGCTTCTCCCATTCCCTTTTCATCATTGACACCAGTACCAGACATTCCTTCAAGCAATGCTTTATGCCCATAAAAAAAAGCTCTCAAATTGCCCAGAGTGAGGGCTCAGCCTCTGAGCACCCACCTCAGCCCAGATTGTGGTCTTTTCAGTTGCCTTATGAACTGAACTGACCTATGCCTGCAGACTGTAAAGTTTTCTAGATAGGTACTATTGTGTTGTCTGGCACACTTTGTCAGCTTGCACAGCCATGTGGAATGAAAGCTTAATTCCAGAAGGAATTTCTAGGTTAAATGCTCACAGGACACACAATGCTTATGCATTTCCCATGATCTTCTTTATGGCATTTTGCAGCAGGAAGAGAGGCAAGGCTTTGTATAGAATCTCTTCAAGTGCCAATAGCAGAGACGGATCTTCTGTAATTTAGCAAGTGTCACAGACAAAAATGAAGTGAGCTGGGTCTATTCAATAGTCTGTGACTGCAGCAGCACTTCCAGGCTCCTGAGAGGCTGTGTACCCTCAGCTGTGCCAGCCTTGGCTGAGCTCAGGAGAAAAAGAGCAGTGAGTGAACCAGTTTCCCACCAAGCAATGCAGAACACTCTCATTAAGTATCCAGGCTGCCCTACAGAACCCACACGTTAAATCATTATGCATGGCTAAAAATGCAAGTCAGTACCATATCAATGCTAACTAAGAAGGTTATTAAACACTAGTTTTACAGTATATTACAGTTTTACATATTACTAGTTTTACAGTATATTCATAATGTTAATTTTATCAGACCTTGCCTACAACTGACATTTTATTGAAGGGTCTTGCTCAAGGTGCATGAAAGCACAGTATGCTCCACAGTCACTTATTATTGCACTGTAAAGACGTAATAGGAAAATGATGTTTTTTAAGGCTGCTGCATTAAAAATCATGCCACTAAAACTATAAAAAAATAGAAACAAGTTTGGACAACCAGAATTTAACACAGCCACTGGCTACAGACACCTACAATTAATCCATGAATAATAAAACCCAGCAATAAAGCCACAACACCCCAAAAGAACTATGTTCCCTCCTCACCATGGTATTGCTCATCATTTATTTATCAGTGATTTGTGTTCTTACTGTTGAAACACCACTTCTGGCAGTTATCCCACAGAGGATTAATAGAAGGTGACATTTTATTTGGCTGAAAAAATCACAGAATTTCTTGATTGGAAAAGATCTTTGAGATCATCAAGTCCAACTGTGCCCGACCACTACTAAATCAGATCCCTGAGCACCTTATCTGCCCATCTTCTAAACACGTCCAGGGATGGAGATTCCACCACCTCCCTGGGCAGCCTCTGCGAGGTGCCTGATAAACTTTCACTGAAGAAATTTTTCCTGATGTCTAATCTGACCTTCCCCTGGCGCAACTTGAGGCCATTTCCTTTTGTCCTGTCACCTGTCACTTGGGAGAAGAGACCAACACCCACCTCACCACAACCTCCTTTCATGCAGTTGTAGACAGTGATAAAGTCTCCCCTCAGCCTCCTCTTCTCCAGGCTAAACAACCCTAGGTCCCTCAGCTGTGTCTCATAACCCATGTTCTCCAGCCCCTTCATCAGCTCAATTCCCCTTCTCTGGACATGATCCAGTGTTTCAATGTCCTTCTTGTACTGAGGGGCCCAAAACTGAACCTAGCATTCGAGGTATGGCCTCACCAATGCTGAGACCAGGGGCACAATCACCTCCCCGATCCTGCTGGCCACACTGTTCCTGATACCACTGGCCTTCTTGGCCACGTGGGCCACTGCTGGCTCATGTTCAGCCACTGTCAACCAACACCCCCAGGTTCTTCTCTGCCAAGCAGTTTTCCAGCCACTCTTCCCCAAGCCTGGAACGTTGCAGTGGGTTGTTGTGAACAAAGGCACTGCAGTAAGACTCATGAAAACTGCTGTTCACGTGAAATAGCATTTTAAATTCTTCCCCCCAGCCTGCTCTGAACATTCTTAGGAGCTGGTACAATTGGTGTTTTCTATAACTACAAAAAAGGTCTTGAAGTTTCATTTCAGAGGGCTCTAAGCTGAATTCCCCTTTCAGGGTAGATGCCACCCTGCTAAGAGATGGGGGTCTGTCTCAACGTAGTCGGTGCCTGTTTCAGATCCTGTTTCTTCATTGTAGCTATTGTGGAAAAAAGGAAATTCTTTTACACACAGGGTGCCATTTATTATTTTACAAGTGACAATGCATTGTGGCAGAATAAAGACTCCTGAGTATTTCCACAGTGAATGAAAAGGAGACAAATCTTATCTTGCTGTATGTGGTTTCAGGAAATTAATTACTGTCTGAGAAATAATAGAAGCAACCGAATAAGCTCTGTCAATACCTGATGGACTAACAGGTGCTCTTTCTCTTTAAAACACAGACATTTGGGCCAAATGCCGTCAACTAACTTTACAATTAACATCTACTAAGTGACATTTAACAGCTTGCTCAGAAGGAAATATTCTTTTAACGTTTCAACCTAAAAAAACCCCACATGAAGGAATATTTTTCAACATTACCTACACTCCTGCCTTTAACCTGATGGCATCCTTTTATTTCTAAGGAAGTTTTTGCAATTATCTCATTTGTCCCATCTGTCTGAGGAATTTTCAACCACTACATTGATGTTATTTAAATTCACAATACTTTCAAAACATCTGTTGCCACATTTGTTTGGACTTTGGTGAAAGGAGCAGTGCAACAAGGGAAATGACTTCTGGCTATTCTCCTTCTGGTTACATTAAAACATGTTTTTAACCTATCAGGGCCTCTCCAGACAAACAAAGGAGGAGGAAATAAGGGGAATGATTTACAAAGAACATGGGTTTGTGAGAATTTTAGGTCAGAAAGGTTAATGGAGAACATGCTAAAGTGAGCGTCCTAATCTGAGACACAGAGGAAAAGGCCAGACTACACTCAATCTATGCAAATAAATGATTCCCCATTCGTAACATTGATGAAACAGCCACCTTCTGTTTAAGTAGGACTTTTGTTTTACCACGATTGGAGCACACAATGGGGATTTACCTGCATTTTTTTTCCTTGCAAGTCAGGAACTCTTACTAGGGACAACAGGAGAGCAAGTGAAAATAATAAGGTTACAGAAATCTTGCTCTTTGATTCCTAACTCATTGAGAAACTCGATGCAGTTTTCTTCCCAGCATCCGGGTAGTTGTACCAGGCAGAGTCACTGGATTCTGGCACAGCAGCGGAGGTGTGTCCATTAATCTCTGTTAGTGTCTCCAGTGTCAAAAAGACACTAAGTTAATCCTAGATAAAGTTTCTTATTTTAAATGAGAAGCAAAATACCTTATAGGTGAATGTTATGATTAAATGTTATTAAAAATTACCCTGATTTTTAAGACTAAAAAGTCATCTCCAAAAATCCTGAAACAATCTATAATAAGTTAAAGATCATAGAATTACTGAATCATAGAATAGTTTGGATTGGAAGGGACCGTAAAGCCCATCCAGTTCCCCCTGCTAGCATGGACAGAAACACCTCCCTCTCGATCAGGGTGCTCAAAGCCCCATCCAACCTGGCCTTGAACACCTCCAGGGTTGGGGCATCCAATATGCATCCATCCAACATGTGTTGTGTAGATCTAGACTACTAGGAACCATACATTTCCTGGATCAGATGGATTGGTTAGGAACAAGAAAAAAGCATAGAGATTATGACTGTGCTCGGACTATGCTGTAACTATGAGGGGAAATAAAAAGTCACCTTGTGGTGCAATGATCCCTTCTCAAAACAACTTCTCTGCAGCACAACTTTACTTCTCAACAGGACAAGACCAACCTTTCTGAATTGCCTCAAACACCAGCTTAGGAGACATTGATTCTGAAAAGCCTCTTGTACCACGTATGAAAAACTTTGCATGAAATAATAGCAGTTGACCATAGTTTTATGTTGTGTAATAATGGATTAGAAAGTTACTATTCCTGAGTGTATTTCCAAGTGGCTTAAAATTTAGAGGGAAAAACCTGACTATTTTCAGTGCCCAGTTTTCATTAAGAGTGTGAAAAGAAAATTGGAATTGCAGGCTCCCACGGTGTCAGTGAATTGAAATTAGCAGACTGAAAAACAAAACAAAAAACCCAAGAAAAGGACCACAAACCTGTTTTCGTTATATTTCTGCCTTCCCACAAACTGTGAATAGGAAATTACTCACAAGGCAAGAATGTTTAACTACTGCATTTGCAATGAGGCATGAAGGCAATTATTTACAGGACACATTAATTTTCACTCTGTGTGCTATCATTGTAGACCTGTTTGTTTCCGACTTGCTGTAGCGTTGCTGGATTCTGGTGAACTTGTTTCTGAGCCCACTGCAATTTCAATGTCTCATTACAAAGAATATGTCTGAAAAGCTAATCTCAGAGCTTCCTCTGCTGAAACGGTGGGGAAGATACAGCCCTACTGCAAAACCAGGATGTGGATCTGCTTGTAAACGTTTGCAAAGAATCAGCCCAAATCCACTCTGGTCTGAATATGAATTTGAAAATGAGCCAACAGTGCCCTGGCAGCCAACAGGGCCAACCGTTACCTGGGGGGCATCCAGCAAGGCATCACCAGCTGGGTGAGGGAGGGGATTGTCTCGCTCTACTCAGCACTGGTGCGACCCCACCTTGAGCACTGGGTGCAGTTTGGGGCACCACATGAAAAAAAGGATCTAAAGCTACTGGAGAGTGTCCAGAGAAGGGCATAGAGTTGGTGAAGGATTTAGAGGGGAAGCCGTCTGAGGAGCTTCTAAAGTCACCTGGTCTGTTCAGCCTGGAGAAGAGGAGACTGAGGGGAGACCTCATTGCGGTCTGCAGCTTCCTCACAAGGGGAGAAACAGGAGCAGGCACTAAGGTCTTCTCTCTGGACCCAAAGGAATGGTAGGAAGATGTGTCAGGGGAGGCTTAGGACATTAGGAAAAGGATCTTTGCCCAGAGGGTGGTGGAGCATTGGAACAGCACCCTAGGGAAGCCGTCATGGCACCAAGCCTGACAATATTCCAGAAGCATTTGGCCTCAGACACACAGTGTGAATGTTGGGGTTGTCCTGGGAAGGGGCAGGAGTTGGACTCGATGATCCTTGTGGGTCCCTTCCAACTCAGGACAGTCTGTAATTCTATGAATACAATATTACACTACTGATGGTATGTTTTCAGGCTAGAGCTAAGCTGCTGTAATTGTGGGAAAACAGTTCAGACAGCCGAAGTAATATCTTTTCATAGAATCACAGAATCATTAAGGTTGGAAAAGACCTCTAAGATCATCCAGTCCAACCATCAGTCCAGCACCACTGTGCCTACTAAACCAGGTGCTGAAATGCCACAGCCACATGTTTTTTGAACCCCTCCAGGGATGGAGACTCCACCACTGCCCTGGGCAGCCTCTTCTGGTGAAGCCTAGGCTTCACCACTCTTTTTGTAAAGAAGTTTTCCCTAATATACAATCTAAGCCTCCCCTGGTGCAACTTGAGGACATTTCCTCTTGCCCTGTCACTTGTTACTTGGGAGAAGAGACCAGTACCCACCTCGCTACGACCTTGTTTTCAGGGAGTTGTAGAGAGCAATAAGGTCTCTCCTCATCCTCCTCTTTTCCAGGCTAAACAACCCCAGTTCACTTGGCCACTTCTCATAAGATTTGTTCTGCAGACTCTTCACCAGCATCATCGCTCTCTCTTTGCACACCTGCCTGCAACTCTAACTCCCTGAAGACTCAGATGAACACCAGTGTTATGGCAAGAAAAGGGCAGGGACACTGGAAACATAAATTTCTGGTGGCAGCTAAAAGTAAGATTGGCTTCAATGTATCCAACACTTACAGTGTTAGCGACAGTGACCTTTGGACCTCGCTGAACTTACTGAAAGCTTTGCTTCTGAGCATTCACAGGACAAGGTTTCATCGCTTTCTATTTTTACCATTAACATCTCATTTAAAAAAAAGAGAAAAAAACCAATTCACCTAATCTAGGAACCAAGCTTTCAGCAAGAAAACACTAAAAGGGTTGTAAAGAGTGAGGAACGTGATTGCTTGGCCTGCAGAGCAAAGAATGATTCTTGCTCATAAAATGAGCTAGAGGTGTGGACACCCACATTCATCTTTGCGACTGTGGGTGATTCCCTGACTATCTTCCTTCACTTAAGTGGCTACGACATAGAGAGATAAATGTCTGTGCCACAAACATTATGTGTACAACTTGAATGTTGGAACGGAAAGCACACTGCATTCGATTTGCTCTAAATAGTGTCATCAAGTCAGATCCATTACTGACAAAGTTGATAACGTGCCTGGGAAAAGAAGTGGCCAGGCTTTCAATATGCCCAGAATTTACAAGCACACACACTGGCAATGCAACTGCTATAAATACTAAACTACATCCAAAAAAATGAGGCTCAGGTACAGCTTGCAGATACAGCCTGAACAGTATTACTGCCAAGATCTCATGTGCTTCTCTGGGGTGAGAGAAGAAAGATAAATGGACTTTAGAACTGATATAAACTACCCTTGATGTAATAAATGTTCTTTTTCTCATGATAAAAGTATTGCAATGAACAAGACCATCCTGTTTGTCTTTTCTTCTCTCATCCTACACTAAACCAATTCTGATTGTAAGCTGAAAGAGAGGAGATTTAGATTAGACATTGAGAAGAAATGTTTTCCTGTCAGGGTGAAGAGGCCCTGGCACAGGTTGCCCAGAGAATTCATGGCTACCCCATCCCTGGAAGTGTTCAAGACCAGGTTGGAGGAGGCTTTGAGTAACCCAATCCAGTGGGAGGTGTCCCTGCCCGTGGCAGGGAGGTGGAACTGATTGGGCTTTACGTCGCTTCCAACACAAACCATTCTCTGATTATATGATATTAGCACAAGGAAAGAAGTCTGACATACCTATAAAGCTTTGTCTTATTTTGGAATATGATTCTCATGTTCTTCCTGTTTTATCTTCCTTTTCAGTAATCACTTTCCCATAACTTTTTACGGGGTATGTTCACAACATGCCCTATCTTGATCAAAATCAAACCAGTTTACATTTAAAATGCTAAAGTCTCACAGCTCTTAACCTCAGCAGAAGAACTAGGTTTGAAACCTAGGCCAGAATTGCATCTCAACCTAGCAGAACAAGGTTTCATTCAGGTCTGTATATAGTTAGGAGATAGCCCAAGGTTAGACTATTTCAGGTACATGCACCCTCATTACAGGTTATTTTGCCTTGATTTTTCCCTGCTTCCCTTTATGAGCAACATCCCTAGAGAATACCTACTTCTCAAAATTGTCAATGTTCACCTGCCACTTCGCTAGCTGTCAAATAACGAGGCACACACTAAAAAACCCAGAAGTTTCCGCAGGGGTTTAAATTAGACTATAACAAGTAGGTGAAAATTAGTAGCAATGATACTACTCCTAGATATGCAAGAGAGAATGAAAAGTCATGCTGTAGAGATTGCTAGGAAACACGAGAAAAAGGTTTACCGTTTGGCCTCACCTCCTTTGTCTGGCAATGGGTAAGGAATGCTGTTTGCTGCCAGCAGGCTGTTAAACATGGGAATTAGTTGATAAGCTGCAGCCAGCACAAATAACTGCTTTGTGGCACTGTATTAATTGAATTTATCAGGTATTGCAAATGGTTGGTTGGGAGCACAACAGTTTCCTTACACACCTGTAATTCCTCTGTTTGAATGGTGAAAAACTGAGCTGCCAAAGAGCGCTGGGATAGAAGAGGTGTCCTGTGTCGTTCGTCTCGGAAAGGCAAAGCACTGGGCTCTGCCCTGTGTCCTGCTTGGCCAGGTTGGATGGGGCTTTGAGCAACCTGGTCTAGTTGAAGGTGTCCATGCTCACTGCAGAGAGGTTGGACTGGTTGATTTGTAAAAGTCCTTTCCAACCCAGAACGTTCTATGATTTTATGCAGTGGAAGCAGCTTCCTACCTCCTCAGCAAAACCCCTCTTTGTTCGAGGCAGCTGCCTCAGATTCCCCTCTTTCTGCCTAGTCCTTTCTCCAAACAGTGGCTGAGGAAAAGCAAATTTCCTGCAGAATTTTAAGGACCTGATTTTATTGTTCAAATTTGGTCTGAGAGTAAGCTTTGGTACAGAAGCTGAGCAATACAATGTTAATTCAGGCCAGTATTCTGGTTATAAATCCTTAAATGCATTTGCAAAACACCAGTGTTTTTTTACACCTTTAAAAGAAAGAAAATCATCAAGAGCCTTCTAACAGGAAGCACTTCAGGAGCACTGAGCTATGCACCCATTTCTCTTGCATTATTATTTACACAGCAACTAAATTTCTCCAAACTACTGGTTTTCCCCATGCTGTGGAGATGTTGCGCTCCAAACCATAGCACATACAACTGTTGAAACAGTTCCAGAGGAGGTTACAAAGATGATCAAAGGGCTGGAGAACCTCTGCTATGAGGACAGGCTGAGAGAGTTGGGGTTGTTCAGCTTGGAGAAGAGGACTCTGGGGGCGGACTTTATAGCGGCCTTCCACTACAGAAGGGGCTCCAGAAAAGCTGGGGAGGGACTGTTTAAAAGGCCTTATAGTGATAGGATGAGGGGAAATGGCTTTAAACTGGAAGGGGAAAGATTTAGATTAGACATCAGGAAGAAATTCTTCACAATAAAGGTGGTGAGACGCTGACACTAGCTGCCCAGGGAGGTTGTGGCTGCCCCTTCCCTGGAGGTGTTCAAGGTCAGGTTGGATGGGGTCTTGAGCAGCCTGGTCTAGTGGGAGGTGTCCCTGCCCATGGCAGGGGGGTTGGAACCAGATGATCTTTAAGGTCCCTTCCAACCCAAACCATTCTATGGTTCTATTATTCTATTTACATTGTTAATGTTTGCCATTCTTAGACACATTATAGAAGTGAAACCAATTTTAGCAAGATGTGAGCAGAACATGAATGCACCCTCAAAGTTCATACACAGGGAAATCCGTTCATCATCCACACACCAGTGGAGAAGGTCTTGTGGAAGTTAACAGAGAGCTTGGGATAATTTATAGCAATATGATGGTGATAGTTCTTAACACTCTTAGAGCACAGTTAGCTGCCTTTATTACATTTATATAAAATGGCCAGGAAAAAAACCCAGCTGGTCAGTTTCCATCTGTATTCTGCCTTCTGATATGTTCATATCACTGTGACTGCAATTAACACATGCTAGGAAGCATCTGCCTGTGCTCTTATCTCTAGGCTATTTATTAAACCTCTCTTTGAGCTACGTATGCTTGACAAGGAGAATCTACTTAGTTGTTCACATTTAAAAGGCACGTTTATCTACCAACTGCTGCATTTTTGTCTTAAAGCATACACAAAAAATAAACTTTAAATAATTTCATGTTGGTCACAACCTCCCTGTACCAGTTGAAGTTACATAAAAAAAGGATGCACAACAGTGTGAACTCCACCACTACCACCAAAATTACACAGAATCATAGAATGGTTTGGGTCAGAAGGGACCTTAAAGCCCATCCACTTACACTTCATAATTTTTAACCTCATTATCTTAAATGACTTAGGAAAAATCCTTTTTGATCCAATCAAATGAGAAATGCCATATTCGCAACTCACAGTGGCAGACACTAAAAGCTCAGGCTCTTGACAAACACATGGTTCAGTTCACAATACAATAATTTGAAAAAAAGGCAACATTGCTTTTTTTTGCTTTGGGGAGGCTTTGTGATTTATTAAGAAAAATGAAATAACCTTAACAACTATTTTAACTTAAATTATAGGAAAATTACTGTGTATCTGAAGGCCCTTGGTTCCTTTATGTGTAGGCATGGTAAGTGCTAACATTTGGAAACTTTGTAAATAGAACATAATTTTCACCCTGTAGTAGCTCATACAGACCCATCTGTGGGTACTTCAGCTAAGCATTTAGAAAGGTGGATTCAAGGCAACCCAGTGATCTTTCTAGTGCTGGAAACGCACGGAGAACTACTGGATAATTGGACTGAGGCACAAATATTCCCTTTATGTCTTGAGCCATAATGAACATAGTAGCCCTATGAACTAGCTGTAATTTTATTTTTCTCCGTTTCAGCTTCTTGCACAGTGAATTCCATGAAGTGCACGAAATAGGGCACTTGCAGTGATGTATAAATTATAGGAGTCACTTCACCTCCTACTGCAATGTTATCTTGCTGCCAGATGCACCAGGAATACAGCGCAAACATTTTTGACAGAAGAAGAAGAGCAAAACTTCTAATAATGAGCATAAATCGTCCACAGTCCCTATTTCACAGCTCAGTTCATTAAGAAAATAGGTATCTGGGACCAAACTGAAATCATCACAAAGCATTTGAGAACGTAGGGTTCCTAGCCATCTCCATCTACCCAACACATACTGGAGAGATGCATGTTGCATGCCCCTTTCCTGAAGGTGTTCAAGGTGAGGCTGGATGAGGTTTTGAGCACTCTGATCCAGTGGGAGGTGTCCCTACCCATGGCAGGGGGTTGGAACAGGATGGTCTTTAAGGTCCCTTCCAATGAAATCCATTCCATGGTTCTATGATTCTGTATTTTCACACAGCAGGCGACACACATATGTAGGAAACAGTTTGCACGTGAAGTTCCATACTGTACTGCTCACAGGACAGAGCCTTCCCCAAAGCAGCAATTGAACTCTAAGAGTCATCTCCTGTAGTGGCTTGTTTGCTCTCTCATGGTTTCACTGATGCCTTGGAGATTTCTGACCATGACCATCTGTTTTCTGCAATGCAAATTCCTGGTCAAGATGCAGGTTAATGGACACATGCTCAGAGATCAGTCCATAAGCATCTATCCTATTATTGGTCCTTATTTAATAATGTAGAAGTTCTATTTTATGATCCTATTTCTCCTTCAGGATCAAGATTCAGGTCTAAGAAAGGTAATTAATGCTACCAGTTGTTATACATCACTGAACTCTGCCTGGACTGTTCTTGTCCTGTTCCCCTACATAACAAATACAGGACAAAAACTGATACCAATCAAACACTGTCCGGTGAAGTGGAACCAAAGAGCTGGCAGACAAATGCTGATCAAGTGATGATGAATCATTTTGTTTGGTTGCAACATGTAAAGTTTTGTTGGTAGAAAGACTTGTTTGAACCTGAAAGAACCTTGTTTCTACAAGATTATTTATTCACTTTGAAGGCTGTCTTCTGCTAAAAGTTCCAAGGCCAGAGAATGCCTCATATTCTGAATTTAAGTCTGCCAAAACCTCCATTCAGCGCATTTCTGCTGGTACTATCAGGAGAGAGTTTGAACCTATTTTTTATCTTAAATCTTTGTCAAATCCCAAGTTTGAGAAAAAATTAACTGTAATTTGCAGAAAAAGAACTTGCTCTAGATTTCCTTGCCTTTAAACTCAATGATTTCACTCCATTTGACCCACTTTGAAGCTCTATGTGTTTTGGAACATTTCAATAGCTAGAGAAGTGGCTTAGGTAACAGTCAACAAATAAAATACCAGCCCAGTGTAACTGAAACAAATAAGCTGTGTAGTGCAAATGGTCAGAGAAACTCAGCAGAAATCAGAGCTCTGTACAAGCTCAAGAAAGGCTTGAACAGCAGTGCTGACATGCAGAATCGTGTCCACCCACAGCTCTGTAACTTCACATAAAATCATTACAACATCTGAGGTCCTTTTTTTTTCAGATAGTTTTCAGAACTTGCCTTGTTCATTTTTCAGAACTGTCCAGGGAGACCTTATAGCAGCCTTCCAGTACTGAAAGCAACTCCAGGAAAGCTGGAGAGAGGCTCTTGATCAGGGAGAGCAGGGACAGGACAAGGGGGAATGGTTTGCAGCTGAAAGAGGGGAGATTGAGATGATATCTTAGTAAGAAATGTTTTCCTGTGAGAGTGGGGAGGCCCTGGCTCAGGTTGCCCAGAGAAATGGTGGCTGCCCCATCCCTTGAGATGTTCAAGGCCAGGCTGGATGGGGCTTTGAGCGCCCTGATCCAGTGGAAATTGTCCCTGCCCATGGCAGGGGGGCTGGAACAGGATGGGCTTTGAGAACCCTTCCAACCTATTCTATGATTCCACAAACTGAAAAAGCTTTATTATATCCTCTATAACATGAATTTAAGAAAACATAAACTATTATTTATTATTATCATTACCATTCTTCGTGTTGTTTTTAGTATTTAGAGGGGAATGTGAAGCAACACATGTTGCCTGACTATACAAAACATAATGCAAACGAAATATGTTGACTAAGTTTTGCATGCTAATAAATTTGTTATGGCTTCATCCAATTATGGTACATTTAGCAGTTTGTATACCACAATGAAATCAGCAACTATAATTTCTGTGACTTTATGTTCCAGACAAGTTGATGGGATTGCTGTTTAGCAGCTCCTAATCTGGTCTATGGTTTTATGTCCCATATGAAATTTGCTGCAAATTGCATCTTTCCATTTATTGCTTAGAAGACAGGTGCACAGAAAGCAAAGCTGGTGGTGGCAGCCCGAGACTTGTTAGCCACCACAAACTGCAACATATTTGTCCTAGAAAAGAAGCCCTATTTTAAGCATAAATCTTGCTTATCAGTAAAATCTAGCTAATTAGTAGCTTCTATGTTATTTAGGCTTACCATACTCAAGCTGTTTGTTGAGTAGGATCTCATTTGGAGCCGAGAAGTTTGGTTAGAAATACACTTATCATGGGCAATCATCATGTAAAGAAACAGCTTAATAAACAAACAGTCTGTCAATAACAATGAATGGGTTCTGGCCACCCCTGAAGTATATTATTGCTAGAAAGCTCTTGACCTGAGAGCACAGAGTGTGCTGCATCTTCTCTTGTGCAGGAGTGGATTCCTTTGCTGAGCAACCATTAGGCAGCAAAAGAAGAAACCTGATGGGGTGTCAAGTTACAGCCTCTGAAGTGAAAATATAGTAGTAAAATTGTCCTAATCCTCACATATTCTGCCTCTTAGAAGCATCCATTAGGAAACAGAAGCTTTACCAGCATGAGTGAGGGGGTGGCAGAGTGGCTGTGGAGAAGCAATTTGGGTTTGTCACAAGGGCAAAGGAGGAAAAGCTGAACTGAGCCATGAGAAGAAAGTTAAAGGAAAGAACATATCCTTTGGCATCTCCTATCCCGTATGAAAAGAAAAAAACACATTAATATGTCATGGTCAACAATATTATGCTGCTCTCCCTTCAGGCAGGAATAGCTCAAATCCACATGGAGACTGCAGGTTTATTGAGAGAGAGCATTGCCTACTGGACTAATCATGGAGAAAGCTTCTTTATAAGACTAAACGACTCAGACTAAAACAGCTTGCAGACAGACAGATGTGCTAGAAGTTATGACTTCAGTCCCCCCTTTGGTTCGTGTTGTTTCAAATATGGGAAAAGAACAAGGCCAATGAAGAGGGAGGCAAATTAGTAGCTTTTAAGGGTTGAGAGTGGGAGGACATGACATTTTGATGTGAAGAATGACAGATAAAATGATCCAGACAATTGGGATTATGGAGAACATAATTCCTGTGCCAATCCATAGTTTTTTAAATAGCAATAGCAGTTGGGATCCAAGAAATGAAAGAGTAAAAGTATTCTCAAGCAAACAAAAATGAGAAGTGGAGCTGGGTGATGAATGATAAGCTAAAATAGGAAAGCTAAGCACAGGATGCAAAGCTAATGGCAAGGTTGTGCAGGTAGATTAACATTCACCTTCCCCTTCTGGAGCACAGCTTGGACAGAAATGATAACCTGTCAGAAAGCTTCATTTCACCCCTCCTGTTTCTGCACCCACCAGCTAAATTGTACTCAGTTCCAGGACTACTGAGTATTGCAGCCCCAGATCTGAAGTTCAAAACAAATCCAGAAAAGATATATTCTGAAATTTTATCCACTTTCAGCAAACTGTAAGGCTGAGGGAATAGAAACAAATTTCTAATTCAACATCTACACTCTATGAAGTGTTTTCAGTGGTAGGTAATAAATGTAGTGTTTTACATTTACCTTATACAGTTTTAAAAAGTTACTAAAATTATCTAAATTTACAGTAGATAAATGTAAACATGTCTATTAAACTGCACTACCTGAGTTCACTAAAGCAACTGCTATGGGTGAGCTCAGAGCCATTTGAGCTGTTGCATTGACTCATACTGAGCAAGACACAGGCTTGCTAAACTCGAGAATCTGAAAATAAGAAGGAAAGGGCAGAAAACCAAAATCCTGGAAATTAATTTTCAACAAATTCTCATCGCAGTTCCCAAGTATCTCACTTATGATGTCTGGGACTTCTGGAAGTGAAATGTCTTCCTAAGAGGTGTAAAATGTGTAAGGTGGGTGTACCTGTTGCTGCTCAGTTTTAAGAATCATTGAATGGTTTGGGTTGGAAGGGACCTTAAAAATCCTCCAGTTCCAACGTCCCTGCCATGGAGGTTGGAACGTTCCAGTTCCAACATCCCTGCCATGGGCAGGGACACCTCACACTGGATGAGACTGCTCAAAGCCCCAACCAACCTGGTTTTCCTTATCATGACCATCAACATGCTCTGAATGTTGTGTTTGAAAAGCCTATAGCAAACTCTCCCTCTCCACTGACACTGCCATGTGTAGAAAGGCCCCAATTCAACTTCTCCTGGTGATGTAAGAAAGGATTTTCCCACTGGATGGGACTCTGGGGGACTGAAGCATGCAAATAGGACATAAAAGAAAGTAATAAAAAAGTTGACTAACCTAACCCACCTGAGCTCGGCTCACAGGGGTCGATGTCCTCGTCATCGCTAGGACATTCAGCCGAGGCCACCAGGATGTCATCTGTGGTCTGCAAAGAAAACAGTCAAATGTATATATTTTAATTGACTGAACATGTTGCACAATACTCACTTGTGCTTCTTTTATTGCTTGGATTCATGCAAGGTTCAGAGCATTCCAGACTTAATATGTAATGGCATGGTACACTCTCCAACTCTGGCTTAATGGGACTTTGCTTTTCAGTTTGCATTTGTCAATGTTTAGAAGAACTATATTAGGTATGCAGTGCAAGCACTTAAGCATTTTAATATGCATTTTGTAATAAAATAGAAAATAGGATAGAAAATGTATATTGGGGCTGCTGGTCTTCCCTCTATCTCAAATATCTCTTCTATGATGTTGCTGAAAACACTGAGAGCATGAAAAAAACCCAACTCAAAATACTAAACTGCCTACAGCTGTTAAAACTATCAGAAGTCTAATGATGGTTTCTCCATTAATTGCACTTGCTTTCTCAGACGTAGAGCCAAAAGAAAGGGAAAGAAGGAACAACAGGACTAGTGAAAACTATAAAATGGAAAGAAAGTAAAGGAAAAAAAATAAAACCAATGCAATGTTAGAAAGTACCATCCTGTTCTCTTAAATAAGTGAATAAAAGCACCCTATTTTCATACATAACTACTGCTCAAAGTACGTAAGTATTATATGTATATATTACATAAATATTGCAAGTATACTATGGGTGCAGAAATGAAAACCACCTTAAATAAATGGGAATATTCCATGTCAAGAAAGACTTGTTAATGCCTCAGAGAATTAAAGGAAATAATGCATGTTTCAATGTCAATACTAAGTCAATACAATGTCAATACCATGGACTGTTGTCAAGTCCAAGGGACTGTAGGACCATTTGTCCCAAATGAGCCTGGACTTTTATTACAGAATTATAGAGTGCCAGGTTAGAAGGGACCATCTGGTCCAGATTTTTTAGGTGATCTATAGTTTAAATGAGGTGGCCCAGCACCTGTCAAGCTGAGCCTTAAAAGTAATCAGTATAGAGGAACCCACTGCTTCCCTCAGGAGATTATTCCAATGTTTCATTGTTCTCATGGGGAAAAATTTCCTTCTGGAAATCAATTGGAATCTCCCCAGGAACAACTTCTACCCATCGCCCATGAGTTCTTTTCATAAAGAAATCAAATCAATCCTGACAAAGAAAACACACCAATGGATGTATGATACAACACTCTATAAAGGGAAGAGACGGGATTCCTATCTCCCACTTCTTACAGTGCACGAACAAGGAGGTATTCAACAAAACACTGAGGCAATCAATCTGAACCTGATAAAATGAAATCCCTTCTGTTCCAGCCACCTTGGAGAACAGTCATTTAAAAACGGAATAAGAACATCCACAGTTATTAGGGGAAGTAATAGCAGGGCAATATAAACTGTCACGCTTCTGGTCATTCTTCGAGCAATCACTAATGAGGCTAGGAAGAAACATTTCCTATGGGTGAGACATTTCATAACCGCCCATTTCAAGCTTCTGCTCCCCTCTCTGAAGGAAATGCACAGAGAGAATAAGAAGATGACACGATAATGAAACCAGTGGTTGAGGATAGAGAAGAGAAAAAGGCATTCTTGCATCCCTGTATGTTACACAGGTCGAGGAAGACACACAACCCATTCAAGTGATGTATTATTTGTAGGGTTTATTTTTTGCATGAGTATAGGAGAGGGACATCACAGTACATCAAAGTTTTACATCAGTTTAAATCTGAATATGTAATAATTTTATTTCTGTACAGTATTCTGAATGTGTAATAATTTCATTTCTCTACAGTATAGCCAAAACCTAACCAATGGTGTTCATCATTATTATCCTAACTGAAGTTTTAAAGCAAAGCATGTTACAGTAATAGGCTTTTCTTTGTCACGCTTCAAGAATATTAATGAATATATGTTTTCAGAGTTTCTGTGAAGGAGGAAAGTGATACAGGAATACATTTATTAATATGTGATTTATCACAAAGAAAAGCCTATTATAATTACATTTTATCTTACAGGTAGAAGACTGATGCACATGAGAATGAAGTAACTTGCTCAAGTAACTAAAAATGCTACAGACAACAGCTATGTTCTGTGACAGCTGGATGCCATAATCACAAAAAAAAATCTTTCCTTATAGCTGTGAAAATTCATAGCTGGGATCAACCTCTCTGTACATCTGTAAGACTGCTAAAACGAGCTGGTGGATTCACAACGAGAGTCGAAAAGAGGACGCTAGTTGTCCATTCTTTCTGCTATGTAGAGAAGCAGACTTCTAAAAAAAGCCAGCTGCAAATAGCCTCTTGAATTCCTACTGCACTTTTCTTTACCTCAAAATACAAATACTTAAGCTTGAAAATCAGTGTCTGTGTCACTTTCTGCAAAAGCACATATATTTTTCCTAATTCATGAAGAAACAATAAACAAGCAGCTAACCAATAAAGCCTCCACATAAAAAGTTAACTTGGTACTGTAGAAGCCACAAGTAATTAATATAAAATAATTCTAATAACTAATTCTAATAATTCCAAATACCAATATCACATATCTCCCAAACAGTTTCAATTTGGTCAGTGGAATCACAGCATCATACTTTTCCTTCTGCCCATAGCACTGTCCTGCAGCCAGGACACTGAACATCTACCATTGATCACTGGGGAATTGTACATAAATACCATTCAACAGAGAATCCCATGCAGCCATTGCAAGCCATGATGGCCTCAAGCTGCACCAGGGGAGGTTTAGATTGGATATTAGGAAAAATTTCTTTACTGACAGAGTGGTGAGGCACTGGCAGAAGCTTCCCAGGGTGGAGTCTCCATCCCTGGAGGGGTTCAAATAACTTGTAGATGTAGCACCTTGGGACACGGTTTAGTAAGCATGGTGGGTGACAGCTGGACCTTAATGATTCTGTGCTCTGGGAAATCTACTAGTCTAAGTGGAATTTTATTGAAGGGTGCTTTGGTACACGAGGATGAACAACTCCAGGGAATTGAGGTACAATGATCAGATAGAATTATAGACTTATTGCAGTGTCTCTGATTATCCTTGATACAAGACAGGATGCTCCATTTAAGTAACTCTTCTTTTTGTACAGTTTTAACTGCATTCAAAATTACTAGAAAATAACTATGGAAATACCCTTTATATCTTAATGTATGAGAGAGACTTTGCTCAGTTACTCACAAGCGGAAGTGTTAAAGCTGTCTGTAACAAGTGACAATAATTCCGATCTATGGAAAGAGGGTTCACACTGCTACAACAGCAAAGGGATGTTCTTGACATGTGCATGCATGTTGTGGGTGCAGAAATGAACAGTACCTTAAATAAATGGGAATACTGTATGTCAAGAAAGACTCATTAATGCCTCAGAGTATTAAAAGAAATAATGCATGTTTCAATGTCAATACTAGATATAAACCAATTTTGTTGCAAGCAATAAATCAAGTAGCAGTATTTGAATAAGAAAGGGAGTGGTGAGATGATGTGAAAGAATTTTCTTCAGAAAAATATTTCATAAAGAATTCAAGTTGAAGAGTCAATTAAGATGTATCACAACCTCCCCCTCTTCTCCCCTTTCTCCAAACTCAAACACCTCTTTCCCACTACGTATACATATTTTTATCAGAAAAAAAGCAAAGGAGCTGTAAAAGGCAAAGAGATTGCAGTGACCAAGTTAAAAATTTAGGGCGTGTAGTGACAGGACAAGGGGGAGTTGCGTTAAATTAGAAGGTGGAAGATTTAGATTAGACATTAGGAAGAAATTCTTCACAATGAGGGTGGGGAGGCCCTGGCACAGGCTGCCAGAGAAGTGGTGGCTGCCCCATCCCTGGAGGTGTTCAAGGCCAGGTTTGATGGGGCTTTGAGCACTCTGATCCAGTGGGAGGCATCTCTGCCCATGTTGGGGGGGTAACTGGATGGGCTTTAAGGTCCCTTCCAACCCAAACCGTTGTATAGTTCTATGATTAGAACTGCTCAACACAATTTAAAACGGGATTATGAATTAGCCAAAAAAACTAGAGAATATAAAGAATTACATAAATTAAAGAAGTACTACAGGCCAGCTATCTGAGTTATTTTTCCACAAGAGCTTTTGACGGACGGGAATTTACCTGAATGGAGCCCAGAATTTAGACCTAAAGGTCTCAGGTAGCCATAGGCTACAGACAAATAATGCAAGATAAAGAAATATATTTTACTTATCACATATAATCTTTTCTTGAAGCTTTTTAATTTGGATGGGAAGATTTGAGCTGAATCAGTTTCCCTAAGCGAACTGTAATTGTTGCTAGCACTATGGCTAATTTACAGGACACTGCTCCAAGCATCCTCATTAATCAAGGATTTAAAAGTCAGTGGAAAATCCCTTATTTACAGTGAGTGCCTAATAGGATAACATCCAACTGGTATCATGGTAATACACAATCGGATTAGAATGTCTCTTGGGCAAGTTGTTCAAATTCATTTAAGGAGCGAGACTCTAGTTGTAAGAGATTAGAAAAAATATTCAAATACAGGTGTACAACCTGGAAGCCCAGAGGGAATTTCTTTCAATCACATCTGCTTTTCTTTGTCTGTTTTCAAAGCTTTGCAGAGTCATTCTGCGGATATGGTTGTACCATTTAAGATGCGGTCTAGTGTCATAGAATCATGGAATTGTTTGGTTGGAAAAGACCTTTGAGGTCATCAAATCCAACCGTACCTGTCCACTACTAAACCAAACCCCTGAGCACTTCATCTACCTGGCTTTTAAACACCTCCGGAGATGAGTACTCCACCACCTCCCTGGGCAGCCTCTGCCAGTGCCTGAGAACCATTTCAGTGAAGAAATTTTTTCGTGATGTCTAATCTGAACCTCCTCTGGTGCAACTTGAGGCCATTTCCTCTTGTCCTATCACTTTTTACTTGGAAGAAAAGACCAGTACCCACCTTCCTACATCCTCCTTTCAGGGAGTTGTAGACAGTGATTTGGTCTCCCCTCAGCCTCCTTTTCTCCAGGCTAAGCACCATCAGATCCCTCAGCCACAATTCATAATTCTTATTCTCCAGACCATTATCCAGTTCTGTTCCCTTCTCTGGATACGCTCCAGCCCCTAAATGTCCTTTTTTTAGTGAGGGCCCAAAACTGAACCCAGGATTTGAGTTGTGGTCTCACTGTAATATATGGCTTCTTGAAAAGTTGGACATCTGTTCACGTTTCAGGTAAATGATGGCAGGAAAATCTTACAATTAATGTGCCAATATATTTCGTAAAGGTAGAATTCACTGTATAACGTGGTTTCTGACAATTATTCATGCTGTGGTCCCTCCAGGAATAGGTCTTGCTTACATCAGTCAGGTCTCCTCTCAGAAATAAGGACTTCGGTATTTGTATCTTAGCCAAGAGAGAGTTTAAAATATCACCAATCTGCCACCTTGCCCGAGGAAGGAAATGGGGACTATTTCAAGAAAGCTCTTGGCCAGATTAAACACTGATGCTCTTCTCATGGCTTAAATCCAGTGACAGCCCGTAGCTATGGATAAAGATCAAACTACTGTACAGGTTACTATCATGGGTTCAAAATTGGTACCAGCAATGATGGTTGTGCCTTTCTAATAGTTAAAACCCCCCAATTGTAAATGAATAAACAATACCAGAAAGTAGTATTTTTTGATCATTCAGTTCTTGCATGATTTAGCATAGATATACACCACCTTATTTGGTTATTGTGCACAAAGCCTGTTACACCTGAGGGGACCAGAGAAATATGATCTAAAATTAAATCGCCAATCTGAATTGTGCATTCATTAATAGCATAATGGATTCTACGTTATTTACTCCTGAGGCATTCCACCAGCTCTCCTTTAAATCATCACACTCTACAGCTACTCTGAATACAGTTTATTCCTTTCTTGTTCAATAATATACTTTATCCCATAAGAACTGCAAGCAAATCCAAATTACACAACGGTTAAAAACTAGCAATCCTAAATTATTGTATGAATTATAAACAGTACAACAGCTTGTGAGTACTGTTTAAATTATTTTAGATGAGAACTTTGACTGTGTAATCAAACCTATTCTTATTTATTTGTGCAGCTCTGGCACTTAATTATACCAGCCAAGCTCTGCTGTGGTTGGTGCTAAAGGAAGCTGGAAGTAAAAGACTCTGCTCTGAAGAGCTTACAGCTTGATTTGGTACCAGGTCATAGAACCATAAAATCATTAGGGTTGGAAAAGATCTCCAAGATCATAAAGTCCAGCCATTAGTGCAACCCCATGTACCTACAGAACCACATCCCAAAGTGTCACATCTTCACGCTTTTTGAATCCCTCCATGGATTGAGACTCCACCACTTCCCTGGGCAGCCTCTTCCAATGCTTCATCGCTCTCTCAGCAAAGAAATTTTTCCTAATATTCAACCTAAACCTCCCCTGGTGCAACTTGAGGCCACTTCTGCTTGCCCTAGATGCAAGAAATGAGGCCAAGAGAGGGGAGTGGAGGGTCAGAAGGGTCAGGTGAGGATGCTACAGAGGAGCGCTAATGCTTACGCAGGCACTTATCGAGCAGGTTTTCCAAAATGATGCTCCAAGATGGCAGGAAGGAAAGTCAGGATGAAAAGGAAGTGGAGAAAAGCAAGGCAAGACCCTGTAACTGGCCTAGGAGATAACTGGGAACAGATGGTGCCTGGAGAGAAGCGCTGCCGAGGTTGTAAGCCTCTCAGAGAAAACCTGGCACATTTAAACGTTGTCCGGTGAGTACAGAGGTGAGGGCAGTGTAGGAAGAGGCAGGCAGCACCTACAGCCCGATGGTCAAGGCATGGGAGAATGGAGCATGGTTGTGTTGAGAGAGGAAGTAACAACAAAAGTGAGAAGTTATTAGTAAGGTCATGGTAGCAAAGGGGATGAGACAGGGCACAAGGGAGTTCATATAGACAAACCTGATTATGTGAAGATTGATGGATAAGAATTTAATGACTGCTAACAAATGACTGTCTGAAAACATACTTTCAGATGTAGGACTAGGAAATTAAACCTTTAAGTCTCCTTTTGCCCTTGTGTGAAATGCTTTGTTATTGTCTCTGCTTACATTACTTCATTTTTCCTCCTGAAAAAAACACTTGCCATTTAGTTCTGAATCAGCTGCAAACCATATTTAAAATCATACGTCTACCTCTACTTAGCAGAAGGCTTTATAAGTAGAGCTGTGGTACAGACAAAGGCTTTGGAAAAACAAGAGATAGACATTACTATCATCTCATTAGTTGCAGCTCAGAGCAGTCTGTTTGTACTTTGGCACTGGCCACGTGAAATTCTGAGATAGTGAGGGACTTCCCTAAAATCCAATCCCCTTAGGGCGAGGGAGGGGATTCTGCTTCTCTAACTCTGCTCTGGTGAGGGCCTGCCTGAGCCCCTGCATTCACTTCTGGATTCCTCAGCACAGGAAGGACATGGATCTGTTGGAATAGGTCCACAGCAGGCCATGAAGGGCTGGAGCACCTCTCGTATTAGGACAGGCTGAGAGAGCTGAGGTTGTTCAGCCTAGAGAAGAGAAGGCTCCGGGGAGAACTTAAAGCGTTCTTCCAGTACTGAAAGGGGCTCCAGGAAAGCTGGGGCAGTGCTCTCTGGATGATCTTTAAGATCCCTTCTGACCCAAACCGTTCTGTGATCCTATGGTTCTGTGATATATTACCTTTTCCTCCTATTTTTCTTTTAAAGGGAAGAATAAATCAACCGCAACCAATGGGAATGCTGACAGAAACCAACAGGGCATGATAAATCACAAGAGCGTTCACGTGGAAAAAACAAATTTCATTTTTTGGGGACAGGATTAACTGCACAATTTTCCAGTCAAGATTGGGTAATTTCAATTTAATTTTCTGTGTATGAAGCAGATCGCGATGACTGGTTGTTGAGACAGCTGTAGAAAGCAACTCGAAGATGTCATGTTAAACAGTCGTACTCTCCAGCCAGCTTCCACCTGGTGTTAATGACCTCCCATTGCATCAGTTGGCTGAGAAGGATGCTACAGTGATCTAGCAGCAATATCAACTCTGGATGACACACCATTTGGACAACTGCGTCTAATATTGTGCTTAGCCTGCTATAGGTCAAACAACTACACGGGCATCAATTACAGCTTTTCCATCCACACACACAAAGTACCTTCTCAGCACTGGAAAACATTATTTCTGGATGTGGATATTAAAATGCTAATATTTCAAGAACATACACAATATTTATTTTTATCTTTCATTAAGTTCTGACATATTATTACTCTGTAATGTGAAAATACACTAACTGAAAATCAAAACACTTTATCAGATCTAGGTTTCATCTAATTAATAGCATCATGTTATTTCTTAAAGTAGTCAGTGTTTGGCTACGGGAAGGAAGCCAAAGCCTTGACTAGCAAGTTCCTTCAAAAAAGAAAAAATCTAGGCTAAAATCATAGAATGGTTTGGGTTGGAAGGGACTTTAAAGCCCATCCAGTTCCACCTCCCTGCCATGGGCAGGGACACCTCCCACTGGATCAGGTTGCTCCAAGCCCCATCCAACCTTGCCTTGAACACCTCCAGGGATGGGGCAGCCACAACTTCCCAGGGCAACCTGTGCCAGTGCTTCACCACCCTCATCGTAAGAATTTCTTCTTAATGTCTAATTGTAATCTTCTCCCTTCCAATATAAGTAATACCCAAACACAATAAGGCCTTTCAGTTCATGAGTGCTGTAGAAATTAAACTTGGAGGTAAAAAGCTCAAAAGAATGTCTTGGATGTCCTGCCAGCCACCCCAGCCTCTGTCCCCAATTCTCAGCAGTGATGGGAATGCATATGCCCCACACAGCAAGGCAGAGTAACCTTATTTCTAGCCTTCCTCTCTCCACATAGAACACAGAAAGTCTATCTTTCCACGTAACAAAACTAAAATGTACAGCAGTGTTTCCCTGCAGAACAGCTTTTGTATCACTCCTCCACCCAAACATCTAAATTCTCATGGGCAAAATTCCCACAAAGAGTGGAAACCTATTTAAGGAAAGGATTTATAGTAAAATAATGTCAACAAAACAGTGTGGCTTTCCTCTAAGCTCTGAATTTGAAGTTAATTACTTTGGTCAAAGTCTTAGAGCCATTTATCCCATCTCACAAAAAGCAGCAGCAAAACTGAGAAAATCCACCGACAGCAACAGTTTTTTACCTGGCCAGACAGCCAGGTAAAATTAATGCTTAAAAATAAAATTATTACTGATTAAAAGTAAAGTAAATAAATAATCTTTTTTTTTTTCCCCTATCACGCATGTCCTTTACCTCCTACAACATACGAATAATGTTTTCTTTCATAAATGTAGACCAAAACCAATTTCTATATTCATTTTATTTATGAATAATACTTTTTTCATCCCTTTGTGAATCTTGTGGGGAGCTGCTCTCTGGAAAATTACCCCCCTGCTTTTCCTCCCTGTTGGGAGACAAATGAAAATATGCCCATCATAATCAATATATTTTTCACTGGTGACTCTTGCGATATTTAAAGGACTCACAAGGAGATATTAAACCCTACAGTAATGCTGGGCTATTTTGTACTTCTCTTCTTGAAATAAGTTGGTTCTGTACAGGCGTTCTTGGAAACAGAGCAGGTACCAACCACACAGTGAGAGTGGATCAAGTAGAATCACCATTTATCAGTTTTCAGCAGGAGGGAGGTTTATTTTTTGGACTTACCACTTTGTTTCTTGATCAAAGTCTTAAGTTACAGCACAAGGTTTGGTATTTATAAAGGGAACAACCGAGGTATAAAGAACAAACTGTTTCCATACCTCCTATTGGAGATATTGGGGTGGCTGGCTGCAAATAACAAATGAATGAGCTCTGTGCCATGTCTACATTGTTCCCTTTGCTCCATCCTGCCCTCTCCCTCCCTTCTGCAATGGGACTGATGGAAATGGAAGAATTACAGAATCATAGAATGGCTTAAGTTGGAAGGGACCTTGCAGCCCGTTCAGTTCCAAAACCCCTGCCACGGGCAAGGACATCTCTCACCAGACCAGGCTGCTCAAGGCCCCATCCAGCCTGGTCTTGAACACCTCCAGGGATGGGGCAGTCATGACTTCTCTGAGCAACATGTGCCAAGGCCTCCCCACCCTCATCACAAAGAAATTCTTCCTAATGTCTAATCTAAATCTTCCTCCTTCCAATTTAAATACATCCCTCCTTATCCTATCACTACAGGCTCTCATAGAAAGTCCCTCACCAGCTTTCTTTCAGGCCCCTTACATGTACTAGAAGGCTGTTGTAAGGTCTCCCTGGAGCCTTCTCTTCTGCAGAACAACCCCAGCTCTCTCAGCCTGTCCTCGTATGGGATGTGCTCCATCCCTCATCTTTGTACCCCTCCTCTGGACCCATTCCAACCGTTCCACATCCTTCTTACACTGGGAATCCAGAACTGGATACAGGACTCCAGGTGGGGTCTCAGGAGTGTGAAGCAGAGGAGCTTATATCCTTGCTCTTGGGAGACTTCCCATCTGCCCCCAGAGACTCAGGTCATCCACATGGGGCTGCTGGCACAACCAGCGCAATGTTTCCTCATGCTGGATTAAAAACACAGGTGAAGAAACATGGCCCAGACCTGCGTCCTTCAAAGTAGATATTGATATGAATGTGCCATCAAACACATCACCAGCACCTAATTACATAATGATGATTCATGGCTTGGATGAAGAATAACTGAATGAAACGTCATGTCATTTCTCTCTCATGTCACTTTTCACAGTGGTGTCACATTTCTGCTTCCAAAAATAATTGGGGTGTTTTGCTAATTTTCATTCTGCCATTACAAATGCTTCTGTCACTGATTATGATGAGCAGAAGCTGTGCTTCCCCTCAACCTACCTTTCCACTCTGATTTCCTCAGGTAACTAAAAGAGGTTGACAAAAGGGATAGAGAATCTGTGAACTCTCTAAAAGTTCCTCGTGCTTTCTTTCTAAGGCTCTCTTCAGCACATGCATATTCTTCTCTCGTGAAGACCGGGCTTAATTACAGAACAAGAACAACAAAAATGCACTTTGATTTTCAGCTTGCACTAAACCTAAAAAATATGGAATGGGGTGTGACTGATGAAATGCATTCCTATTATTTTCTCCTAGGCAAGAAAATAATTCTGCCTGTAAGTATGAGAGTAATGTTTCTGGGCACTGTGCTTGTATGTTCTGATATCACTTTATTTTTAGTAATTTCTTTTGCTGAAGTAAACATTTCGGTCTCCATTAAAACTCACAAAACATAACAGAGACTTTTGCAGGTTGTTTTTCTTTTTAACCCAGATACTCTCTGCTTTTTAAATTGCAACATTACAAGGGATAGCAAACCTTTTAATTTATATTCCAGTATCACCAATCACACGTACAGAGATTTTTGGAATAAGAGACTTAACTGCAGTTATATTCACATCAGAAAGCTCAGGCACAGCATTATTAAAGACTTCAAAAATGACTATTTTACTTTTTGGAAGTGAGGCCAGTTTTAATTTATCCGGGAGCTGCTAACAGCAGCTATTTTTTGCAACTTTATCCCATAGTTTAAGTCCATTCTTGGCAAAACTTAGTAGAATTACAGAAAAAAATGGAATCACTTTGTTATCAAAATCTACCTTCCACAGCAAAGTTAGAAAGGCACTTACGCTGAACTACATCTCCATCATAGAATCATAGAATGGTTTGGGTTGGAAAGGACATCAAAGCCTGGACAGTTCCAACCCCTCTGCCATGGGCAAGGTCACCTCCCAACAGATCAGGCTGCTCAAAGCCCCATCCAACCTAGTCCTGAACACCCCCAGGGATGGGGCAGCCACCACTTCTCTGGGCAACCAGTGCCAGGGCCTCCCCACCCTCACAAGAAAACCTTTCTTCTTAAGATCTCATCTCAATCTCCCCTCTTCCAGCTTAAAAATATTCCCCTTGTCCTTTCCCTGCACGCCCTGATCAAGAGTCCCTCTCCAGCTTTCCTGCAGGCCCTTTCAGCCCTGGAAGGCTGCTTCAAGGTCTCCTTGGAGCCTTCTCTTCTCCAGACTGAAAAACACCATCTCTCTCATCCTGTCCTCATACGGGATGTGCTCCAGGCCTTGGATCACCTCTGTGGCCTCCTCTGGACTTTAATTTGTTTTCCTAATACTTTATGATTTTATTTGTTGAGATACATTACAAAAGCAAGGAAATTTCACTTGATTGGGGTACAAACAGAAAGACAGTGTAATGTTCCTCTTTAAAACTAAAAAGGATTGTGCAGGACCAAGGCTTAAACTCAGATAGGAGTCTAGAAGTTCTTGTTGCTGCAAGAAGACATTCAGCCACCTCCCAGAATAGGTGTGTGCTGTCAGAAAAGGCTATAATTAAACTCCCTGAGTCTGTCAGACTTGTCTATATGAGAATGTTATTATGATATAAATGAAGTTAATTAAAACTGATAAATCTCCCAGGTGGATAAATTTATCCTGTGTAAAAAGACCAGATGTTTTTTTGTGTGCATTCGGAGGATAATGTCAGCTACTTCCAGGCAGCCCATGGTTTTTACTCAGTGTGCCAACATGAGTAGATGAAGCAGACAGACTACACTGGTTCACCTATACTCGCATGATGGCCGCAACATGATGTGTCAGACCCTTTCTGGGGCTGTGATACTCACACTGATATGTGTCTGACAGCCTAACAATCACCACTACAACTGGGGTCCTGTGTCCAGTTCTGGAATCTTCGACATGAGAAGGACATGGAACGGTTGGAAAGGGTCCAGAGGAGACTGTGGAGATGATCTGAGAGCTGGAGAACCTCTGATATCAGGACAGGTTGAGAGAGTTGGGGTTGTTCAGCTTACAGAATAGAAGGCTCTGGGGAGACCATAGAGCAGCCTCCTAGTACCTGAAGAGAGCCTGCAAGAAAGCTGAGGAGAGACTTTTTTCAAGTGTGTGTAGTGATAGGACGAGGGGGAATGGCTTTAAATTGGAAGAGGGAAGGTTTAGATTAGACGTTAGGAATAAATTCTTCACAATGAGGGTGAAGAGGTCCCGGCACAGGTTGCCCAGAGAAGTGGTGGCTGCCCTATCCCTGGAGGTGTTCAAGGCCAGGTTGGATGGGGCTTGGAGCAACCTGATTTAGTGCGAGGTGTCCCTGCCCATGGCAGGGAGGTGGAACTGGATGGGCTTTAAGGTCCCTTCCAACCCAAACCATTCTATGATTCTATGAAATGGTCACCTTGGTGTCCAGAGGAGGCCACAAAGATGATCCGAGGGCTGGAGATATGAGGGCAGGCTGAGAGACTTGAGGTTGTTCAGCATGGAGAAGAGAAGGCTTTGGGGAGACCTTAGAGCAGCCTTCCAGTAATGAAAGGGGCTTTGGGAGAGCTGAGGAGGGACTTTTTACAAGGGCATTTTGCTTTCTTCCCTTTTTATTTCAAACACCTTCACAAAAACATGTCATCATCACATTTCTTAGATCTAAACAAAGCCATAAAACTACCTCGCACATTGCCCATCATTGATTTCTCACGTCTTTAGTATTCTTTAGTCCTACAGAAACTCTTACTTCACCTCCACAATTGTTCTTCTGAGGTCTCTCCTTTGGAGTGTGGGACCCCTCTCTTCTCCCTAATATCACTGCAAGATCCATTTTCAATAACCTCTGCTCGCCTTTGTTTCCCTGCTTAAAGACTTCTAATCAGCCTGCTCAGATGATCGAAGTCCTTTCTTGTCCTCAGTGCTCTATCTTCTGCAGTCACCCTTCACAAGACTTCACTGTGACCCAGGGTGAAGTTATTTCATCTGTTGCTCTCTGTTCATCATAATGATAATGAAGTAATACCCTTCGCTTAGCATTATTTTGTATCACAAACATTCATATCTGTAATACGCTTCAACAAAGAGGAACAGATTTTGAACTGCTTGGAAGCAGCGTAGGAGCTGCTTGCAAAGCATCAATCCCTCTTCTCCTGGATCAGCTATAAAGCAGAAAAAAATGACCTCAGATGCATATGAATGTTTTACTCTCTGACACCAAACAGGTGAGTTTGGCTGCTCTGTGACCCATCCTGTCCACTGTCTACAACTCCCTGAAAGGAGTCTGTAGTGAGGTGGGTGTTGGTCTCTTCTCCCAAGTGACAGGGAATAGGATGAGAGGAAACGGCCTCAAGTTGCACCAGGGCAGGTTCAGATTAGACATCAGGAAAAATTTCTTCATGGAAATGGTACTCAGGCACTGGCAGAGGCTGCCCAGGGAGGTGGTGGAGTCACCATCCCTGGAGGTTTTTAATCGATGGGTAGATCAGGTGCTCAGGATTCTGGTTTAATAGTGGACAGGTACAGCTGGACTTGATGATCTCAAAAGTTTTTTCCAACCAAGCAGTTCTATGATCCTTTCCCATTTGGAGCATCCCTGGCTAGTGTTATCCAACTGGGATTCAGGATCTGGCCAATAAATGCAAGTTGTATTATTTGGGACCCTCGAGAAAGGCAATTTGTATGCAATGCTACATTTCAGTGCTTTGAGTCAAAGAGAGACACAACCTACATCACAACATGTACCACTTTGAAATGAAAGAAATAACAACTCTGAAACCTTATTTCGATTGATTATTTTTAACATCTAAGCACTCAGATGAGGAGAAGGAAAAACGCCACAAGTTAGGCAAAGCCGCCCACGGAGAATTTCCTCACTGAATCACGTCAATTTGCAGAGATTCATTGTATGGAAGGAGCCACACAATGCCTAACTGTATGAGAAATGGACACTATGACAGCAACTAATATCCCCTAACATTCCATTATGCTTTTCAACATTTGAAATTTAATTACTTGATAAAAAAATAAAACCCATCAAAGCCATCAATCCTGTCACCCTCATGCACCATTTCCAACTGGAGAAGGCATTTTGTTCCACCATAAAGAAAACTTCAGGTGGGAACCCAAGGGAGGCAGAGCTCAGACGTTTATGACAATGTTGCTATAGCAATTACTCATGGGGACGTGCAGCAGCCGCATTTTAGCTCTCAAGCCTGCAGCTCCTGCACGCTGTTCGTAACCAGCATAAAAACTACCTGATGCTTATTGTGTCCTAATAAGATTTATAAATTATAGTGATGTACTCCCAATAAGTAGGAATGGGAGAATAGTTTTTGTTACTAATATTTAATCATGCTCAGAAAAACCCTTTATATCGATGCACTCAATTAGATATTTCAACCGTTCTTTTCCATTAAATCAAAGTTATATAAATATATTCTAAAAGCAATCAATTACATTTTCTGAATTACAGTGCATAACACATTATTCAAATGAGCTCTGCTTTGAATAGCGGTTATTTAAGATCAGATTAATATTTGGAAGCGAAACTTAGCTCAAGATAAAAATTTTATAGCCGTTCAGCATAAATGAGGGGCATGAAAGCACAATGTTTGAGCATTCTCAAAAGCCCAAGCAGCAGATAAAGTAGAGATATGTGAATCACCCTTGCCTGTATTTTGTCCATTTAATAATACTCTACTGCTGGGCTAAACTAAATTTTCCTGCTATATTCATTAAAAATAGATGCCATTGTGTGATGCCTGTGATAGTAATGGGCATCTTCAGGACTCAAATTGAAATCTCAAAGCCAGAATTAGGGAGGGTTTGGGTTTGAAGCTAGCTTGGTCTAGCAAAGTGATCTATGAACACAGAACTCACAGCCCATAGACAAACTGCCTCCAGCAAGCAGACCCTACGGGGTGCTCAAGTCATCTGCTTGGCCAGCTAGAAGCACTTTCTTTAACCTTTAATCCCAAATTAATTTTATTAATGATCCTATACTTTTAGAACTACTTTGGCAGCCAGAACAGGATGGGTCCTGGGAGTGTGCAGCACTTAATTTTACCACGAAGCCTTTGGTAATGAAAGATCCATCATGGTACAAAGTGAGTGCCCTACATAAAATGAGGCCACAGAGGACCTGACTACATTCTGCATCTGTTTACCAAAATGACAAAGCTCCTCACTAAATGCTCGCAGAACCACAGCAAGGCAGCTCTTACTATTTTCTTCCCAGTATCTGCAGCCTATCGAATTAATAAGCATGTTTCAACATGTCTTAATATTTTCCTTCAGCATGGTGAAAACGTTGCAGCCTCCCTCTTTTGTTCTTTCCCGCCTTCTTCTGCACCAACATCTGAATTAGAGTAAGTATGAAATATCTACTTATGCAAATTACACTCAGATATTTGGCAGCATGAAAATCCTAGAAAAAAACCCTATATAAAGCTGGATACTCTCTGAGCAAAGTGATCATTTATCTTTGTTTTTTCTGTCTCGAAATAAAATCCATGAGCCCTTTTCGACATATGAAAATCATGCTGCTTAACCTAATTCATAAATGTATGGAATAGGCTAGCCACTCCCTGTACTATGTTTACCGGAAATAAAGTAAAAGCATTTCCGAAAGCATATTTGACATATGCTAATGCTCAGTTTGGAAGCACCTGCTTTCTTTGCAGAGCATCCGGCTGCCCTCTCAACCCTTGGCTTTTTAATTACCCTTTTTAAGCTCCAAATAGTAAAACAAGTGGTACCTGATATTAATAATTAGCAGTTGTGTATAGAACTGCTCTTTAGTTTCCCTATCCAATTCTCCACATTAAAAATAGGAGAGGATGAGGTTGACATTTCAAAGTAGAGTTCTTGACAGGCAAGAGAAATACGGACATCTACCCAGTCCCAGAGGCTTTAGTGACCGGGGAAGAGTTGTCTAGGAAACTCATCTGTAACTCTAACCCTGCAATATAGAGACATCCTGAAACTGAGTGGTTCTTTCTTCTTCCACAGTCCTTAAACTTGGCTCCTGCTTTCTTTATTAGCCATAATACAAGGTAGCAGTAATGCTGTAGACCCAAGCAAAAGCCTGCTGTCATTCTCTCTCTCTCCTATCCTATCAATGACTTGTAAACAAACAAAATCTCCAATTCCCACAGTCCCAGATTTTTAAACCAACACAGAAGTCACAAAATCCTTCTTTTCTGGGATGGCAATGGGAAATACATTAGATGGCTACTGGTTTCCTGTTTCACATGGGTTTTATTGCTGGATAAACAAAGGCAAAGAAAGCTTTCCATGCAGTCTTAAATCCTTTTTTTTGGCTATGGATTTCCCAACCGTATCCTGGGCTGCAACAAAAGCAGCATGGCCAGCAGGGCGAGGGAGGGCATTCTCCCCCTCCACTCCACTCTTTTGAGACCTCATCTGGAGTCCTGTGTCCAGTTCTGGAATCCCCAGCATAAGAACGATATGGAACTGTTGGAATGGGTCCAGAGGAGGACATGGAGATGATTCAAGAGCTGAAGAACCTCTGTTATGAGGACAGGCTAAGAAAGCTGGAGTTGTTCAGCCTGGAGAAGAGAAGGGTCTGGGGAGACCTTAGAGCAGCCTCCCAGTACCTGAAGAGGGCCTGCAAGAAAGCTGAGGAGAGACTTTTTTCAAGGGTGTGTAGTGATAGGATGAGGGAGACTGGCTTTAAATTGGAAGGGGGAAGGTTTAGATTAGACGTTAGGAAGTTCTTCACAATGAGGGTGGTGAGGCCCCGGCATGGGTTGCCCAGAGAAGTGGTGGCTGCCCCATCCCTGGAGGTGTTCAAGGCCAGGTTGGATGGGGCTTGGAGCAACCTGATATAGTGCGAGGTGTCCCTGCCCATGGTAGGGAGGTGGAACTGGATGGGCTTTAAGGTCCCTTCCAACCCAAACCATTCTATGATTCTATGATTTCATAATTCTACGATTCTATGAAATGGTCACCTTGGTATACATAGCTCTACACTTGCACCTTTATGCTATGGTTTCAAATTAAAACAGCAGGCAAATGGCTGGTTTCTTTCCTCCAAAATCTTACACACCCATGACTCAGTTTTGACTGAACATCATAAAGATAGCTTTACATGCAAAGCACCTCAAAGAAAAGGTGGTCACCAACCCACCATGAAGAGAGGGGATGGCTGATAGTTTTTAGATGTATAAACGGAGAAGAGTAAGTATTTTCCTTCCTAAAGGCAGGACAGCGGTCCCAGTCAGTGTCTCACATCCATTATTGAGCAGAAACCAGGGCAGCATAGCTCTATCACACCTGCCATCTCTCCTCCATGACTGGGTGTTCTACAGCTCAATAGGGCACGGCAAACGCTGGCAGATGGGGCATTGTCAGTAATTCTGCTCGGAAAATGAAATTTGTCATTATAAGATTACGCTAACAGCTAAACCTCAGCTGTACGTGCCTAGTTGTACATTGAGAAGGCTTTTATTCCCTCCACCAATTTATCTGGAGCGGATGGAGCGTCAGGTAGTTCTCACGTCCACAGAAAATGCACGTAGAGCAAGTGCCACCACTGTAGATCAGGAATGCTGGAAACATCAAAGCAAAGCCTCAAAGAGGTGATTATAAACCCCAAATGCTGACTTGGAGAAAGCAGACTCCTCACAATAGCATTTGCAATTATAGTGAGCACTTGCAAAATTTATTCTCCATTAAACACGTAGCATAAGTATCAATAAAGATCATTTGTCTTCTTTTCCTTCACTACTAATGTGACCTTTTTGTTAATAAAAGCAAGAAATAGCTTTTTTCATCAATCCAGGAACACACGTAGATTGATATTTATTGCTGCACAGTCTGCTTAGAGCCTTTCTAGTTTCCTTTGAAGGATAACAAATTATTCACCACACAGCAGGGCTCCTTCAGTGATCACATCTGATGCACTTTATGTAACATCTTTGTTTTTGTATCTGATATCAAACCCTATGAAACTACATCAGTTTATGGGGAATCTGAAATTGGATTCCTCTGCACCAGAACATTTCCTCCTTCGACTGTCTGCAGCACTTTATAAAATATTTATTGATAGGATGCCTAAAAATACACACAGATCAGCACAGCTCTAGGATGGATAACTAGCAGCCGCAGACTGGATTTTGCACCACAGGGTTCTTATTAGGCAGAGTTGCCTAGAAATCACACTTATTTTCTGACATATGATTATAAATATTTTCATTTAAAATGAATAATTCAGCTCACTGAACAAACAGAAGTAAATAATTTTGCTTCTTCAAGGTTCCCCAGCAAAAGCCAGTGTCCAAAAACACAGAGAGGACCCAGGTGTGCAAATCTGCATCTTCTTGCCTATTTCTCTCATTTGAAAACACTATTTAATTACTTTTTTTGTGACACACATTGCATACTCCTGAGCTTCGGCACGAAATGCAGAGTTGTTTTTCTGGGCCTGGCATTCCCCAGTGTGACTGTGTGAGAACTCCCTTCCCCTGACTCTTGTGAGCTTGGCTGCCTGCATCCAGATGAGCCAGGGCTCTTCTCCACAATGCAAATGGCTAAGGAATGCAGTGACAAACATGGTCTCACTACAGTCGTGGGCACACAACATCTCTAGGGAAATGTGGCACCTGGTTTTCCACCAGCAATGGAGGTAGGGAGAGAAACGCAGGGTGACTGTCACACCTCTCAGTTTCTTTCTGACCAGCTTCTTTCACAACTACGACGGACATGTTTCCAGCAAAACATCAAGAAATCACCTGCTGCTTCCAAAGGTTGGGCAACATGATGAGAGAAGAGAACACTGCCAGTGGCGATCCTTCTTTGCCACAAGTACCTGCTCTCTGGGAAACTTTGCCTTCCAGAGAATCATAGACTGGTTTGGGCTGGAAGGGATTTTAAGCCCATCCTGTTCCACCCCCTGCCATGGGCCAGGGACACCTCCCACTGGATTAGGGTGCTCAAAGCCTCATCCAACCTGGCCTTGCACACCTTAAGGGATGGGGCAGCCACCACTTCTCTGGGCAACCTGTGTCAGAGCCTTCCCACAATCACAAGAAAATATTTCTTCCTAAAATCTCATCTCAGTTTCTCTTCTTTCAGCTTAAAACCGTTCCCCTCATCCTGTTCCTGCACTTCCTGATCAAGAGCCCCTCCCCAGCTTTTCTGTAGCCCATTTCAGTACAGACCTTAGCTGCTCTAAGTTCTCTCTGGGGCCTTCTCCTCTCAAAGGCTGAACAACCCCAACTCTCTCAGCCTGTCCTCACAGAAGAGGTGACCCAGCCCTCAGACCATCTACATGGCCTCCTCTGGACCCGTTCCAACAGCATCCATCACAGCACATTTCCCAGATTCAAGGGACAAGTCCTCCACACACTGTCGGGAGGCGCATGGTGCATCCATCATGTGTAAAACAGCAGCTCTACTTTCCAAAAAGCGATGGCTGGAGGAACTGAATGCTTGTGAGAATTCTTGCTTGATGAGTATTGCAATCTTAATTGAGATTTAATGTTTACTTTACCTGGTTAAGCACAGAGCAAACACCAGAGAAATCATCATGAAACAACAACAAAAAATTGTTCAAAAGGTAATTAAGAGGGGTTGAAAGTCGCTCAGTTTGAACAAAAACCTGCCCAAGAAATGGGCTTTTTCCTGCATAGCAACTACTTGGCCTTGCAGATAAACCTTTGAACTCGCTGTGCTATTCAGGTATAACAACTAATTGAAAAAGAATAATTGAAAAGAAAGCATAACCTTACCTACAGAAGGGGAAAATTACTAAATATTTATTCTTCTCTTGCACACTGTGAAATAGAAAATAGGCAGAATGAGCTTGTGTGTGTTTGTGGGAGATTCTGTGTTTATGCACGCATTTCATAATGCTTACAAAGATACAATCACAGTCTCACAGCTGTATGACTCAAATATTAAAGTGTCAATTCAAAGACTGGTGAATCTGCCCATATGGGTGTATTCAGCTTCAGATCAGGTCCTAATTTCAAAGTCTGCTCTGCTTTCCCACCTCCACAAGGATCCAGTTCTGGAGACACCACAGACTGCATGCAATGGTTTTAACTTGCCACTTCTACTCGCAAAGGTCTATATGCATTTAGAAGAACTGGAGAGTCAATAAACTCATTATTTCTGTCCCAGGCCCAAGCATTTAGATCAATCCACCTCATTCTTCCACAGCTTAAGTTTGGTGAAATAGAACTGATATAAGTCTTCCTACTTGTTTTTAGAATCATAGAATCATTGAGGCTGGAAAAGACCTCTGAGATCATCACATCCAGCCATCAGCCCAACTCCACTGTGCCTACTAAACCATGTCCTGAAACACCACATCTACACCATTTTTTAACACCTTCAGGGACAGGAACTCCACCACTGCTCTGGTCAGCCTCTGTCAGTGCTTCACCTCTCTCTCTGTAAATCAATTTTTTCTAATATCCAATGCAAACCTCTTTTGGAGCAATTTTTTACTGAAGGCAATCACCAATGATCTCCAAGAGCCTTTATTTTCAGCCTGTACTGCTCTGCCTCATGGAGTGAGAGAGCCACCTTGGCTTAGAAATGCACGAGCTGCAATGCTTCAGAGCACAGCTGAGAGCTAGGGCTGGTATTGGCTACACCCAAGAGAAAAAACAGGACCTTGGCGACAGCAGCTCAGCATTAAAGCACAGAAATATACAAGCAACAAAGAGCCCTAATTATTCTAGATAAGAAAATTATCTGCAAAGTGGAATGCCAGAATCTGGGAAATGCATGCACGCAACATTCGTATCAGACATGGTATCTGGTTTTCTTCAGCTATCAGGACCATCTTTGAGGACCGATTCTCCTTCTCATGGTGGTTGGTCCACTTTTATCATTCCCTGGGTTTGTAGCTACCAGGGATAATAAGAATATAGATTAATGACTGATTTTAATGTTACGTAACACTGGTAACATACATATAAAGCAGTAATTACAGAAGTAACCGTCTCTGTAATCACTCTTCAAGGAATCACTATCCACAAATCTGCCACTTTGCCTTTCAAAGTACAACCCTGACCTGTCAAAATCAAATTGGATTTTCATTAAAATACTGCAGGAGTTAAGCAAATAAGCCACAGAGTCATGCCTTGCGACAAATCAATACTTTATGCCATAATTTATGGTGAGAAGAGCCAAAGTAGACAGACATTGATGTAAAACTGGAACTTTCATTTTTGTTTTAGTGGTTTTTTTTCCTTTCCTCTCCCACAGAAATCTGGTTAAGTTTCAGAAGTGCCAACACCCATAGCCATATCTGTTATGGGCTGAGATATGCTGGACACTGGTAAGATTATGGAGGTTAATCATGGCAAACAGGAATCACAGAATCATAGAATCATCTGGTTGGAAAAGACCTCTGAGATCATCAAGTCCAATCGTACCTGTCCCCTTACTAAACCGTGTCCCCAAGAAACCCATCTATCTACCTATCTTTTAAACACCTCCAGGGATGGTGACTTGATCCTCTCCCTGGGCAGCTGTTCCAGTGCCTGACCACCCTTTGAGTGAAGGAATTTTTCCTGATGTTTCATCTGAACCTCCCCGGCGCAACTTACGTCCATTTCCTCTCATCTTATCACCTGTCACTTGAGAGAACAGACCAGCACCCACCTCACCACAACCTCCTTTGAGGTAGTTGTAGACAGTGATGAGGTCTCCCTTCATCCTCCTCTTCTCTAGGCTAAACAACCCCAGTTCCCTCAGTCGCTCCTCATAGGACTTGTGCTCCAGCCCCCTCACCAACCTCGTCGCCCTTCTCTGGATGCGCTTGATGCCTAGAACTGCATACAGTACTCGAGGTGTGGCCTCAACAGTGCCGAGTACAGGAGCGCAATCCCTTCCCTGGTCCTACTGGTCACACTGGTTTTGATACAGGCCAAGATGTCATCGGCCTTCTTGACCACCTGGGCACACTGCTGGCTCACATTCAGCCGGCTGCCAACCAACACCCACAGGTCCTCTGGGAGGCAGCTTTCCAGCCAGTCTTCCCCAAGTCTGTAACACTACATGGGGTTGTTGTGTCCCAAGTGCAGCACTCTTCACTTGATCTTGTTGAACCTCATCTCGTTGGTTTCGGCCCATCAATCCAGCCTGTCCAGGACCCTTTGCAAAGCCTCGCTTCCTTTGAGTAATGCCTATGTTTGAGCTACACCACCTTCCACTGAATCCAGCTGCTCAAGACCCCATCATACCTGGCCTTGGACACCTCCAGGGAAAGAACATCCACAAGTTCTCTGGTCAACGTGTGACAGTGCCTCACCACCCTCATCACAAAGAATTTCTTCTTAATGTCTAATCTGAACCTTCCCCCTTCCACATTAAAGCCTTTCCCTCTCACCCTTTCTCTACAGGCCCTAGTAAAATGTCCCTACTCAGGGACTGGAAAGGATGTTATGGTCAGCAGGGGCTCTCGGTCTCAAAAAGAAAAGGAGTTTCAGTGGGGACCGCTGCCATAGCACATGCGCAGGGGTGGCATTGGCCACCAAGTCACTGATGCCCCTCCTTGTACTGGTAGCCTGATTTGGGACTGTGACCTTGCTGTGTGTGCCAGGTCCACAATCTCGTCAGGTCTGCATGCTGAACTGAGCAAAACGCTGGCTTCATTCCAAGGTTCTCCAATTTTATTAGCTTTTCTGTATGAAGCAGGTGGCTGTCTGACTACCAGATACATGCTAAGAGTTGAGATTGTAGCTTTTATCAGGGAAGTTTTGTTTATCTTGCACTTTAGAGGTCAAATCAGGGGAGACAGTGGTGCTCTCCTTGCCATCGATTTCATGCCAATTAAAGTCTCAAAATTAGAGTCTTGTATCTGTCTCTGCTGCTTTTGGTAGTGCACTCTGCTCTTCTTTTTGTTTTTTTTTTTTTAACCTCATTTACAGTGGAAGATTGTTATAGTCAGATTTCAGAACCAGAACCCCTGAAATGACTGGGAGCAATACTTGCTTCTTATATCTCTTATTTCTTGCTGACTGAAAATTCAGCAGGGCGTCATTTTATCTGTCCCTACACTCCAAACCTGCTTCTCTGGAATTGCACACTGAGTCAGTAGTTCGCATGCAGAAGTACCACTTAGAACCATACCTATATAAAGGGGAAAGGATATCACCAGGAGCCCTATATACAGCTCTGGAGTTGTCAACACAGGAAGGACATGGATGTGTTGGAGTGATATCAGAGGGGGTCATGAAGATGATCGGAGGGCTGGAACGCCTCCTGTACAAGGCTAGGCTGAGAGAGTTGGGGTTGTTCAGCCTGGAGAGGAGAAGGCTCCCGGGAGACCTTAGCGCAGCCTTCCAGTACTAAAATGGGCTCCATGAAAGCTGGGGAGTGGCTCTTGATCAGTGAGGGCAGGGATAGGATGAGGGGAATGGTTTTAAGCTGAAAGAGGGGAGATTGAGATGAGATTTTAGGAAGAAAAGTTTTCTTGTGAGGGTGGTGAGGCCCTGACACAGGTTACCCAGAGAAGTGGGGGCTGCCCCATGCCTGGAGGTGTTCAAGGCCAGGCTGGATGAAGCTCTGAGCACCCTGATGCAGTGGGAGGTGTCCCTGCCCATGGAAGGGGAATGGATCTGGGTGGGCTTTGAGGTCCCTTCCAGCCCAAACCATTCTATGACACTATTCCTGCCTTTGCTTTCTTCAAGGAATATCCTTCTCCCTTCAATACAATAGTGCACACATCCATGCAAAACCATTCACAGGAAGAAGAAATGCCACTTTGAAATTAAGAAACTTTCAGTGAAGGAAGAGGTGCACCCGACCCCAAAGTAGCAGTTTACTGAATCTCTGACCTCTTTCAGGTCATACACACACACACACACACACTGACTCTGGACAATAATTAAAATGGCAGCTGGAAAATGCAAGAAATATCATGATTACACATTTTCTAACATTAGACTGACAATTTTGACAGGATAATTTCAATTCAAGACACAATTTTTTCCTCATCCCTAATGCCCTTTATTAGATAGATGTGCTGTTCTGGACACTGGTATTGGAGGAAAAGCTCAATACAGAACAGGTCGCCCAGACTGTTAGTAGATGCCCCATCCCTGGAAACATGCAAGGTCAGGTTAGACAGGGATTTGAGCAACCTGATCCAGTTGAAGATGTCCCTGCTCACTGCAAGGGGGTGGATTAGATGATCTTTGTGGTCCCTTCCAACCCAAAACATTCTATGATTTCATGATTAATGGGTAAAAATTTATTTTTAATATCTGAAAATAATGATATTGAAGTTTTAGAATAAGACCATGTGAACTGAATGACAGTTTGAAGAGCTCACCATGAATTGCATATGGATTTGTTAAACAGTGGCACAAAGCTTCCCAAAAATGCCAAAACAGAATCTAAGAATGTCCTGAATTGGAAGGGACCCACAAAGATCATCAAATCCAACTTCTGCCCCTGCACAGGACACCCCAATCATTTACACCATGTGTCTGAGGGCATCAGCCAAATTCTTCCGGAATACTGTCAGTCTTGGTGCCATGACTGCTTCCTTGGGGAGCTGTTTCAGTGCTCTACCACCCTCTGGGCGAAGAACCGTTTCATAATATCCAACCTAACTCTCCCCTGGAACATCTTCCTGGCATTTCCTCCAGTCCTATCACTGGTCACCAAAGAGAAGAGGGAAGTGCCTGCTCCTCCTCCTCCCGTTGTAAGGAAGCTGAGGACCGTGATGACATAATGTGATTCACAACTGTTTTGCGTAGGTCTTGCTTCGATCCTCAATTTCATTTAAAACCTAGAAATTATCTGGCATATTCATAAATGAATGAGGAATGTGATGTTTCCAGAAAAATGATGAAGGAACAGAAGTTTCTACCTACAATCCAGAAATACAGGTAATTCTGCATTCACACTCTGATTCGGCATGGAAGCGGCCCAAGACCCTTTCCACCAAACCCTCTTCCATCTGGGTGTATCAGGCTGAAAGAGATGCAGAGTCTTGTCAGGCTCTAACACTGGTTTCCACACTGTGAGAAAACATTGTTTCACTAACATTTTTCAGAGCTTCAGCTCTTCTTACTCTTGGTATCAACACAGGAAGGCAACATCTTTCCTTTCTGCTCTCGATAGCTCATCGGTGGTACCGGCGCACGTCATGCTCTAATAGTCTGATAAACAACTGAAACTGCTTATGGTTCATCGAGGGGAATAATGTTATTTTTCCAGGGTCATCTTATTATTTAGTAATCTCAGATGGTTCTGTCTAATCACAAGTAAATAAGAATCTTTGCTTGGAAATGAAATTAAATGAATTACAGTCGAGGTAGGCTTTCAGTGGGAATTAGTCACTTCCCACTGTATTTTTAGATCATTTACTTTTAGTTGCTTTATTTCCACATATAACAATACCTGCAGCTGAAAACCTCAATCCTTGAAATCAGGCTATAAAAAGAATAACACAAAGTCTACTAGAGCCATCAAGTCACTCTGGGTACAATGCAAGGCACTTAAGATACAGGAAGAAAGAAACAATTACACTGAATCTCAGCTGTTTTGGGCATTGTGATCCCTGCAAGAGTGAGCAGAAATGTCTTACTGTCTGCTAAGGTAGTGAGAAATACTTCAATAAATAGAGGAGTAATAGAAATGCTCTCCTGTGAAGTTTCTTCCTAACCCGAACTGAACAAGGTGACCATAACCATGCAGAGGACTTCCACTGAGATCCCTCCCTGGGCCAGGCTGAGTTTAAACCCCTTTAAAGGATGTAGATGGTGTTTCTCAGGGCTAAGCCTAAAGATGAATAAGGGTGCAATGCCTTAGAGTTGTGCCCTTTATGCCTAGGAAAAGAGTAGAGTTACTTCTGACACTGATGCTGAAATTGGTCACTGCTGCTCCCGTGGGATGTGGCAGTTCCGCAGACGCAGTTGTCTGTGAGGGCCTGGGGATGCTCAGGCTGTTCGGGGCAGATGGACATCCTCTATGAAATCACAATCGACATTTTTAGCTTGGTTTTGCAGACCGCTGTGAAGCTGGCATGGGCTGGAGGAAGCAAGCTTGCCCAGGAAACGGCGGTTGACATTGACCTCAACCTTGCTGAACATATTTGCTTTTGGGTATGAAGGCTTCCAAAGGGAATTTTTTTTACTGATCTGCTGTGATTTTGGCTGAGTGGTCTCCTATCCACTCCCCATCACCACCTCACTGCTCTGAAAGGCAACAGAGGTTTGGCTGTCAAACTCTGTTGTGCTCCATTTCTCAACTCCACCTCTTTCATGCAACCTAATCTGGTTAAAGATGCCCTTGCTCCTGTAGGTGGGTTGGACTGGATGCAAAGGTCCCTTCCAACTCAAACCATTCTATGATTCTATGATACTGACATTTAAATACCAATATTGAATATATCTGTTATACGTAAAGTAAAATTGTGGCTTCATTCGCTGTCATATCCTTGCTATGAAGCAAATGAAGAACTCAAAATACACTTTACTCCCATATGGTCTTAATTTCTGCTTCTAATGTGACAATATACACAAAAAATGCCCATTTGTTCATTTTCTATCTACTGCGTGGGCACCGAATTCCTAAATGGCCATCTAGTCATGAAAATCAAAAGTCATTTTGCCCCTCTACAGTGTAGCAGTGTATACTACGCTTTGAGGGAGCTGTAAAGATTCATAGTGGTCCTACAGCCCTGGACTCTAAACCACCCTTTTTCTGACGCTGAACTTGCTCACCAGCTTTGATAACTTACTGGTTTGGGTTAACAGGCTGAGAGGGTTGGGGTTGTTCAGCGTGGAGAAGAGAAGGCTCCGGGGAGACCTTTGAGCAGCACTCCAGCACTGAAAGGGGCTCCAGGAAAGCTGGGGAGGGGCTCTTGGTCAAAGAGCACAGGGACAGGGCGAGGGAAAATGGTTTTCAGATGAAAGAGGGGAGAATGAGATGCAATCTTGGAAGAAATGTTGTCCTGTGAGGGTGGTGAGGCCCTGGCACAGGTTGCCCAGAGAAGTGGTGGCTGCCCCATGCCTGGAGGTGTTCAAGGCCAGGTTGGATGGGGCTTTGAACACCCTGATACAGTGGGAAGTGTCTCTGCCCATTGGAGGGAGTTGGAATTGGGCTTTGAAATCCCTTCTAACCCAAACCATTCTATGATTCTATAATTGAAGAAAATACTTTAAATCTCTAGTTCACATAGTTTAATTTTTGTTGGTTTGCAGCCATACCACAGCCAATTTAGATACACCAGTGAACAAGGCGCTTACATACTTATTTCCAAGAAACACAATTTACTCTGTGCTGAAGTCCACAATTTACTATATTACTTTCTGGATCTGTGCCAAAAGCATAAGGCCAAACTGAAACCCAAAGATATTTCAAGGTCCTGGATGTCACAGACTATCAGCATGAGAAACTCCTCACCACCTGAAAGCCTCCCAGCTCGTCCCTGGCAAATAATCACTGAGCTCATAACGTGAATTTGAAAATTAATCATTTGGTGAAAATACCATATTGCTCATTTTCCACTTCACTCCTGACACACCTTTATCAACAATCAACCAAGAGACAGCTAGCTTTAGAAATCAATCCATGTGTCCTTACCTACTTGGACTTCATAGATAGTCATAGACAGTGATAAGGTCTCCCCTCAGTCTCCTTTTCTCCAGGCTAAACAACCCCAGGACCCACAGGCGCTCCTCATAATCCTTGATTTCCAGCCCCTTCCTCAACTCTGTTCCCCTTCTCTGGACGTGCTCCAGCCCTTCAACGTCCTTCTTGTAGTGAGGAGTCCAAAACTGAACAAAGGATTCGAGGTGATGATTCACGAGTGCCAAGTACAGGGGAAGGATGACCTTCCTGTTCCTGCTGGCCACACTACGACTGATCCAAGCCAGGATGCTGTTGATCTTCTTAGCCACCTGAGCCACTGCTGGCTCATGTTCAGCCACTGTCAACCAGCAACTCCAGGTCCTTCTCTGCTAGGCAGCTTTCCAGCCCCTCCTCCGAACCATGGAGCTTTGCCTGTTCCTCATCTGAGTCACCAAACCATCCCCATGCTTATAGTTCTGTTAAATCATCTACCTGGTACAGAGGCAAGTTGAAAACAACGTAATTTTTTAATCAATATTTTAGTCTTTTCTGTGCACCCAAGTGCTTTGGTACTTAGCATGAGTACCTCTCCTAAAGGCAAAAGAAGATGGCTGAACCTCCTCTGCCTTTCCTCTTCGCAGTAAAGCTGTGTGGACAGCACTTAACTTTTTATGTCATCTCAAATGCACAAGGTCGAAACATAAATCCTCTTGCACTTTGATGGGGATTTCTTGCTAAATCAGCATTACTCCAAGACATAAAGTGCAGTCAAGTTTTTAAGAACTGTCCTTAGGCTGTTTGTCTCCTCTGAATCCCAGTTGAATATTGATTTGGAATTTAAAGGTCCAGCTGCCCACCTCATCAGGTGGCCTTCCTGTACACAGACTTTGACTGATTAATGGGTTATTTTAAATGCGTGGATACCTCAAGGACTAAAGAACACGGACAATGTGAACTTTTCTCCTCTTGCTTTATGCCACAAGTTTTTGGATCAAACTATACCTTTACAGAAATCATAGAACCGTTTGTGTTGGAAGGGACCTTCAAGTCCATCCAGTTCTAACCCCCTGCCATGGGCAGGGACACCTCCCACTGGATCAGGGTGCTCAAAGCCCCATCCAACCTGGCCTTGACAACCTCCAGGAATGGGGCAGCCACGACTTCTCTGGGTAACCTGTGCCAGTGCCTCACCATCCCCATTGTGAAGAATTTCTTCCTAATGTCTAACGTAAATCCAGTCCCTCCCAACTTAAAGCTGTTCCCCCTTGTCCTATCACTCCATGCCCTTGTAAAAAAGTCCCTTTACAGCTTTCTTGTAGCTCCTTTTAGTTCTGGAACACCAGTATAAGGTCTACCTGGAGCCTTCTCTTCTCCAGACTGAACAACCTCAACTCTCTCCGGCTCGCCTTTCAAGACATAACCATCAACTAGATTTTTGCGTCTGCATCTTCAGACAGACCGAAGTCAAATCTGCCAAGCCTGAGCTATAATCAATCTTAAAACACCAAAAAACCCACTTAATATTAAACTTGAGACCACACATTGGCTTTTGAGATATTCATAACTCTAACAGATTTATATTAAGTAAATGGAATTCATTTTATAGACGTTATCTGGATGCATCGCTCCACAGGTGAGCTACCAGCTAGGAGGGTTTAATGGCCAATTCCTCAGGCTGCCCTGGCAATTACTCCTGTGCTGACCTGGAAGAATCATTAATATTAGGGAGCTGAGAGGCAATTCAATTTCCACTCCGGCTCATCCCTAAGCTTCTTCTAAGCAGATGCTGTCAGCTGTGTAAAATTATATACGATGCCTGGGTGATGTGGAAGAGTATTAGGAACAGAGCAAGGAATGACAAACTTGGTTCACAAAGTTTTTAGCCTCAACTTGAATAATGGCCTATGATACCAACAGGCCAAAATAATTTAATAGAATCACGGAACGGTTTGGGTTGGAATGGACGTCAAAGTCCACCCAGTTCTGTTCCCCTGCCAGGGGCAGGGACACCTCTCACTGGATCAGGTTGCTCAAGGCCCCGTCCAACCTGGCCTTGAACACCTCCAGGGATAGGGCAGCCACCACTTCTCTGGGCAACATGTGCCAGTGCCTCACCACCCTCATTGTGAAGAACTTCTTCCTAATGTCTAATCTAAATCTTCCTCCTTCCAACTTAAAGCCACTCCCCCTTGCCCTATCACTACAGATCCTTGTAAAATGCCCCTCCCTAGCTTTCCTTTCAATACGGGAATACTTCTCTAATATCTCACTGAAGCCACTTTTTCTCCAGGCTGAAAGACCCAGCTCTCTCAGACTGTCCTCTTAGCAGGGGTGCTCCAGCCCTGCAATCATCTTGGTGGCCTCCTTTGGACCCATTCCAACAGTTCCATATCCTTCTTATGCTGGAGATTCCAGAGCTGGACACAGGACTTCAGGTAGGGTCTCACAAGAGCGGAGTAGAGGGGCAGAACCCCCTCCTTCACCCTGCTGGCCACGCTGCTTTTTATGCAACTCACTCCAAATATTTTTTGGAGTGGTGAGATACTATGGGAAGAGGAAACCAGGAATGGATTAGCCCAGGGCAATAAAAGCTGCCTTATGAAATTGCACAGTAAGATATTTAAATGCAGACATGAAAAGAAAAGGCTTAACTGCAGAACTTTGAAGAAGCCCAGCTAACAAATGCAAACAGGATTACACAATATTCCCGGTGCACCAAAGGTACAAAGCTTTGATCTCAGCCCTGCAACTGCAGTCCAGCAAGAAACTAAGACAGCTCAGGTCCAATGCAGCAGGTAACCATGTCACAGGCATGAAAAAAGCCCCCCCAAATCCATAAATCCTCTCAACACCCTGGTTACAACCTGTAAAATGGGATAAATCCGAACAACCATCTCGCCCGCTTTATTATCCTGACTAATTTGAAAGAAAACAATGTATTCAAAGACATCTTCCCCTTTAATTTCTCTATAATGAAGGTGAAATTAGAGGTTTTGGTACACATAGAAGCTCCTGCTTCCTCTCTTTAAGAGCCCCTTTACCTCTTTTTGAACCCCTCACCTTTCTCTTTGCTCCCTATCGCAACAGACCTGTCCCACCCTGAGGTCTGCCAGGTGAATTCCCGTGGTGCTCATAAGTGCCACGGCACATTAACTCTTCTCGGGGAGGCTATGGAGTAGGAGAAGACCACGCTCCTCCCCAGAGGAGCTTGGCGTTCACACACACAAACACATACCTTTCTGCTGTTTTGCAGGTAATATAGAAAGCTTTGTAACCGATGCCCTTTTAAATAAAGATGCCTTGGAGGTTTGTTATTTAGAGATAAATTAATAAATAAATTGAAAAGATTTAGTTTGGAATGAGCAAATCAACAACCAACCTTTTAAAAATGCACAGACAATTTCATTGTCGTAAACATGCTGCAATTCACAACCACCCCCCCTTCACCAAGATCAGGATTAATTTGGCTACAAATGAGGCTTATTTGCATTATGCATCACAAAATATTAATCAGGCAGAGAGAAACATTCATTCATATGCAATCTTTTCTTATCAGAACATGCAGATAACTCACAGGAAATTCCAGTTGTGTAAAATTGTCACTGAAAAAAGATCATATCAAGACAAGTACACACAGACGTACACACACAAATGCACGCGTCTCCCGAGCCAACACGAAAAAGCATGCATGGTCAGGGTTTAAGCACCATTTCAGCCAAAATAATTGCAGGTTGCAGCCTGGCAACTATTTAAAGCACATTTAATTCATGCTTTTATTTGATCTTCCTAAATTTCCCTTTCCTTTATATTTGTTTTCAGCAAATGTGCTAAAAAACAGCTCTAAAAAAGGAAGAATAAAACCAGAAGCATCCATGCTCTGTGTACCAAAGCATTATTTCTCTTGGAGCAGAAAATGATAATAATAATTTAAAAAGACAATTTCAGCTTTTCTACATTTAAAACAAGACATCGTGCAGAAATTTGATCTCAATATTAATGACATGCAATCTCCAAGGAGACAAGGTCTAATTTCAAAGAAAAAAAGTCATTTTCGGTAATCGGTGCAAATGCCTTTTTCTTCCCCCCTCCCCCCCTTCCCGCCCTTCTCCTCGCTGTCAGACTAATGGCATCTCAAACCCTGCATGCTGCAGTGCTTCGCCTCTGCCCCGCATCGCATGCGAGAGAAGCAGCTACCTGAGAGTTTTCACAGTGCCATCTCATCTCCATGTCTGCCTGGCTACCCCTGCGTGCTTAGAGCTTGCTTTTTTGGTTTGGTTTGTTTTTTTTTTTTGTGGTTTCCTTAATTCTTTAATGGAAATCCTAGGAAATTGAGTCCATCCTTCTGAAATCAATACTGGTGGCGGGAGAGGAGGATGAGGAGCAGCCTGCGCATCAGCCCTGCCCATCAGAGCCGAGGAGATGGAGTTGGAGCGCGACACGTGCTGCCGCCAAGCCAATGGATGCGCGGGGGGGTGCGCAGGGGGGATCCGCGCTGCGGAGCGGAGCTGGGAGTGTGTGATGGGGAGGGGCCGAGCATCCTCCGCCCGGTGGGATGCGGGGAGAGGGGGGAGCGCACATCCTCTTCTTTTTGGGAGAGAGAGCGCGCAGCCCCCGCGGTGGGGAGTAAGGAGGGAGCACGCATCCTCTGCTTTTTGGGAGGGGGGGAGCGCACATCTTCCGCCCAGTGGGATGCAGAGAGCGCGATGGAGCGCGTATCCTCCGCAGTCGTGTGAGGGAGGGAGTGCGCATCCCCCGCGGTTGGGGTACAGAGAAAGGAAAGGAGAGCGTATCATCCGCCCCCCCACGGTGGCGACTGGGGATGAAGCGCGCATCCTCCTCTGGGTGGGGTGCAGAGACAGAGAGGGAACGCGAATAATCTGCTTTTTGGGAAAGGGAGGGAGCGCGCATCCCTCGCGGTGGAGAGTAAGATGGGAGCGTGCATCCCCCAGCACTAATGGTGGGATGTAGACACAGGGACAGAGCGCGCATCCCTTGCGTCCTCTCCCCGAAATAGCGCAGAGGGTTCGGGTTGGGTAGGGGGGTTATCTCTGCCATGGGGTGCGACATCAGAACGTAATGCTTTTGTAAATCCAATGTTTTGGAATCACAGCATCATGGAATGGTTTGGGTCGGAAGCTGCTCTTAGAATCACAGAATGGTTTGGGTGAGAAGGAACCTCAAAGCCCGCCCAGTTCCACCCCCCTGCCATGGGCAGGAAGACCTTCAACTCAATCAGGGTGCTCAAACACCCATCCAACCTGGCCTTGAACACCTCCAGGGATGTGGCAGCCCGTGTCAAGGCCTCCCCACTCTCACAGGAGAACATTTCTTCCTAAAATCTCCTCTCAGTCTCCCCTCTTTCAGCTCAAAATTTTAAAAGCTGAGGTCTGAACACTGAGCTAGAGAACACTGAAGAAGCTCTCCAAATGAAAAGGAAGAATTCCACTTCATTCCAGATCACCCCCCCACACACAGACACCTCGAACGTGACACGCGAGCACGCACGCAGCCTAGCCGGGCGCCGAAGTGACAAGTCACAGCGCATCTGGGCTGCCATATGGCCACCCAGGCTGTGCCACACATCTACCAGTGTTGGTCACCGGCCAGAACCCAATCCATCAGTCAGTGCCGCAAGGGGAGAAAACTTGACAAAGGAAGCAACCCATGAAAACAAGCTAGTCAACAAACCCCAAAACTTCCACCTGTAGTTAGTCAACAGATACCTGTTAGAACCGTACAATTTAATTCTGATTTGTATTAGTGAGAAATTTCTCTTTATTTTTTTTTCCTTAACAGTTTTGCCAAATCCAGCAGTTGCAAGAGTTAAAAGTTATCAAACACCAACGGTGCTCTCCTGTAGGGCTTTTCCAGAAGCCTTCAAAACTACTTTAAATAATGGATATCTACACTAAGGAAAAAGTCATTTGAGATACAAAAAAGTTGAAATTAACATTGCCATTCCCCTAAGAGGAGCTCAAGTTAAAATTGTCCTGAAATGCCTTCCCCCTTGCACCTCTTTTAGTTGCAGCCTGGATTGTGTGTTCCTGAAGGCATTCTGAACTTGCAACACTATTTAAGAAGCCATATTTACATTGGATTGGAAGGAACCTCAAAGCCCACCCACTTCCAACCCTCCTGCCATAGGCAGGGACACCTTCCACTGGATCACGTTGCTCAAAGGCTCATCCAGTCCAGCACTGGACACCTCCAGAAATCCCAGGATCTTGACTCTGACTCTTTCTCCTCTGTGAAGATGGCAGAGGACACCATCAGCCCATCCCTACATGGCTGCTCATGCAGTGTTTTGCCACAGAGATGGCAATAGTCATCCCTTCCAAAGGACCAGGTTAGAGGACAGCAAGGGCAGTGCTGATGGGTTGCAGCTGCGCTCTGAGAACCCCGCTGGCATCAGTATCGGTTTCCCTGGGTTGCCTAACAATAACCTGTGTTGGGGCTGTGCACTCAATGAAAGGAGTTCTCCTGGGGGGCAAAACAAAGAAGAAAAACACTCCTGTTTTCATTAAGATAATTATCTTAATGAGAAGAGTAAATACCATCTCAAGTAGTCCAAACAATGGGGTCCTTTCACATTTATAAGACAAACTTTCATCAACCCCAGCATGCGTCCTCCTGACAGAGAGGACTAAATTATCTATAATATTTTGCTTGAGGCAGTATTTTTTGGTAGTGTGGTTCTACAATAACACTGCTAACAGTAATGGACTGTCATATGTCCCGTATATTGTTACTGAAGGGACAAACATAGCAATAACAGCAATGGTATGAAGGAAGGACGGCAGATTGTGGCCCTTCGCGAATGCTGAGCAGCCTCAAAGGATGTGATGCTGTTTGGGAAGCTTTGCCTTGAAGGGCCAGGAGAAATGCTGCAGAACACAGCCATCCTAGGTCAGAAAGGTAAAATGGACAGATTGCAGGTGCACAGCAAAGACCAGCTTGTAATGCAATTCCTTCGGTTGGAGGATGTCCCTCCGTCTGAGATCAGGGTGGTTTTTACTTTTCATGGAGATGCCAGCTCTATATGTATTGTGTGATGTGCTATGATGTGATATGGAGATAGAGTACACAATGTGGTTAGGATTGGTTTTAACCAAACAGCATGAAGACACTTAGCAGGGCAAAGCAGTTATAAACACACCTGACTTCACACCTTGAATGCTTTGTTGAGTCTCATGCAATTGGCCTAAAAATTAAAATTACTCGTGCAGACTCATTCCTATCCAGAAAGAGCTCGTATTAAGGAGGTGCCTTATTCTGTTCACAGGAGAACTGCGACAGAATTTGGGATGCCGTTCAACATGACATCTTCACTTTCCCGTGGGAGACTTCTGCAAGACTCCAGTCTGCTGAACCACCAAACTCTGGGAAATAAATGTCAATGCCAACACTTTCTGTCATCACTGTAGCACTTGGTGCACTCTGCACCTGTGACAGAATTACCCCTTTTCCAGCAGGAAGTCTGTCATCTCCTTCCCGGAGCTCTGGACTTTCCCATCATGCTGTCAGCCAAACTGTGCCCATCAGGCTGGCTTGCAGATACCTCTGTTCCCACGGACTGGAGGAAAACAAGCTTGACAATGCTGAAAATTTTTGACAACTGACTCAAAAGGTCAAGATCCTCCTCCTTTAAACAAATGGAAGCAGAAAAACTGTTGCTGAATAAAAATACCCTCTTAAGAAACCATAACGTAGAGCAATCCTACCTGTTCGGAACTAACAACTGCCAGCAGCCTTCAGTCCCAAACCCGTACAGGCAAGAAACAGATAGTATGTATTATTTTTGCTGGACATATCTATATTTTCATTCTCTTTTTCTTGTTAAACTAGGAGGGGGAAGATTTAGATTGGACATTAGGAAGAAATTCTTCATGCTGAGGGTTCCAACCCCCCTGCCATGGGCAGGGACAACTCCCACTGGAACAGGTTGCTCAAAGCCCCATCCAATCTGGCCTTGAACACCTCCAGGGATGGGGCAGGCATACCTTCTCTGGGCAACCTCTACCAGGGCCTGCCCATCCTCACAGGAAAATATTTCTTCCTATGATCTCATCTCAATCTCCCCTCTTTCAGCTTAGAACTGTTCCACCTCATCCTATGCCTGCAATCCCTGATCAAGAGCCCCTCCCCATCTTTCCTGAAGCCCCTTTCAGTGCTGGAAGGCTGCTCTAATATCTACCCAGAGCTTTCTCTTCTCCAGGCTGAAGAACCTCTCCTAGCAGGGGTTATAACAGGGGCATCAGCCTCCACCCAAATGTATACAGATGATGAGACACATACCATAAGGCACAAACCTGTTGTACCAGACAGTTAGGAGAGCAGAAAGGAAGGTCAAACCTCATCTTCCAGTGTATTTTCCCCAGGTGTGACTTCCTTTACTCCATCAGAGTAACTTTTACCAGCTGGGGAATTCGTGTTGTAATTTCAAAGTGTATAAAGCAATTTAAACCTAAAACTAACAGAGCAGAGAAAGTAATAGACTGGGTTTGATTGATCTGGATCTTCAGGTTTCTAAATCCTTGCTGGTTCAAAGAAGACTGCTTTGAGTATATTGTTTGTTCTACTTCAAGCCCATACCTTTTCAGAGACACCCACGTAGCTTAGAAATAGATGTGCAAATGCATTAATTTTTGACCTCGCTACGTTTTGCAGAGTGGGAGTATAAGGAGAAAAAAAAATCAGGCTGTGAAACCTTCTTTTGAAATTAAAGGTTTCATATCCTAATAAATAATTTCTTTGGCTGTTAGTAAACGCTTCCATTATCCCTAATGTGGAGAAGCCCGCAGAGACTGAGAGTCTACTGCTGCCTCTTTAATCAGAAACCTGTTTTGACTGCTCTGTCAGGTAAACAGGGGAGCCTGGGCTGTGTCTCTTTTCTCTGCTCCACAGAAAAATAAAGCAGCTATTGAATAGCTACACAAAAGCTCACACAATGGAATGTTGGGTGTTCAGTTAGCACAGTGCCTCCCTCCATCAAAACAGGATGGGCTTCCCCCAGTTGCAGCGAAGCCGAAGGCTTCCTCAAGCCTGTGGGGTGGGTTTTTACAGTAGGGATGATCGATGTAGATTTGAGTGGTAGCCGAAGCTGACAAGGATAGAGAGAAACCTTCAAATGAAGAGCTAATTAATGGGAGCAGTTGTGTGCCGGTTATCAGGAGGACTCTAATTACAGGCCTGGAGGAAGACCGCAAAACTAATGAAGGAATTCACTTTTAGCAAAAAATATCTTGTTCTGACATCAACCTCCAGGCGACAGGAGATGGAGGAGACTGATGGGCTAGCAGAACTGCTTGCAGCTACAAAGCACAGGGCTGCTCACCTGCCTCTCTGTCAGCAGCCAGGTTTAAAAGAAAGGAATTTTACCATGGAAGAAAGCCAGGCAAACTACATGAGCCATGCAAACCACACCACAGTCCAATCAGGCAAAATTAAAAGAAATGGGAAGTCCTTAATTTCTAAATGACAGACTCTTACTCTCTTTAAGTGTGTAACAGAAGGGGAAACTGAGCCCTTCATATATGGATGACTAACAAAGCAAAGGAAAACAAGACAGGAACTTCACTATTTCAGGAGAATGACATGATTTTCATGCTTTAATTAAATTACTGCTTTGGCTCAGTCAGTTTGCCATGGGCAAAAACTATACAGAGATGCTGTTGGGGGTATTCGTTAGTTTTTATTTGAAGTTTATAGCATTTTAAGAAAGAAATTAGAAAAAAAAAAAAAGACAGGCATGCAGAGCCCAAAGAAATTCATGGGATGGCCTTTGTGGATCACAGAAGAGGCATTAAAGGCTTGTGAGAAATCCTGGTCCCTCTGAAGCCAGATGCAGTTCTGCCAGGATTTCAGTCCTTACTCTTCCAAGCATCACAAAATCTGTCCTCTGCTTTCATACCTCCCTGGGAAGCACAGTCACCGACAAGCAGAAGTGAGAAGTCCTCTCGCAAACGCTGTTGCCCTCACCTTACCAGTCTTCACTAAGGAAGGAGGAGAGGACGTCAGTGCTGCTCTCCTCCTGGGCAAGGCTTGTAGGTTTGTAGATCTGTACCCTTAAACATTATACACACATCTTTAAGGCAGGGCTTGTAGAGAAGCTGATTTGAAGGCTGACTACATGCTACGCATCATTTTTAGAATCATAGAATGGTTTGGGTTGAAAGGGACCTAAAGATCATGCAGTTCCACCCTCCTGCCACAGACAGGGACACCTTCCACTAGATCAGGCTGTTCAAAGCCCCATCCTACCTGATCTTATACACCTCAAGGAAACACCTTGGGGAAGACCAGAGGTAATCTGACATGTTACACCAGAATGGAGCATGTGATGCAAGTGGAAAGGTTCAACAACTTAGAGTTTTTCAAGCTAAAATGCTGACATGCTATTTATATTAATTTCTATCAGTACAAACCTATTTAAAACACACATTAATCATAACTTTGATTTCATTACAACAAAACATGAAAATCAAAACTATATGGCTCATCATGTTGTTGTTCTTCCAGTGCACACATAGACTTCAGCAGAAAAAATTAAGGAGTTGTATTTTTGGCTGATTATCTGCCCAACAGCCTGTTTGTACAGGTCACAGTTCCGTAAGCACTCAAATAAGTTCATGATGATAAACTGGAAATAACATTTATGTACGAGGCCACACACAAGCATGTCTACCTCATCGTGCTGGAAACACCCTATTTGTTTTCTGCTTTGTTTACTATCAAATCTTCTTATTTCTCTTTCATGCTAAGAGACGAGTAATTATAAGTCTACTAATCAATAGACCATTTTATTATCCAGTGCAACTCTGACTAATCCTCATAATTTAACCAGCTTCTGAGTAGGCCAGCAGGGAATATGGGGAGAAAACAAAGAATTTGACAAATACCAAGGGCTACTCAGCACAAAGCAGCTTTCAAGAAGATAAAAAAGCTACCCGAGATTAGTTTTAAGTAGTGGAATCAGAACAAGCTGAATGCAAATCTGTTTTTTTCTTCTTGGCTTTGCCCTGAAATTAGCTGCTGCTTTGCCCTGACTAAGCCTGGCGGTCAGGCATACATGGACTGCTGGAGGTGGCACTCCTTCCCACACCAGGGAGAATTTCTGGGTCACAGGAGTAAGGGTTTTTTGCACAAAGGAGGGAAGGAAAAGAATCCGTTATTGCCCCACTCAGGGTTCCCTGCCAGGTTTATGTTTCTCCACTAAAGCCTTGTGAAGAGAATCATCATAGAATCAATGAGGCTGGAAAAGACTTCTAAGATCATCCAGTCCAACTGTCAAGACCAACACAACCGTGCCTACTAAAACATGTCCAAAAATCCCATGCCTATACAATTTCTGAACATCTCCAGGGATGGAGACTCCACCATTGCCCTGGGCAGCCTCTGCCAGTGCTTCACCACTCTTTCAGAAGAGAAACGTTTCCTCTTATCCAATGCAAACATCCCCTGGTGCAACCTGAGGCTGTCTCCTCTCGTCCTATCACTTGTTACTTGGGAGAAGAGACCAGCACCCGCCTCACCATAGCCTCCTTTCGGGAAGCTGCAGAGAGCGATGAGGTCTCCCTTCAGCCTCTTCTCCAGGCTAAACAATCCCAGGCCTCTCAGCCACTTCCATAACCTCTGTGCTTGAGACCCTTCCCCAGCTCCGTTCCCCTTCTATGGACATGTGAAAGCCCCTCAATATCTTCCTTGGAGCGAGGACCAGCAGCATCCTCAGGCAGCAAAGGCTCCATTAGAGAGCCCTTCTTGATGCCACTGAATAAGTAGATTTAGCACCTAAACTCTACCAAAAGAGAAGCAGGGATATCCTTCCTGCCACCATATTCACATATTCACAGATTATGAAATCATACCTCATCTGCTCAGGCCTCCCACCATCTATTTATTTCTTTTAAACAATTTAGAATCATAGAATGATCTGGATTGAAAGGGACGTCAAAGCCCATCCAGTTCCAGCCCCTGGACATGGGCAGGGACACCTCCCACTGGATCAGGGTGCTCAAAGCCCCATCCAACCTGGTCTTGAACACCTCCAGAGACAGGGTAGCCACAACTTCTCTGGGCAACCTGTGCCAGGGCCTCCCCACCCTCACAGGAAAACATTTCTCCCAAAGTTCTCATCTCAATCTCTGCTCTTTCAACTGAAAACCATTCCCTCTCATCCTATCCCTGCACTCTCTTAATTGAATATAATCACATTTTATTTGGCGCTCTGGAAATGTATGTTTATTTAATTGAAAGCAACCAGGATAATTATTCTTTGTCTATCAAAAATGTTTTCTGTGCTTTAAAGAAGACTACAGAATAAAAAGTAGGACAATGAAGAGTAAAAACATTAATTAAATAGTCCTGAATGTATTTTCTATGCTCTTTCATTTCCTTGACAGCATAGCTGCATTATATCTTCATTTATTGTTAATGACCTGAGTATATCCTGGTTTGGCCTGGCATCCAAATTAGAATGGTAAGAATAAATAAAACCAGCATAATGTTAAATTTAAGCGGTTAGTTTCATAAGAAATATTTATTGCTTAAATCACAGCCAGATTTAAATCACCAGCTTTTCAATTTTTAACAGACTATTGCTGTAGCCCATGCATAAATAATCAAATGGACGAGAAATGGCAAGATGGAAGCACACTTTAAAAACAAAAAAAAAAGAAATAGAGGGTACAGATGCAAATGCTTGTGTGTATGTAATAAAAAGACAGAAGTGACTATGCTTAGAATTGGTATAATTTTCATTTCGAACTTTTGGAGGCCATGACTGATGATCCAATTTATTTCATTAATGACATAATTTCTAAATGTTTACTTAGGGTGCAAAATTTGGTTGGAAAATCCTTGGGTTCTGCCTACTGGCATAACATTTATTTCTTTTGACAATTTTTTTTAGTTCTTTTTCCTTTGCCAGATGCCATGACAGGTGATTCTGGTTTGCATCCATCTCTCGGAAGGAGCATTTCCTCTGAGCAGGACAGGTTCACCCTTGGAAGTGTTCAAGGCCAGGCTGGCTGTGGCTCTGAGCACCCTGATCCTATGGCAGGGGGGTTGGAAGTAGATGGGCTTTGAGGTCCCTTCCAACCCAAGCCATTCTATGATCCTAAAACCAGAAACCTCCCTCAAAAGCCACTTCCACCCAGAATGATCCTACAGGAAGGCAGAGGCAGGGGAGATCTTCTGGTTTAACGGGGTTAGAGCCCTTTTCATCACCAGCACAGGACCCTTTTATCAATGGATCACTCTCTTTTTGGCTGTTATTCCTACTGGAACACCATCCTCTTAATGCTGTCTTCATACTCCCAACTTAAGTTATCTGAGGCCAGTTTATCTTTGTTTTCTCTCATGTCATCCTTTGGCACGAACAGTCCTCTCCCCTCTCTGGTTCATTTATTTTTGTGACTAGTCATTGTTTTGCTGCATCAAAACATTTAAACAAGCCAAGTTCTTTTAGAGGATGGAAATGTGCACAAGATCTCATTGGATGAGCAAGGATATGAACTCTTAGCAGTTCTTATGATCTACGGTAACTACCTTAATATCATACTTTTTTTTTTATCATGGCACAAAGACAGGCACATTTCCAGTGGACATAAAGGACTGATGTGCTGCAAAGGTCCACCTAAACCTGAGGTGGCTGGCTCATGTAGCAATACCCTTTTTTTTCCCCCACAGAATCACAGAATCTCCTGAGTTGGATGGGACCCACAAGGATCATTGAGTCCAACTCCTGCCCCTGCACAGGACAATCTCAAAATTCACACCATGTGTCTGAGGACATTGGTCAAATGCTACTGGAACATTATTAGGTTTGGTGCCATGACTCCTTCCCTGGGGAGCTGTTCCAGTGCTCCACCACCTTCTGGGTGAATAACCTTTTCCTAATATCCAACCTAACCCTCCTTTGGCATGTCTTCCTGCCATTCCCTTGGGTCCTGTCATTGGTCACCAGAGAGAAGAGATCAGCACAAGCTCCTCTTTCTCTTGTAGCTTTAGATCCTTTTTATACTGCAGTGCCCAAACTTGCAGCCAGTACTTTAGGTGGGGCTGCCCCAGTGAGGAGGAGAATTGGACAATCACTTCCCTTGACTGGCTGCCGATGCTGTGCTTGATGCACCCTAGGACATGGTTGGCCCTCTTGACTGCCAGGGCACTTTTCTCTTGTAGGCCAGGTTCATTGCCAGTTTTCACTCCCTAGAGACTTACCAGCAGTAACATTGCCTCTCCATGGCTACCCTCTGGCTTACTTATCCTGTTATCACTTAGCACACTGCCTGCTTTTCCTTCTCATTCATTTCTGACTGACAATGAGCAATTGTTATTCTTAAGTATGTGATTTTGCACTTGATACTAATGAATCCTCTGTGCTCCTCCCCCAGACCACAGCCTGATACCCTCATTTTGTCCATATTGATGACACCTCCTTTCTTTAACTCATGCCTAATGAGCGCAACTCCACTTTTTTGAGTCACTCCTGGGCTACATTTTTACTGCTTTTCATTGAAGTTAGTGAATCTCAAGGAAGAATCGTGACTTGCAATCAACCAGCTCATCAACTAGGAGCAAAATATTAGGTTTTCTATTCTTGGTAGAATCTAAATCTATTTAGATCTTGCATCTAAAATTCTGGCTTCATCTCATGGCTACCTACAGCCTTTATCCTGAATCCTAGTTTGGAAGAAGGATGTACTTACTGATTTATAAGGACAAGAGCTACAAGAACAGAGATAGGCAGAATGATAACAATAAAAGAAGAGATGAAGAAGAGGTCAAAATAATTTGCAACAGTACTGCCTGCACTCCCAGAAGGAAGATAGATAAATGTCACATTCCTTGTCAAGAAAAGGAAATATTGAGCCATACCTTTATATTCTGATCCAGAGTGTATATCTTGTTGATGTATAAAATTGCCCCTAATAGCAAATACATCCTCAATAAAATGACCAACCCTAAGTTTTCTGGAGCTCTAACAGAATAATTGATACACAGTGCAGGAACTAAGACAAAATAGTACTTATGACATCAAGTTTTTACTTCATCAGGCAGATTAAGTAAAGTTTTAAGTGGTGCCAAGGCCTCATGTTCATTCTTTGCAGACTGGTGAGTTCCATCTGTTAAGAATGAATTTCCAGTTGGCATGCAGAAAATGACTGTACTGTTGTATAAGCGTCTCCGCTAAGCTTTGTCATTTATTTCTGTAATTAAAGATATTTTGAGAGAGATGTAGTCAGTTCAAGCAAATTACATGTTACAATAAAACAATTCTAACAACAATCCCAAAGTTATTAATGAATACTCAATTCTATACAGAAAGTATTAATTGGAGTAGCTCCTGAACAGGATTATTGTGATTTTGGGGCTTTTAAAATGTATTTTCTGCACAGAATATGGCAGTCACATTTGCATAATAACCATAAATCCAATCCAGAAATGTAATTTTATTTTTCTGAATAACCAGTCTGTTAACTTATCAAGGGCTCTGAACATCCAAAATGGTGAAGCAGAGGATAAGATAATGATATGCCTTTTTCTAATGATAGAAACAAGCAGAGAACTGAAGGATGCAATTTTTAAAACAACTTCTATTGATTGTGCAAACACTATTTGCAGTTTCTCAGATTTCCACGGTGTTCACCAGTCGCTCTTCACCTCTCCAATCCCAAGAGAAACAGCAAAGACATAATAGCTGTTCTTATTCTGATTAACTGTTTAGAAAATATATAAATTCATAACTTCCAGAGCTGTTCCTAACAGACCATACGATGGCTAAAGTCCACTTGCAAATCACTACATACAGCTGACTTAAACACGTGCTCACAACAAAGAGCCAGAAAAGCCCGCTTTGGTCAGAAAACCTTTTCCCATAATTTCATCAGGCTCAAGGAATGAGACAGCACTAAAGATCATGACCTCATTCATTTGTGGGAGTTCTGATGACCTTTCAAGCACAAGGTGATCACTCCTAGATCATTTGTACTCTGACAAGGACAGGTTATGAAGATAAATCCTATCATATGATAAAATTATTGTGCCCTTCTTAACATTCAGAAATCTCTTAGGAAAGAGCTATATAAATACACAGTGCTGTCACTGTTGTTTTATTATCTGAAAACCTGCAACTTCTGCTGCAGAACAATGCTCTTAAAAAAACCCTGCACACAACCTTCACAAACGAAATAACAAAATTCCCAAAGAAGTGGGATAGAAGAGGCACCCTTAAACAGGAACTTTGGAGGAGTGTGATGAGCTATTTGAGACAGTATGTGGCTTATATAGGTAGGTGAGGGTAAATATCTCGAAACTGAGGAAGAAATTCTTCACGATGAGGGTGGGGAGGCCCTGGCACAGCTTGCCCAGAGAAACCATGGCTGCCCCATCCCTGGAGGAGTTCAGGGCCAGGTTAAATGGGGCTTTGAGCAGCCTGATCCAGTGGGAGGTGTCCTTGTCCATGGCAGGGAGATGAGAACTGGATGGGCTTTGAGGTCCCTTCCAAAGCCAACAATTCTATGATTCTATAACAACACTCTCCTCACATTTCCACCCTATGCTTTGGTCTCGAAAGAAATTCCTATCCCCAGAGCCTTCAAAATACATTTATCTCAGCCAAAGAAGTCACAGAGGGGCAGCTTTACAGTGGTACAGGTTTTTCCTCTGACCAGGGGTGGCTTCTTAAGAACACTTTTAGAGCTCAAACTCAATAAATACCTCAGTCTCCTTTCCTCCAGGCCAAACAACCTCAGTTCCCTCAGCTGCTTCTCATAAGCCTTATTCTACAGCCCCTTCCCTTCTCTTGATGTTCTTCACCCCCTCAAAGTCCTTCTTGTAGGGTCCCACAACTGAACGCAGGATTCGAGGTGCAACCTCACCAATGCTCAGTCAAGGGGCACAATCACCTCCCTGGTCCTGCTGGCCACGGTGTTTCTAGTACAGGCCAAGATGCCATTGGTCTTCTTGGCCACCTGGGTCACTGTTGGCTCATATTAGACTAAATAAAAGGGAGGAAGGATGCAGAGAGTAATCAACCAGATTTTTTTCTGTGAAGGAACAAATCTAGAAGTATGGAAATTAATTATGGAAAATAAGACCATTAATGAAAACCACAAAGGAAACACATATGGAAAAATGAAGAAGCGATCTGTTGTGTGGGTGAGAGCGAACAGAGAGAATGACAACAATGTCAGATATAATATGCTACCAAAGCTATTCATTTCCCTATGTCCCTTTGCTTTTCAAAATCTTGCAAAACATTACCTCATCTGTTGTTTGATTTGAGGGTTTTTTTTAATATCCCCAGTGTGCAAATTCCCATTTCTCATCTTTGTCTTTTCCACTGCAGACAACAAAGCTCTTATCTAGCCCGAGCGCCATCGCAGAGAGACAATGCCATGAACTCTGTCTTCGAGTACATTTGTTTGTATTTGCTAAATACATCTTGAATGTGTTCACCCTTCTCTTCGTAGCAGGAGCTCAGGGAGTTGAATCATGGAGAAATAGCTGTTTGGAAATCAGTCCTAGATATATGCACATTGCTCTTTCTAAGTAATCAGTCAAAATAGATGTTCAACATATTTTTTAATCACTGGACAATGCAAAAGCATGAAATATCTTCTGTAAAGGTATTTTCTATCATCTCTGTAGCTCCTAACCTGAAATTATTTCAGGGAAGCTTCAGACAATAGATTGTTTCATAGAATTACAGAATAATTTGAATTGGAAGTGACCTCAAAGTCCATCCAGTTCTAACCCCCTGCCATGAGCAGGGACACCTCCCACTGGATCAGAGTGCTCAAAGACCCATTTAACCTGGCCCTTAACTCCTCCAGGGATGGGGCGGCCATGGCTTCTCTGGGCAACTGTGCCAGTGCCTCACCACCCCCGCAGGAAAATATTTCTTCCAAAGATCTCATCTTAATCTCCCCTCTTTCAGCTGAAAATACATTCCCCTCGTCCTATCCCTCCACCCCTTGATAAAGAGCCCCTTCACAGCTTTCCTGTAGCCCCTTCAGGTACTGGAAGGCTGCTCTAAGATCTCCCCAGAGCCGTCTCTTCTCTAGACTGAACAACACTAACTCTCTCAGCCTGTCCTTGTTTCACTAAAACCCTGAGTAAATCAACTGTTTTGGTCAAATATACTCTCTGTAACTTATATTTTCTCTCCAAATAATAAATTTGTACTGATAAAAAATGCTTTATTTTTAAACAGTTGCGGCTCACTTCTGTGTCTGAAATTTGAACTCTAATGCTGTTGGCCCTCCTCACTGTTTCAAAATAATCTGCACCATCAACACTGAAATCATAAATGTATTTACAGCTCTGCTTTCCCCAAAAACTGTTTTGGGGCATTACCAGCAGAGCACAGTGCAAAAGGCTACCATAGAAGCACTCGTGATCCCAGGTCTGGCACTGAGCTGCTCCAGCTTCAACCAGAATCAACTGCAAACTTCACAGCCTTCCTGCTAATATACGTCTTCAACCAAACCACAGCCCATTTGTGATTTATACCACTGCTTCTTTCCCCGCTAAACCTCTCCCAGATGTCCTCATCACTTTAGGAAACTGCCCTTCAAATTTGCTTTACAATGTGCCATGTGCAGTTCATAAAACAGGGCTGAGCTCTTCCCTTCTGTGTTTTACTCCTGAAAACAACCTCACCCATCATCTGAAGTATGATCCCCTCACTTGATGATTTCTCCTCAACGTGTCCTGATCAAATTCATTATTATATCACAAACCCCATTAAATGCTCTATGTAATAATGAGACGATAATAACTGAACAAGGTAGAGAATGAGACCTGTGTGAAATCTCTTCTTTCTGGTGCGTGGTCACGGAGCTGGAATCTGACTGCTCCTTATCAGAGGTGGATTAGAGATCTGGGATTGTTTAGCCTGGAGAAAAGGAGGCTGAGAGGACACCTTATTGCTTTCTGCAGCTCCCCGACAGGAAGTCGTAGCCAGGCAGGTGTTGGTGTCTTCTCCCAAGTAATAAGCGATAGGACAAGAGGAAATGGCCATAAGTTGCACTACAGGAGGTTTAGATTGGATATTAAGAAAAATTTCTTTATTGAAAGAGTGGTGAAGCACTGCCAGAGGCTGCCTAGGGCAGTGGTGGAGTCTCCAGCCCTGGAGGAGTCCGTAAAACATACAGATGTGGCACTTCAGGACTGCGGTGTTGGGCTGACAGTTCGATTTGATAATCTTAGAGGTCTTTTCCAACTTCGATGATTCTATGTTTCTGTGATCCTAAGACACCCAGAGAACTATGCCACCTAAATTTCAGAGCAAAATTAATTGATCTGCCCAGAAGATTTTGCTAAGTAGAGGAGCTCTCGACTGCTTTTTAATTATGTTATTTACAATTGCTCACATTCTGTCTAAATCCCATTTTTAGATGTTGGAGTCCTCTATGGTTCTTTCCTTATATCCCTTAAAACTTGCTGTGAGCTTGCACAGGTTTTAGCAAGCGTTAAGAGGATCTGCAATGGCTTTTCTAATTTTGCTGTTTGCAAAACCAAACCAAGTAATTGTAGAGAGTCCACTTCAGAGTTTAAGCAAGACTTACTTGAATTCAAATAAAAAAGTGTAATAATGCTCCAAAGAGAAAAAAATAGTCCATGCATTGAGTATAGAGAAGAAGGAAGAAATTAAGTAAGACAAACTAGTGCACAAATAAATTCTAAGAATAAATTCCATCTAATGTATGGGATATTGTATGTATCAGATTTGCAGAATAATCTCAATTATTCTACACTTGACAAGATTTCATATCTATTATTGTAACATTTTTCCCACAGGGCACTTCCTTCATGTGGACCCAAAAATAGTCCCTGAAACTTTGAGAGTATAGAATTCAGGTGGTTACTTGTTGACCTGTAAAATTACAAGTTGCCAGTTTCTCATGGCAAGAAAAACTGCAAGGCCAGGTGCCAATCAGATTCCACTCTTAATTACTTCTATCGCAGTCTAAATACATGCCCAGCTTTTGCCAAACTCACGTCATGCTCCATCAAGCTGATATGTGCCAAGGACTGTGTTCTTTGTTCTCTACCAATATTCGGAGGTACCAACCAGGATAAGTTCAGTATGGGGAGTGCAGCAGGTGCTGGGACCTCACTTGATATACATACATACGGATGCCAACCTAGATAATATATGTGGGCATGGTAGGCAAAAGAAGAACATAAATCACTGTCAAGACAGGCTGCTATACTCCCTAGAAGAGACTCATGTCACTTATAGAATCCAGGTACCACTTCTTTCCAAATGATGTTTTGATTAAGAATTAGTATGGCTGAAAGTCTTTAACCCCAAGCCCTCATTTTTCTGACCACCACTTCAAAACACATCTCTAAGCAAAAAAGTAACCTCACAAAGATTACAGACACACAGCTGTTCACTAAATCCAAGCTGAAATGAACAAAAGAAGCCAATGACATTTGTCAATCTGATTTTCTTATAATGTCAGGCTACCTTTTCTCTGTAAATGTAATTTTTAACCTGTTGATCACTTACATATTTCCTCTAAAGAAACAAGCATCTCTTTTTTTTCATTAGGCTAAAGGTTGAAAATCATCTCGAAGTATAAACAGCATCAGACAGTAAAAATGCTAAAGGGTATGAGAGGTCCAGAAGGTGTAACTTGGGCTGATATAATTTTTCAAAGACAGAAAAATGCATTCCTCCTAAAAGCCTGGTGCTGGAAGCTTTAAAATAGACCATTACACGCAAAAATCATAGAACTGTGGATTGGTTTGGGTTAGAAGGAATATTGAAGCCTATCCAGTTCCAAAACCCTGTCATGGGCAGCGACACCTCCCACTGGATCAGGGTACTCAAAGCCCCATCCAACCTGGCCTTGAACACCTCCAGGGATGGGGCAGCCACCACTTCTCTGGGCAATCTGGGCCAGGGCCTCCCCACCCCCACAGGAAAACATTTCTCCCTGAGATCTCATCTCTATCTCCCCTCTTTCAGCTTAAACCCACTCCCCTCATCCTATCCCCTGCATCCCTTGATTAAGAGTCCCTACTCCGCTTTCTTGGAGCCCCTTTCAGCACTGGAAGACTGCTCTAAGGTCTTCCCAGAACCTTCTCTTCTCCAGGCTGAATAAGCCCAGTTGTCTCATATTTTATGGGAGGTGCTCCAGCCCTTGGATCATCTCCGTGGCCTCCTCTGGACTTGCTCCAACAGATCCATGTCCTTCCTGTGCTAAGGACAAAATAAAATAATAACTGCTTCTATGAGCTGCAGTCTGTCTCAGGATCAATGTTCTGGTGTTCTGCCGAGTTTTGCTGCCCTTAGACATGAATACATGATTTGTGAACAAATCAGAACCTGATGACAACATGAGCTATACAGTTCCAACATTTAAAACGTTACAGTAAAATTACCTTAACATGTCTCTGAAAACTGAGAAATACACTGCACAACATACACAAATCACCGAGTCACTCCAAAAATATAAGCAGGGGGAGGTTTGTATTGTAGCAATCCTATATATCCATTCCAGAAAGGCAATCATATCCGTACTGTGCCTTATTTTCTAAGACCAAATGAAGCAAAGCTTCTTTTCGCATCACTCAAATTGGCCATTTTCTTTCACACCATCATGTTCTATTATTTTTGTCACTGCCACCAGAATTGCAAGATTTATTTAGGAACAATACTTTATCAATCGCGAAAGACAAAGCACAGTCCAATCTCGCCGCACATATGCTTTAAATAATGTTCTGACACCTCATCTTGCTGAAGCGTAAGAACTGGAAGCGTGATTTAGGGACTTTAGTGGGAGCTATTAAACATTAAGAGCCCTTTTCCCTTGACATTCTCATCTTTTTCATTTTCTGTTTCATTTTCAGTGTTTTTTTATTGCATTATTTTATAATGGGAAAACAATTGCAAGAAATCTGTCTATGATACAGTGCTACATCTTATATAAAGAGAGAACGAGTGAAGCATTTCAGGCCAGAAAAAATTTTTCCAAGCTTATACTGCCTTTTTCCATCAGTTAAAAAAGTGAGAAGTCCTGTTTTCTTCAAATTTGAGTTTATTGAAAAAAACTTCCTACTCAAATAGTCCTGCTTCCATCCGTTTTACTTCATGTGGAGGCTAAAACTGACCCTCTGGGGTTACTATTTAAAGGGTCATAGAGAACTCTAGCCCTGGGCTAGTTGAAGAAGAAAGAAAAACAAGTAAAACTTAAAACCCCAAATGGATTTTATTTTAGATATTCCCAAGGCCTTTTAAGCATCACTGACACAGAAAATGACATTTCAAATAACATTCCCCGTTGAGGGACAGGAAACTCTAAAGTGATGTCTTTGTGTATGACTGACAATGGAGAACATCCATGCTACTTGTGGGACTACAGACCTTGTGGCTGGTGGTTTGTGCAGACAGGCTACAGGGTAGTTTTGTTCACCTGTTAACACAGCCATGGTATCACCACATTGATGGATTTTTATGCCAGGAGTCATCTCTTTGGTGTCTCTAGAGCTCAAAATTTTGTTACTGATTGTGAAGAAGGATGCTTTTCTTTAAGGGTGATTTTTATTATGTATTAGGAATAAAATGCTCCAATTATTCCATGAAAACAACTCTCTTCATATATGTGGTATAAAAAGAAAGTATTTAAGAAGCAGGCCATGTGTCAGAGACAAAATCATTCATTAATTGCCTTTATGCGTTGGGGTAGGAGCTACCATGCAGGAGAAGTACTGTGGGCTGTTATGGGTCCATTGCGGAGTAACCATAAAGAGCTCAAGATGACCGTGTCCTGGACTGCATGAAAAGAAGCACTCCCAGCAGGTCAAGGAAGGTGATTCTCCCCCTCTGCTCTGCTCTTGTGAGACCCCACATGGAGTCCTGAGTCCAGTTCCTGAATCCCCATCATAAGAAGGATATGGAACTGTTGGAATAAAGTCCAGAGGAGGGCTATGAAGGTGATCAAAGGGCTGGAGTACCTCTGCTATGAGGACAAGCTGCAAGAGTTGGGATTGTTCAGCCTGGAGAACAGAAGACTCTGGGGGAACCTCATAGCGGCCTTCCGGTACCTGAAGGGGCTATAGGAGAGCTGGGGAGCAACTTTTTACAATGGCCTGTAGCCCAAGGGGGAAGATTTAGATAAGACATTAGGAAGAAATTCTTCATGATGAGGGTGGTGAGACACTGGCACAGGTTGCCCAGGAAGGCTGCAGATGCCCCCTCCTTGGAAGTTTTCAAGATCAGGTTGGATGGGACTTTGAGCAACCTGATCCAGTGGGAGGTGTCCCTGCCCATAGCAGGGGGTTAGAACTGGATGATTTTCAAGGTCCCTTCCAACCCAAACCATTCTACTATTTTATGATACTATGACAGAAATGAGAAGGTTCAGCAGCTGGGGACAGGAGAAAGATGACAAGGCACTTGGAAAAGTTTGTGTTTCAGCTCTCTGCACAATTAGCACATCTCTCTGTGCACTAACATTAATACTCTTGGAAAACATTCCAATTTTAACACTGATTGGCAGCAACACTAGGAAAAAAAAAGAACACTTTGGCTTTGACTCTGCACTTGAATCTCACGAGTTTAACCATTAAATGATATAAATGGAGTTACTGTCAAGCCTCTCTTCCACAGGACAGGTGTTTCTAAAAGCATCTCTGAAGCCTGACACAGCTGGTTAGAAGAACAGACCTGTCAAACAGCGGCCACAGAGATGGGAGAAATACTTGATCCTGAAAGCAGAAATCTATAGCAAAAGGCAAAAGAATGGAAGGTAAAAAAAAAAGCCTTCACAAGTCTCTCGTGAATTGGCTAAAATACATGAAAGTATTCTCAACAGCAAGTTTTTCTCCCCACATAACTAAGGAGACCAACCAAAATTTGTGCTTGGTAGTTTACCCATGAAGTTTTATTCCAGATGCCTGTGCATGTGGCTACTCGCATTTACAGCATGCAGCTCAGCAGAGTCAGAGCCTGGTCCCGTGTGAGCCTGAGACTGCCTGCTTTCCAGAAAAATGGAGTGGGAGTTGCTGGAAATCAGGCTTGAGTCATGATCCCACTTTTAACTACAGACAGGATGGTTCTTTGCAACCTCTCATATCAAAGCGCTCTCAGTGTCTACAACAATTAAGACACATCTAGATTGAACTGAGCTAGCCACGTCAAAAGAGATGGTGACATCTCATCTGCTTTATGTGCTGGAAAGATAAGGACGTCTGCTCAGAGTGCTCAAGGATATGATTTACTAGTGGGCAGGTACGGTTGGACTCGATAATCTCAATGGTCTTCTCCAATCAAATGATTCTGTGATTCTGTGCTCCTTTGACAAAAATGGATGACAACAGCAAAGGTGTCCTGACAAGAAAATAAGGGAAATTCCCCTGCCAAGTTCCTGCAGTCTCCACATGTAAGCTTGTGGGACTTCACTGTCTTCTGCAAAACCTTTAAGGCAAAAATGATTATGAGAACCTCTTCAAATGCATGGGGTTGCTAAAGTCAGGTTCCTCTCATTCCTCGTTCTGATTATTATTCAAATGCCTCCTTTGACAAAATCAAAGCAATTTTCAGCGTTACTTGAAAATGAGAACCCAGAAAGGGGAAATATGATCAAATACTGTGTCTTGAATGATCTATACAGTACATTGCCAGCCAGGCTTAGGTAGAAGATGGAGCATTAGCAAGGTATAAACACTCAAACCCAGCACAATACAACCATAAAATACGTTGGGTAAACCTCAAAACACCAATTGGCACAGAAACTACTTGATAGCTGGAAAAATAGAAATGAATAGAAGTGAATAGAAAACAGAGAAGTATTATTTAAAGCACGGTGCATACAGAAAAACATTTACAATAATTTGCACTAAATTATGCAATTCAGATAAATACTGGAAATGCAATGTTGTCAAACTAACACCAAAGTTGATGCTGTGGGACTAGTTTGAAGTTCAGCTATTCAGCATGATGTATTAGAAGGAATAAATTTAGTTCTCAACCTCAATTTACAGCTTGCAGGAGAAGTTTTCCTGCGAGGGAATCCATCTCCGCCACCAACAGCAGTCCATAACAGATGGAGCCGGTTCCCTGAAACACCCGTGACAGGGGGAAGATTAAATCCAATAAAATGGAAGTCACCAGAACTCCCCAATTCACTGCAACTGATTCGTAATCTATTATATGAGGCAAATAATTTAGAAAGGGCTCTGTTCAGACTGTGAAGAGAGTTAATATCTATAGGCTGAAGTGGCATGCAAAGTTCTTCTAGATTAGCAAGGACGACCGATATATTATTTACTGGCTTGGGCATTATTATGCCTTTGAAGCTTACATTTACATCCAGAGACAAGCTATAAAACAGAGCCTAGTGGAGTTGCTCAGACTCACTGTTTGTTATTAACAGATGACCTTCTCTTAGGCCTTAAAATATCCTGAATATGCAAACTCCATTATACCAGAACAGCTTCAGCCTCACAGGAGAGCAATAAAAATGACCTGAGAAGTTTTCTATTACAATAATTATTCTAGATGAAAGTACCAGCCATTTCAAAGTGTAGGTTTATTAGTGTATCAATAAAATGTTAGTGACACATCCATGAAACCACTGTTCTGGTCTTTTCTAGCACATGCATGTGTGCCCAGTTTTCACCACAAGATCCTCAGGTCTTGCAGTATCTGCAAACGTTCACTGAACTCCAGCCTTTGCAAATGCCTATATTGCATTCTCATCTCGCTTTTTAGAAAGTTAAATTTCCATCTCTTTGTTCTGCATAGTAAAAGCCAACAACGTGAACCAAAATATAGATTACAACACAATAAAAAGAAGAATAAAGAAGTTATCATTATGGCAACATTGTGAGGGTTGTGCCTATTGTTCAATACCATTTATCTTGAAGCTCTTTCTCCTATCACTCATAGTTTGGTTGCATCATCTAAAAAGACAATGACTTCCTGCAGAGGAACAACCAGGAACAAATCACTGCCTGGGCTACTGATACATGGAGAAGGACTGATGTTTGGTCCTTTTCTGGAAACAACAGGAACCATCCTCACTGTTGCAACTGCAGGAGGCAGCACCAAGCTGCAGAATAACTTTGGGTCTAGGTGACTGCAGGATAACAGGGAATAAGAGTTGTTTCCAGCACTCAAACAAAATTTTCATCTTCAAACACATCCTGCCCTGGTTTTCATCTGCAGAACTCTCCTCATATTAGTAAAAGCATCAGCAGAAGCCAGGAAGAGCTACAGGGTCTGCAGGTCTCCTCCCTTCTGCTCCCCAACTTCTTGTCTCAAGCAACTTGTTTTCCAAAGCCAAGAGCTTCAGATGTGGGCAGATGAGGATGGGAACACATGGGGAAATACCAGATGCTGTAGTTCAGTGTAAACATATCAATCTTGATAGGCCGTTTTTGATGCATCATAACAGCAGCTGTTCAGTACGATAAATCATGCTTAATATGAAATACATTTTCCATTTACAGAATAAGAAAAACTGTGAAGTGAAAACGAGAGTGTGGAATTGCACAAAACATAACTACATATCCCAAATAGAAAGACAGAATCATAGAATATTTAAGGTTGAAAAAGACCACTAAGTTTACCAAGCCCAACTGTCAGCCCAACACCACGATGCCTACTAAACCATGTCCTGAAGTATCACACCTACACAGTGTTTGAACACCTCCAGGGATGGAGACTCACCACTGCCCTGTGCGGCCTCTTCTCTGTTGGTGAAGAAATTTTTCCTACTATCCTATCTAAACCTCCCCTTGTGCAACTTATGGCCATTTCCTCTCATCCTATCCCTTGTTACTTGAGAGAAGAGAGCAGCATTCACCTCACCACAACCTCTTTTCAGGTAGTTGTAGAGGATGATAAGGTCTCCCTGTCAACTTCCTCTGCTCCAGGCTAAACAACCCCAGAATGCTAATAACAATCCCAAAATGCTACTAAGAAAAGGGAAAGCACCCTCCAAAGCACACTGTGACCTTTCAGTGAGAGGATATCAAGTCAATTATACGGCTGCCAGGGAACTCGGACACTCCAGTTAGTGCCAGTGCCAAAACCAAACATGGCTTTGATATGGCTATAATTTATTCAAAGAGCACAGCACTGTAATGGAGCAGAGTTCGATCCTTATTTCTGGACTCCATGCCCCTTCATGATTTTGTTTCCTTTGTTATCCCACCATCTACCATATGTTCATCTCATCTATATCATCCTGAGAAGTTATTTGTGACCTCGGAGCTGTGCCTGCAGGAGGTGATGGCCATGCTAAACTGGGTGGGCAAGGGGATAACACAGTTCAAGGAGCTGCTAAGCAAATGCCCCACCTTGATGTGCATGGGGTAGGATGCAAGCTTGCTCTTCTCTCATGAGGTGGCTCTCGGGGACTCAGACACACAACTAAAGACCTTCTTTTGGTGGACTCTTACTTTTTCCATGACACTCTTTAAAAACATGCCCATGTCAGTTGCAATGTCAGAATCATCATAGTCTCATAGGATATCCTGAGTTGGAAGAGATCAACAAAGATCAAGTCCAACTCCTGTCAGAGAATCGTAGAATCGCTTGGTTGGAAAAGACCTTTGCAATCATTGAGTCCAACCATACCTGTCCACTACCAAACCAGATCCCTTTTAAGATGTCTTTTAAGTCCCTCCAGGGATTGTGACTCCACCACCTCCCTGGGCAGCCTCCTCCATTGCCTGATAGCCCTGTTGGTGAAGAAATTTTTCCTGATGTCTAATCTGTCTATCCCTGCACAGGACAACCCCAGAATTCACACTAAACTGCCTTATGTGCCAGATGGTCACTATTTATAACCAGTTCTCTGGATAAATGTTGCCCTAATAAATGAAGATACACACCAACTCAGATGCTTACAGTTTACTTCATACAGACAGACCTTTAAAAGCAGCTTGCTTTCAAAATGTGTAGGCAAATCTGAGCAGGCAATGATTAGGAATTTCTTTTAGAGTCTTTGGAGATCTCAATCAGGCCCTCATCTGGGAGCTGTGAACAACAGATAATGCCTGAAGGGCAGAAATGAAACTACGCGTGGATTTGCTGTATGTAGCTTGATACAGTGAAAGCAGGTGTGGTGACATGTCTTCATTATTACTTAATCTTTCCATCTCATAGATATGGGCATTGGGACAATGATGGGGATTGGAACTGTGGCGCAGAATACTGAACTGAGATAATCTAATTTACTTTAGTGTCTGCATCTGTATTCAAAGTCAGCCATTCACTAAGCAAAACAAGAAAACATTTTACCCTTTCTTTAAATCATTTTTTTTTGGCTGTTTCAATTATTTAACTAAGCTTCTCAGTGAAAATAAGTGGCAAAACAGCTCTGCAGAAACCTCTCTCTCTCAAAAAACACCCAACACTGAGCACAAAAATGTGAGGAAAGGCAGAAAGATGAGAAACTTATTTCATTCCAAGCATGGGGTGACTGCATATAAATTAATCATACAACATAGAGAAATGAAAAGCAAATCTCCCTGAGATATGATTGTGACATGTAGCACAAAATAGATTCAGGGCACAGTGTGGTGAAACAGAGCATAAATGACAGCAAAGGTGCGGTGCTGTGGCAAATGTATTTATGCTCTAAGTAAATAAATAAATAAATATTTGTTGATAATTACCTGCAAAGAGAGAAATAAATATAACTGCAGGACTTAGTAACGCCTGCTGTCCGCTAGTCTGTGGTGGAGAACTGATACTGTCCCTTATGATGAGGGAGGGATGCTGCTTCTCTTTGAATCATAGAATGATTTGGTTTGGAAGGAACATTAAACCCCATCCTGTCCAACCCTCTCCCATGGGCAGGAACACCTCCCCCACTGGATCAGGGTGCTCAGAGCCACATCCAACCTGGCCTTGAACACCTCCAGGGATGGGGCAGCCACCACTTCTCTGGGCAACCTGGGCCAGGGCCTCCCCACCCCCACAGGAAAACATTTCTCCCTGAGATCTCATCTCAGTTTCCCCTATTTCAGCTCAAAATTGTTCCCTCTTATTCCATCCCTGCATTCCCTGGTCAAGAGCCCCTCCCCGGCTTTACTGTAGTCCCTTTCAGTACTGCAAGGCTGCTCTAAGGCCTTCTCTTCTCCAGGCTGAACAATCCCAGCTCGCTCAGCCTGTCCTCATACAGGTGGTTCTCTAGCCCTCGGATCATCTCTGTGCCCTCCTCTGGACTTGCTTCAACAGATCCATATCCTTCCTGTGCTCCAGAACTGGATGCAGGTCTCCGGGTGAGGTCTCACCAGAGTCGAGCAGAGGGGCAGAAAGCTCTCCTTCAGCCTGCTGGTCTTGCTGCTTTGGATGCAGCCCAGGACACAGCTGGCTTTCTGGGCTGTGAATGCACATTGCCCACTCATGTTGAGCCCCTCATCCACCAGCACCCCAATTCCTTCTCTTCAGGGTTGCTCTCAGTCCATTCTCCACCCAGCCTGTAACTATGCTTGGGAATACCCCGACCGAGGTGCAATCTTCTTCCTCTGGAGTTAGGAATATGCCATTCTTCCCATGGAGAAGGAAGAAATGTTGTAAGCATGATGGTGCTATGAGACGAGAAGTGATGCAAGAAGGGGATTTGATAATCAGGAAGACACGGATTAAGACAAAGATTTAAAGAAAAGTCTTCAGGTGGTTTGTGGAAAGCAAAATCTGGTCTTTTATAGTGCTGAATTTGTACTTCCAATCATTTAAATGACAAGATGCTGAGTAGAGCAGAGCCCTTGCAATGAATATCAAAAAAAGGAATGTTCAGAGTCACAAACGTCTGTCACACAGTCTGGTGGACAAAGCAGGGTCTCAGGGCTTCTAAGATAACATGGGAGTTTGGTAAAACCTCTGAGTAAATAAATGCAGGCTAACTTTCTCTGAAATGCAGATGAATGCAGCGGTTCCTTTGTGCAAAGGAAATGAGGTGTTGGCATTGTATTCAGTTTGCATTTTGCACTTGCATCCCCTCAAACCTCAGCACTGCTTTCGAGCACAGCACGCAGGCAGCTTGCCCTCATTACTGTCAGGGAGGCCCAGATGCTTCTGTCAGCTCTTCAGGCACAGAAAAAGATAAAGCTTACCGGCAGACAAGCCAACCACGGGATCAAGAATGGCTCCTAATAGGAGACTTGTAAAAAATCCAATAATACTTATGTCCTTCACTAAATGGAACAAATCTGAACACCTCATAAATCTGTGATCAAACCCGATTATTCGTATACAGGATTATCTTCCAAGCTGAAGAGACAAATACAAATGCAATCAATTAAAGAGCTGGTTAGTGCAATGAAACCCTTTTTCATGTAATTTGGCAAGATAGAATGGTTTGGGTTGGAAAGGATCTTAAGCTCATTCAGTTCCAATCTCCTACCATGGGCAGGGATACCTGCCACTGGATCAGGGTGCTCAAAGCCCCATCCAACCTGGCCTTGAACACCTCCAGGGATGGGGTAGCCACCACTTCTCCAGGCAACATCTGCCAGGGCCTCCTCGCCCTCATCGTGAAGAATTTCTTCCTAACATCTAATCTAAATCTCCCCCCTTCCAGTTTAAACCCATTCCCCCTCGCCCTATCACTACAGGACCTTGTAAGATGACCCTCCCCATCTTTCCTGAAGCCCCTTTCAGTACTGGAAGGCTGCTCTAAGGTCTCCCTGGAGCCTTCTCTTCTTCGTGCTGAACAACCCCAACTCTCTCAGCCTGTCCTCATAGAATAGTACTCCAGCCCCCAGTCATACAGACAAAAAAAAAAAATCCACAAACAACCCCCTCAAAAAAGCCAAATTGCTGTTTTAAGCAGAGATCAGTTCATGACCGTGGCCTTTCAGCTTTTTGCTGAAAGGAACAGCTCTTACAAAAAGATGGTCCAGCATCGCTTGCAGCCAGGTGCAAATAAATCTCTTACTGATCTCAGCAGTAGAGGAGGCTGGGACACAAAGGATGCCATCACTTACCTACACAGATACTATGAATGAAATAAAAACAATTACTATTTTACACAATTTGAGATGACACTAAGAGGGTCCTCCATTATTGCACAAATTGATTTGCACAGGCCTTCAAAGCAATTCAGCTGAAGCTTGAGAAAAAGACTCAGCAGCAGCTCTTTATCCAACAGCAGAGAGCGGACTGGTGGCTCTTATCACTGATTTCAGCAGCTGGTTCAAGCCAGCACTAATGCACTGTCACCATATTAAACACAATTATCTTTTCTCCCCCTTTACACAGAAGAAAAAAAAAACTGTTTGTTTGAAAACTAAGGCTGCAGCTGAACCTACAATAATATCGTATGTTCTGTTATATGATTTAAATAAATGACAGACCTGATTAATGGAGCTCAGGGTTGCATCTGCTGTAGATCTGTAACCATTTACTGACTTACTTCATAGAACATAGACTCATTTGGTTGGAGAAGAGCTTTGAGATCATTGAGTTTAACCATACCTGTCCACCACTAAACCAGACCCCAAGCACCATATCCCCTCCAGGGATGGTGACTCCACCACCTCCTGGGCAGCTTCTGACAGTGCCTGAGAACCTTTTCTGTGAAGAAATTCTTCTGAATGTCTAAACTGAACTTCCCCTGGTGCAACTTGAGGCCATTTCCTCTCATCCTTTCACCTGTCAGTTGGGAGAAGAGACCAACACCCACCTCACTGCAATCTCATTTCAGGGAGTTGTAGGCAGTGATGAGGTCTCCCCTCATCTCCTTTTCTCCAGGCTAAACAACAACTGTTTCCTCAGCTGCTTCTCAAAACCCTTCTTCTCCAGCCTTCACCAGCTCCATTCCTCTTCTCTGGATGCTCTCCAGCCCCTCAAAGTCCTTCTTCTAGTGAGGGGCCCAAAACTGAACCCAGGATTTGAGATGCAGCCTCACCAATGCCGAGTATTTCTTTAGCTTCACAAGGACTGTTATAATTATGGGATATTCTAAGAAGATTAATTAATCTCAAAATGTCTTTTTTGTCCAGACTTCATCTTTACAGAGAAAGAAGACTTGCAGGCCTTCAGCAACTTCTATTCAAGATCCCACTGATCAGTTCTCTTCCACAGGCAGTTAAATACAGGCTCCTGTGGCAAGTATCACAGAAGAGAATGTAGGAAAACCATCTGTCAATTATTCACCATCATCAGTTGGTAGAGCAAGTAGAAAAAATGGAAAAGAGCCAACAAAGCAATGAGCCATCTTCTCTGCAGATCACCAGTAAACGTTCTGCCAGTCACAAAGAATGACAATTAAAAGCATGTTGGCACTAATCATTAATGAGCTATTAAAAACTAGTGAATCAGATGGCATGCCCTACCACCTGTGGGGGAGGTGTTATAGAAGGTATTTCACAGACACCCAGCCCAGATAGAAATACCAATTCATTAATTTCCAGTTTTTGTTACAAAACAGTGGTGCAGATTCCAGAATCACATCTCATGTCACATCTTAATTAGAAAAAAGGAAGAAAACAAAACTCCTCCTTCTGTAGAGAATGAATGAGAACTGTTTCAGATTTCACCTTTAGTTCAGTCCCCTTAAAGATCATCCGGTTCCAGCCCCACTGCCGTGGGCAGGGACAACTTCCACTAGATCTGGGTGCTCAAAGCCTGTTCAAGTCTTGAACACCTCCAGGGATGGGGCAGCCACAACTCTGGGCAAACTTTGCCAGGGCCTCACAACTCTCGCAGGAAAACATTTCTTCCTAAGGTCTAATATCTTCCTAATATCTAAGAGCATAGGAATACTGCAAGCAGAAGCTAACACGTTCCTAAAATACCCCCTGAACCTTCAACAACTGGCAGCTCGGACTTCTCATCTGACAAATCCAAGACTTTTCATATATCACACCATAGAGGCAGAAACTTTACATAAGACAAATGGGCTGCCTTGATGTTGAGAACTCTACAGTAACCGTTGATGAATGGAAATGATGTGAAAGAAACATGTAGGGAATGCATTAGCTCTTCTGCTCACTGTCACCAGAAAACAAAGAATTTGCCCTGTGCACTTCACTCACCATCTCTTGAACAGGGCTATTGTCCTCACCACTACCAGCATTCTGCAGTTCTGAGGTGACGCAGTCTTTTGAGACGCGTTTTACCATTAACCCATGACTTAAGAGCAGAGACCACAATACACCTCGTGTGATGTTCGATACCCATTTGAAATCAACCCTTGTGCCTTCATAAACATTTTAATCTCAGTAGGTGGAAGATTCTCCAGAGTTACACGGTGTTGATCATATCATTTCAATATTGCATAAAATGGAAAATGAAATCACCATATGGTGGAATTATCATCTCAGACATCTGTTAACTCCCTCTTATGGAAAAACAGAGCACTTTAATACATTCAGAGGGTAAGCAAGCCGACAGTTATTTATAATAAATGAAGATATTAAGTGTTTTGCCCCATGGTGTAGGAGTTTCTTTAGAAGCTTACCCATATGACTGAAAAAATAGATACTGGTATCCAATTCTGTGGGGATCATAACACTACAAAATGATTGCTAAAGTTTAAATGTTAAGGTCAGCTCAGATAACAGAGGAGGCACTGTCAAAAATGATTTGTAAAGCTTGTCAGACGGTTGGCTGAAAACACTGGGCTGATCTCAGTCATTTACAGATTCATGTTTAATTAGATAGATATAATGCACTCCAAACAATTTTAAACACTGGTCTTGTTTGAATTTTCATTTTGAATCTTTTCCTTTTTTCAAATTTAACTTAACAATAAAGAATTTTTTTAAAAAAAGAAACAGAAACTAAAATAGTGTTTCTTTTCCTTTATTCTTGTTATGTTGCTGATAAAAATAGAACGATTTGGGTCATCCCCAATGATTCTTTCATCCATCAGTTAGTCGAGGAAAACAATCTCATCCTGAACCTTCCTCTCACAGCATCGTTAGGGTTGGAAAAGACCTGTAAGATCCTCCAGTCCAACCATCAGCCCAACACCATGGTGCCTACTAAACCATGTCCTAAAGTGCCACATTTACATGTTTTCTGAACCCCTCCAGGGATGGCAACTCCACCACTGCCCTGGGCAGCTTCTGCCAGGGCTTCACCACTTTTTCATTAAAGGAATTTTTTCTAATATCCAATCTAAACCTCTCCTGGTGCATTTCCTCTCGTCCTATCGCTTGTTACTTGGTTGAGCACCCACCTCACCACAAACTCCTTTCAGGGAGTTGTAGAGAGCAATAGGATCTCTCCTCAGCCTCCTCTTCTCCAGGCTAAACAATCCCTGTTCCCTCAGTCACTCTTCCTAAGATCTGTGCTCCAGACCCTTCACCATATAATTTCCCTAATATTAATGTCAATGAAATGATCAGGGAAATATTTTAAATATTTATGCTTTCCTTGTTGCAATTGGGCATCACCACAAAAATATAACTAAAATATTTTGTTTATACACTCCAATACCTATGCAAATACTTGTTATTTTTAGAAGGCAACACACTTCCCATATCACTGCTATCGTACGCTGTGGCATGATAGACAAAAGTAGTGATAATATTTCATTATGGATTAAATCAGTTAATTAGCAGGCTCATCACACATAGAGAAAATGTGTTCAGATTGTCACATTCCATACTTCTTGGAGCCTGGAATTAAAATCCTGTCTTAGTATTAATGTAAGGAATTATCAGCTTTACTGAACACATGTGGTCTAGCTGGAGCTCCCTAAACTCTCAGCTACTTAGAGATTTTGAGGTCTTGTGTAATACTGAGGCTGGATCTACACTAGTATTCCCAAAATACAACCAGAAATAGACAGAAGGAAGGGGGAATATTCTCTTAGGGCTTCATACTTATTAACACCAGCACATTTATGAAATTCACAGCAGAATCTGGATAGGAAAAGCAAATAATCACCTTCTGAATCTATCAGTCAGTGGAGTCACCTATGGCTCCATAGACATCGTAAATTAATTCTTGCTGCATTATCACAGCATCTACTCATGGACTGCTTTAAAAACCTGAAATTAATATACAAGTATCATTGAAGATATGTCTAAGGTCATATTTTCTGACCTCATATTTTTTTTTCAATGCAGGAAAATGTCAGAATAAATGTGTTCTCTGTATTTATAACATTATGCTGGGGGCTGAGTTAAACCTTGTACAGGCTGATGCGCATTTCAACAATGCCGTCAACGTCTGCATTCACCCACAAAATCCCAAACATTTAGTATGAGGCTAGAATAAAAGATGTAGCAAAATTATATAGGACAAGATACCTCTGTATGTTTTGCTGCCTGTGTGAACCATTTTTCCTCTTGGATCTGAGGGTACTTCAGCACCACCCAAGTTTTTCACATGGACTTCCTCCCACAGAGTTTCTGCCCTTTTCAGAACCACTTATAATTTACCTCTTATATATTCTCCTAAAACCTGCTACTTCTACGTTTCTGGATACAGACATAATCCTTTACAACCTGAACACATCAAAGCCGTTAATGGATTTCAACCTCACCTCATCATTGTCTCACAGCAGGGAGTTAATTTATTGCTGAGAGATGAACTGGAGGAAGGTGATCTCATTTCCCCCAGCTCAGAATACAAACCTGGGTTTTGATTGCTGTTTAATTGGTCAATATATTGTCTCATCCTCCAGAGTGGATGCTAAGGAAATGGTTCCTCTTTCCCACTCCATGTTTCTATGGGCTTGTAGGAGAGAATGGGTAGCTATACCAATGGGACAACTTCAGTTGTTCTCTTCCTCAATGCAGATATCCCTGCCCATTATTAATATTCCCTCTTGGGAGATACTAGTAAATCTCACATGTTTCTTCCTTAATTCACTTCGGAGACTTTTTTGCATTGAAAAAATTCCAATCTAATAACTTCCTCTGGCTTTTATAAGTGTATATATATATACACGCACTTATAAATATATATGTGTGCACATGTGTATCTATATATATATCTGCAAAACCACACTGTAAAAAGGGGACATTTCAGCATAGAGTGGTTAAATAAAGGAAATCCATGAAAAGAAATAATACACTGCCCGCACACAAAATTATTTGTAACCAAATTGCAAATCCCGGAGGTAAAGAACACGGAGACATAACTATAAGTCTGAAACAATGCTTGTATATAAACAAAACCTGAGCCCCAGCTATACAGATCAAATGCTGAATACCAAATGGAATTGAATACTTAAGGATGACTTTAGCTAACAGATTAAATAAAATAAATCAAATAATTCTTAATAATAATTAATAAATTAAATGAACAGATTAAATAAAAATAATTATTTGTTTATTCAAGGCAGACAGGATGTTGGTACTACTCACATGGAGAAAAAAGCAAATTCTTTTTGAATAAGCCTTCTATATTAACTTATTAACTGAACGGAGTCCCAAGAGTTATTTCATTAAAGAAAGCAATCTACAGTCTATGAAGCAGGAGATCCTGTGAATGGAATTCTGTTCTTAATAACAGTAAATGAGCAGAAAGAATGTTCAAGGCTGGGTTGGATTGGGCTTTGAGCACCGTGATCCAGTGGGAGGTGTCTTGGCCCATGGTGGGCGGAGAGTGGAACTGGATGGGCTTTAAGGCCCCTTCCAACCCAAACTACTACACCATTCTATGATTACACTGTAGTGAAAATGATCTCACTCTTCTTAATAAAACTCAAGTTTTGACTCTGAGTGTCCTCAGAGGGTGGCCCTGCTAGTTAGACACTGCCACCAAACATGGTGCTCAGACCCATGAAAATGAAGTCTGGAGAAACCTCCAGTATATAATGTGGTGCTATCACCTTTGTGTTGAAAAGCTCTGATGCATATTTGCTGTTCAACAAAGCATCCATGTCCTGTTGTAGATGGGTCCTTGCCAGCCATACCTAAAAGCAGACTGAATGTCACAACCTTCAGTAATTAACCTGGGCACCACTCATGCACAGAGCATAGAAGTAGTTGCAGTTGGCATTGGCTGCAGCGGCAGGACTGATGCTTTGCTGCAGTGTCCTGGTGGGAGTGCACATAGCAGCACATTTAAGCTGTGCTTTGTCAGAGGTGACTACTTGCTTTGGGTTCCCACCATGGGGAGAGGAGAGTCCCACTGTGACTCAATCTTCCTTCCTTTCCCTCAGCTCTGAGGAATCAGACACAAAAGTAAGGAAGCAAGGTGTATTATCATGCTTTCTGAAAGGAAAATGTGAGCCAAGGATGTAAAATACCCAGTACTTCAGTCACAGAAATTCACCAAAGGAAATGGTGAACAAGATCTTCAGGCTTACTGCTGCTTTGGTGGATGATAAGGGGACTGAAGGACTATTGCTTTCTTTTCTCAGGAGAACAGCAGCTCTCAGACACAATGCAAGGATTTCTATCCTGCAAGGCTCCTGAAAACCGGCAGTGACTACACCACCTCGGCCTTTGCAGCCATCCCAGATTCAGAAGAGTAAGAGCTGTGTGACTGTACAGTTATGGGTCACCAACAGCCCCTTGTTCCACCTGAGCGAAACCATCCTATTTCTGTATCATCCTGATAGAACGAGAAGAAACTAAAAAAGCATAGTGTGATAGTTTAAACAAAAAAAAAAAGGAAAAAAAGAGGCATGGCTTTTATGCACCTAGCATTTTGCTGTCTACCTGCAATTAAAACCTGAGCACATCCCCAACTATTGTATCTGCATAGAGATCCTACTGCAAATGAGGTTGGTCCTTAACACTGGATCTCATCAAGTCCAGTTGTACCTGTCCACTACTAAACCAGATCCCTGAGCATGTCATCTGCCCATCTTTTAAACCCCTTCAGGGATGGGAACACCACCACCTCCCTGGGAAACCTCTGCTAGTGCCTGAGAACCCTTTCAGTGAAGAAATTTTTCCTGATGTCTAATCTGAACCTCCCCTGGTGCAACTTGAGGCCATATCCTCTTGTCCTGTCGTCTGTAACCTGGGAGAAGAGACCAACAACCACCTCGCTACAACCTCCTTTCAGGGAGTTATAGACAGTGATAAGGTCTCTCCCAGGTTCTGTCATCTAGTTAGCACATATGGCTGTTGAGCATGGTGATGCTGGAAGCTGTGGGATTAATTTTACACTAGCAAGTATCTGTTGAGTCAAATCCTTGTGATTCACTCCTGGGGAAGATCTCTGCCTACTGCAACCATCAAATTGTGGACTGATTGGTGTGAACATCTGGAAGAAGAAGAAGTAGCAGCACAGAGGCACCAAAAGAACCTAATCCTTGTGTATAAGAGCAGGCAACACAAACCATACAGCGATTTTAAACCATTTTAAACCAAGATGTGTGGAAAACTCTCTTCCTTCTTTGAAGAACAATCATTTCATGATTGGTATGACTCCATAAAGCATATTCACATTTACCATTTTGTGTAGAGGTCATGTACTCAACTACCATTCTTAAAATTGAACTCTTTTCATGGAAAAAAACCCTGTCTTTTGCAAACGCTTGTTTTCATTTGGCAGGTTAAGTTGCTGAGCCAAGCCTGTCATTGTCCCTGCAGTGATGATTACCATTGAAATCCACTGCTTCAGTCCACGTAAAGATACGTACCCTTCACCTGATATACGCCCTCCAAGACAACTGACCAAATTTCAGCTCATCAATTTAATATAAAGTCAATTTAATTCTGCTTGACCAAAAAAATCAGTGCCTATTGTTCCAAAATATGCAATCATCTCACAGTACATTGCAATTGCCGGTTAAGTGGCTTCGTGTTATTGATAAGAGCCCTCTCCGATGAGAACAAAGAGGACTGCCAGAATCCCTTATGAAAAATAAAAAAGGCTATTTTACACAAAACTTTCAGAAGTGGCTTCCAAGGCACGAGAGCAGAGGCTGCTCTGCGGCTGGGCTGTCCTCATCAAACACTTAGAAAGGGAGGAGAAATGAGCACATTATTCTTGATTTACTATCACTTCATTTATGATTTCTAGCTAATACAGATTCACAAAGCCATGCAAGAGAGATACTAAAGGTCTGATTGTGCTATCCTAATTCAAGTAAAACCCATACTCTAAATCCTTTTGAAGCCTTTCCACTTCTGCCAACTCGTGCAATTTTTATTGCAAGCCTTGCAGTACTTGGTATTTTGCTTAACATCCTGGCTCCTGGAGTTACACAACATATTTTCAATTATAAAAGAAGTCTAGTGACTTTCTATTCATGACTAAATAGAAAACCTGCAAGTGAGGCCTTAAAAAAGAGTAAAAAAAAAAAAAAGATAAAAAGAACTTAATGATATAATTTTGCTGGATAATTTCACAAAGAGGATGATATTTTTAAATGAAATTCATGATTTCTAAGCCCCAGTACCTATTAACCAAACCTTAGCAACACATAGCTATATATTTTCACTTCATGTAAGTCCTATTTGCGTAATACTTAAGATTGGGAATTTCTTCTCATGCTCAGAGAGTTTGAGTTTCTCTCTGTCCAGTGCCGGGGAACAAAGGGCACAGAGTTATAGAACGGTTTGGGTTGGAAGGGATCTTAAAGATCATTCAGTTTCAAACCCCCTGCCATGGGCAGGAATTTTTAAACACTCACCTGCATGTTCAAAACACCTCCTGCCTCAGCGCCCATGTTGATGGCCATGGGTTCCTCCAAGTATCAAAATAGAGCAAAACTCTCATCGACCACCCAGCTGGTGTGCACCAACTTCTCATCTGGGACAAACTAGGCAGCCCAGTCCTTACATTGCCTGCTTCAGAACCTACCAATGATCCCTAGGACAGCTCAGGGGCTGCTGTCTGCAGAGGCAGCATCAACAGCCAAGCAGTAACCTATCCCTCCCACAACGGCTGCAAATCTACACGTAGCTTGTTAATACTGAAAGAACACAATACTTTCTTTATTTCCTTCATCCACTTCCAAATTTCTTTCTTTTTTCCTTTTTTTTCCTCCTTACTTCATACCTTTTTTTCATTCTGTAAGCTATTTGAAGCAGGGGTTATAACTTCCTATGTGTTCACACAGTGTTTTGTGTGAAAACTGACAGCTCAAGATGCCTTTATAATCAAAGAGGGGGAGAGTAGTGAAATTTTAAAGGCAGTAACAAAAAGGAGGCATTCACCTACCAGTGACTTTCAATAAGCTTGAGTACCTTTCTCCCCTTGGAAAAGTTTACATTTACATGTGCAATAATTAAGATATCCATCAACACCAAAATATTCATTGTTAAAATTTGACACAAACTCCAAGAAGGGAAAACCTTCATTTAAAGCAGAGTCAGTAACAAAAAGCATGGGTTTTTTTAACCAAAAATGCTAAGACCTCATTAGCTAAAACCAGGCACAACGCTATTTAGTAAGCTTTCTGCAAGTATCGCAGGATCATGGAATGGGTTAGTTTGGAAGAGACTTCAAAGATAATCCAATTCCACCCCTGTGCCATAGGCAGACACACTCACCCCACTGGATCAGGGTGCTCAAAGTCCCATCCAACCTGGCCTCAAACTGCTACAGGTATGGGGTAGCCATCACTTCTCTGGGCAACCTGGACCAGGGCCTCACCACCCTCACAGGAAAGCGTTTCTTCCTAAGATCTCATCTCATTTTCCCCTCTTTCAGCTGAAATACACTCCCCCTCTTATCCTACCCCTGCACTCCCTGATCAAGAGCCCCTCCCCAGCTTTTGTGGAGCCCCTTTCAGTACTGCAAGGCTACTCGAAGGTCTCCCTGCAGCCTTCTGTTCTCCAGACTGAACAACCCCAGCTTTCTCAGCCTGTCCTCATAGGGGAGGTGCTCCAGACCTTGGATCATCTCTATTGCCTCCTCTGGACTTGCTCCAACAGCTCCATATCCTTCACGTCTGTCTGTATCACATATTGCATTAGTTGGGTATCTGGCTGAGAAGCAGATACTCCATCAATTTAAGCACTAAGATTGTAGGTTTCTTTAAAAGCACATTTCCTATAAACAGAGATTTAAATGATCTTCTTTAAGTATTGTAATCTTTAATTGAATTCAATACCTCTGCAAATGGAGGAAACAATCTCTGACTGATTAGATCATTCGCTTGCATTCTACTTCAGACATGCACTGAGTTTTTTTTCGTTAGCAACTGCTGTCGAGGTGCATATTTTCCTCAGGAATATAATTAATGCTAGAAAGGTAACATTTCTTCTTGTGCATTACTGTATGTCAATGTAGCTGACACCCTCACAGAGGTTATGTATAAATAAAATTGAGGAAGAAAAGGTTAAGGACAAAAATGAAAGGGAATGCAGTAATTAAAAGCATTTTTTTCCACACAATGTTGAGTTCCTTCATCTCCCAGTGACATCAAGATTTAAAGTGATTACTCAGCACCCTGTAGGACAGACCCGTGGGAGTCCTGTGGGTCACTAGCTCAGATATATGATGTGCAGGTAGAATATGGAAACAGGTATTAATAAAGATAAGTAATTATGCCCATAATTGAATTTGGTAGCTTCCTGAATTTTTTTACATGAATAATATAGCATTCTGCAGCTGTATTTCAGCTTTGACTTCGGGATGTTATCAATCTCCTTAAATCAAATCACAGGCCTGATTGCAAACTGTGTTCCAGTGCAATCCTGGGCTAATTAAGTGTATAGTTGTAATGACAATACAGACTATACCAGGCAGGATGTTTAGATATAGCTGAAGTAAACCACTCTGTATTATTACTGGCAAGAAGGGCTCAGTTATAGACTCAGGATGCCATATGCTGTAATAACATTAATGCTGAAAGCTTTCCTTGGAAATGCTGGTTTCAGGCTCTTAGATACAGAAATATTCCTGCCAAGTTGTTTCAAATGGGCCGCACAAAGTAATTGCACCAGCCTGGCTCATGGGCAAGAGAGGTTGATCGAAACTTTTGCCCTCAAAACCTGCTTTGGTGAGGTGTTGTGCACCCCTGGACGCTCCTGAAGCCTGCAGGAGGCCCGCAATAGTGGGACATCAGTGAGCAGGTGCTCACGGTGTCCCTTCCCACGGCAGGGCTGTTGAAACTGGATGATCTTTAAGGTCCTGTCCAACTCAAACTGTTCCATGATCTTCCTCTGCATAAATTTGATGAAGTCTTAATTTTCATTGCTGCCCAATACTGAGATCAGACTTACTGGATAATATGAAGTGGGGGATACTAATTAAAACAGGATTAATAACAAAGAAAATGTATTATATTACCTATTTAACAAAAACACTGTAGCTTACCACAATCATATTTAAAAGAACTGCAACCCGTGACCTACTATGTATGCCATCCTTTGGAGGCAGCTGGGTCTGTGTATCTCTAGTTGGTTTCTGGTTGCCCTCATCTTTTTTTCCCCCAAGGGATTCTTCAAATAAACAAAGAAAATGGAAAAAGCCTGTGTTAAAAACTCACTTTTAACTGAAATGTTCTGCTTCCGTTTAAAAAATAATAATTTTTACTGTTACATCACTGTAGTTTTCAGTCCCTAGTATAAAGTATACAACAATGCTACAGACAGAAGAGCTAAAGTGTTGGGTTTAATGCCTCGATCAAACTCAGGCTGTGAGTCGAGGTTTCACGCAGAAAACAAGCAACCTGACCTCAGCCTCCCACTGTAATCAGCACTAAATTAACTTCATTCATCATGACGTGCCCCTCTTTCTTCTTACGGCCCATGACACTTCCTTGGCTCCTGTTTCTACTTCTGGATCTCAGAGCTGCCATGGCCATAGGGATGCTTGCACATAAGCAAGCACGTGAACCAACTGAACAGAGGAAAAACATTTAGCAAAATACTTTTTTTTTTTTTCTTCTGGGTTTTAGGGATTTTTAGGCAGAATAAATATAAATGAATCTTCTTTGCCACAGAAGATTACCACTTCAATAAGTTTTAGGTTTTCAAACCACAAAGTCTGAATGCTGTTACTCAGGGTATACAGAAGATGAAGCTATTTTATTCATTCACTTGTTTCCCCCCTCCTTTTCTCAATAATTAAATTCCCTCACATATTATACAGACATTCTTACAAAACCTGAAAGCTACCATATATATCACTCCTTTCACGAAGTGCAAATAACCTCAACAAACAGTAAACAACAGCCTCTGACTAGGAGCTTGAGTTTCCTGGGGTGTGGAGAGCCCTTAAATCCCTCTGAAGCTGCTCCTGGATCATGCAAGTGTCCTGCGATGGCGGGACATTGAAGAGCAGGTGCTCGTGGTGTCCCTGTTTATGAACAATTCTGTCCAAGAAGATGATCTATGGTGGCACTACAGAAACTACTTCCTTATAGACTAGAGAAACTAATTCCTTCTCTTCCAGCCTCTTCCAACTTATTGTCTCCACATCACCTTCCTGTTCCCTTTTCAAACTCAGTCTTTTTTCTTTGTCCCACGGATAAAGCTACCACTTTATTTCACCATCTCTACTTCTAGACATCCTGCATACCTACACTGAAAATCATCAATATAAGTCATCAAAGGAAGAAAGAGCATTTACGAATATGCACCACAGGGCAATGAAAGTCAGCACAAGAAAAATCTGACGAGGAAAGTCTTTACTTTTCCTCTAAATGCTGATCAACATCATGCATGGTACAGAACTTTTATCTGTAGTTCATGCAGTTCTTCAACAGGAAACATTTCATCTGCAGAGTGAACACGTACAGGAAGTCCCACTCAAAGATTGAAAAAAGACAAGGAAGCCAACTAACCTGACCAATAGGTTCTTTTGTCGGGGCCTTTCCTCTTCTAGCGGTGCTCGTGGCCAAAGTGGTGGTTGTTTCCATGACTGATGTGGACATCTCAGACTGCATCGCTGTGGCTGTGGACTCAGTTGTCATAGAGGAAGGCACTTCACCAACAAGTCTCACATTTCCGTCTATCACGATGTTGGCATCATTTTCTGCTGCCATATTCAGAACTTTCAAGCCATTGTAGTAGAGGCCAGAGAGCTGGCCTTGGAAAGGATGGCCACGTTCCTTGCCTCCAATTTTTATGGTTGCTTGGCTATTGAAGATTGTGAGCTGACGCCCTGTGAAGATAACATTATATACATGCAAAAATGTTGACTGCGAACACTATACTCTACACGAGTGATAACAGATTTTCATGGGGTGAATAATGAGAGCAATAAACTATAAGAAAAGGATCTGACTCATAATTCATTGCTTTTTAATGAGGTGTCCATGAAATGCATAAATTCGGAGAGCATTTTTCTTAATTTATGACGTTTTGGGATTATGTTTTTTGCTAAAAGGCCAATCAAATGTATTTGCAAATATGTTGAGTGCTTCAAATGATCCCCCTCTCCCTTTTACCTGCAAGCAGTGTTAATGTTTTTGGTCTGTGTCAAGCATGCCAAGTTTCTAATTCCTTAAGATTACTTTTGCTTTGAGTCTGCCAACAAAGTTTAGTCCACGCAATAGAGCATAGGGCCTATAGCTTTAGGTGTGCACAGGTGAGGTAACGTATGTATAGACATATATAGATATGTACATACACACAGAAAGGCTTTATATATGCCAAGGAGTCATTAGGTCAAGTGAATTTTAAATGCTATGCAGTAATCTATCATGTCTCTAAGTAAAATATTTATATTTTTAATTAAATGCATCCTTTCTGTATTTAAATGTTGGTTTTCCTTCCATAAACACTGAAAAGAAACACATGATTCGCACTGAGTAAGGTATAGATTCAGAAATAGATGTCTGATTGGCTTTCAGCAAGGTTATCAATTCATATCAAAGGGGTTTGATGTAAAAGCGGCTTCAGGAATGATACACATACCGATGGAGAAATCATGGCACAATTCCATTACACAGAGAAATCCGCAGCAACAGTACCACTCTTAGTAAATAGTCACGTTAGCAGATTGGTTTCTGCTCACAAGAAAAGCATGCACACAACTTTAAGTTCCGTTTTAATTCGTGTTTGTTCCAAAATCCCCTTAGAATGTTGCAAACGTTAAAGGGACTTCATTTTGCTTGGCAAGTCATATTGCCCTCTATTTAAGATACCTACAGTTTAAACAAATTTTTTTTTTTGTCAGGACCATAATGAAGATATCGTAACTACATATATATTTTAGTTAATAATTTAGATGCTGGAACATGTCATGTAATCTATGAACGATTTATAATTTTTGGTTAATGTTTGCTCTGAGTACCTTCATAGATTGAGTTAGTGGATTATATTTAACAGTCCCTTTAACCTTAAGTTAACAGGGTAAGATTATTAAACAGCTGGTACTTCTAGAAATGTATCAAAATTATTATACAAGGTATGCAAATATTACGCTACATTTTACTGTTTTAAATTTGGTTTTAATTTAGTTTTACTGAAATTTATTTTTTATGTTTATTAGTGTTACAATGAAGTACTACTTGGTTATGTTCAAATTATTGTTTTATTTGAAGTTTTAATCAATGCTTTTACCTTTGTCGAGTAGCCATTCATCAACTACTCGACCAAGTCGATATGGAATTCGCTGTCTAGCAATCGCCAGGCGCTCGTTATCATTGTTTCCTTTAAAGTTTAAAGAGACATTTCATTGGTTAAAATCTGTAAGGTCAAAGGTTAAAAGTTAATACTTAAAGCTTGAGCTATACAGTTGCCACATGATTTTTTGAAATTTGGAATTTTAAAAAGCGCTACCTAGAACATGTCATTGTTCAGACTTTTCATTCATTCATTTATTTTATTTTAGCAAACAAAATTATTCCTATGTTAATTGAAAATTATAACTCTGCATTTGAGCTAGGTTATTAAACTTATGTTATAGACAGACCCCAAAACCCCAAATTTAAGCATCATCGAATGGCTTTACAAAAAAATGATCATTGACTTCAGGGGTTTTGTCTTTTTTTGATGTTTCTTATTAACTAGTTAAACATGTTCAGGTGAAACAGGTTTAAGTTTCCCAAAAACATCCAACTTCTCACTCCAGATTAGTCATTTAAAGAACACAACTCTTCATCACCATCTAAGCCACACTTATTTCTGCTGTCTAGAAACACACCTGCTGTAACTTATTTCCTAGTCAAAAAACCCACATTCTTATTCTCTTCGTTTAAATAAATGACTCAAACATACGGTACAGAACAGACCAGGTTATTCACCATTGGTACACTCTCATATGACACATTGACAACATCTTGAAGGAACGCCAAGGCTTTGACAAAAGTGACTTTCTGAAGGTAGCCTAGTTCTGAAATGTGGAAGCCCTTCAAAATTTTGCAAGAGGGTTTCAAATTAAGAACTAACCAGAACTCAACAATGCAAAACATAAACTTGTCATATTCGCAAACCATATCTACTCTCAGTTCTTGCAGAGATCTTTGTCTTCTTTAAATAAAGCAATAGGATAAAATAAGGCAAGTACAGTAAGAAAAATATCAGGAAGGAAGAATTAGCAAATCACTTTACATGTTTATTTCTATTTATAGCTTTGAGTGGTTGAATGATATGGGTATGATCCCTCCAAAAACAGTGACTTCTACTTAGAACTTTTCACAGGAGAATGGTTAACCAGAACATTTCTTTCAATGTACAGTGTTTGGTGGTGGTAGCACTTCAGACCAACAATACCTTTTTCTTCCATTGCAATAGTTCATATTAGTAAAGAACCTGAGAAATAAGAAGAGCCAGATGAGTGAAAAGCAGTAATTCCTAATTCGGGTCCGAATCCAAAGTCAATCTTACTAGCTCACACATGCATATTATTTTTGACAACAAACCCCACCAACGTACCAAGTCCTACACCTGCAGGGGAAATATAAGTACAGAATGTAGCAGTCCACAAGGTGCTCAGAAATACATTTTCTTGAGCTCAAAATATCTCACTGCTAATTATCAAACCTAAGGATTATCCAGCTTCAGAAAAGCAGCATTGTAGTTTGTCAGACATTTATCCCCATTATCAGCATCACAAGCTGTTACAGGCCTGCAAGGACGAATCAGTACCACAGCCCCCAGAAACACCAAGAGCAACAGCTGTGCCAGAAGCTACGATGCTTATTCTGCAGTGAATTGCTACGTTTGATGTTTCATATCTCCCTCAGCTGGTTTGGCATGGACATAGTTCGTTATGCCAAAAGGTCATCCATTTTCTTTTAAGATAAAGTCCTTTTCCTACTCACTTTCCAACACAAAATCACGTAATGGTTTGGATTGGAATGAACCTCAGAGCCCACCAGTTCTAACCTCCCTGTCATAGGCAAGGACACCTCCTTCTGCATCAGGTTGCCCAAAGCCCTATCCAGCCTGGACCTGAACAACTCCAGGGATGGGGGCATCAACATCTTCTCTGGGCAACCACAGAAGCTGGTTCCACAACACCTCTAGGCAAATATGCTATGTGAATTTCCATGTGCGTGGCAATGCTGCTGAGCACATGCGTATATATTTATAAATATATTTTTTATCACAGAATCATAGAAGCATCTGGCTGGAAAAGACTTTTGAGATCATTGAGTCCAACTGTACCTATCCACTACTTAACCAGATCGCTGAGAAACACACCTACCTGTCCTTCAAACACCTCTGGGGATGAAGACTCCATCACCTCCCTGGGCAGCCTCTGCCAGTGCTTTCGCTGAAGAAATTTTTCCTGATGTCTAGTCTGAACCTCCCCTAGTGCAACTTCTGGCCATTTCCTCTCATCCTATCGCCTGCCACTTGGGAGAAGAGACCAGCACCCACTCCTCTACAACCTCCTTTCAAGCAGCTGTAGACAGTGATGAGGTCTCTCCTCAGCCTCTTCTTCTCTAGGACAAACATCCCTCAGATGCTCCTCGTAAGATCTCTTCTTCAACCACTTCACCAGTCTCATTGCCCTTCTCTGGACGCACTCCAGCCCCTCAATGTCCTTTTTATAGTGAGGGGCCCAAAAATGAACCACTTCCCTGGTCCTGCTGACCATATGTACATATTGCACTATATACATATTGCTCTATTTTAAACTTCCAGAAACATCCTCTGTAAAACAGTATTTCACTGGAACTTTCCGTTTTCTAACTTTCTGAGAAACTGAAAACTCAGAGTAAAAAAATTCAGAACTCAGCTCTTGTGATGCTATGAGACTACAGAATGTCTTAAAGCTTTTTTTTCTTATCATTTAATACTACTGTTCTTCATCCTGGGCTTCTTCACTTAAACTGATGAAAACATGAAAAATGTCATGGGATTAACATGGGAACAAAGGTAATGAATGTGATCCTCCAAGTTTCCATTCTGGATTTGTATCTTCTAGTAATAAATAAACAAACAAACGACAATGACTTAAGAGTTTAGATTCTCTGACAGCCAGTCACTTTTAACACTTAACGTTCAGCTTTTCTACAAGATGCTCCTACAGTTTTCATTGAGGCATTATCAATTGATTCACTGAATAACTGAGAAAATGTCCTATTTTCAAAAGGTTTTCTTAAGTTAATCAGTTTTGTTGCTGTTTGGTTTTGTTTTTTGGTTATCTATATTTTTAAAGAAGGGGGTGTGGATGGCATTTTTTCTATGTCATTTATAAGAAAAGGCTAAATGGTTCAGAAAGGTTTGTGGGCATGAGGAATCTATTGATGCAATGGCAAGGATATAGATGTCATGGATATAGATGACCATTCATTCATCCGATTCACCTGTTGTTACTCACTGGATGCCTTTCATAGAATGGTTTGGGTTTGAAGAGACCTCAAAGCCCCTGCCATGTTACAACCCCCTGCCATGGGCAGGGACACCTCCCACTGGATCAGGTTGCTCAAAGCACCATCCAACCTGGCCTTGAACACCTCCAGGGATGGGGCAGCCACAGCTTCTCCAGGCAACTTGGGCCAGATCCTCACCAACCTCACAGGAAAAAAAATCTCATCCTAATAGCTCATCTAAATCCACACCTGTTGTAGCTAAGTATATGACCTAAACCAGTTTGGGAAGAAGCAGTTATTGAAAAGATGTGGTTTCACAATATAATAATAGGATGATTGTTGTTCTAATGTCATTTCTATTATTTTCAATGCTACTTTTTTTTTTTTAAATGAAGTTGTTAAGTTACCAACACGTCTACAACTTTCACTATTACTAAACTTGCATATTCTTTAAACTAAATCTGGATAAGCTCCACACCATTTCTCCTTAAGCCTTCCATTTATACTATATACTAGAAGAGTTTAAAAAAATCTAATTGTGTCAAATTGAGATGCATTTAACAATGCATTTTTCCTCTGATGAGGGACAGGCTAATATAATCAGCAATTATCTTTTGCGTGTGTCATCTTTTCAAATCCCGTGGTTATTTCCTTACTTTTCATTTGTGTTTTTCTCCCAGTGGTGCAAGACTGCTGCAGTTACTATAAAACATAATTTATAGATAGAATCACATTATAACAAGGTGCAATATTCTCAAAAAATACTACATGGATTTTTAATGAAATAATTCAAAGAAATGTAGAAGATGACCAAGACTAAATTTATGCTGTTAATTCACATAGGAGTTTCCACAATCACCATAGAGATGTCCTGGAGCAGTTGCCAAGCAGAGAAGGTAGAGGCAGCAATAAACCTTCTCTCAGGTAAATCCCATGTTGATAGCAGAATTACAGTAGAGAGATGACATGGTGTTAAGGATCCAGGCTGGTGACAGCAGAGGGTCTTTCTACCAAATGCACCTGAATTATTACCTGTGCTTGAATAAACAACATTGAATTTAATGCCTTCCCAACATGTGCAATTGTGAATGGTGCTTCATTTTGACCGTATAGTTCTTCTGAGGTCTGGGGAGCATTTGTTCATAGCAACCTTCCAGTACTGAAAGGAGCTCTGGGAAAGCTTGGGAGGGGCTCTTGACCAGGGGGAACAGTTTTAAGCTCAAAGGGAAGATTTACAGGAGATCTCAGGAAGAAATATTTTCCTGTGAGGGTGGGGAGGCCCTGGCACAGGTTCCCCAGAGAAGCGGTGGCTGCCCGATCTCTGGAGGTGTTCAAGGCCAGATTGGACGAGGCTTTGAGCAACTTGATCCAGTGGGAGGTGTCCCTGCCCATAGCAAATGGACAATCATTGAGGCCCCTTCCAACCCAAACCATTCCATGATTCTATGAATTGAGTAAAACTGTTCATTTACCTCATCTGACTATCTTATCTCCAGCAGGGCAAACACAAACACCACATGCTGTTTTTCTCATAAGCTTAGAGCATGTATTTTTCAAGCTTCCTTTATTTATGTTTGGTTTTACCAATACAATGAACCGCAAGAAACTTCTTCCGTAAAAGCACTTCCAAGAAGATTCATAAATATTTTCATACTCTGAATAAACCTGTGGCTTTGAGATTTTATTTCGGTTACCTGTCTGAAAGATTAACTGCTCGGGCAGGCAAGATTTTCAACCATCATTCATAAAAAAACCCAACTGATATGCCTAAAGTTTAATTATAAACAGCTTTGTGACTATCCAGCATGACATTTCTTGCTTGTATGCCTGAGATTCCTCTGATTAAAAAAGCCAGGTAGAAATGATTCACTCGGGATGCACACAGTGACATTGTCTAACCCGATTGAATTTTTGATGGCTTCATTCTTCTGCCAAATAGATAATATTTTGTCACAACACAGTGTTAATTCCACATGGGCTTCAAGGGAATCACAATAATTCCAAAGAATCAGGGTAAGCAGAGAGGAACAGCAAAGGTCAAATCACTGAGTTGGAGCTAAATCTTCTGGCAAGATTGAGAAGGAGCAGTCAAAAAAACCTTTAATCATACCTCTATATCTATAGGTCAGCTGGGACTAACCAACTGTATGAACTTCACTAATATGTATTTTATCCCTCTTGATTTATTATATTGTCAGTGCTGGAGTGTAATTCTATTTTGCTCTCTGAAATAAAGGTGTCAGTTATTGATGTGAAATACAGCATCCTTGAAAGAGAATAAGTAAGAAGGTTGAAAATCCAGAGCCTGTGAAGAACAACCTAGACTAGAGAATATCTTCTTTGAAACAAACACTTTAACAGAATGCAAATTCACCTTGTTAGACTGAGTGATCTGCTAGGGAAATAAATAACAAAGTGATGAAACCAAGGTCTATATCTATAAATAACCTCCCTCGTCTAGATTTGCTCATCATGATCTTGACACTGCTCTTTCTGAATCATGACTCCCCTGATAGCCGCCAGAGGAAGGCATCCTCCTGATGCAGTGAGGAATGAAACCTGGCTGAAGTGCCAGCTGCATGGATGGGAGGAAGCTACAGCGTCCCTGTGGTGCAGGGACAAACAGTCCACGTTATGCTTTTATTTCATAGCCTGGCCATGTGAGACACTGTCTTGGTAATGGCTCACACTAAAGTTCATTTGAATCATCTGTTACTGTGCACAAACATCTCTGAATGCAATTATAGAGAAATGTCTTTTAGCCTAGAGAAAAGGAGCCTGAGGGCAGACCTTATCACTCACTGTTTACAACTCCCAGAAGGAGGTTGTAGTGAGGTGGGTGCTGTTCTCTTCTCACAAGTGACAGGACAAGAGAATGAGAGGAAATGGCCTCAAGTTATGCCAGGGGAGGTTCAGATTAGACATAATGAAAAATTTCTTCACCAAAAATGTTCTCAGGCACTGGCAGAGGCTGCCTAAGGAGGTAGTGGAGTCACCATCTCTGGAGGCGTTTAAAAGATGGGCAGATAAGGTGCCCAGGGATCTGGTTTAGTAGTGGACAGATATGGTTGGACTCAATGATCTCAAAGGTCTAAAGGTCTTTTCCAATCAAGAGATACATTAGTGTTGGAATGAACTACAGAAGCAAAGACTCAGGTTTAAAATTTGTACAACAGAATTTTGCACGTGCAGCTCACCTCTTCCCAGCAAAAGAGGGAGCGATATTTTAACTGCTATCAATTGCAAGCACAACGTTCTATATCATTTGCAAGTAATTTTCTCATGCTGGTGTTCACACTGGCTCCATGTCTTGGCCATATGTGGCCGCATTCAGTATCATCAGGGTCACAATGAAAGTCGATGTTAACAATAGATTCAGACCATAATGCATTTTGAAGAGCCAACATACAGACATTCTCTATAGCTATATTGAAATATGAATTTAAATATACTTCAATGGTCATCTAAGGAATTCAGTGTCTATATCTACATTGTTCTGCTTGACCAAAGCCCTCTTAGAAAGATTGATCAAGCTCCCCACCTACATGGATGCTGCGGAACCCCTGGTATATGTTCCCAGACTTTCCATGCACAATGAGTAAGGTGTGCGTAGGGCACATTCTTACTTCTTCTGCCACTGTTGACCTCTAGCAAGTCTTGCTCCTAACAAACATAGCTCCTAAATAGTTTGCAGCACATCTCAACATCTGATCCTGCCTGTTGCCTTCATAAATAGTTCTATTATTACCTGCAAGCATCTTGTCCTCAGCATCCATCACTAAGTTTGTCCTTATACCTGCAAACACAGGATCACCTTTTCTATCACATCCCCCCTGGGGTCCAGAATATACAAGCATGAGACTGGATTGGATGGGGAAGACGACAAGAGGTCCAGGTCCACCCCAGAAAATCACTGTGTTTTTGAGGGACTGCTCCAACTCAGATTTTGGCTGAGTGCTCACAGACCTGGATATCCCGTATTTGATCCAGGGACAAGAAAGTTCTGAAGAGATCAGATAGAGCTGTGTGTCTTCTTCTGTCGCTAAAATATGCCAGCTCTACCTGTTGCAATGATGAGTTTGGAGACAAGCAGGAGGAGTCAGTGGTACAAGGAGATATGTTTCCAGAAGGTTGATCTGCACCTCCTCTATTGTTCAAAGGGATGGTAGACACACAGTTCTATGATACGTATCAGTGGCTTATAACACAAAGCAAAATTGAGGTTGCCTTAAAGAAGAATACAGTTACCAGGTTTATTTGAAGGCATACGTGATGTGCCAGGTGATTCCAATTCCACTGATATTACAGACTGTAGCAACACATCTCATGTTCACCTGCAAGCTCCTTGTTTCACGATTGCATTTTTAAACAAACTAAATCACATTTTTACAACTTTCTATAGGATAGATCTGAGAACTCTCATTAACCTCTCAGGGAGATCCGAATCTTCTCTTCAAATCAACAGCCTTCCACCCTGTTTTGGTTTTGATTATTTTTTCACTGTATTAATTGGTAATTAAATGAAGAGTGTGCTCTTCCTGACTCTTGCTTCCTCTAACGCAGAATCTGTCTCAGGTTGTGCAGGGTTGGATTGCTTTCTTTGAGAGATGTATGTATTATATCAAAAGCAAGCAAGAGAAGATGAAAAGCAACAAGGAGGAGATAAAAAAAACATAGGACTTCTCTGATAAATTAAAGGTCATATTTTGTTATCAGGAGTTTTAAAAAGATCCTTTGTACTGCCTGTGCAGCATTTAAGGAGCCAATATTGTACGGCTGCTGCTAAAATAGGCAGGAAAATTGATAGAAATCATTAAAGAGGAAGATGAAAGTATGAAAAATGAATTATTATAAGTACAGTACCTTGCCCCACATGACTCCCAGAGTGACATTTTGCAGTTCTCCCAGGTAAAAGGACACTGAACTCTTTCTAAATCATAAAGTCACAGAAGTTAAGATTACTTTCCCTATAGAAATTTAACCAGAAGTTGACTGCAATCAATTTCTTATTCAATAGGTTTTCAACAGCTGGAAAATGGAGAATATTTCAACGTGACTATCTAAAATTAGCTGGGTCTAAGATAGCAACTACTGAATGTGTTATTCTGACTTTTGCCCAGGTAGCAATCTGGATGATCTTCATTACATGTAAGCAAAGAGCTGCTATATGGAAAGTCTCTTGACAGAAATAACACTCCATATAAATGAACAATGGCAAATGGAAAACACCATGCTCAGCTCTTAGTTCAGATTTCTATAGGTCTGTAATCCCATGAGCATCTAGTACTCAGGTAGGAGCCATCAATAAGAACCATCTTATTAACTAAGTGCAAACCTCCTAATTAAGTTTAATCTCACTGCAAGTTCTGAGGATGGAATAGGATGAACTCTCTAAAGGTCACTGCTCCTATCACTGCATTTGATTAGGAAATTCCATATATTTTTCCATATATTATTTCTGAGCATGGAAATTTATCTTAAACAATTAAAACCCCCCTCTTCTGGAGTCAAATTCTGCTCTTGGCTAAATGATTTACAAGAGAAAACAGAGTTTAGCATTCAGTTGTGAGCCCCAAAGCTGCTGCGACTGAACTGCTCTGCCAGACTGGAGGCAATACAGGGTGGATAATTTCATGCTCATTACACAACCAGAGACATAAAAAACTTAAGAAATCCAAGGCAATTAGCATCAACCCTCAGCAACAGCACACAAACTAACTTCACTGCAACTGAAATATCCAAAACGTTAATTTCATGTTCTTTCATGGCGCATTAAAATGCTGGATTTAACCATCACTATGACCCAAAGTCCTGGACAAAACAGGTGTTTTGTCACACTCGCTAAACCTGCTGAGGTTGTTCAGATCGTTCTACAAGCAATGCATATGAGTCTCCACTCTTATGAGACCCCACTTGGTTTCCTGTGTCCAGTTCTGGAATCTCCAACATAAGAAAATTATGAAACTGTTGGAATGGGTCTAGAGAAGGCCACAAAGATGACCAGAGGGTTGGAGCGCCTCTGCTATGAGGACAAGCTGAGAGAGTTGGGGCTGTTCAGCCTGGAGAAGAGAAGGCTCCAGGGAGACCTCAGAGCAGTCTTCCAGTACCTGATGGGGCTACAGGAAAGCTGAGGAGGAACTTTTTACAAGGGCCTGTAGTGACAGGACAAGGGAAATGGTTTTAAACTGGAAGAGAAAAGACTTAGGTTAGACCTTAGGAAGAAACTCTTCACAATGAGGGTGGGGAGGCCCTGGCAAAGGTTGACCAAAAAAGCTGTGGCTGCCCCATCCCTGGAGGTGTTCAAGGCCAGGCTGAATGGGGCTTTGTGTACCCTGATCTAGTGGAAGGTGTCCCTGCCCATGGCAGGGTGTTGGAACTGGCTTTAAGGTCCCTTCAAACCCAAACCATTCTGTGATTCTATGATTAAACACAATCCAAGGAAAACAGCAAAAGTGAGGTCAACATCTGGACTAGCCTTTGCCAAGCAGAAGAAACCAAATGCACCCAGTACAGATAGAAAATAGCATTTAAGAGATAAAAATCTGCTCTGAGTCAGCACTGCAGCATGAAAAAAAAAAAAGCAGCCCTTGGCCAAAGTGAGCTCCAGACTTTCATTTCTGTCCAAAAGTGGCATTTCAATTTGTGTATTTATGCCTCGCAGACATTTGACTATGAAAGAATAATCTCTTTCAAATGGAAAGGTTTAAACTTGGACACAAAGGGCTTTTTGAATGCTTTTGGCAAGACAAAGAAACAGAAACTGTAAATAACAGAAACACGCTCACTGCAATAAAAGCACAGGAGTGCTTTAGGACTGCGGAACTATAATGAGCAGCCCACCACCCAACAGCAATGTGAGCATGGGTGGACTCACAGAATTGAGTTTTGTCTGTCAAAAGGTGAAATAATCGGTAAATTAAAATTTAAAAAGTGTCTTCCATTTAAATTAAGCTGTGATATGTAGCACATGACTGTAACTTTATATGAAATACAGCTCATTTTTGAAAGATCATAGAATCTTAGAATCTCCTGAATTGGAAGGGACATGCCAGGATCATCGAGTCCAGCTCCTGTCCTTGCCCAGGACAACCCCAACATTCACACCGTGTGTCTGAGAGCGCTGGGCAAATGCTTCTGGAATATTGTCAGTCTTGGCTTCCCTGAAATCTGCAAAGTGTTTCCAAGTAGCTAAGTCTTTTCCCCTCGGGATTACATTTCACCTCAGGTTTTTTGTATATTTTGACTGAGAAAAATGAGGTTGCCCAGAAAAGTCGTGGCTGCCCCAGCACTGGAGATGTTCAAGGCCAGGTTGGATGGGGCTTTGAGCACCCTGATCCAGTAGGAAGTTCCCCTGCCCATGGCAGCGTGGGTGAAAATGGATGGGCTTTAAATCCCTTCCAACCCAAATCGTTCTAGAATTCTGTGATTCCATGATTTCTTGCATTCTCCATGTATAAATGGGGGACTGTTGAAAACAGCACATGAGGGGACATGAGGGTGAGGAAGGCCGTCATCACTCCTATGGAGCTTATTATAGTGCACCCTATGCTGCAAAAGCACTTAAAGACACACTGAACATCAACCAGAGAAGCAAGTTGTGAGAGCCTTAATAAATCACAACCTGAAAAGGCCTCTGAAGCTACAGATCTCTTCTTGGATGTCTTCAGACAACAGTTAGTGTCAAGGCACCAGAGAGAAAGCCACAGGCTGCAATGCCAGATCTAACAAACAGATCAGAGCTGCACCAGCTAAATCAAGATATCTCCATTCCAGGCCAGGACACATTCTCACATGAGGAGCTATTGCGATTTAAAGTCAATAAGGCCACATTTCAGATGGATAACCCAAAGCTAGCAGCCAACTTCTATCTAAATTTATTGGCTTGATTTTCAGAATTAATCTGAGTTGAAACACCAGATTGAAGAAAGAAGAATCAATGTTGAAATATTTAAGTGCATATGAACTTGCAAGGAAATAAGTAATCGCTACTAAACTGTCAATATGTTTAATTTTTCCTTTCACTAAAATCCATTTGCTGATGCAACATTCAAAAAGTACACTCCACTTTTGCTTTGAAACACTTATGAAATGTTTAATGGGGAAAAGAACAACTTTCAAAAGAAAATAGCTCTGCTAGCTCAATTTACACATATACTTTTTCTCAGGAAATCACTTGACCTTTTAAAAACACACTGAAACCCAGTATATTGAAGAAATTAGATAGGATGTGATCATCTTTCCAGCTTTGTGAATTCTAGTAGCTTCTCTAATGTGAAGCACTAATGCATTATTAACTATAATGTAATACGCTCTTTAAAGTATTGTTATTTTAAATGATTGGTACTGAGAATGATGAAATATTAAATAAACATCTTATTCTAAACAGATAATACATTAACAGCTAAAATGTGGAGGCAGCTTAAAAATAAAGTATTAAAGTATTCTGGTTTAATAAGCACATTTTCAAGACAAAATTCAGGACTCCATACCACCACCCATGAAGTACCACTATGGAATTAAGAGTTTAGATGGGAAAAGGAAACTACCAGCAGTCCTTGCTTTTATCAATACGTGCACAGACTTGCAACTGGAGAACATAAGTTCGTGGCCAAGGCTTGAAGTCATGGATGCTCCATCCATGGAAGTGTTCAAGGCCAGGCTGCATGGGGCTTTGAGCAACCTGCTCCAGTGGCAGGGGAATGGGATTGGATGGGTTTTGAGGTCACTTCCAATCTAAACAGTTCCACGATTCTATGATAATTCTATGGTTCAATGAAATTCAATTCAGATTAAAACATGCCTAACAGGCAGGATGGATTGTTACCATCAACAAAGCACAAGGTTAAAACACCGCTCTGGAGTAAAATCCCTTTTGTTTTCAGCACAGAACACCCATGGTGCTTACATCCACAGAGCAACAGCAGACAAGGAATGTGTCCAGACAGCAGAATATTTCTGACAGACCCTTGTGACATGGCTCATCTCTCCAGTTCAGCTGGAAAAGCTGTGTGCAGCCTTGCTCCATACAATGCTCTTTCACTAAAGTCAGCCACTGGAAAAAAAATATGTAACAAACTGTGCAGTATCAGATAGAACGGCTAAGCAAGTGGCTAACAAATAACCATTTTCCCAGCTACCAGGATTTATGGACATATAAATACACAGAGCTGAGAATGGAAAAGATAAATGTTATGTTAGGACTGGAATAATAATTTCAGTATTCTCCTCCTGCTCCTTTGCAAGCGCATTCTCAGTTTAATGCAATGGGGCTGACATGGTTAAGGCAGTAATGTTTCCAGATACAGAAATTATACCGGGATACATTCTTCTTTTCTGATCTGGCCCTTCACCAGCTTTGTTGCCTTCCTCTGCACACACTCCAGCAACTCCATGTCCTTCTTGTCCTGAGAGCTTTTTGGAAATTACAGTGCAACCATAACACTGTCTTCAGTCTCACTTTGTGTTTTAGTTCAGACAAAACCATACAAGAAAGAAAACTACAAGAATAGGACCCTAAATCAAGCTGCCCAAGAATCCTTTGGTTGACCATTCCTGTGAGGTAACTGCTGCGCTTGGAAAATGAGAGCAGATTTTCAAGACTCAGCCCCATTCCCAGCTACAGTTAAAGTTTTAGTACTCTTTGTTCTTTTGAATAGGACATATTTACTCTTCTTTCCTTATTGCGCAACTGTAATTTTAAATTTTAAATGAACAGTCTACTAAAGCCCGTCAATTCTGTAAAATGGGAAAATCAGAATTATCTTTATATATACTTAACCTTGACAGTATTGAGTTCCGTTTGTGTTTTTAATGTCTACTAGACTCGAGGCTGCACCAAAAAAGCCATTTAACTCCTTAGAAATTTCCACTGAGGAAAATAAACCATCCACATCTCAAACCAATTTGTAAAAGCATAATTCCACTGCCTTTAATCCAGTTAACTTCCTTGTAGGGCACTAAAATCAGGATGTCACTCACAATGGTTTGTGCTTCTGATACTGAGATTGACACTCGATTTCTACTTCACATTTATTTGAAATGGTGTATGCTACAGAATCTGAAATTCAAAAGGGTTCTAGGTTGTATAAATAACACCAGTTTTTCAGCCTTGTTCTAACAGGTAAAAAACTGCAAAACCAGCTCCTCTGGTTTATGAGGGTTGAGGTAACTCTTTGAACACGCATGGAACACTGTGCACTGCATTTATTTTAAACGCACAATATAATGCAATTGCTTGCAACCAAGTTGCCATTGATCACAAATCCAAAGTATTAAAGTTATTTTGAAAGTGTGGGTACAGCAGTTTCATGTTCTCTTAAGTTCTCATGTTCTCTCACTGCAGTTCATCCTTCTCCCAAGTAACAAGTGATAGAGCAAGAGGAAATGGCCTGAAGTTGCACCAGGACAGGTTTACACTGGATATTAGGAAAAATTTCTTTCCTGAAAGAGTAATAAAGCACTGGCAGAGGCTACCCGGGGCAAGGGTGGAATCTACATCTCTTGAAGGGTTCAAAGAATGTGTAGGCGTGACACTTCGGGACATGGTTTAATAGGCACGGTGGTCTCCAGCTGACGGTTGGTACTTGATGATTTTAGAGGTCTTTTCCAACCTTAATGATTCTGTGTTCCTACGTTTTTTTAACCCACAGGGCTTAAGACAGCAGAAAGCCAACCTTACTGCAGGATGAAGAAATGTGCATACATCCTATCTTCCAAGTTCACATTGTGCAAAGCGAAGAAAGAGTCTAAGGCATGTACATACTCGCACATTCAAGGCGGCAGTGATTTGTGTCCTCCTGGATACCTGGTTCACACTTTTCAGGCTCTTGCAAATATATCTGTATCTAGGACAGAGCAGGTTGCTGTTTTCCCCGCTGCAGTATGAATTACAGTGACTGCTTCTGAATTAGTTGGTTTAATGGAAGTTCTTATCCTGAAGACATAAAGTACTGTTCTCCTGTCACAGCTCATGACACCAATAAAATATATCTGGGGACATATGCACAAATGTGCCCCAAATAAAAATACCTCATCTTCTGAGAGCACCTATACCACAAGAGCACTGCAGAGAAATTAATTTGGTTTTCCATATGATAGATGGTCTGGTTGGAAGGCTCAACACTGCATTGATTTGTTCTGTCCTGAGAAAGGCTCCCATTTCAGACTGACTGCAGGGCTTCCCCAGAAGCTAATGGAAACAAAATACACTACAGGGGTACGCGGACTCCGCTCTTGCATCTCTATCAGCCACCAGGAGAATCAAAGAGTTATAGAATAGCCTGATTGGAAAAGACCTTTGAGATCATTGAGTGCAGCCATACCTGTCCACTATTAAACCAGACCCCTGAGAAACTCATCTACCCATCTTTTAAACATCTCCAGGGACAGAGACTCCACCATCTCCCTCAGCAGCCTCTGCCAGTGCCTGACCACCCTTTCAGTGAAGAAATTTTTCTTAATGTCTAGCCTGAAACTCCCCTGCCACAACTTGTGGCCATTTCCTCTTGTCCTATCACCTGTCACTTGAGAGAAGAGACCAACACCCACCTCACTACAACCTCCTTTCAGGCAGTTGTAGACAATAATGAGGTCTCCCCTCAGTCTCCTTTTCTCCAGGTTAAACAACCCCAGGTCCCTCAGCCACTCCTCATAGGACTTGTTCTCTAGCCCCTTCTCCATCTTCATCACCCTTCTCTGGACGTGCTCCAGCACCTCAATGTCCTTCTTGTAGTGAGGGGCCCCAATCTTGGAGGAAATGCATATTCAAGTTGGCCATCAAGTCAGCCAACTACAGTAAGGGGCACAGTCACCATCGTATCAATGCATATGCAAGTTAAGCGTTACACAAAAGTAATTTTACTACCGTAACTGGATACTGGTTTGGCTTAGAGTGACACATTATACAAAATCTTGAGTAAACTTGAACAATGATGCTGCAGGCTACAAAGACGAGAAACAGAGGAATATGGTGCTCAAAACTCTGCACTGACAACATGGTCCTGCCACTGGAAAAGACAAATATAAATTAAGACATGGATTCTATCCCAGATATCAGCATTGTATTGTTAAGGAAGCTATGGATTAGCTAAAACTCCTTGGTAAATAATTTGATTGGATTATTTTCTTTTTAAGCAGTAACACGTTAATCCTCCATTGTGAATCGATCCTGTGGCACCGGATAAGTTGTGATACTGCACGTTACATGGAAAACATGTCAAATCAAATCAAAGAAAAGCATCCAAAAGAATCCCTACGCATTGGCAATGTCTCATTTTTTATGACCTGACTTTTACTGGTATTGTTAATAGAATCATAGAATGGTTTTGGTTGGAAGGGACATCAAAGCCCATCCAGTTCCAACCACCTGCCATAGGCAGGGACACCTCTCACTGGATCAGGTTGCTCAAAGCCCCATCCAATCTGGCCTTGAACATTTCCATGGATAGGGCAGCCACAACTTCTCTGGGCAACCTGTGCCAGGGCCTCCTCACCACTCTCACAGGAAAAAATTTCTCCATGAGATCTTATCTTAACCTCCTCTCTTTCAGCTTAAAACCATCCCCCCTCGTCCTATCCCTGCAATCCCTTATCAAGAATCCCTCTCCAGCTTTCCTGTAGCCCCTTTCAGTACTGGAAGGCTTTTACAAGGTCACTGCAGAGCCTTCTCTTCTCCAGGCTGAACATCCCCAACCCTCTCAGCCTGTGCTCGTATGGGAGGAGCTCCATCCCTGGTTTTCCTGAAGAGATGAAGGGGACTAGCCATGTTTCACCAAGATCTGTTTTCACTTCCACTTTCTTCCTGTAGCTTGACTCAGCGCAGATTGTGGTCTCCTTCAGAAATTGTATTTCCATGTCACCCCGTGCCTAGTTACGATAAGCAGGTATGTGTACATCCTTTGCCACAAGACACAAAAAGGAGATATCCATTTCTTTCGGGATTTTAGAACACCTTTCCTGAATCACTGCTCATTTGACATTTCCTTTCTCCTCCTAAACTAGATGCATTGTGCCACCTTGCCGTATTTAACTGAAAGGTGTTATATTTTCTGCAATCAAGTAATAACAACCGTGCCACACATTTTATCAAGATCTGAATTTAATTACAGGATCTATCAAGCCTAAGAAGGGATGAGCCTTTGTATTTCACCAGGATATCCAAGATGAAAAATAAAGGAAGAAAGAAAATCTGTCTGCAGGCTGAGATAAGCGTTATTATATAGCATTATCTGACAGAAAAGCCTGATAAGCTGTCAAATTAAAAAGCTGATTTGGGAAACTTTACTGAAGCACTCTCTGAAGAGAGACTTGCTGTAGTGTCTTGTTTGGGTAGCACCTAGGCTCTTTATTTAAAGATGACAGCAGGATAGAACAATTTTATAATCTCTTAAAGGGCAGCAGTGCTTTTTCAGAAACATATTTCATCGACTTTGGATAAGCTGTAAGAGAGCTTCACCCCCAAAAAAGGGGAAAATAAATCACCAATGTTCTTACCATCAATATTTCACATGAACAATAAAATTTTACTGAAAGTGAGACCTAGATATGTGTTAAAAATAACATTTAATCATAACCAAAGATTAGTCAGACCTGTGCAAATCAGTGTCATGTTTTAGCCCCAACCAGCAACTAAGTACCACATAGCCATTCTCTCACATTCCTGGGTAAAATTGAGAAAGCTCATGGGTTGAGATAAAGACAAATCAATACGATTCTGTAGTTGCACCAGAGAAGGTTCAGATAAGACATCAGGAAAAACTTCTTCACCAAAAGAGTTGTCATACAGTGGAAGAGGCTGCCAGGGGAGGCGGTAGAGTCCCCATCCCTGGAGGTGTTTAAAAGATGGGCAGATAAGGTGCTTAGAGATTTGGTTTAGTAGTGGACATGTGCGGTTGGACTTGACGATCTCAAAGGTCTTTTCCAACCAAGCGATTCTATGATGCTATGATTCTAATAGGTAAAGCAAAAGTCGCGCGCAAAAGCACAGCAAAGGAAGGAATTCATTCACTCCTTCCCATCAGTAGGCAATTGCTCAACCATCTCCAGGACTGCCGGGCTCCATCACACATAACAGCTACTTGGGAAGACAAACTCCATAACATGGTTTGGAATATCCCTTGGGTCAGATGTCCCAGCTGTTTACACTTTCCAGCTCCTTGAGCACTTCCAGCCTACTCACTGCTCGCATGGTGTGAGCAGCAGGAAAGCCCTTGACTCTATATAAGCACTGTTCACCAGTAACAAAAACATCTCTACTGTCAACACTGGTTTCATCTCAGATCCAGACAAAGCCCCATACCAGTTACTATGAAACAAATTAACTCCATCCCCACCCAAACCAGCACAATCTGAAGATGCAAGAAATGAGTTGTACAATTGCATGTTGGCAAAGGAAAGGCAGTGTGCTAGCCTGGTTACATCCATCACTTAACTGCTGGCTCGTGGCTCGGTAACTAAGATTAAAAATTAATCTATTTTGATTCCTGCTAAATTAGTTTGTTGCATCTTACTGTACTCTAGAGGACTTGCTGAAGCGAGTTTCACAGATTTCCTTGTCTTATTTTTAATTCTCTATGCCATTATTCTACCCATTGCAATACAGCCTTCTCTTATTCTTATTATAACTGAGTATAAATGTATGAATGCAGGTAGACATCAGATTCCTATAATATTCTTTGCAGATTTTGTCCGGTTGAAGCAAACAAAACCCAAAGCTATTTTAGGGTTGCTTTGGATAAATAATGAAAACATTAGAGAAAAGTTAATTCTAGGAAGCATTTTTTGATTGAGTGATCACCAGCTGACTCAAATTAATATAAGGACAACTAAAAAGAAGTCCATAAATCAGATTCTTGATTAAAAGTAAGAAGAGACCTACTAAGCTGAATAACTACACTGAAATAGGTTGTTATTATAGGAGGTTAAACCCCCAGACTTACACAGCAAAGAAAGCAGTGACTTTCAGAAACAGAAAAAGCAATAAATATACAAGTAATGTCACCAAAACTCAAGCTCAAAGGAAGTAAATTAAATTCAAAAGCCAGAGGTTCTTAAATGCCATAAACAAAAAGAGCTCTTGGAAAGAATGGGAGTCACATTGTAGTGAACTCCTCACTTGCAATGATGATACAAGGGAGCAGATGGAATTGTCTAATAAGAATGTGACTACAGAAATATAGATCATAGAATTGTTGGGTTGGAAAAGATCTTTGAGATCGTCAAGTCCAACCGCACATGTCCACTACTAAACCAGATCCCTGAGCACCTCATTTGACCATCGTTTAAATCTCTCCAGGGATGGTGACTCTACCACCTCCCTGGGCAGCCTCTGCCACTGCCTGACCACACTTTCACTGAAGAAATCTTTCCTGATGTCTAATCTGAACCTGCCCTGGTGCAACCTGAGGCCATTTCCTCTTGCCTTATCAACTGTCACTTGAGAGGAGAGACCAACACCTCACCAAAACCTCCTCTCAGGCAGTTGTAGACAGTGATGAGGTCTCCCCTCAGCCTCCTTTTCTCCAGACTAAACAACCCCATATCCTTCAGCCGCTCCTCACAGGACTTTTTCTCCAGCCCCTTCCCTAGCTCCCTTTCCCTACTCTGGATGCGCTCCAGCCCCTTCATATCCTTGTAGCGAGGAGCAATGTGTTTGAGGGCTGATTCTCAATAGAACACAGCGAGGGAGCTGTTCCACTACGTATGAAACACCGACCCAATCTCTACAGAGATCTCTACAGTTCAGAAGAAAGTAATGTACATATTCTGCATGAACTTGTGGGGTCAGAAGGTGAAGGAACATGATGTGTATCTCAGAATTTAACAAGCCAGGAGTTTTTAAATACAGCTGTCCAACAGGGCACACTACTACTTGTGTTAGAGAACAGCAAATATAATAGGTTCACCGCAAAAAAAAGCCACCCAGTCAAACCATTTAGTGTGACTGTAGCTGTAAACAATGCTTTGGAACAAATCTGAAAGTAAAGAATTAAAGACTTGGAAGCGATTGGAAAACGAGATAAAACGCAAAACTTGACCAAATCATGTTAGACTGATCTAATAGCTATGTTTGGTAAGTTAACTGATTTTCTAGATGAAGGAAATGAAGTAATCTAATTTATCTGGATTTCAGTAAAGCATCTGATAACAATGCCATCTAGGAAATGATTGATTAACCGTGGAAAACAGAGTATAAAAATCTTACAGTAAAGAGCTGAATAAAAAAGACAACGAGAGATAACATTGAACAAGGATTTTTCTCCTCTCCTCCCTCTCTCTTGTAAAGACCACAACTTGATACCCAGCTTCTGTATCTACTGACAGGCTTCTGAAAATGAGGGCTGCTTAGTTAGGTCACACTCAAGGTGCTCATCTTCCCAGGATGCAAGGCCCTTCCAGGAACTAGTTAGTGCATGGGAGCTGTCTTCTCCCTCATACTTCCACTTCATTAAGGTGTCATCTTCAGCTTCTTAGCGAATCATTCACACAGATGAATAACAGTCATTACTTGTCACATTCAGACCTGCCAACGTGTCCACTATGCCATATTCTTTGTTCCCTACTATCCTACCTATATTTGAAACCTAAAAATCCTAGAGATAATAGGTCAGTCAGAACTCTCAAAGCTCTCCAAGTAGTTGAATGCCTGGAAGATCTATGTGTGCTTAGGTGAAGCAAGTATAATAAACTAAATGCTGCATTCTATGTTAAGTTAACGAGATAAATAGACTTGATGTTAGGAAATAGTTCTTCACTGAAAGGGTGATTGGCCATTGGAATGCGCTGCCCAGGGAGGTGTGGTGGAGTCGCAGACCTTGGAAGCATTTAAGGGGAGATTGGATGAGGCACTGAGTGCCATTGTTTAGATGATGGTGTTAGTGTTGGTGTTAGTGTTGGGTTATAGGTTGGACTCGATGATCTCGGAGGTCCTTTCCAACCTTATGATACTGTGATACTGTGAAATAACATAGTGGATTCCAAAACAGTGTTATGCTTTGCCATAGGAGCTACCACTGAGGCCACTGCAGGTAGGTAAAAAAAGCAGTGGTTTTTCCCATAGGGAAATTAACATATTGGAACCCCTAAGGATGCACCTGAGGTGAGTTCTGGGATCAATGCTCTTTGCTTTTTTCTTCACTGACCTCAGTTGAACACATGATAAAATGTGTAGATAACATAGCTAGACATATTGGTAACTCTCAAGAGGCTGCAGATATCAGTCAAGAGGAACTGAGAGCTTCTGAGTTAATATAATTGACACTAAAGCTTATGCTACAAAGTGCAGGTCACACACTTAAGATGCAGGACCAGTCACACCATTTTTTTTTTTGTGACAAATTGGGATATTATGAGAATGAGAAAAGATGTTCAATAGCCAGCTGCAGAATGATATGGAGCCATCCAGGTTTAATTTCACCTTTCACCATCTTTCATATATGAACTTTTCCTTTACTGTTATGATGCCTGTCCAAAAGACTAAGATGATTTTTTTAACTTTGAAACAAAATGAAAAATACTTTGATTGATTAAAAAATCATTTAAGCTAATAAAGATTTTACAAAATCTCTCGCTCTAAAAAAAATGCATATAAAGTGCATAAACCCCTATTTTTTACTTTTAAAATTTTAGAAATGTAAAAATTTCAGAGTTTAAAATGCTTGTATTTTGAAATATCTTTTTGATGTTGTTATACACCTATCTTTTTTGTTACTGTTTTTTTTTCATTGCCTGTCAAAGGAAGTATATAATGTTTTTTAATTCTTCATCCACTATTCACTGTCTTCTCTAGTAATCTTGAAATCTGCCCTGGTACAGCCAGTAAAGTGGTTTCTAAACTTTTTTTTTAAATCAATATTAATAAATATAGACTCATAGAATCGTTTGGTTGGAAAATACTTTTAAGATCATCAAATCCAGCTGGACCTGTCCACTACTAAACAGGATCTCTGAGCACCTCATCTACCTGGCTTTTAAACACCTCCAGAGATGGGGACTCAAACCACCTGCTCTGGGCAGCCTCTGCCAATAAGCTCAAGGTTTAAATGTTCACATTTCCATTGAAAAAATCAATGTATTTACTATTTTGATTTTCTTTAAGCATGAATCTGTGCCTCAGTTCTCCCTAAGCCAAAGTGCGATCCATGACAGAAGTCTGCCATCAAGGTTGTGTAATTTCTTCCTGAATATTTTCAGATATGGAACTTTGTCAGAGAATTTATGCAAATCAAAAAAAAAAAGTATGTTAATTCATTCATATTCATGCCCCGTTATCTCCTATCAAAGTAGAGTAGCCTTAACTATAATAGTTACCAACAGACATTCCCAGACGAGACCTCAGCATAAACAGAACCCCAGGGAGATGTGATTCCATGGATATGAAAAAGCCCATTAAGAAACACTGAAGAGTTCAGCTTTCGAGTTGTAGGAGGTTGAGACATTACTTGGTAACCAGGGAACTGTGACTTAGCCGGCATTTTTGCTTCCTCCACTTACTGATTACATGGATTAAATATTTGAGACCTGAATTTACACATTTGGCATAAATATATACATAAAGTGTTCACTTCCACTGTATAATTCATCTTCTATGTATTCCCAGATGAAGAGTTCCTGAGAAGTCATCGTATCCTTTCCAAACACTTATCTCCGAGGAAAGTAAAGTAGTCTTTATTTTGCCTTTGGGAACATTGCACCCCCCCAAACAATGTCTTCTTCAAGCCTGCGAGTTTTGCAGCTCACCAAAAGAGGGCGTTCTTCATATCCTCTCTGTCCACCATCAGGACTGACTTATGAAGGTGACAGATCTGACTGTAGGAGTGTCAAAACCCTGACTGTTGCAAAGCAAAGCACATGAGGGAGAACCAAGATGTATTCTTTTATCCAAAGAAGGAAGAAAGTGAGAAAAAGCTAAAGACAATGCGTGGCTGGACAAATAAATAAGAGTCAGAAGTCTTACATTTTGGTGGAAAACATCCTGAAAATCTCATGTCCTAACAGCAGTGGCCAGGGAGGTTTGAAAAATTACCCTATGGAAAATGCAAGGTTAGGCAAATCCTGAGAGACCATTTACTTTTTGGGTTTCTTGGCCATTATAATTTTGCACAGATGAGGTGATAACAGCTTGCCTGCCCATTATATCAGAACATTCAGAGATATGTTTGTGAAAGAGCCTGAGATCTCTCCTGGCCACCCCATTTATGCCTGAGAAACAGATTTTTGATCCTCTTTAAGAAAGGGCTGTAGGGTCTTGAATTTAGAAGATATTTCTAAGCCAATGGTACGCATGGTAGACACCTATATGAATTGCTTGGGAAATCCCACAAAAACATGGCAGAAATATTGTCTACTTTTCAGAATACAATGACCAATGGAAGTACTTAAATGAGATGCCCCCTTCCCCATGCTCTTGGATGTTCTGCAATAACAACCTTTAGCTAACAGATGCAGAAAAACCTCCTAAACCAACATGTTTGCTCTCAGAAATTCAACCGTAACCAAAAAAGCAAAAAAGCCAAACCCAGAACTGAATTATTCTGTATTAGACCAAAATCCCAAGAGCTCCAGCTGCCAACTGCCATACTGCAGAGGCACTTGGCACTAATCTGCCTGCGGTTTGATCTTCTGCCAATGTACATGGACTCTCACACAGGTTCTTCTTTGGTGTGTATGCTCAACTGTAATTTATACTTCCCAAACACAGAGATACATCTGTTCCACTAACCTGGAAGTGTTTTGAGTAATGACTTTTGTGTGAAAAGTGTGTGAGAGATGCTTGTGCTGTCAGACATGTCTGGCACATCCCTGACAACACCTGGTGAACCATGGGGTACATGAGGACAGCTACAACCAAGTTGTGCTTTTCTAAGATTGATCAGAGATCTAGGGATGTCTGGGAAGGCTATGTTACAGGTATTTGCCTACATCAGGTGGTATCTTCCAGACTGCTGCAGGGTCTACTCCTCACTGGTGCAGCCCCACCTTGAGCACTGGGGCAAGTTTTGGGCTCCACAAGATAAAAACGATCTAAAGCTACTGGAGAGTGTCCAGAAGAGGCCAACCAAGTTGGTGAAGGGTTTAGAGGGGAAGCCATATGAGAAGCAGCTGAAGTTCAGCCTGAAGAAGAGGAGATCACATGGGAGGGAGGAGGAACAGGCACTAATCTCTTCTCTCTGGTGACCAATGGTAGGACCCAAGGGAATGGGAGGAAGGGAGGGTTAGGTCTGACATTAGATAAAGGTTCTTCACCCAGAGGGTGCTGGAGCACTGGAACAGCTCCCCAGGGAAGCAGTCACAGCACCAAGCCCAACAATACTCCAGAAGCATTTGGCCAATGCCCTCAGACACACAGTGTGAATGCTGGGGTTGTTCTGTGCAGGGACAGGAGTTGGACTTGATGATCCTTGTGCTCCCTTTCCAGCTCAGGACATTTTATGATTCTAGGTTCACAGGAACTGCTCAGTATAGAGCAGTTGGCCAATATCTAACAGATCATCTTATACCTAGAAAACTCTTCATGAGTCTGATATATGGTGGGAGTCTTGAAGAGTAGTTTCCCACTGGTAAAATGATTGGTAGCACCAATTCTTTTTAGAAGTATCAGCACTGGATGAACTCCCTTTGACTGCAGAAAGTGTGGAGTTATTCACTGAAAAGTGATTTTGAAAATCCTTCACAATAAATGGTGATTACTGTGGCTTTAGAATGTCACCTCAGTTGTTCTGAAATACTTTCCCAGACTGGTAAATTCCCATCCTTCACTACTAAATTAGAAAATTGAGAAAATTGTTTTTCTTGTTAACTAGATACGGTTATAAGCACTGTTGGAGAAAGATTTTCCCACCCATTTAATTTGATTTGAAACAGAGTTTCTTTCAGGTAAGAAAGAAAAGGCTGTTTGAAATTAAGTGCTTTGTTCTCAGATTACCTAAATCCCCTATAAACAGTGGGCAATCCTGACATGAAAAATCAGAACATTTTATTTAGAAAATAATATTTAATATTGAATGAAATAAATATTTTGAAATAAATAAACCCAATTTCCTATTATTTTGGTTTTCCTTTGGCCTTAACTGTTAACTAACTGTAATACAACTTAACAATTCCTTTTGTTTCCCACCATACATGCATCCTCAACAAATCTACATCTCGCTGTACAACTATTAACTACTAGAATGTACAAGAGCAGCCTCTTCACAGTAGTAGAATCAGAGAATGGTTTAGTTGGAAGTGACCTCAAAGCCTATCCAGTTCCAAACCCCCTGCCATGGGTAGGGACACCTCCCACTAGACCAGGCTGCTCAAAGCCACAGCCAACCTGGCCTTGAAAACCACCAGGGATGGGGCAGCCACGATTTCTCTGGACAACCTATACCAGGGCCTCCCCCACACTCATCATGAAGAATTTCTTCCTAACGTCTAATCTAAATCTTTTCCCTTCCAATTTAAAGACATTCCCCATATCCTATCACCACAGGCCCTTCTAAAAAGTCCCTCCCCAGCTTTCCTGTAGCCCCACCAGGTACTGTAAGTCTGTTCTGAGGTCTCCCTGGAGCCTTCTCTTCTCCAGGCTGAACAACCCCAACTCCCTCAGCCTGTGGTCATAACAGAGGTGCTCCAGAGGTGGAGGATTAGAAGTAACTGGAGTTGCTACTATGATACAAGTCATTTTGCCACAACAACAGAATGCTGGTCAGGGAGGGCAATTAAAACTGAGTAGACAAGATAAGCCATAAGGAGGAGAAAAGATCTGCATGGAAAATGAGTTTAGTCTATCAATTAGGAACTCTGCACAGTCAGCAGATTTCTCATTCGTGTTTATCTGACTGGAAATTAGGCTGCATCCTGATAAGTTAATGGGAATTCACTACCTGAAATAGAGGCCAAGGTGACAAAGGGTTTTGGGACAGTGCTGAGGGATGATAAACATTTAGTAAAGAGACATAACTCTACATTAATAAAGATAGAATGCAAAAATCTGGGCACTATAGACAAGTTCTCAAAAAAACACACTATGACATTCTCAATCGACAACCACTGACACAATGAGAAATTAACTTTGGTGAGAGGAATATACATACCTAAAGCTAGATCTCTCCTTCTGAAGATCACCCAGCCATTTCAGAACACTGAAGTTCTTCACATTTGTCTAGGACTAAACCATATTTTTGCCTATTATGCTCCAAAAGCAGCCAGTCTCCTTTACAACGATAATCATCATCTACCACTGGTTGCTCCGAACTTTTCCTTTGCATCTCTTTTAATTCATGTCTACTCAGATACAAACTGAAGGTGCATTGGACTAGAGAAACTTCCTGAGAAAACATAACACTCAGATCTTGCAGGATGGAGAATGATGTACAAGAGAAACGTGCTAAATCCTAGCCTTGGAAAATCCAGCAATAAAACAAGCCAAAGGATTCTGTACCCTGTCTGATGAAGCAAGTGAAAGTGCCTTAAAATGCAGCTTGTGCACAGACTGCTAAAGGAATCTCAAGGAGATCTTACGTTTTGTTTTCCTTTTTCAAAGGAAACATCCAACTTCCTTCCCCTCCACTCATCCCATCCCAAGGAAATCGCACTATTTTCTAAATTGATCTCTGTTCGGTATAAACAAATTCTGTATGTCCCTATCTGCAGAATGCAACTGCAGTTGGTTCTTTCTGTAGCCACTTTATATTTTCATGAAGGAACAGAACAGAGAAGAAAAAGAAAAATACTTTGATGCTCACTGTTTTAGGTAAAGAAAAGAAAAAGAAAAATCTAAGTCTATTTGTTTGTTTCTGCTACACAGGTCTCGAACACAAACAAAGCCACACTTCTCCCTAGCTTCCTCCACCTTATTTCTTATTTCACCAACCATTACACAAGTTAGAAAAAAAGGTGGGTGAGGGGGAAACAGGAATATCTGAAAGATTACAGGACATATTTCATCCTGTATCCCCCTTTCCCTCAAGGGTTTATCACCTCTCAGAGATGCATCTAACTTAAAGCCTTTCACTATTTCTAACAGTCAGAACTGTCACTCCTTCATAGCATATTAGCACACAGGTGGGATTTTAGACAGCTTCTGCTATCCATAATCCCATTTATGATGTATACTTTCATTGCATCAAGGATTATCTGAAGGGTTATTTTTTACCAGTGGATTTTTTAAGAAGCTGGGTGAATGGCAAGACAACAGCTCAAACACCACCACCACCAAAAAACCCCAACCTCTTAAATCTTAAATTCTACTTATAAGTACAGTGAATGGCATCTGCATTCCTTAGGGAAACACACCCTCCCATCCCCCTCTACCCTCAAAACGAAGATTTTTCTGCTTTTAAACAGATAAATCAGAATCTGCATTTATGTAACAGAAAATATGCAAACCAGGTTGCCTTTCATTTACACCTCTGGGCTTGCTGCCTTTTGTTTGATAATACAACCCCCCCAGCTGTTAACAGATAACAGGCAGGCTTGTGAATTATCATTAATTGCTCAGTAGTATTATTCAATAAGGGACTGAATATCTAAAAAACTCTCACCTTTAAAAATGAATAAAATTCGTAACAGTCATCTTCAGTGTACTGCATTGGCATAAAATTGAATATGGACCCAATCAAAGCAACTCTGTATCCACACAAGCGGTCCCGTTGAAGTCACCAGCATCACTTGCGTAAGTAATAGCCTGCAGTTTGTGTTTTAAGCTAAGACATCTTATTTTGGTCGGTTGTGTGACTGGTATCTGATATACCTTTTGGTTCATGGCTGGAACACTTCTGCTCCATTCAAAAGCTCCAGACTGCTTTAATTACAACATACAATTATAAGAACACAGACAACCTTTTCCTCAATAAAGATTTTACCCCATCACTCGGGGATCTATTTGGGAATCACTTTACTGCGTAGCTTTTGTCAAAGCCTTTTTTTCCCCCTCTAAAACCATAATCTAATAAAACCAAATGAAAACAAGAAACTATACCATTATTTCATGCCTTGATAACTGTATTTTTCCACTTCCAGTCATAACTTGCACTTTTAAGCTCACTAAGGAAATGCCATCATCATAAACTGCACATTGCTCAGGACTCTAACTACTTAATCAGCTACTAAAACTCTGTGAACGAGCTGAACTGTATTAGGAGAGAAGCAAAGGGAGCCCAACTCCACGCATCCCCCACCCTCTTACTCACGAGCGTTTGTGGAAGCCCTTACCTGCTGGGTAACGTTCGATAACAGGCCAGTTGTCCACCTGTAACGTGGCATTGCCACCACTTCTCGTGAACCGTACTACATGGTATTTTCCATCATTAATGATTGCGTTGATCTCTTCAATAGAGATGTCATCAGTTCCAACATTAAATTTAACTCCAATTTTTCCCTGGTGCTGCATATTTAAACAAAAAAAAGAAAAAGAAGAAAAAGAACTAATTAAGATTTGTTTTAGCAAAAAATGGAGACAGTGTGTCATACAAGGAAAGATTTCTAGCATCTTCCCTCCTCAGATGTAACTTCAGAAGGTTTGCATGTGACGCTGACAAAGCCTCCTGACAGTTCAGTAAGTCTGGGATGTCTCTTTGATGGATAATTGATATTCCAAATGAGTTTGTTCACCAAACTGAGTTCTCTCCTTTTCCAAGAGATTCAGAGCAAAGTGAGGAGGGAGAAAGGAGTAGGAAAGCTCAATTTGTCTTTCTTTGTCCCCTCCCTCACCTCCATAAGGATTAAACACCATTTTTCCTTGTAGGCTTTCAAAATGGAAAGCCTTGCAGTGTCACTTGGAGAAGGTACAAGGATTTTCTGGATGTGAAAGGCAGGGCCCAGCCCTGCATCTCCTTTATCCAAAACCTTATTCTTTTTCAGAGTCTTCACAAAAGATAACAAAAGAGGAAACTTTTTTATTTTTCCTAATTGAGAGGCTTTTTTGCATCCCACTGTAGAAGACAGGAAGAGGTTGACTGACCACCAAGGACTTTACTGATGAGAGATAGACAGGAGCAAAAAGCAACTCTAACACAGGGATCACATCTTGTTCCCAATGAGGACTGAAACTCTCACCTTTTGCTGGGATTTTCCCTTAAATTTCTGTGCCTGAGGAGGGCCAAGTCAAAGGGGACTTTGCACAAACATTCATACTGAGAATCAAGCTGTAGTTACTCCAGATACTTGGGACACCTTAATTTTTTTTCCTTTTAATTATTATGCTGCTAACTTTAATGGAATATTTTCATTTCTAGAAAATCTTTTAGAAGTTTAAATTTCTCCTACAGAATCTATTCTATTCCTGAATAAGGATATCTACTAAATCAATTCTCTCAGGCTGTCCTCAGACGGGAGGTGCTCCAGCCCTTGGATCATCTTTGTGGCCTCTACTGGACTCACTCCAACAGATCCGTGTCATTCCTGTGCTGACTCCAGAACTGAATGCAGGACCAAAGGTAAGGTCTCATCAGATAAGAGTAAAGGGGTAGAATCTCCTCCCTTGCCCTGCTGGTCCCACTGCTTTGGATGCAGCCCAAGACACGGTTAGTTTTCTGGGATGCAAGTGCACATTGCCTTGATTATTTGGTTTTAAAACAATGAAAGGACCATTCGCTGTTGAGACTTGCACAATGACTCTGTAAACTGTATATTTTTTATTTGTTCACTTGGTTAAAACACGTTCTAAATATTCCTCCTTTATCCAGCAGATTGATTCAACATGTCCCTACTTGGCCGCTCCTCCTACTTTTCCATACCTACAAGGTGTCAGTGAGGGATCCACCTTGCTCAGTGCACCTTCTTTTGCCTCTCCTGTGAGTTGCAAATGCATCTCCCATCTCACTTGGGATAATAATCACAGCTCTGTTTTACTTTAACTGTTTCAACTATGGCTCAGAATAGATTTCTCTCGTTTTACTCCCATGGATGCTTCGCTTGTTCCATTTCATTCATACACTTACTCTATACAGAAATGTATACACAAAGAAATATGATCTTGCCCTGGCTCTACAGCAAACTCTTCTTGTACAGATTCATGAAATGCAGAAAACCCACATGGCACTCTTAAGAAATCAAAGGCTCTAAAGATTAAAAAAGCTGACTAATTTTATGGTGATTCATAATTACACTATTCTTAACCTACAGTTTACATACTGCTCTCCTAGTTGCTATATATATGTCTATACACACACTATTTTAGATCAAAAATGACAAGGAAATAAAAAACACCTTGGAGTGAATAGGCCAGGTGTGGGCAAAATGGGATCGAAGGCAAATATATCAGCAGCTTTTCCAAGACTGGAGAATGTGGTGCTGCAGTGGTTTCCGAGTTACCATGGTAAATGGCCAGGTATTGGTAAGGAGAATGAAGGCTTTAAAGACTTGAAGGCAGATCTTTAGCTTTACATGATCAGAAAACCATAGAATTGTTTGAGTTGGAAGGAGGCTTAAAGCCTATCCAATTACAACCCCCTGCCACGTGCAGGGACACCTTCCACTACACCAGGATGCTCAAAACCTCATCACAAAGTTTGATTGCTGAACATCACACTAAACATGATCTGGGCTACAACCCCACTGTGAAGAGCCCTTTAGAACCACCCAAAAAAATATTATGCAAAAACCTGACAGCACATGGGTCCATAGAGATGATGACACCACCTCAAAGCACTAAGTCACCACGTAGCAGCTGAGCTGATAGTAAGCATCTCGGTATGTAGATTGTGGGGGTTTTAAGCCCTTGCATAATAATGAAATGGTTTGACTCTTCAGTGCAAGATAAGTCACATTATTTTTCATGTGTTGTTAGTCGAGACCATGTGCACATAGAATTATTGTGGACCAGCTGATGTACCTGTTGAGATAACCTGATCTCAGCTCTCAGCCCTGTGATCCTTAACATAAGGTGCGCGTAGCCTGTTAAGAACAACTGCTTTTTTTTCTCCCTTCCTTTTTGGAGCATTATGATGGTGCAGAAAGAGAACGATAAAACCAAAGCATATTAAATTACTGGTTTTGCTTCATAACCTTTGCCAGCGACAGTTGCATCGTACAGAAGTAGAAATTTTGTTTTATCACTTGTTCATTCAGAATAATCTTTAAGTTATTATTCCTATAAGAACCAGCCTTAGAAGACACTGAATGAGTGGTTTCCTCTTCAATGCCTTAACGACAGGCACTATAGAAATGTCTGTGCATCGCTACGTACCACAGTATGTCAACATTACTTGATGAATGAAGTAATCCTTGCTGGTGACCTGAAATAGTGCAGCATTTCAGGTTCATATTTCTAGGAGGTAATGTTTACTCAACAGAAGAGATGATCATTTTTGAGCTCCCCTGATAAAAAACACCTCTGTACACAGTGTCCGTAAAAGTCCACCTTGATGTGTGTGGTTCTTCACCTACATTTGATTTTTCTCAGTCTCACCCAGTGATGAGAGAACATAGCAATGAAATGAAGACGTTTTCTACTCTGCCTCTATCTAATCCAGCCACTTGTACAAGTCCAAGCTCACCGGGAAAGGACGAACATGGTAATAGCTTCAAAGAAGTTCAATAAAAGCATGAGATACACACGTTTGTCTCCAAATCTGTGTTACTACTGTACTCTGAAACACCAAGTCGATTGCTCAGACAGTTTAAATGAGTGTGCATGGCACATGTATGCACCAATAACCTCAAAAGACTTTGCTTTCAAAAGCACTAGCAGCTACTCTTGTCATCCGGCAATGTTTTTAAGCATGTTTTATGAATTATGTACTCTAAATACTTCTACTTTGGCTTTATCAGGCTTCTGTTGAAGCACCGAGAATGCTGACTAGAGCCAAGCAAGAAACACGAAATGCAAATCAACCCAGCAGCCGACAGCACAATTTGTTCCGTGTTGGCCTCTAGTCCAGTGCTCCTGATCTGCCGACTCCAAATGCAGTAAAACTTATGCGAGTATAAAATATATATATACACATATCTCAAAAAAGAGTGGTATTTCCTATAGCATCAGCAAGGTTTTACTGCTCTCTGTAGTAATAATTCTGGAATCAGTCAAATATAAGCCTGTGCAGCTTTGGCACACCAGTAGTTTTAGGAGAGACTGCAGACAATGTAAGCTCATAATACTTACAACCTGTAACCACTGCCAAAGAAAAGAAATAATACCGTGAGACTCCCACAGGTGAACAAATAGAGAGAAAGAAATTCAAGCATGCCTGCTGCATCTTACAGTGCTGGTCCCTGAGGCACAACTTTCTGGTGAATGTCATAACAAAGCCTTAGAGCTACCCAATGGTTTACTTTGATTTTATTGAAGAATAAGTGCCTTGAGTTTTATTAAGAAGAGTGAGATCATTTTCCCTCCCATGTAATCATATAATGGTTTGATTTGAAAGGGACCTTAAAGCCCATCCAGTTCCAACTCCCTGCCACGAGCAGGGAAACCTTCCACTGGATCAGGATGCTCAACGCGCTACCCAGCCTGGTCTTGAACACCTCCAGGGATGGGGCAGCCACGACTTCCCGGGCAACCTGTGCCAGTGCCTCATCACCGTCAGAGGAAAACATTTCTTCCTAATCTCTAATACAAATCTCCCCTCTTTCATCTTAAAATAGTTCCCTCTCACCCTCTCCTTGCACTCCCTCATCCCTCCCCGTCTTTCCTGTAGGTCCCCTCTAATGTTCTCTATTATAGGAATGTATGCAAAATAATTAAAATAATTTCTGGTTTTCTGATTCCTGTAAGGAAATGCAGATGGAAAACCAGGACTGTTTGCTCAGGAAGGGAGGGATACATAATGGACAGGAGATACATTTGAACTCCAAGATTAATTGAGCAACTACGTATATTTTCATAGAATCACAGAATGTTTTGTGTTCGCAGGGACCTTAAAGATCATCCAGATCCAATCCCCCTGCCATGGGCAGGGACAGCTCCCACTAGACCAGGCTGCTCAAGACTTGGTCATTGGTTAATGTTCCATCAATATTTCTTATTATTGTTTAGTATCTTCCAGAGGAAATGTTTCCTGGAGAAGATGCAAAATATGAAATATCTGAGAAGAGTTCTTTGACTTAATCCATCTTTTACATTTTAATGAAAGAAGTTAACTCGCAGGATATGGGTTTTAAAATTCATACTCTCAGATAACATGTCATTAACCTCACCTTATAAGTGAATTTTTTATACATTTTTTGGTACTTTTTCTATAAAAAATTCAACTTAATTTTTACCAAGAGTAATCAAATCTTTGTACTTTTTAACTGCAAGACAGTGTACTACAGGCACAGACATCCTCATGTCATCCCTCATCTTGAGTAGTCACAGCAAGGTTGTGTGTCCCTTCATGAATCCAGACAGGTGACTGTTTTCTGGGATAGATTACAGCTCTAGAAAGTGCAGGAGGGGCTTGAAAACTCTATCAGAACACCAGCAGGCAAGATTATCAGGCATAAGTAGGCACTTCAAGCATGGAAGCCAAGACTTTTGATGATATCTGGTAGGGTGCATCCACCTAGCATTCAGTCTCTGATAAGACTGGCACCTGACAAGTACGGAACTGTTTGGTTTCTCTTTTTTTCCCAAAAATTTGGGGGGGGGGGGGGGGGGGGGGGAACGGAACCCAAACAAACCACAAACAACCCAAACTTCTCCTTTTCATAAGGCCAAGTAAGGAGACTGAGCTAGTCCTGATGTCTCACTGTTTATCATAGAATCGCTTTGATGGAAAAGATCTTTGAGATCATTGAGTCCAACCATAATTTATTGAAATTTTCCTGACATTCGCTTATTTCTTAAATCCCCAGCTCTGCAGACCTTTGATTATGAAAAAAAAAAAAAATCCCATTTTTCACTTGAAACCAAGCTCTGACTTCTGATAATTGTACAGAGAAGTTTAAAACCCAAAGCCTTGCAGGCCACTGCATTGGTAGACTGATAGAAAGAACTGAACACCTCCCACTAGATCAGGGTGCTCAAAGCCCCATCCAACCTGGCCTTGAACACTTCCAGGGATGGGGCAGCCACCACTTCCCTGGGCAACCTGTGCTGGGGCCTCCCCACCCTCACAGGAAAATATTTATTTGAAAGATCTCATCTCAATCTCTCCTCTTTCAGCTGAAAACCACTTCCCCTCATCCTATCCCCTGCACTCCTTGATTAAGAGTCCCTCCTCAGCTTTCTTGGAGCCCCTTTCAGTGCTGGAAGGCTGCTCCAAGGTCTCCCCACAGCCTTCTCTTCTCCAGGTTGATCAACCTCAACTCTCTCAGCCTGGCCTCTTATGGGATGTGCTCCAGTCCTCTGACCACTTCTGTGGCTTCCTCTGGACTTGCTCCAACAAATCCATGTCCTTTCTGTGCTGAGGACCCATAAGACCAGAGCAGCAGAATCCCCACCCTCGTTCTGCTGGTCCATCTTCTTTGGGTGCAGCCCACAACACAGTTGGCTCTCTGGGCTGACAGTGCAAGTTCCTGGCTCGTGTTGAGCTTGTCATCCACCAGTACTCCAAGTCCTTCTCTTCAGGGCTGCTCTCAGTACTCTCCACCCAGCCTGTAACTTTGTGTGGGATTGCCACCATTCAGCTGCAGGACCCTGCCCTTGGGTTGAGGCAATGCCATAAATGAGATCACAGAACAATAACTCCAGAAAGAAGCTACCACAGAAGTGTTCACTGTCCCAGAGTTTCAGAGCAGGAAGCAAATACTCATTGCTACCATGAAATAATGACTTGTAGCACTTTCTGCTTTAAAATAATTGTCCCCACAGTCTGCTTTAAGCGTTGGTGTCACAATTCGATTTATGCATAAAGCTCAGCTAGCAGAAGATGTAGAAATATTTATGAATTTACAATTGTGACGCTTCAGCTCTCAGAGTGCAATTTTTATGTTTAGTTTTAAACACTGTAATTCTCCTCGCTCTATATCAGAGCTGTATTATTTCAGGTTACTCTGATGATGAATTACTCAGATGATACGATTGCCCTAACAACTAGTCCCCCAAAATGCAACAGTTACAGAAGACATATGGTACAGAGCCTGCAGCCGAAGCATTCTGCATCTTATTATCCACTCAGCATCATTACTGCAGTACACAAAATTATTTTTTTCAGACAAAATATGCAGGAAAGAACAATTTAAGTCGTCAGCCCTTAACATGGTACTTCTGCCAAAATAGTATGTAGCATAGAAATGTCAACCTTGCTTCTGTCTCATCAAGGACTCCCAGTTGTGGTGAGACGGTATAGATCGGTTGAAAAGACTAATGATGCTGTTAAACCAGAGCCTAATTTGAAGGAAAAGGAAGCCTTAACTACTAGCCTAGCAAACTCACATGCCTTGACTTTCTTTTTGCACACTTATTTTCCATGTAGGCAAACAATTATGAGCTTGTGCACCTCAAATATACATGAGTACATATATATGAGTACACTCAGCCTGAGGAGTAATGGCATACACTTTGGGAGTTCCAGCTACTCAAAACCATAGAATCGTTATGGTTGGGAAAGAACTCTAAGATCATCAAGTCCAACCATCAGCCCAACACCACCATGCCTACTGAAACAAGTCCACAAGCGCCATATCTACACATTTTTTTAACATTTCCAGGGATGGAGACTCCACTACTGCCCTGGGCAGCTGGTTCAAATGCATCACCACTCTTTCGGTAAAGAAATATTTCCTAATATCCCATCTGAACCTCCCTTGGTGCAACTTTAGGCCATTTCCTCTCATCCTATCACTTGTTACTTGGGAGAAGACACCAGCACCCACTACACCACAACCTCCAGTCAGGGAGCTGCAGAGAGCAATGAGGTCTCCCCTCAGCCCCCTCTTCTCCAGACTAACAGCTCCAGGTCCTTCAGCTGCTCCAGACCCTTCCCCAGCTCTGTTGCCCTTCTACAGCCCCTCAATGTCTTTCTTGTAGCGAGGGGCCAAAAACTGAATACAAGATTCAAGGCGAGGCATCACCAGTGCTGAATACAGGAGGACCATCTCTTCCCTGCTCCTGCTGGCCACACCATTTCTGACACAAGCCAGGCTGCTGTTGGCCTTCTTGGCCACCTGGGCCACTGATGGCTCATGTTCAAGTATTGTTGACAAGCATCTGCAGGTCCTTCTCTGCCAGGCAGCTTTCCAGCCACTCTTCTGTAAGCCTGGAATACTGCGTGGGGTGGTTGTGACCCAAGTGCAGGACCCAGTACTTGGCCTTGTTAAATCTCATACAACTGGTTTCAGCCCATCGATGACTAACACCACTCCTCCCACACAGACACCCCTTCCAATCTAAACCAGTCTATGATTCTATGAAAACATGCTTCCAAATAATAATAATATAGTTTGGGTTAGAAACTCATGCAGTTGCACCTCATGGGCAGGGACACCTCCCACTAGACAACGCTGCTCAAAGCACCATCCAGCCTGGCCTTGAACACATCCAGGGATGGGGCAGCCACCACTTCTCTGGGCAACCTGTACCAGGACCTCCCCACCCTCATCGTGAAGAATTTCTTTCTGATGTCTAATTTAAATCTTCCCCTTTCCAACTTAAAGCCATTCCCCCTTGTCGTATCCCTGCACTTCCTGACAAAATCCCTTCCCAGGTCTTTCTTGTAGGCCCCCTTTAGAAACTGCAATAAAAGTAAGATTTGAAAATGAGGTTGCTTTCCATTTTTTCATAGTGTTTTTATACAGAGGCAATTAAAGTAGTGTCCCTCGGATGGAACAGTCATCCACGGGTGTAACAATACTCTCAGAAAAACACAAACAATTGGTACCTTGATATCGGTACAATCAAACCCACATTGGGAATTGCGCTGTTTTAAAGATATTGATTTCTGTGCTTAGAAAGGCTTCATGGAGCTATTCTGATACCTCATGTTTCTGAAAAAAACAGAGTCAGAAGGAAGGACAAGTGGGAGCAGAAGTGAAGAATCAGCACATTCTCAAGCAGGCTTTTATTCTCAATTATTAATAGTCATATGACCAACACACACTCATGAAAACATAAGTAATAAATCTTTGAGAATGCAAGTCAAAGAGCTTCTCCCATAGAGAACTATTAAAAACCAAAAATGGTATCAGACACCCAACTCCTATTGAACTTTAATGAAAAATGAACACCTACCTGCCATTCACGCTATCATTTGATAAACTTCCTTTTAATATTAATAACAATCTTGAGTATTCCCAGATCCCTACCACACACATTAGGACCAAGTACTTAAACACTGTTTAAATGCAGACTTTGCATTTCTTTATTGTTCTGACTGCCTGAATACAAATGTATTTCCAGATTTTTTTTCTCAGACTTCTTCTCCAGATTTCGGGTCTATAATTAGGAACAACCTGGTCCAAACTTATCTTGGTCACTAAGTGCTTATCATTGCCATGGAAATACCAAAAAACCCAGACCACAGCATGATTTAAAAGCCAGGCAGCTGGATAATAAATAAATAGTCAAACAATAAGTAAATAAATAATAAAAGAACCCAAATAATGAATGAACGAATAAATAATAGTAAAAGAAGGGGGGCTGCAGGAAGGCTAGGGAGGAGCTCTTGATCAGGGATTGCAGGGGTAGGACACGGGGGAACAGTTTTCAGCTAGAAAAAGGGAGACTGAGATGAGATTTTAGGAAGAAACATTTTCCTGTGAGGGTGGGGAGGCCTTGGCACAGGTTTCTCAGAGAATTCTTGGCTGCCCCATCCATGGAGGTGTTTAAGGCCAAGTTGTATGGGGCTCTGAGCACCCTGATGCAGTGGGAGGTGTCCCTGCTCATGGCAGGGGGTGGGACTGGCTGGACTCAGGTCCCATCCAACACAAACAATTCCATGATTCTACCAACAGTGGATCTAGACAAAAACTTTTAACTGCTGTCTGTAAAGTGACAAAAATATGATATTCTCACTTCAGAAAATTGCTGTATATCAAAAATAATTCAGATTTGCAAAGCAGTTAAGAAGAGGTAAAACCAAAAGAACCAACCAATCAACAGCAAAAAAATCAGTTGCTGATCTGTGAGGCATATGTAAAACTGAAGGGAAAAGAGCTCACCCGAAGAAACATAGCTTTGCTGTCACCAGAGATCAGAGCTGTCGTACACCACAGGTTGGGCTCAGGCTCCCTACACAAAGGCAAGTCCTGGTTCTTGTTCCATTTTCTAAGGAATCCTATCTTTTTCTCTTGCCAGCTTTCCTTCTCTTATCATCAAATGTAGAGTCATCCCATGACACGTTTTAATACCATTCATGTTCTTCTTGCTGGTAGTAGTTTCCTTTATCTTACCTTTCTTCATCCTGAAGATCTTTCAGAATCAACCCGAATTTGACAATTTCCCTGCATGCTGTGCCGAGATGTGCAGTGCGGAGTAGCCCATTATCAACGCTACAACAGAGGATCTCACTGCTTTTGATCACTTAATGCTGCAAAGCGTGTAAAAAATCTTACATCGAATATATGTAGCACATGAAGTGATCAAACAGCTTTCATTGACTGGACTGTGAAATCCAACCAGTAGCTGGAAGAGGAAAGTAAAACTTGATAGCTACCACTATGTTCTCCAAGGTTTGAACGACGTTGCATGGGCATCTTATAAAAAACAAACCAAAGCAAACAAACACCCTGTGGCAGAGTGAGACAGAACATCCTACTACATACACTCCATATAGAGGGATAAACCCATAAATGACAGGAAGATGGGTCAGGGGAGGTTTTGGTTTGATATTAGGTTTCGGTTTGATATTAGGAGGAGGTTCTTCCTCCTCAGAGGGTGGTGGAACACTGGAACAGCTCCTCAGGGAAGCAATCATGGCACCAAGCCTGACAATATTCCAGAAGCATTTGGCCAACGCCCTCAAACACATGGTGTGAATGCTGGGGTTGTCCTGTGCAGGAACAGGAGTTAGACTCAATGGTCCTTGTGGGTCCCTTCCAACTCAGGACATTCCATGATTCTATGACAACAAATGTTCACCCTTACCGCTTAGTGAAAGGTGTTCAGGTACCAAGATGCTGAGCAGAGTAGGAGAACTATGCTAAACTGGACTTTATGGGAATAATAACATCAAATCATAACATTTGCAATCACCTCAATGCAGAGACCTTGTCTTCTCACTTGTTGATAGATGACATGCTTTTTGTCTTCATAAGCAACAAATTGCAGAAATGTGAATTCTGCAGAAAATATACATTCTTGAGCATTGCAGTTGTGTTCTTTTACTCATTTAACTAATGCTGTGCTAATTTAAAATGCCTTCAGTGCATCAGTTTCAGTGCTGATGGATACTTGCCTCCTGCAGAATACTATCCATTAAGAGACTTATTCTAACCATAAAAATAAAATAATACTCTATTTATTGTTAACGGGAAGACTAAACTATAATAAGGAGTCCTGATTAATTACTTATCAAGGAGAATTGACCTTAATTAGGGTCAACTTCTATGGCAGACAGCTTAATCTATTCCTTAATTTCTGTGCGTGAACACATTCTTCTCTACTGAAGAATTAATTCTCAGCCCAATTTCATCTCTTTTAACTGTATTTTTATTTTTTAAAGGAAAAATAAATAAAAATGGTATATTTTGAAACAAGTGCATCGGTTTGGAGTAAGACCCAACTGCCTTAATTAACTAAAATTAATGTTTACAGATTTTTCCTCCTGTTACCCTGCTAAAACAATTCAAAGAATCCTAGAATGCCCTGAGTTGGAAGGGACCCACAAGGATTGAGTCCAGCTCCTGTCCCTGCACAGAACAACCCCAACTTAGTACATCAACCAGTTGATCATAAATCTATAACAGGAGATGGATTCCAGTTATTAAAGAAACTCTCTGACATTGTGCTAAAGCCTAAAAAAGCCGTTAAAACAAACGAAAACCAAACCAATCACACTAGGCAGCTTTTAAGTCAGAAGGATTTAGACCTGGTTTAGGAAACACCACACTTCTAGAATCATAGAATGGTTTCAGTTGGAAAAGATTTTTAAGATTGATTTCAGCTATGAATCCAGCCCTGCTAAGCCTGCCACCAGAACATGTCCCCAAGTACGACATCTGCTCATCTTTTACTGTATCACTACAGGCTACAGTACTTTCCACTCCAGCAAGCCCATGCAGTCCCACTCAGTAATTCCCACCACCAGTCTCCGCAACCATTCCAAGAGTGTATGTAGATCTTAAATGCCATTTCTATGCAGCATCCTGCTTTTTTCTCCCCGTATTTCCTAGCCAGGCTGAAGTTTCCAGGTTTCCTTAGTTTCCCCTTCTGTGGCTTTGCCTGACACAAACAGTGACTCCACTCCATATCTCTTTTGGTCTGCAGGAAAAGCCGTGTAGAAGGGAGCTATACCATGAAAGGTCAGGTCAACAGAGATGGTAACATTGGGGATCTTTGAAAACATATTAATGATTATACACAATGTTAGAACACTTTCCACACAGCCTGGCCCTGAAGAGTTTTCCTAGGAATCAGTGGCATTAGGTTATGAAAATTAAGGCTTGCTCTTTACTTGCTCCCATTCTTATTTATGCTGTAATTCCATACCCTCTCCTTCCCCTCCCCTCAAAGCTGATATTTTCCAAAAAGAATATTGTAAAACATGTGGATATAAAAATTACTACCCATAACAACTGTTTTTCTGCCCCCCTTGGGCCATTCTTATAAGGATATTATTGTTGGTAATAATCCGCTTTGCTTTAAAAAAAGAAAACAAGTGCAAAACAACAAATGCAAACATGGAGAAAACAACGTGGAAATGTGTATTGAATGATTGCACAGGCTGACAAAATAATTTTATCTTATATAGACTTCGAAGAAAAATTCAATGTGGATGTTGGCTGTAGGAAAAAAAAAAAAGATTTTATACTTGCTCGCTACCACCAGAATAGCTGCAGCAGACAAGATCCACCCAACCCAGTGAGCTAAATCATAAAGTTTCAGGTAGTCATGAAAAACTATTGATTTTTTCTTTTAAAAAACCTTTCTTCAGTTGTAAATTTCTATTGATATGTGACAAAAACGTGCAAGTGGCATTTGCTGGTATCACCATTGTGGGAAAAGCCAAGATTGCAACATCTCTGGTTAAGCTGTTCAGAAGTTTAATGTGGGCAGCTCCAACCTGCTCCAGCTGATCTCGGATCAAATAAAACACAACACATATGGTTCGCAATAGCAATAACCAAAAGCGAGGTCTTCAGATTTTGCTGGAAACAAAATTACATCAGAAAGAAATGGGCTGGGTATTTCTTTTTATTGCTGGGAAATAACATCCATCCATGTGGAGTTACTTTATTTTATGTGGATTTATTTTATTAAGTTAGCTCATCTATCCTATGTTGGCATGGGATTAATACCTCCCCTTCCTCCTCCCTGACCAAGACTCAGGGTTACAGTGATCTGCTCCCCACTTGCTTTTGATCTCTAAGGTCTCTTCAAACCCAAACCACTCCACGATTCTCTGTGCACACAAGAGTTAGAGAGTCAGGAAACAAAATAATTAACATTAAAAGAATACTATTATTCAATGGCAAGAATAAAAGGCACTCAGTGGTGCAATCTCTTTGTTTTTCCCTTGTATTTATTTGTTATGGGTCTGAGCCAATGTTTGTCACAGTGGGAAATTTTTGATGGCCTTCGGTAGGCTTTGATGAGGCCCATATTTGCTTATTTGCACTATGTATTTATCTGCACTCCGACTGCAGCGATCAGCGGGTAGTAGCAGAGTCTGCTGAATGCTTTAAATAAACCCCCCACTTATTAAACAGTTCTGTGCTCAGACTAGAAAGCTTTATATAGCCAACATTACGTGAGTCATTCCTTGGTGAGAATTATGGACTGACTGATGTTAAGCCATTCCCAAAGCGCTCAAATGGCAATTAATGGGAGCTGTGCTCCTGAGTTATTGAAGTGCTTCTGGAAGTCCCAAGCAAGACACAGCTCAGCAATGGGAATCACCAGCTGAACATCTCTTATTTGAAAAACAAATAGATGGAATCAAATTCAGCAAAAATAAACGGTTTCTACCTGCACACCAGAAAACAACTGATTAAAGTATTACGCAGCAGAATTAAGTCTGGAGGATCATCTATTCTCAAATATCTCCACAAAGACCACAGCACTTGCAACAGCTGCAATATGCCAGAGAGCTTTAAGAACTCTCAGTCTGCTCCTCAAGCGCTCCTAATCTTATAAATACAGCCTAGTGTTCAGGTTGCAACTCCACAGGAACATGAAAACCAGAAACTCAGAATAAAGCCTTGGGCTAGCTTTCCTAAAAGCCCACTCTGGAACTAGGATGCCATCCCAGGCTTCCTGCTCCACTGCAGAGAGAAGCAAAAAATCATGGCCTGTGACTGGGAAAGGCACAGTGCCATTAGGACAGCAGCAATTTTGTAAAACAAATTTAAATAGGAGCACATCATTACACTGTTCAAAACAAGGCTTAGTTTTTCAGTTGTTGAGTTTGGCCTTAGTTAAACACCTTCGCTGAAATAAAAATGATTTATTTCATAGAATCACTGAATGGTTTCTCCTCAGGATCTCATCGAAATCTCCCCTCTTTCAGCTGAAAATCGTTCCCCCTCATCCTCTCCCCCCACTCCCTGATCAAGAGCTCCTCCCCAGCTTTCCCAGAGCCCCTTTGAGTGCTGGAAGGCTGCTCCAAGGTCTCCTCACAGCCTTCTCTTCTCCAGGCTGAGCAACCTTAGCTCTCCCAGCCTGTCCTCATGCCCTCTGACCACTTCTGTTGCCTCCTCTGGACTTGCTATAACAACTCCATGTCCTTCCTGTGCTGGAGATTCCGCAACTGGACACAGGAGTCCAGGTGGGGTCTCACCAAGAACAAAACACGGGAAGAATCCCCTCCCTGGCCCTGCTGTTCCCATTTCTTCTGATACAGCCCAGGAAACGGACGTATATCCAAAACATGTTACTTCCTGATGTGTCAGCATACGAACTACCCAAAAGCAACATGTCCGAAAATCTGACAGTGTTTTTTCCTTCTTCCATTCTGATTAATCACATTTGCGGTTGGAATGTATCAAGCTGGTGATATCAGCTTTATCTCATTACAAAGTGCAAATCCTTTACGTGCTACTGTTCACGGCAGTACAGGTTTTAAAGCAACGGTAGAAGAGCCAGTGAGTGTCAGGATGCAGGCAAGGATTCAAGGGAGAGGATAACTCTTTCCACTTGATCAAGCGAAAAAAAGGGAAAGCAAGGACAACCTTTCATGCTGAAAAGTCCCTGTGTAGGTAAGATCATAAAAACACATTAAGAAAAGAGAAATAGTCGTTTTCTATAAATCTTGCCTTTTTTACCTTTACACGTGCCAACCACATCACCATTGCTACCGAGTTCCTGTGAGGCCTTTTGTAAATATCATTTCTTTCACTAATTCCATTAAAACCAAAGTTTTGTACATGAATATTTAAGTGACTGACACATCATTAGGACAAATATGAAAAAAAGCAGCAGTGGCGCATTAAGCTCCGCTGCCATCATCCTTTCCAGCCTATCTCTGCATCTTCCCATAACAGTGAAAAGGCAAAAGGAGAGAAAAGACAATGCTCATTAGGAAGAAAAATGGAAGCAGCTCTTCTGAGCACCCCATCTGCTGCCATCTTGTCAGAGACATCACATTTTACTGCTGTCACCAGCAGGTGCACACAATTAGGTGACAGCAAAATGAACTATGGCTTCGCAGTGACTGTTCTGAGAAGATTTCAAGACTGTTGGCAAGTACATGATAGCACACTATGAGCATTTGCCTCTAAATAATTCCTGGAATCCTCATGAAAAATGGACAGGTGATTCATTTTGTTGGAGAAGACAACTGGAAGAAGTGATAGAGATAGCGACTACAATGAAGCAGAGGATGATGGAGGGCAGGGAACAGGCTAATTCAGAATATTGTGGTTATTACAAAGACAGCGAGGACCCGTCTGTTAATTTCTGATCTCATTTACATGAGTAATCAAGCCCCAAGCAAATACTTAGAAATACATTGATGGTATTTTGAAGAACTAGGGAGCACACTTAGATCTTGACAGACGGAGAGAGTTATTCAGCCTGGAGAAGAGAAGGCTCCAAGGAGAACTTGGAGCAGCCTTTCAGTACTGAAAGGGGCTCCAGGAAAGCTGGGGAGGGACTCTTGATCAGGGAGTGCTGGGATAGGACAAGGGGTAATGGTTTTAAGCTGGAAGAGGGGAGACTGAGATGAGATCTTAGGAAGAAATGTTTTCCTGTGAGGGTGGGGAGGCCCCGGCACAGGTTGCTTAGAGAAGTCATGGCTGCCCTATCCCTGGAGGTGTTCAAAGCCAGGTTGGATGGGGCTTTGAGCAGCATGATCCAGTGGGAGGTGTCCCTGCCCATGGCAGGAGGTTTGGAACTGGATGGGCTTTAACATCCCTTCAAGCCCAAACCATTCCACGATTCTTCGATCATTTCTACTAATTTCAGCTACATATACTGTTTACTGCTCAAGACTGGTGGCTAATAGAGCAGTTAATGCTCAACAGAAGTTCGACAGTTCTCATGGGAGGGGAAAAGCTTAAAAAAGGCTGACTTGGTTTGGATTGTCGATACTGTACCAGCCATTAAAACCACACCTAAAAGAGTGTTTGCCATGTGCAGCCTGGAGTATTGCACAGAAGGAGAGCACAGCAGTACAGCAGACAAAGGAAGGAAGGTGTTTCTGGGGGAGCCTCTTGGAGCAGAGATCTACAGGGAAGAAAGCCATTCTGCTGCTGACTATTCATACAGAGCTCTGCTGGGAATATGACGGCGCTAAACATGTCTGCAAATGCAAAAATGCTCCTTTGCAAGGGTTGGGTTTTTCCTTTGTATTTAATTGGGAGTGTTTACAGGAATTATTCACGCTTGCTGGGGGGAATTCCTTCCCTTCTTATTCAGATGTGACAATTAATCAAAAGTACCTTCTCCTCTGTTATCTGAGGTGATAATGCAGAGTTACAGAGCCTTGCCAGGTGCTGTGCGACGCTTTCCCAGTACTTGCAGAAAATCATCACCCCACACCGCAGGCAAAGGTTAGTTTTTCCAAGTAAAAAAACGTATCTCCTTGGGGAATTATATTAAAGAGAACCACAACAATGCAAAATATTCAACTGTATTCAGTGGTTGCATCTGACAGTTACTAACTTTACCTAGTGGTAGCCAATTTCTCTGAATGACAATTATTTCCTGAATAATAAGCTATCATTCACTCTGCATGACAAAAGTGCTCCACTTCCCTTCAGTGAGTATCAACGTAAAGCCATTTTAGCACGTCTTGCATTATCCCCTTGAATGGGATTAGCATACGACTGCAACTGGGCAGCTTGCTTTAATTCAAGCAAGTGTACAAATCTTATAACAGGGAATTGTTTGTTTCAGAAAGTACAGCTTATTTTAGGAGTGATTAACACAGCTACAGAGATGTCTCCTTTCTTCAGTCAAAAGTGTTAACGTTACTACTCAAGCAAAATTGTTTTCTCAGATGTTCTCTCCTTAAGGAGAAAGGAATATATCTTTCAAAATCATACTGAATTTCATAATTGGATACAGCAAGGAAAGGAAACTGGGGCATTTTCAAATAGGGTAAAGATGATGGAGTAGCCTTCAAACTCATATCTTATTAGGGAAGTATAAGTTATAACCTAAAATAACCAGAGGAGTTTACAGAGCAAACAACTTTTTAGGTTATTTTTCTGACTCCTGTCATCTTATTGTGAATCACAGAATAACTGATCTCTTGTTTTAAGAATTTAACTGTTAGCATCCTGCTATAGGAAAATCTCAGCCTCACAGAAATACAGAATCATTAAGGCTGGAAAAGACCTCTAAGATCAGCAAGTCCAACTATAGGACCAACACCACCGTGCTGACTGAACTATGTCCTGAAGTGCTGTGTTTACACACTTTTTGAACCCCTCCAGGGATGGAGATTCCACCTCTGCCCTGGGCAGCCTCTGCCAGTGCTTCATCACTCTTTTGGTAAAGAAATTTTTCTTGCTCTCCAATCTAAACCTCCCCTTGCCCAGCTTGAGGCCATTTCCTCTCATCCCATCATTTGTTACTTGGTAGAAGATATGATCATCCACCTCACCACAACCTCCTTTCAGGCACTTGTAGACAGTGATGAGGTTTCCTTCTCTTCTCCAGGCTAAACAGCCCAAGGTCCCTCAACCATTCCTCTTAAGACTTGTTCTTGAGACCCTTCCTCAGCTCTGTTCCCCTTCTCGGGATATGGTCCAGCCCCTCAATGTCTTTCTTGGTAGCGAGGAGCTGAACACACAATTCAAGGTGTGGTCTCACCAATGCTGAGCACAGGGGGATGATCCTTCCGTACGCGGGCTGGCCACATCATTTTTTTTTACAGCTATGAAACCCCCCAAGGAGTTGAAAAGGGTCAGATTTACTTTTTTTTGTAGAATCCTGTGATGTTAAAATGCAAGTTTTACAGTTCACATGCTGAAATGAAATACAGCACATGTGATACCTGAGGGAAAAAGAATCAGCCATGAAGAAAGAAAAATTTACAGCAGCAGGCAACTGAATTCACAACACTAACCACTGCAGAATATAAAATACCATTTCCAGTAACCAAACAGAAACGGGGACACTTTGTTATGAATTCAATATCTTCCTGAATCAGCAGATAGATTCAGTGCTGCTGCTACTGTTCACAACTTCACCAAGCAGCAATACAACTGCAGCCTTTAAAGGGGAGCTCAGAAACCACTGCACCAGACAAGTGACACGATTTTGAGAATGAGAAAAGCTGCTCTTCCCCACCTCACCCCAGCATGAACTTAAGTAAAAGGGCACAGGGGAAGAATCATCTGCATTACTCCACGTGCACGTCATTTGTCTTTCCAGATTACAGAATCACGGAATGGTTTAGGTTGGAAGGGACCTCAAAGCCCATTCAGTTACAACCCCATGCCATAGGCAGGGACACCTCCTAGTAGACCAGGCTGCTCAAGCCCCCATCCAACCTCATCTTGAACACCTCCAGGGACAGGACAACCAAAGTTTCTCTGGGCAACCTGTGCCAGGGCCTCCCCACCCTCATCATGAAGAATTGCTTCCTACTGTCTAATCCAAATCTTCCCTCTTCCAATTTAAAGCCATTTTGCCTTGTCCTATCACTCCATATCCTTGTAAAACTTTCCTCTCCAGCTTTCCTATAGTCTCCTTTCAGTACTCGAAGGCTGCTCTAAGGTCTCCCTGCAGCCTTCTCTTCTCCAGGCTGAACATCCCCAACAATTTTCTCAGCCTGTCCTCATAGCAAAACATGATCTTTGAACATTTATACAGTGCTCTGAGACCCCAGACCCCATCCTATTAAAAATTTCGACATGGTAAATTCATGCCCATGAACTTATTCTTTTTGTGATAGTCCTTGCTGGTAAGATGGCTGCATGAAGATGTGAGGAGTCATGTTAGTTAAGTTCCTTAGCCTGCATTTGGTCCCCAGTCATTCAAATCAAGGAAAGGTTCTAAATCCAGGGCAGCTCTATGAACTGCCTATGCAAATCATCTGCTCTGCCTCTAAACCAAAAACATGATTTTCACCACTGACATTTGCACCATGGGAATGCTCTGGGTCAGGACAGGAATTCAGTGTGAAAGAGCTCTTTGTTTCATTTCAACCTGTGCCCACGCGATAGCAAGTAGGTGCCTGCATGCACACAGCAGTCGTGCCAGGCTGAAAAACATCCCTGACTTCACAGAGGGGAGCACTTTACATGATAACCAGGTTTCTGAGACATAAAATACTTTGATTAAACTGGGGCAGCTATGAGGCAAGCAGGCAGAGGCAGTATCACTGTTCTCTCCTATGTAAAGATATTAGTGAAGGTTCTGACTTCAGTAATATTTTCCAGCACAGCTGAACTTTATATGTAATGAGTTCCTCATTTATGTTCCAGAGAAACAAAGAATAATAAACTGTATACGTACTGGAAATCAGCAACAAATAACACTGAGGCAACGACATAAAGAGATGGACTGGTAACTTTTATGGAATCATGGAATGGTTTGGTTTGGAAAGGACCTCAAAGCCTTTCCAGTTCCAAACCTCACACTGGATTAGGCTGCTCAAAGCCCCATCCATCCTGGTCTTGAACACTTCCATGGATGGGGCAGCCACAGCTTCTCTGGGCAACCTGTGCCAGGGCCTCCCTACCCTCATGGAGAAGGAAAAACGCATTCTTCAAGAACACTACTGCCAAAGCTGGTGTCTGATAGAATATAGGAAGACACAGAGAGAGGAAACTGCTTTTCCCTTCTCCATCACCACTGCAGTTACAGAAGATTGCAGGCTTCTTCAAAGGATAGCAAGAACAAAGCAACAACAGGAGTGAGGGTGGAGTGGGTCGGGGGTGGGGGATGCAGGCTGAAGGCAGCTCAAGCAATAAACTCCAATTCCATGTTTGCCACCTAACAACTTTCTAAATAGATGCATTTTCATCCCATGGCTTTGATATTAACCTTGGCAAGTAGGCATGGCAAACAATCAAACAGTAGTCTTTCTGCCCCATTGCTGACCTCAAAGAAAGATCAAGGCAAGCTTTTCATTTTCTTTCTTTTGCTTCTGTAATTTACATTCCTATATATTTTGCAGAGCTTCCTCCACTCCTAGTTCATTTCTGGATCATTACTTGAGGCTGCAGACACAATTCAAACAACAAAGGAAAACAAGGAGTGAAATGAGTTAGGAGAAGCAAAGGTTTTAATTTAAAAATATAGATAAACCCCAGAAATATTACAGTTCCTTGGCTCACTGCAGAAAACAATTTCCAGCCCCCTGACAAAACACACCTAATAGAATATTCACCAAACAAGCTAACTGGACTCCACGTGTACAACTCCCTTTCTTTGGGATATATCCTTGTGTTTCTCACATCTGTAGGTAGCTTGTTAACATTAACCAGAATTATGTGCTTGAAGAGAGGAGTGAAAGTATCAGTTAAGAAGCTGGTTCAGACACACTGATTACTCTCCTGGTTGCCCTAAAGAAAGCGTGAGAGGACATTGCTAAATATACTTTTCTTCATTTCTTTAAGTTATAGTTGGCTATAAATTACATTTAATAAACAGAATCACACAACGGTTTTGATTGGAAAAGACCTTTAAGATTAAGCCCAACCATCGATCCAGCCCTGCTAGGTCCACCACTAAACCAGGACCCCATGGACATCTACTTGCCTTTTAAACCCCTCCAGGGATAGTGACTCAACCGCCTCACTCCTGGGAAGCCATTTCCAATGCTTAACGACCCTTTCAGTAAAGAAATTCCTCCTAATATCCAACCTAAACCTCCCCCGGTTCATCTTGAAGCCATTTCTCCTTGTCTTAAAGCCATTATTCAAAGTCTTCTGCAAACTTTCAAGCAGCAATGATGTTTACTCGCCCACAGTACTGTAAGCTCATACAACCACACAGCTTAGTGAAAGTCACTGGGCCAGGTCCATGGCCATGATTCTCCTGAGCTTCCTTCTGCTGTGGCAATTAGGCCATCTGCCAGGAGCTGGAATGATTAGCAATAAAAGCAAATTAAATAGCTCTGGTTCTCAGTCTCCTCAGTCAGTCCTGGCTCCTGGAGCCGCTGAGGGCATCAGGAGAATCAGGTGAACAAAGAATGCTAGCAGAGGACATTGGAAAAGGCAGAATATTTAAAAGAACATTGCAAGGACAATGAGAAAATGGATAAAACAAACCCTACTTGTTCTCAATGAGAGGTTTTTCCGAGCGGAACTAGGAGTTTGATCACATCCCTTTATTATTGTCACACACCATGGTCCTCGGTAGTGCCACAAAACCTCTGCTCTTATCTCGCTTGCTCAGTCAGGCATTTGATCAAAACAATTCCCTGTTATCTATACATACATACGTAGGCACACATGGATACCATCCTTGATTAAGACATTGAAGCACTTCTGTGGCTCAAGTAATAATACTAATAATGGATTAACCAGCAGCGGACAGCAGTGCAGCTGATGGTCTTTAGCCTCCTGCCTTGAGCCTACAGGAACTCAGAGACCTTGCCCATAATAGAAGCTGAGATGTACAGTGAATGCAAATTCCGTTTGGTAGAGGAGTTGGGATCTTAGAGCTCTGCTGTTTAAAGCAGCATGAAACATGCAAATTTTAAAGTCTTCAGAGAGAAAACAAACAATTCTAGTTTGACAGAACAGCATTTTCCAATGGGAAAATAATTGTAGTAACCTTTCTTCCACTTAGCTGTAACATCAAAGAACATAATATTATCAATGCTGAATAATAATAATAATAATAATAATAATAATACCATCATCTTTAAATGCCTTAGACGGAGTTGCTGAAAGCCTGTAGGTACTGAAGTGAACTGCTGGTTATGTACTACACAAAACAATCCCCACATTGCTCCGCAATTTCCTTTTGTGATGTAAAAGTAGAAAGCAACTTCACTTTTAATATGAATATTTTAAGAAGCTCAAACTGAATTCAAGTGTAAAGTGAGGTGAGACGCATGCCAATATTCACCAAGTATTGCCTTATTCTAGAATATTGACAAGAGTTGACAAGTGATAAAATTTCATCGATTATAAATACAATAATTCACTAAAATTAACTATAAATTAGCCAAGGAAAAATGCTTCTAGATCTGCCAGCTGATGCTCCAAGAGAGTTTTGTGCACATACTCTCTTTCTGTCTCTTTGAAAAGAGGTTACAGAGAATTATGCTGCTGCCTAACCTCCAGCCATTCTATTCTCTTATGCAATAAACAAACAGATGTTCTCATTCCTCATTTGTTTCTTTTATTAGTAAGGTCCTCATTGCTCCTAAAATTACGAGACTCCTCTCCAGATATGGGGGAAGAGATACATGAGACGATAAACCCAGGAATGACCTTCTTCTCCTTTAAGACACATGCGCCTACTACGTAGTCAATCACCTCTTTTTAGTGCATCTAAGAATGTTTCTTACCTACCTCTGGCAGGGATGTAAAAATAGTGGGTTAAAGTAATCCAGTCCATGGTGCGAAATCAGAGATGAATGAGGAATTAATAAAAATGTAAAAGTGCTAAACATGACCTTTATTGTATTAATCACAATAACATTTTCTCTCTTCATCAGTCAGAAGATGACTCAATAAACACATTAAAAGTGTAGAACCTAATTCCCAGCAAATCTGGGCTCTGCATAGACTTTTGCTTTTCATAACTGAAAGCCACATGCACCAAGGTAGCGTGTCTGACACCAGGATGACACTCAAGGGTGTTTGCTCTTCAACAAGCAATCAAAACTAGGGTTTAGAGCCAACAAACTGTCAAACATCAGGCCACAGTTGTTGCATCTGGAATCCTGCATGAGAAAGGAGATGGCAGTTTTTAAACAGCAAATAGCATTGCAACCAAGTGCAGAACTGATTGTATGTGAAATCCATGTTCTTGCTTTCTGCTATCTCTACTTTTCCCCACAAACTGCCTGAGTAAAATCAATTATAGCAATTGTAACACTGTTTACCTCTTCTTATAAAACACATGCATGAATTGTTTAGGAACCAAACATTAAGCAGCGTTATGAAAAAAGCACAGTTTTCCAAACAAAACACCACAAAATTTCCAAGGACAAAGGGTGCACCAAATGAAACAAACAAATCCCTGTCAGAGATGAAGTGCTACTGGTTTAGAAGTGCTGAAGAGAAAAAGAAATATTGCAGCCTATTTTCACTATGAAGCGCTTGACAAGCCTCAGTTGATACTTCTTGAAGAAGCTATAAAGAATGCGAAGACAAAGACAGCTAAGTGTGGTGCTGCAGAACAGGAGATGTGAGAGTCCCTGCCTTGGTGGTTGGACCCTGGATATCTGGACACCACACTGTCTCCACTGTGCATGTATTCCTCCAGCATCCTCATCCACAGAGACACCACTGTTGCACAGCTGCATCTTTTTGGAAGAGGCTGAGAAAGAGCCTGATTTGCAGTTTTGAATCATGAATAAGGATGCTTTGAAAGCATGGAAACCAACCTGAACCAGCCATCCAAACACAAATATATCTACACACAGACTACATCTAGAAGTTAGTTCCCCCTTGTAGAGGAAGAAAGAGTGGCACAAAACCTCCTGTGAGCCAGCCAACAAGGCTATTGTTGCTGAAGCAGCTGTCAAGAGGCAGTTTGAGTTAAAAAACGATGCTTGGTGTGACCTTATAAATCTTTAGATGTGCCTACAAACCTCACAGTTTAATCTCTGTAAACTAAAGCATTATCATATCCACCTGCACAACCCCACTGATGTCGATGGTACTATTCAAAAGGAAGCTCGAACTTCAACTTTTTGCTTTTGCTGCTGTCTTTATCCTAATCAATTATCACTCCTAGATTAAGTCTCTCTCAAGCATTCTTCCTCCTTCATTTGCAGGCAAAGGTGGTGCAATGCTTCAAATGAACATCTCTCTCAACCTCAGCCTTTGAGCCCACTTCATCCCTAAACTCATTCAGGGCGCCTGTGCAGCCTTTTGTACTTTGACATCAAGACATTCTCTAACCACGTGGTAGTGCTGACACTTTTTCATCATGACACTGTTCCTACCTAACCCACCAGCTGCACAGCTTCTTCATTCTTCTTTACCCTCCATCTTCACTTACAAGTTTTCCCTGCAAAGTCCTCGAACTACTTTCACTCTCATCCCACGTCATGATTGCCACTGTGAATGAATTAGTTTGAGTGCAGATATTGTGGTCTTCATTATCACAAAAGCCTACTACTCTCCCACCTCATCCTTTGTCTCTTTTTCTTCCAGTGCAACTCTTTCCCTAGATATTACAGATACTTCATTTGCATTTTCTAAAGTAGTAATACAAGATGAAGGATACAAGATGAACTAAAACCCACTGTCAATACACAAATTCAACCAATGTCACCAAAACAACTCATAGTCAAACTGCTGGCTTCAACTGGCTTTTAGAGTCTACCTGTGGGCTCCTGAACATGCAAGGAGAAACAGGTGGACAAGCTTGCTTTGCCTATTATATCCTGTGTAATTCTTATTAGCACGATAGCAAATCTGACCAAGAACTACTTGGCCAGTAGAACTGAAATTAAAATTATAGTCAAATGGCAACTCCAGCTGCCTCAAGTATGAAAACAGGGTTGGAAGTGTCCTTCTGCGTGTAGAGCTTTGGTTACCACAGACTTTATCTTTACAGTAGAGGATGGGTTGAGCCAACTTAGGAGGGAAAAAAAGAAACACAGACAAAACCACATTCTTTGAACATTCTTCTCTCCAGCAATCCTTTCTGTTTCACTGAGTTTTAAGGTCATTTTCCCTATGGGCAGAGTGGAAGAGTCATGATGACTGGAGGAGAACAAAAACCAGAATTCAATTTCCTGTGGTCAGGAAAGTAGGAGCCTTTCAATTGCTACCGTCAACTTGAATATACATTAGTGATTTATACATTCAGAGCCTTCAGCCTTGTAGTAGTTCAATGTCCCACACTCATTCAAAATGCATCCTTAAGGCACAGAAATATCCCCCCTTTTTTTTTCATTTTTACATTGTGTATGTTCTTTTACTGTAAACAAACAGTAAGATGAAATATTAATTATCATACAAAAAGCCGATAGCAAACTCAGTTTCTGACGTGAGCTATTTTACTGTGAGATCAGCCCTCTTTTTCTGTGATGCTAGTGTTAAAAATAAAGAATGAACCGTAAATAAAAATGCAAGATAAACAAACTTTGCAGAAATCACTTCCTCTGCTCAATTATGCATCTACAAAGTACAATGCAGCGCAGAGAAACCAAAGCCAGCTCTCAGTGACCATCCCACCCCTGACTCTTCAGTTAGGTAAATCAACTTAAAAGGGAGGTGCACTGTGCCATGATAGATTTCTCTTGACCTCCAAGCAGCACATTTACAGCTGTTTGGAATACTCTTTGTAACCCGCAATGCGGTCATGAAAGTTGATATAATCCTTGAAAGCTTACCAAAATCATTAAGAAACAGACAGTTATATTAGATAAGAAAAATAGATACAATAAATCCATTAAAAACATTCTCTCATTTGGAACCAGTGACTGTAGCAATTGGCTGTGGTATACACATGGAATACAAAACATCTTCTGATTTACGCAAAGGGGGAAAACAGGAAAGGAAAAAACAGTATCCAATGTTTATTGAGGTATTCACAGGGGAAGATTTGGCAGTTGGCAATCATAGACTCAGCAAATGTCCTGAGTTGGAAGGGACCAAGACCCACAAGGATCATCGAGTCCAACTCCTGCCCCTGCACAGGACAACCCCAACACTCACACCGTGTGTCTGAGGGCGTTGGCCAAATGTTTCTGGAATATTGTCAGGCTTGGCACTGTAACTTCTTCCCTGGGAGTTGTTCCAGTGCTCCACCACCCTCTGGGGAAAGAACCTTTTCTTAATGTCCAATCTAACCCTTCCCTGGCAGATCTTCCAGCCATTCTCTTGAGTCCTGTCATTGGTTGCCAAAGGGAACAGCTCAGCACCTGCTCCTCCTTCTTCCCTTGTGAGAAAAAGCAAAGGGCTATGAGGTCCCCCCTCAGACTCCTCTTCCCCAGGCTGAACAGACCAAGAGACTTCAGCCTCTCCTCATATGATTTCCCCTCTAGACCCTTCACCAGCTTTTGGCCCCCTCTGGACACTTTCCAATAGCTTGATGTAATTTTTATACTGTGGTGCCCAAAACTGAACACAATATTTGATGTAATCTCAGAACGCTTTAGTTGTATACAGGAAGGACTCAATCTTGCACCAAAGCACTTCAAGCAAAAAATATATAAGGGGATTTTTAGAAGAACTGGCAATAGCAGTTGACAATTACTCAACTTGATGAGGATCAAACCTAGACCTCCTTATCCTCCATCCACAGCTCTGCAGAAGAACAAGTTGCAAAAACAGGTTTTAAGTAATAACACCTTAAGGAGCTCTCACAGAGTAAGGCTCCCAACCTCCTAGTAGCTTTTGTCTATTTCACATAGTTAGTACAAGCCTTGAGTGTATTGCCACTGCCCACCTGCATCTATCGTAGCATACTCTATACCACCTCAATGCTCTCGAGCATCTCAATTCAACATGACTACACTAAGGTTTTCTTTCACACCCTGTTTGATAAACATGTTGCTCCATGTGCCAGCCAGAGCTCAAACTGGGCTATGTGCTGCTACTGTGCAAGACCTCTCATCACCCACTCCCGATATCTTGTTCTTTCAGGGATGACTTGAAAGTTCACAGCATCTTCAAACAAGGCTCAGTCATGCTGTATGAACAACAATGCACAAAATTCCACACCAACCATTATTTCTGATCCTAGTACACTGCTGCTAAAATAACCCAGCTGAAGGAGCCAGCACAGTGTTTGTCCCCTGAAGAAACTCCCATCTCAAGAGAGTGACACCCAAAAACATCAAGAGACAGAGGACAGGGAAGCCTAATCACAAAGCAATATCTGTTTACTTGGTGTTGAGCACCTCTGTGTAGGAATGTGGCACAGTTATGATTTTGCTAATTGGTTTTCAATCAAATCATTTCACTGAGAATGAGCTCAGAGCACTTGGAGGAGGCTACAGAGCCAGACTGGAAAACAGAAATGCTACCCTGGTTGTCGAGGGTTTTTGCACCTGCATTTTGAATATGTTCTTAGCTCCTGCTTGTTTTATAACCACATAATGGTTGACTGTTGCTCTACATATGGCACTTCTCATTTATTTATGTTGGCTTCAAATTTCCCCAAAGTTGTACAATAGAGTAGAGAGCTATTTTCCTTATGAATGGAATGAAGGAAACAAGTGGAAGTGAAGTAGCGCTTGATTTTATTTCCCTGTTTCTCCTGACAGCATGTTTTCTGAAAGTCACAACTCAGAGTTATGGAGCAGCTTTGGGTCATTGCTCATTGAGGCTGAACTCAAGTACAGCTTTAAATATACCTTTTCTTTTAAAAATACATGAAATCTAAGAAATATGTTTTTAAGGCATCTTTACTGCCATGTACTTCATTCCTGAAAGGAATGATCAGGGACAGAGCAGAACAGAGCTTGAGATGCCAGCAGGCAAAGTGATTCATCAAGTGAGCGAGGTTGGGTAGCTCCAGTTCCTTAGCACATCTGTCAAACCAAGAGCATAAGAAAAAGTAAAATGGCACAAAAACAACTTGTCTAAGGTCCCAGCCTTCTAACATTATCGAGAGAGGTTTAGGAACAGAAAAGAAAGCTAAAGAAAGAGACAAACTTTGAAACTAGGAGAAGTTTCTATTCTGGCAGTTGAAAAGGACGAGATTCCTGGAGGTCAGCTCCATCAAGGCAACTCAATTCACTGTTTCAAGCCCATCACTTTCAAAGCTACAATGCAGCTCTTAAGAACCTCAAAGACTCAGCTCCTTCTGCATAAATTGCTGTGCAGACAGTTTCCTTCAACACATTTCTTTCTTTCCCCAGGGTTGGTGTCAGGCTGCTTAATGGCATAAGGCTTTAGATAAACAAGTAAATAAATAAATATATGCCAAACAACAAAATCAAGGTTGTGAGATTTAAACGTGATGCAAGAATGAAAATGTAGATGATAAATGCAGGCAGCAAAAGGTGACTTTACTGAAACATTCAGTGAATTGAAAATAAGGCATTTGATTCTGAGGAACAAAATGAAGAACGCCTGGCAGGCAAACAGCTTGCTTTTGCAAAGGTAACTTATTTGTAAACGTTTCAGCAGATTCTTTCCCTTAGCTTCTTCCCCAACAGTTAAGCAGCAAATAATAAACCTAAGAAACAGACAACGCTGCCAGAGACCACCATGCCAGAGGAGTGAAATATCCAGCACTGAAATGAAAAGGTGGTGCAGATAAGGCAACACATCCTCAATCAGTATTTGATAGAAGCAGCAGGGACGATCCTTTCTAACTGGATTAAACATCCTTAGAATGTCCTCTGAATGTCTTTTCTTAATGTACTATTCTCCTAGCAGGGAATTTCAGTTCTCACAGCTGATTTAAATTTCAGGTGAAGAAGTCATTTGGGGCAATTCCACTGACTCCAACTGCAGTTGCCCCAGTGCTTGACACATCTGCAAAGACCAAACACTTCCAGCTCTGTAGACCTACGAATGCCTTGTATGTATCTAAGGGTCTCTGTTTTTCTCTACTTACAAACTCTTGAATTTTCAAAAGCCCAATCTTTCTTCTCCCTCCTTCCTTCCTCTCTTGCTACAAGTTCATGACTCCTATTCTTTCTATCTGCATAACTGGTGACATTCAGTTGCTAACTGAACACTAGTTTTAGATTTCCGTGGGGTAAAGTGACTTAACTTAGCTGGAATTTTGCTTTTGGCAACTGTATAGTCAGGAGCCTCAAGCTTTAACATCATCATTTGCCCCACAGCAATGGAAAGTGTATTCTTAGCTCAACTGAATTTAATAGAGTTCATCCCAAGGGTCAGGAATCACTTGCATAAATGCTAAAATTTCAAAATAAAATGCCTTGAAAAACCTTCCAGATCTTCTCCCTGAATACTCGCATCATGGAAATGCTGACATGCAAATAGCAAGATAAGGTTTTTGCAAGCTTGGTCATAAAACAATCAACATTAATAATTATTGAGAATAGGAACATACTGGGTTTAGAGTTGGAAAACAGTTCAAAGAGAAATGATACTGAAATACAACTGCTTACAGACCTTTTTTTTAAAAAGGATCATAGATTCATAGAATGTGGAAGGGACCCATAAGGATCGAGTCCAACTCCTGTCCTTGCACAGGACAACCCCAACATTCACACTGTGCATATGAGGGTGTTGGTCAAATGCTTCTGGAATATTGTCAGGCTTGCACTGTGACTGCTTCCCTGGGGAGCTGTTCCACTGTTTCACCACCCTCTGGGTGAAGAACCTGATGTCAAACCTAACCCTCCCCTGGCACATCTTCCTGCCATTCCCTCAGGTCTTGTCATTGGTGGCCAGAGAAAAAGTGCTCAACGGCTGCTCCTGCTCCCCTTGTTCCCCTTGTGAAGAAGCTGCAGGTCTCCCCTCAGTGTCTTCTCCAGGCTGAACAGACTTCAGCCTCTCCTCATACAGGAGATTCTAGATTCTTCACCAACTTTATGGTCTCCTCTGGACACTCTTTAGCAGCTTTAGATCCTTTTTATCCTGTGGTGCCCAAAACCGCACACAATATTCGAGGTGGGGCTACACCAGTGCAGAGTATAGTGGGACAATCCCCTCCCTCAAACAGCTAACGCTGCCAAAAGAAATAATGAAGGAGAAATTCTGGGCAAGACTTCTGATTTAAAGAAATAACAAAGCCAAACAACAAAAAGGAAAAGACACTCTACATGCCATCAAATGAACTAGGAAAGAATACAGTCATTAGTTTTATGAACTGATATTAATTAGCTACGTTATTTCTACTGGTACCAGTTAGGCTTCAGGCAAATCTGCCTTTCATGTTAGATATGACGTGTTTCAAGCAGAACAGTTAATTTAATGCTCTCCCTCATTAAATGCTATGCACATCATTGTTAATGCCAAGTAATTTTGTAGTTTAAAATAAGACAAAGCAAAATGAGTTTCTGGTTTGAGAAAAACCGTTCTGCACTTGCAGAACGGTCAAGAGATCAGGGCCAGCCAACATGGGTTTAGGAGGGGTAGGTCCTGCCTGACCAACCTGATCTCCTTTTATGACCATGTGACTCATCTGGTGGATGAGAGGAAGGCTACGGATTTGGTATACCTGGACTTTAGCAAGGCCTTTGACACTGTCTCCCACAGTAGACTCCTAGAGAAGCTGGCAGCCTGTGGCTTAGATGGGAGCACTCTGTGCTGGGTTAGGAATTGGCTGGATGGCCGAGCCCAGAGAGGGGTGGTGAATGGTGTTTCATCCAGTTGGCGTCCGGTCACCAGTGGTGTCCCCCCCAGGGATCGGTGTTGGGTCCCGTCCTGTTTAATATCTTTATTGATGATCTGGATGAGGGGATTGAGTCCATCACCAGCAAGTTTGCAGATGATACCAAGCTGGGAGGAAGGATTGATCTGTTAGAGGGTAGGATGGCCCTACAGAGGGACCTGGACAGATTGGACAGATGGGCTGATTCTAATGCGATGATGTTTAATAAGTCCAAATGTCGGGTACTTCATTTTGGACACAACAATCCCATGCAGAGCTATAGACTGGGGACAGAGTGGCTGGAGAGTAGTCAGGCAGAAAAGTACCTGGGAGTGATGGTTGACAGGAAACTCAACATGAGCCAGCAGTGTGTCCAGGTGGCCAAGAAGGCCAATGGCATTCTGGCCTGCATCAGGAATAGTGTAGTGAGCAGGACCAGAGAAGTTATTGTCCCCTCTACTCGGCACTGGTCAGGCCTCACCTTGAATACTGTGTCCAGTTCTGGGCCCCCCAATTTGGGAAAGATGTTAGGATACTGGAATGTGTTCAGAGGAGGGCAACAAAGATGGTGAGGGGGCTGGAGCACAAGCCCTATGAGGAGCGACTGAGGGAGTTGGGGCTGTTTAGTCTAGAGAAGAGGAGGCTCAGGGGAGACCTCATTGCTCTCTACAACTACCTAAAAGGAGGTTGTAGTCAGGCAGGGGTTGGTCTCTTCTCTCAGGTGGCCAGTGGCAGAACTAGAGGGCATGGACTTAAGCTTCGTCAGGGAAAGTTTAGGCTTGATATGAGGAAAAAGTTCTTCACTGAAAGGGTGATTGGAACATTGGAAAGCGCTGCCCAGGGAGGTGGTGGAGTCGCTGACCCTGGAGGTATTTAAGGGGAGACTGGATGAGGCACTGAGTGCCATGGTTTAGATGATGGGTTGGTGTTAGTGTTGATGTTAGTGTAGGGTTATAAGTGGGACTTGATGATCTCAGAGGTCCTTTCCAACCTTGTAATACTGTGATACTGTGATACTGTGAAATAACTGCTGAGGGTACAGTTTGGTGGCTGAAAAGGAGTGTGTAAGGAGCAGGCCTTCCCCAAACATATTGTCCCCTCAGCTGCGTTTGCTCTCCAATAACGAAGCAGGGCAAATAAGGGCATGGTATTTACAGCCTGGGTGAAGAGAAAACACTGAGACTCCAACACAAATCTTTCATTCTGTTGTCCTGATCAGCTGCAAGAGCCTCCTCATTCTGTATCTGCAAGTATCTATGTTGGTTCCATATGTATGGTTGGGTCCTGGGCTCGTGGTAGAAATGTGCCCACTTAACCTGAGCACCACCAGTGGTATGACTGCAAGATGGCTACCTGCAGAAGGTGCAATAGGAGGGTGTTCGCCTCCTTTCTGTAAAATAATAAATGTTCTGCTTGGATTCTTTCAAGAGTGGGCAAAAAAACCCCAACTTTCAGAAGAGCTGTGTTGTATTTCACAAAACATCTGTGACTCTGGTTAATGAATATTTTACATGAGGCCAGAAGTCATCCAAACTAGGACTCGAGACAATAATTGAGGGAAAAAGCAGACACAAGAAAAAAATGCAAATTCTGCATGTTTGTCATTAGTTGCAGATTCGGAGCCTTCATTTTATTATCTTTAAGTGCATTGCTGTTTGCGTTGCTGAGAGACTCCGCAATAAAAGAGAAGCACAGATGTTTTGCTCTACCAGCTTGGGAGAAATAGCCCTCAAGCTGTACCTCTGAGCTCCATATTAAAGGAAAAGAAATGAAGAAAAGAGGAGTTTGAAATTTAAGAACTTAAATTTTACCAAGGGGAACAAACCCACAGGTTTGGTAGGAACAAGTGTAGGCGCTCCGCCCACAGTCAAGAGAGAAGATGTCTGAAAATAAACACAGTAGCAAAAATGATGGGGGGGGAAAGAAAAGTACGCGTATTTTAAAAATGGTGGGGCAACCCAGAAGAAGCAGCTCCCTGACCCCAACTGCCCTGTCTTTGATGACACTCAAAAGAGAAAAGACAGATTCTCAGATCCATGAAGCACACAGGTAAAATTTAGAATATGCAACACCTCATAAACATGGTTCTCTCCAACCAAAGAAAATGAGCATATTATGGCTGAGTAAATAGTTTACCGGTGTAATGAAAAAAAGAACAATTAATATGTGTAGAGTATGTAAAATCTTAGGGTGAATTTTCCCACTTAAAGGCAAGTTGAGAGTCAGCTGAGATACTCAAATCAGAATAAAATCTGGCATTTTCTTTAGTGCAGCTGCATGTTCCACAGAAACAATAATGAGAACTTGGATTACTTTGTGTCTATAAGACTCAGAACATCGTCTTGAGATGAGATCTAACCCATTCACACACTGGATAAGCAATCATCATAGCTTTATGTACAGATATAAGCTATAATATTATTGTAACAATCTATGTATCAAGGTGTAGAATACTACAGAGGAAGGAATAGCAATGGTTGTAAAAATCTGGTAGTCTGAGAGATAAACAGTAATTTAGACATCAGCCATCTAGTTTTGGTATCCAATTCAGAACATAGTTCTACAACTTCAAGTTGTTGTATAAATGTGCATCTTTTCATTCATACTGAAGGAATAAAAGCACAATTTGACAATACTGGAACAAGACATCAGTGATACAACCCAAAAGAGACCCTTCAGTGCAGCAGAATGTCTAATTTGGGCTCCGTATGGAACCAGAGAGAAGAGTAAGTGTGGATGAACCACTAAACTACTGTTTTCTCCTTCATCCTTGCTAATAATTCTGCCGCCACTGCAATTAGCACTTATTCATAACCTCAGTCAGTTGTTGATTATACTGTTACACCAGTAAGCAAAGATATTTTTTGAACTCTGGCAGTCTTTATAAACTCAGCTCTACACAGCAGAAATTCAGCAATACAGACTCTCCACTATTTTGGCTCTGTTTTTAAGACAGAATAAGTATTGTAACTCAAACATTCAGAAATTATGAATTACAATACTGGATTAAAAACCTATCTGCACATTTGTTTGCAGTTTTCTGGACAGCAAACCTCATATTTCCGAATTTGCTTCCAACATAACAACAGTGATGTACAAACACCACATTTAAACAACAGATGAGATTCTCATGAAGACACGCATCTACAGGAACCAGAAATTTACAGAAACACAGAATCATTAATGTTGGAAAAGACCTCTAAAATCATCCAGTCCAATCATCAGCCCAACACCACTGTGCCTTCTAAACCAGGTACCAAATTGCCTCATCTACTTGTGTTTAGAATCCCTCCACTGCCCTGGGCAGCCTCTGCCGGTGCTTCATCACGCTTGTGGTAAAGAAATTTTTCCTAATATCCAATCTAAACCTTCCCTGGTGCAACTTGAGGCCATTTCCTCTTGTTACTTGGGAGCAGAGACCAGCACCTGCCTCACCACAACCTCCTTTCAGGAAGGTCTCTCCTCAGCCTCCTCTTCCTCAGGCTAAACAGACCCAGTTCCCTCAGCTGCTCATAAGAAGCATCACTTTCTCTAAGATCCATGGCAAGACTGAGTTAGCATCAGAAAGGAGCAAACACTTACAACTTTGGCCTCTCGCAGTAACAAGAAAAGATACACTGAGCACGTGTTCAGACTACTCAAAGCAAAATAAAATCAGTTTGTCCTCTATGTATTGATAGATTAAATTCCCCTTTGTGCAGGAGATTAAACTGAAATCTAAGCATCTCATAAAATAATTTAGATAGTATTATGAAGTTTCATTTCCTCTTTGAAGAAAGAATTTGACTTTAAGTGAATGTAATAAACCCCTCAAACATGCTAACATAAATCATTTATTAAAAAAAAATCAGTACCCACTACTATTTTAAGTAACATAAATAAAGAATAAAGAGGATGGTGAAAAATATGGAAGGCTTAAAGAACGGGATGGTTAAAGTTCAGTGCTTCCAACTGTAAAACTGAAGGCAGTGAGAACTGTGGGTGTTCAGATTCCCTGGAAATTCAAACACTGAAAATCACGAATCTAAAGTTGTTTCAGTAATAGAACTGTGAACAAAAGCACATATGAAACATTTAAACAGCCGTCCTCACTCTCAGCTCAGCACATGAAAAGAAAAGAAAAATAGAATAAGAGGAAGATGTCCAGAACATTCCAGGAACAGCTGCTTCAATCTCTGCCTTTGATTACTCTCTAGCCTATTGTACATGCTTCTCTCCAGAAGCTGACAGGTAATTAGGGAAAAGGATGACATCAGGCACACTATAGCACGGCCACCTCGTTCAAGCTATTGAACTAGTTAACTCCTTCTCCTCATAAGCTCTCATGAGACCTCACCTGAGTATCCAGTTCTGGAGTCCTCAGCACAGAGAGGACATGAATCTGATGAAGTGAGTCCAGAGGAGGCCACAGAGACGATCTGAGGGCTGGACCACCTCCCATATGAGGACAGGCTGAGTGAGTTGAGGTTGTTCAGCATGGAGAAGAGAAGGCTCCAGGGAGACCTTAGAGCTGCCTTCCAGTATTGAAAGGGGCTCCAGGAGAGCTGGTGAGGGGCTCTTGATCAGACAGTGCAGAGATAGGACAAAGGGGACAGTTTGAAGCTGAAAGAGGGGAGATGTAGATGAGATCTTAAGAAGAAATATTTTCCTGTGAGGGTGGGGAGGCCCTGGTAGAGGTTGCCCAGAGAAGTCATGGCTGCTCCCCCTGTGAAGGTGTTCAGGGCCAGGTTGTATGGGGTTTTGAGCACCCTGATCCAGTGAGAAATGTCCCTCCCCATGGCAGGGGTTTGGAACTGGATGGATTTTGAGGTCCCTTCCAACTCAAACCAAACCATGATTCTCCGATTCTGTAACCATCTGTTTTGAAGGGCTTTGTGCCTTCAACATATAGAGCATATTTCTTCGGTAGCTATGTCCAGGAAATCAGTCATAGGGTTATGGCTTGGATGATCTACAATATGAAGTACCAAGTGCATATAGGAAACAGTCTGCTCTAGAAATCACAAATTTGTTGAAAGTTTCTAGGTAGCTAAACCTGGGGAGGGATACAAGCTATGATTCTCTCATTAAAATGCGCACTGCACTAGGAGAAAACTGAACTACAACAACACCACCCACATACAACCCAGCAGCAACAAATGAATCATATGGAAGAAAACGTTCCTGAGGGCTACAAGGGGTAGTTGAGAAAAGGATTCCAAAACGTCTCTGTTGGAGAGTTCAATAATATTGGCATACAAAATTTAACAGGATACACCAAGAATTAATGAGCTGTCCTTGAAAAGACAGCCTTGCTCAGTTGAAGCAGGAAGAATTGAAATGATGTTCTGTTCTCTCAGAAGAAGAAATACATTGTACGAAAAGAAAAAAGGAAAAATAGGGAAAAAGAAAACCCCAAACGAGCTTCAGAAATTGTAGGTCTAAGTTTCTTAAGAGAGATGAAAGAGGACTTATTCCCTGTAGATCCTGTCGGAACACTGTACCTTGCTAGGAAAATGCCATTTTTTCCCAGCAGGACTCCAGGGTCACTTGGATCTTTTTGAAACCATGATGGAAGCAAAAAAAGATGGTCTTTAAAAGACTGTTAGTGAAAAGAGATAGCTAAGATTAAGACAGAAGAGAACTTTTGAAATACTGGAAGTGACACACCGGATGATTTATATTTATTGTGGATGTTTTGGTGTGAATGATGTATTGAAAATATCGCATAGAGGCTGAAATTACTAAAAGACTGTAGAGGTACAAAAGCACATATCTTGGGTAGATGGATCCAGGTGAACATTACAAGCAAGTACTCCAAAACATTTGCTCCAAACAGGTCAATTTAGTCAGATTTTTTTTTTCCATGCTAATAAATGTCTATCATAGAATGGTTTGGGTCCAGTCCAATCCCCCTGCAGTGAGCAGGGACATCTTCAACTCAACTCGGTTGCTGAGAGCCCCATCCAACCTGATCTGGAATGCTTCCAGGGATGTGGCATCCACCACCTCCCCAGGCAACCTGTGCTAGTGCTTCACAATCCTCAGTGAAAAAACTTCTTCCTAATACCTAGACTAAGTTTCTCTTTTAGTTTAAAGCCATTCCTCCTTGTCCTACTGCTGTAGGCCCTGCCAAAAAGTTTTTCTCCATCTTTCTTACAAACCCTCTTTAAGTATAGTTGATATCTATATCTATCTAACTATATCTATCTATCTCTATAGTTCTGTCTTCAGGACATATTTGTGCAAGCATGTATTTATCTGGGGCCAAATCACAAGTGACTCTTACTCATGAAAGTCAACAGCAGCAATGAAACAACCTGTCTTCCCTGTCATTATCAAAACAAAGTAGAAAACATTCCTTAGCAGATGCTTCTTCCAGCCAGCCATTACAAGTGGGGCAGGAATGGCACCTGATCTACCGCCTGCAGACCTGGAAAAATGCTGGAGCAAAACTGAAGGACCTTCATAACTGTCTCGGATATACGTTATGTTTTTCTCTCTGCCCCGCTTCTGGAATTCCTAAAGTCCAATGCACCTTTCTCCTAGTCCCAGAAGAGTTATCTTAGACAACATGTTAATGACTACAAAATTAGCAAGGACTTGTAGAACTCCAACCTGGATGAACCCATTAGCAGCTACATAACCTAGGTGACCCACACACCACGGTAAGTAAACTTTGAACAGCCAGTCCTGCAGAATCAAAACTGGGACAAGGCCATTTTTCTATCTATTTCTTAATAAAACATTTATTCAGCAAGATCAGATACATAAATAAGCAGGACTCTGGCAGCTAATATAATATTCATTACAATTTATAAATGAAACACAATAAGAAAGGTCTTGCCCACTCAAGTCACACAAGCCTAACGCTCTCTACCTGTGCTACGGACAAGCACTGCAAAATCCAAATGGGAATGATTATACAGTTCAATATTTTCTAATCCTGTTTATCTTCTACATTCTACTAAAGCGCTGCTACTCCTTTAGATATTTAAGGTCACAATGACTTTAAATCCTCCTGGGTTATCCGTCACCAATATATTTACCCGTAAGCCATTGTCAAAGTCTCTCTCAAGGAAACAATCATTTCAGTGATCACAGCAAGTATTTATATGGGTTTTACTATAGATTTCCTGTCAATTTAAACTGTTTAGCCCAATATTACTTCACTGTAGCAAATGTTTGCATGTAAATATAAAAACTAACATCAGTGTGTGCTTTGTACAGTTAAACTTTCATGGTTTATGATCTATCACCACCTTGCATCATATAAGTAGTGCAGAGTACCTGGCTATCAGGCAGCTCCCATAAGAATCACCTCCTCGTTAATGAGGCACAAGTTGGATTTTAATATTGGTGTCACAGTGACACTTGGAAAGGAAAATGTTTGATTTGGGTTCTTTTCTTCAGTCAATCTAAATATTAAACACCACAGAGTGACATTTAGTACCAGGTGCATATAATAATCATATTAAGGTAAAATACTCGTATCAACAATAAAAATCAAATATTGGAAAACTGTGGCTTCACTAGTCTGCAGACCTCATTTGATGGCTCTTTCCTAACACCCTAGAGGAGACAAAGTCCTCAGCCTGTAAAATATTCTAATGTCTCCTGGACAGCAAGGGTATGGGAAATCAGATCACTTGTTAGATTATGAGGATTTTCTCTCTAGCTGGTTTACCAGTTGATCCTTTCAGATTCCTTTCTGTGTAATTTCTCTATCACTACCACAATTTTTGTAAAGAGGGACTCTAAAAGTCTTCCAAAATAACCTCTTTCTTCTTTCTTTTGTTTCTGAGAATCAGCAGAACGACTGAAATTAATTACCCTCTACCTGCCCATTTATCAAATGACAAGCAACAAACTGATTACTTTTAGAGTACAGCTGTCAAACAGATTTTTATATTACCTTAGCATAATTAAGAAGAGGGAAAGCAATAAATCTTTAAATAATTAAAAAGCCATCATCAGCTTCAAAGCCTTTTGCCCAAGTCCTTGTCTGCAGCTGACCAACTCAAAACCAGAACCAGTACAGAGACGTAAGTCAGTACTGTGTTTCAAAGCCAAGGATTATTTAATTAGTTAGCATAGGAACCTACTTTGAGTATATGAGTGTATTTTAAGAAATAATAAGAAAGTATTTCATCTTTCAATTTATTAAGCCAGAGAGGACAAGAATTAGTCAGTCTTAAGTTACAAAGTTGATCATTCAGCCACTATTTTGTACGTACACAAATATTTCTTGATGCAATTTCCCTTCATGGTCTGAAAATTTCATTTTGACACCTGCAAATATTTAGACATAGTTTAATCCAAATGGCTTCTCATTTCAAAAGCACACCCTTTATTTATTATCACAAAACCCATGACTATACCAGATGGAAAAGGAATACTCTGCTACTCTTGTGAAAGCTTCTTACACACAACCATGCCAATGTTCAAAATTACAGCCTAAAATACCTCCCTGTGTTCATCACACAGCCTACAGTAACCAAAGCCTGTTATTCAGTGACAGTTTGAAGAGACTTTTTTCCTTATCTAACTGGAAAAACAGCACTGACTTAGCAAATACCAACTTTTCCAGGAAACCTTGCACATCTACTGTTGACAGAGAAGCTTCACATCAAAAAAATAAACCTTATCTTATGTCATCTTTCCCAGAACTAGATATTTAAAGAACATACTAAAGGCAATTTAAAGGAACATATGAGAATTCCCCAACATAAAAGAAAGAACACTCTTCTCAATTATGTCTTGTGCAATAGGTAGGAACCGTAGCTTTTTCATTATAAGATAATGTGAGAGAAGTATTGTATTGCGGTTGCAACAAGTATGCAATTGTGCATGAAAAACTATCAGACAGCAATCACAGAGGACAAGCAGCTGTGATGAATTTCAAATGGTTAAATTTTAAACCTTTAAAGCTTTCAGGTGGCTGGTTAGAAGATGCTAAGCAGAAAAGATAATGCCATAGCAACCATAAATGCCTGTAAAATATCTAGCAAAGGAAGCTGCCGCTTATTAATCTCATACCAGGAAGGCTGGATTCACTTCAAGAATGAAATCTTGAAGGCGCAGGAGCGGGCTGTCCCCATGTGTTGTAAGATGAGTCGTAGGGGCAGACGGCCGGCCTGGATGAGCAGGGAGATACTGAAGGAACTAAGTAAGAAAAAGAGGACGTATCGTCGATGGAAAGAAGGGGATGTAAGCCACGTCGTGTTCAAAGATGTTGTTAAGTCATGTAGGAGGAAAATCAGGGAAGCAAAAGCCCAGCTGGAGCTCAAATTGGCCACTTCCGTCAAGGATAATAAGAAGAGTTTTTATAAATATATCAATGGTAGAAAGAAGGGCGGCAGCGACCTCCACTCCTTGTTGGATGTGGAGGGAAATATAGTAACCAAAGATGCAGAGAAGGCTGAGGTACTTAATGCCTTCTTTACCTCAGTTGTCAACAGAAAGGATGTCAGCTCGCTTGACAGTTGGGCCACTGAAGTGGCTGATGGGGGCAGGGTGAAATATGGCCCTCCTGCAATCCAGGAGGAGGAAGTTAGAGACCTGCTGAGCCGCTTTGACCCTCATAAGTCTATGGGGCCGGATGGGATCCATCCTAGAGTGTTGAGAGAGCTGGCAGATGAGCTTGCTAAGCCGCTCTCCGTCATCTTTCAGCAGTCCTGGCTCACTGGAGAGGTCCCGGAAGATTGGAAGTTGGCCAATGTGACGCCCATCCATAAGAAGGGCCATAAGGATGATTCAGGTAATTACAGACCTGTCAGCCTGACCTCGGTCCCAGGTAAAATCATGGAACAGATAATCCTGGGTGGTATCATGCAGCACTTGCAGAACGGTCAAGAGATCAGGCCCAGCCAGCATGGGTTTAGGAAGGGTAGGTCCTGCCTGACCAACCTGATCTCCTTTTATGACCATGTGACTCATCTGGTGGATGAGAGGAAGGCTACGGATTTGGTATACCTGGACTTTAGCAAGGCCTTTGACACTGTCTCCCACAGTAGACTCCTAGAGAAGCTGGCAGCCTGTGGCTTAGATGGGAGCACTCTGTGCTGGGTTAGGAATTGGCTGGATGGCCGAGCCCAGAGAGGGGTGGTGAATGGTGTTTCATCCAGTTGGCGTCTGGTCACCAGTGGTGTCCCCCCCAGGGATCGGTGTTGGGTCCCGTCCTGTTTAATATCTTTATTGATCTGGATGAGGGGATTGAGTCCATCACCAGCAAGTTTGCAGATGATACCAAGCTGGGAGGAAGGATTGATCTGTTAGAGGGTAGGATGGCCCTACAGAGGGACCTGGACAGATTGGACAGATGGGCTGATTCTAATGGGATAATGTTTAATAAGTCCAAATGTCGGGTACTTCATTTTGGACACAACAATCTCATGCAGAGCTATAGACTGGGGACAGAGTGGCTGGAGAGTAGTCAGGCAGAAAAGGACCTGGGAGTGATGGTTGACAGGAAGCTCAACATGAGCCAGCAGTGTGCCCAGGTGGCCAAGAAGGCCAATGGCATTCTGGCCTGCATCAGGAATAGTGTAGTGAGCAGGACCAGAGACGTTATTGTCCCCCTGTACTCGGCACTGGTCAGGCCTCACCTTGAATACTGTGTCCAGTTCTGGGCCCCCCAATTTGGGAAAGATGTTAGGATACTGGAATGTGTTCAGAGGAGGGCAACAAAGATGGTGAGGGGGCTGGAGCACAAGCCCTATGAGGAGCGACTGAGGGAGTTGGGGCTGTTTAGTCTAGAGAAGAGGAGGCTCAGGGGAGACCTCATTGCTCTCTACAACTACCTAAAAGGAGGTTGTAGTCAGGCAGGGGTTGGTCTCTTCTCTCAGGTGGCCAGTGGCAGAACTAGAGGGCATGGACTCAAGCTTCGTCAGGGAAAGTTTAGGCTTGATGTGAGGAAAAAGTTCTTCACTGAAAGGGTGATCGGCCATTGGAATGCGCTGCCCAGGGAGGTGGTGGAGTCGCCGACCCTGGAGGTAATTAAGGGGAGACTGGATGAGGCACTGAGTGCCATGGTTTAGATGATGGGTTGGTGTTAGTGTTGATGTTAGTGTAGGGTTATAGGTTGGACTTGATGATCTCAGAGGTCCTTTCCAACCATGTAATACTGTGATACCTATAATTACAAGCAAGATCAAAGAACACAGCAGAAATCACTATGGCTATAATAAAGTCTCCAAAACTCAAAACCATGCCTGATATCTCTAGAATGGATTACAAATAGTCATTTCTTAAAGGTGACAAGAATGGATACAAAAGCTGTAGGCTAGCAGGTGAGGAAGCATGATGTTGACACTTAGGGTAGAGGAAAACTTTTTTCAGTAAGTCGGTATTCATCCCAGTAACTCCTCAGAATTCATGCTGCAGCGGGGACAAGACACTTCACAACCTGCCTGCTAATCTGTTTTGATGCACAGTACATCAAGGGTATCCCTGCTCGCTGTCCAGTCCAGAGGTCTCCAGAAAGGGAGGAGGAAGTAGAGATGAGATTCTCTCTTGATCGCTTTCTAGAAAGGGCAGAGTCTGTCCAGGTTTCAGTGATGCAGACTCTTTCAGCATCTCCCCTTCTGCTCCAGTGACTGAGATAGTCAGAGAGTGTCCTTAAAGAAGGACCATTAGAGAACATGCACGCAAAGGCCATGAGATAGATAAAATATGTTTAACCCCATCTCATCCACTATAGAAGTGCCAAAAGTGCATTGACAAATTCTGGTGCAGGCAGAATGGTAAAAATTACTTTTAACGTAAACAACAAAGAGAAACTGTTTTCACAGGCTTTATGAAGGGCTTAGGCACTAACACTATTGATGTCAACAGAATTGGGTATGGCAGCCTTCCATTACTGAAAAGTGGCTACAGGAAAGCTGGGAGAGGGGAGGCTCAGATGAGATCTTAGGGCAAAATATTTTCCTGTGAGGGTGGGGAGGCACTGGCACAGGTTGCCCAGAGAAGCGGTGGTCGAAGTGTTCAAAGCCAGGTTGGATTGGCTTTTGAGCAACCAGATCCAGTGGGAACTGTACCTGTCCATGGCAAGTTGTTGGAGCTGGATGGGCTTTGAGGTCTCTTCCAACCCCAACCATCTTTGATTTAGAGGTACCATCTAGCAGGCATCAGAAGCCTGAGACAGCAGGGGAAATAACCAGGATTGCCAGCTATAACTAGACTCCAATCATATATGAGCATTTAGCTTCAAACCATGCCACGGTGGCACGGCACCACATATGGTGAGGCCAACATACACAACTATATGGTAACATGAGACAAAGTCTACTGGTTGAGAAGGATGAGAAGAATCAGATTCCTTAACCAGTTCATGAGATGAGTGTTATTTAAGGGAACTGTAGATAACAATCTGGACTCAAGCTCATGGCAGCCAAATCACACCAGGATCCCATCACTGCCTAAGCAGCAGGATGCTACTGCCTTCTTCTTTATTTCGTTGTCAATTTTATTAATTGTGTTTCATTATTTCATGAAAGAAAACATAAGTGATTGCTTAGTATCAAGGCTGGTGTATGGCCTCCAGGCCTGTGCCAGCTGGGAGAAGAAATGCCTGGAGGAGAACCAGCCTTTTGTAGCCCTGCTGTTAAAGGATAAAGGCAAAAATGAAAGGCATTGAGATGAGAAAGAGTTAAATGATTGAGATGACTTCATTTAGAAGAGGATTGACAAAACTTAGAAGGAAATTACAGCTCAATATCAGAGACACAAATCTACACAACAGCTTGAAAAATTAAATGCCCAGGGCCATACACTTTGCCAAGCGCCTGAAGGTTATAAAAGAAAAAGGTGCAGAGGCAAAGAAAAAAAGCTGTTAATTGTAAGGATGAAGACAAGCAACTCCCAGCTGATCTATCTTCAAAACCAAAAATAAAATTAAGCCTCACAGCCCCAGAAAAGAGCTAAGGCTTCAAATGCTCCTCAAACCATGGAGCAGAACTCTGCTGAGCCCCATGACTGGCAATGTGCTGTTACAGTCACTAAGAACCCTTCAAGGTAGCTCCAGTCAACAACCTGCAGGATCAACAATATCGGAGACGCACCTTGACCACTTTCTTCAGTTTTGGGCCCCTCACTACAAGAAGGATGGCAAGGGGCTGGAGCACATCTGGAAAATCGGAATGGAGCTGGGGAAGAGGCTGGAGAACAAGTCTTATAAGGAGCAGCTGAAGCACCTGGGATTGTTTGGGCTGGAGAAAAGGAGGCCGAGGAGAGACCTTATCACTGCCTACAACTCCCTGAGAGGACATTATAGTGAGGTGGGTGCTGGTCTCTTCTCCCCAGTGACAGGTGACAAGATGAGAGAAAATGGCCTCAAGTTGCACCAGGGAGGGTCCAAATTAGATACCAGGAAAAGTTTCTTTACAGAAAGGGTTCTCAGGTGCTGGGGTGGTTGTGGAGTCACCGTCCCTGGTGATACTTGTAAAAGACGGGTGGATGTGGTGCTCAGGGATGGTTTAGTAGTGGACAGTTATGGTTGGACTTGATCGCAAAGGTCTTTCCAAGTCTAAAGCATCAGGCAGATTGGGTAATGCAGGAGTGTGATAAATACAGACTGGATAAATGAGGACTGTGGTTTTATAAAGAAGGGCTGCCGTTTGTGACCTATTCTTTCAAAGCATTTTTACATGGTAAACATATATGAGCCTGTAGCTATAGTCAGAATCGACATTTTAATTCTTTTTTTTATTTAGTGTTTGTCAAGGCCTTTCACGACAGATTATTCAAAGGGAAAAGAGAAAAGAATAATGAGTTCTGAATTAACAACAACATCAGAGAGAAAAAACAGGCAGAATTAATGGCTGCGTTTAGAAAGAAAACAGCTTAATAGGAAGTCACTTCAATGATCAATACTGTCAAATACACCTTTTTTAATTATTTGAGTTCTGAAATGGACAATAAGATTGTGGAATATACTCAACAGCATAAACTTATCTTCATCTAAAGAGGGATTTATGAGGAAATCCAAATGACTTTGGAGCAAAGACGTAAACACTGGCAAGTACAAGGAGAATAATGAGCTTTTTAGGCATGATACCATAACTTTATGTGACTTTAACATGGGACCAATTTACCAGTATCCTCTGCATGATGTGCTTAAAGGGTTGAAACAATAACAAACAGAGAATGTCAAGGCACATAAAAAAATCAAAATAGAAAACAATATATTAAATATTAAGGACATAAACCAGGACTGTTCCCCCTCCACATTCAGTTCTAATGGTTTTCATCCAATCCAAACCATTCTGTGATTTCATGATTTATCCAAGTTATTTTACAGTTTTATTACTCTGCTGTGCTATCGATAACACTGCTTCTCTTTTACCACGGCAGAAGCATTGAAGAGCAATGACTTTACAGCACTGACTGTATTTATTAGTCAGTATTTACCCCCTAAAGCATTACAGATTAGCAGAGAATTGCTAAGCACAAAACCCAACACACACATTGTTAATACATTAATGCCTAACACATTTATTGGAGATGCTACTCCCTACTACTTCGTAAGTAACATTCACAGCCACAGTCTGTAGCCTTACAAAAACTCCAACAAGCAGCAATCAAAATGAAATGATGGTGAAATAGTCCGATTCAGTCTTGCAAATTGTCACTTATAAAGAAGAACTGCAAAAAAAAAAAACAGTATTCCCCTTAACTTCTAAATAAAGAGAAGCCCTCATTTTTCTCTCTCAAAATTACTGTCTTCAGTTTCTATTTGTTGAGCCCAAGTGGAAAAACATCAGCAAAAAAAAAGACAGGCTTATGAACTGAGGAGTACGTCCAAAATGGAAATAAGAGTGTAAGCAAATAAATTGCAGTGCAATAAAAGTTAATCTGTTTCACAGAAGACAACTTGTTGTCTACTCACTGCTTGAATGCAAAACTCCCTTCTCTGATAACACTGCCCATCATTCCTCGGGTTAATCTTCGCCTCCGGAATTCACCTGAGTGTCAGACAAAACTGTTGCTGTCTCCATTAGATGATTGGCATTTTGGCACCGTTCAGAAACATGATAAATAATTGGTTCTATGAAATAGTACTGGCAGGTTCGGAAAGAAATAGACGGGTTTTGTCAGGCTGAGCCTGAACGCCTGTAAGATATAGACAAGCGACTGTCATATAGAATTCATCACTTGTAAGGTAAACTACTTCAGAATTCAGTCGGGCAGAAAATGAACAGCTGCCAATGCTGATCAGAGAACAGTAAAATACTGCATCCAGGGATGAAGTGGCCTTTTGTTTTCTTTTTCTTTAGTTAAAGTAATATTTTTCCTCTATGGAAGGAGAAAGATTGGCTTGGAGATCAAAACTGCATTGTCAGCCACCTCTCTGATGCACATGTGGCACCATGAAAATGTACAAGCATCTCGACTTCCACTTCAGTAACAGCTTAAGCTGAAGTACTCATTCAAAATCTATTCTGACACAATTCATTAATATAATCAATATTGAAGTATCTGCAGGGCAATAAATATAGAAATGTAAGGAATTTTTACTTCTTTTACTGAAATGGTGAGCTTATGAAAAGACCTAATGACCTCGTGAACTCCCTTGCTCACTCAGCCATCATGTCCACCCAACTCACCCACCATCCCACCCCAACTCCAGCACAGCTGTAACTCAGATTGACTGACACTGCATTATTTATGAAGCAGTGCATCTTTTATCCCATTAAGTCTTCTACATACAGGAGGACATGGGAAAAAATGACCACCCTTTAAGTCCTTAAATACTTTGACACCTGGGATACTTGTCAAGCACACCCAGGGCCCATCAGTCACTTCAGAAAACTACAGGAGAGAAGCTCCTCTTGAGGGAGGGCAGAAACCAGATGATGCCTCCTCCCAAGCAATTTGGTAACAGTCCTACAGGGAAAAGTTAATTTTGGTGGGACACCAGTCTGAGAAGATCTGCTGTTTGTGCAGAATGTCTTCCAGTGCAGAGCCCTTAATGTACTTTACTCAGGAGCAATACAGGGAAGATTGCATGAAGAGTAAAAGCAGAGCACGCTGCAAGTCCAATTTTTAAACTTTACCAGTAACCTCTGTTTCTGTCATACAAAATATGTACTTAATGAACTCAACTAATTCCTGTTGTGGCCTGTATTTTCTTCTTTTATCCTCAAATGCTGTAACAATAAGAATGAAACCACCTCCTAGAAAAATAATTAATTATTGATCTACTTATAAGCATTTAAAATTCTTATAAAGTCCCTTTCTGTACCAACATAAATACTAATGAACATTGTGCTGCCTTTCAGACTTGCTGAAAGTTCAAGGGGGTTATAGTAACAATGGATACGGCCAAAAGTGTAAATAATTATCAGGCAATTATTCACTGTGTCAGGACAGCTCTCTCCAAATTACAAACACTTTGAACGTGAAGGTCCGTAACACATCCTTGAGTTGGCAAGAGTGATTGATTCAGGTCAAATCAGTTCTGATTTCTGAATATTTGCTTTCCTGGAATTCTAGACACTTTAAACTTCGTGTAAACCTTACTTGATGAGGTTTCTATCCAACTTACACTGAACCAGGTTTATTGAGTGTTTACTGAATTCCACAAGTTGCTTGTGGGTAAGAGTGGTCCTACAGGGGAAACCCATCAGAAGGACTTACACCATTTGGTTTGGGAACAGGGATGGGAGTCAGTTTTCTACACTGCAGATGGACCTCTTATGAAGATTTTCTTTATTCAGAAATAAAATGCTTTTTGTTTTTTTTTTAAGGAGTAATGAGAGTCTAACTACATTCCTTTGGAAGAGAACCATTAGCAGAGAGGTGAAGAACGGCTTTTAAAAATAATTTTTTTAGTAGACTAAATAAAAATAAATCCTTCAAATTAACCTAAAAAGGGCATTTTTTCTAGTCACAACAAAAACATTAATTTCATACTCAAAGCACATTCCACAAGGACTCAAATGGAAGAGCAATCTGGTTTGTGCATGTCCTGCCTTAACAACCTTGCGAATAAATAACTGAATCAAGAAATTAGAGGCTTTTAATTTATCAAATCTGCTCTTCACACATAAAATGCAGACTTAGTGGATTCCAAAGAAGAAATAATAGCAAAACCAATCCAGAATCGTAAAATCACTAAGGTTGGCAAAGACCTCCAAGATCACCAAGCCCACTGTGCCTACTAATCCATGTCCAAAAGTGCCAAATCTACACTGTTTTTGAATGCCTCCAGTGATGGTGACTCCACTATTGCCCTGAGCAACCTCTGCCAGTGCTTAACCACTCTTTCAGTGAAGAAATGTTTCCTAATAGCCAGTCTAAACCTTCATACCTAGATTAAATATGAAAAAAATCAATGGAGAAAATGAAAAGGAATGCAACCTGAGCACTTATTTATTACAGATAATGACCCTAAGGTTTTTACTCTAGTAGACTTTCACACCATACTCTTTAAAACTATCTTTTTACAAAGTAGACAAAGAAGGTGAAATCATCAGCCCTTTCTAGTAGACAGGATTTGGTAGGGCAAATATAGGTGATCCCTTTTGCAAAGAACTGCTACCTCTCTCATCGATGCCATCAGAAGCTGCTCTTTAAACACATCCTCTCTAACTTGACATTATGCGAGTAGGTCAGCTCATGTATCCAGTTACGTATAAACTGCAAAGCAGCAGGTCAGAAGATGACAATACTCCAAATACTCTTATGTTCTTCACCATTTAAAGAACTGCTAAGCAGGGTAAAGGAAAACATAAGTATAGAAGAGTCAAAAGAAGCATCAGTCACAGAGCAATAGATGGTAGTCCACAAATCCCTTTGATTCTTGCTTGAACCTCTGCTATCTATTTTCATTAAGAACCAAACTGACTCTTTCCATGGGTCAAAGAGAAGTGTCTTTGAATTTTAGCACAGAGGAATTTTCTGAGTTTTTCATAGTACAGGGAAGAATCTCCAATCAAAGGCCCATACAAGATACAAAGGTGTTCAATGGTGCCAATTCTACCAAGCAGAAAACAGGAAAAGTTGATAAGAGAACTTAAGTCCTCCTGTATCTGGTTAACTTGCCCTGTTTTGACATTGTGGGTGCTACAGGGAAATTCTGGGTGAAGTATCCGCAAAAGCCATTTAGCTATCAAGACTAAGACATATTTACTACATTAGGTAGTGTATTAAGTCGTTCTCCCACCCTAAGTTGGTGAGAGCTTTTCTGTGCTTCTTTGTTTTGCTGTGGCTGCCAGAATCACCTGGCCAGCAAAGAGCAGAACAGATATAGCCCAGACCTCACCTAATACAAGCAATGCCATATGGTGTGCATAAGAGGAGGTTCATAAACTAAGGTTTTTACTCCTGCAGGGCACACATATGTGCCCAAAGTCATAAAAATCAGATCAGAAGGTAATGGGTTTCAGGATGTAATTTTCAATTTGGAAAGCCAGAGATACCAAACCTGTAGCTACTGGTACTCAAAGACTGCGATAACAGGAACATCACCTTATCAGAAAACACACAGAAACTTGTAGAATCATACTGAAATGTGAAAAAAAAAAAAAGAACCTGGCCATGCTGTAACATGGACACATACTTAGAAGATATTGAACAAAAATATTCCAACAAAACAAGGAATCTATTGATCAGTAATCAATATTCATCCAGCTGTTCATTTTTATAGTATAATACACAGTTCCTCTCATTCTCTGATCAAATTATTTCCATTACCCTGAGATTAAGAGCCTGAGTTGAGCTGACCTTACTTGCACTTTGATTTGGTTAGAAAATGGATTGCTCTTTTTTTCCTCAAGTGACCAGATTTAATCTGTTCAAGTTGAATTCGTTTTCTGAGTGAAAATTCATCTTGCAGCCTCTGTAACTACTTCATTTGCTATAATGTAAGGGAAAGTAAAAATATAAGGTATCCTGGATGAAGTTCCAGCTTTAAGCCTCTTTAAAAGGGGTACAGTGAACAACTGTAATGCTGAGGCAATTGATTTTGTGTATCGTCCAGGTAGATCTTGCATATTATGGTTTTGATCTGCAGTCAATTATCCACCGTAACAGTGTTAAATCCCAATGCAATTAAATGATTTTACTAGAAAATGCCCATAATAGAATTTAAATCTGGTTTATTTATGTCAATACAGGACCATATATTCTACAAATTAATCACAGGCTCTAGTCACAAGTGCAAAAGGATGGAAATTAATGTAGAGGAATGCAATACAAAGTATATGGATATCAACAACATGAGCTTTTTGTAATGGAATAACAATAAATTAATTTCTTACATTAAAATTGTTTCACTTGTCTACTGTATATTAGGAGTTACACCAATTTCTTTGGCACATGTTTGCTCGCTGTCATCCTGACTTTGATGCCATCAAGTAAAAAAAAGCTGCACAGTTGGCTAAGTATTTTGATTTCACTAGAAAACTTATTATTATCTTACCGTAAAAGCAGCTGTTTCTCTTTCATAAATTACTAATAAATTCTGCTCATTCTTAATAGGAGCAGTCAATACAAAATCATCCATTTAATTCAACAGGAGAATATAGTTCTAAAAAAATGAAGGTCCTGGCATAAAATTCTTGTCCCATTGAGAAACTACCTGTATATTAATGTTTGTGTTTTGTCTTGCAATGTCTTACATATTACTATTAATATTATATATATTACTATTACTCAAAGCAGAGTCACTACCCTAAACACATGTCTTTGAGGCAGACTGGGTTTCCAAGACATCTGCCTGGATCTGGCAGATTTGACTCTGGATCCAGACACCTCCGCAACCTTCTGGAGCCACAGCTGGAGGCCGGGTGGAAAGCCCAGGATGGAGCAAATGTGGCTTTAGATACCAACATTTAGGCGCCTAACCTCTTGGTATCCAATTACCCCTTTTTTTAAAACAAAATCATAGAATCATAGAAAGGTTTGGGTCAGAAGGGACCTTAAAGCCATCCAGTTCCACCCTCCTGACATGGTCAGGGACACCTCCCACTGGATCAGGGTGCATTAAAAACCTCAAGGGACAAGGCAGCCACCACTTCTCTGCACAACCTATGCCAGGGCCTCCCCAACATCACAGGAAAATATTTCTTCCTAAGATCTCATCTCAACCTCCCCTCTTTCATCTTGAAACCATTCCCCTTCATCTTATCCATGCACTCCCTGATCAAGAGCCCCTCCCCAGCTTTCCCAGAGCCCCTTTCAGTGCTTAAAGACTGTTCTAAGATCTCCTCAGAACCTTCTCTTCTCCAGGCTGAACAAACCCCAACTCTCTCAGGCCTGTCAAGAAGAAACTGCAGTTCCCCAAATCAGCTGCGACATCACTCTGAGAACAGGTAAATTTCGGATTAAACCACGAAAAAGCAGACTGTGACCTAGAGCTATTATTAAAACTTCACAAGGTCAGGTTGGATGGGGCTCTGATCAACCTGATCTGCTTAAAGATGTCCCTGCTCCTGCAGGGGGATTGGATTGGATGACCTGTAGACTTCCCTTCCAACCCGAACCATTCTATAGTTCTAAGTTGCAGAATAAATCTCTAGAATGCTCCACTCTCTTATTCTGGCAAGTACGTCATTCAATCCCCATCAACATTTCTGATTTTCAGCATCTTTCTTTACTGACAAAGTTTTCAAGCTGCTCAGATGACATCAATCTCCCTTTCTCCCCCTGTAGAAATTCCACATTTCAAAATTAGCTTCTTTTCCTTATTGCTTTATAAGGACTTGAAATAAGATGATGTCAACCCTGAAAATTTCCTGAGGTTCCATATAGTTTGACATTTGCCTGTCAATATGAAGAAACATGATGCGCAAAGTAAGAGTTATTTGTTCTAAACAGTTCTTCAAAACACATGCTTAGTGGCTTTTATAGCAATCTGTCTGCTGCTTGGAAACCCAGCACTTTTCTAACATGTTCACAAAATCTGCATCATGAATCCTCATTATCTCAAGGAGACAGAAATTATTATTGTTACTCTTCCTACTATGCAAAGAAATTGAAGTTCTGACTCAAGAAAGCACATAAGCAGTTACCAAGTGTTAAACAAGTGCTGTGGTTCCTGTGAAAGCTAACAGGTAGAACTCATTTCCTGGAGAAGATAAATAACACTTCATCAGCAGCCTCTTGATCTCTTTCCCCTGGGGTTGGCATTTACTGATTTCTAATAAAAGCCACCAGGAGCTGTTCATCCTAATTCCCAGAGATCATTCCCCCTTCCAAGCTGGCACACAGAAAAAGATCATTAATCAGCTCCCAGCAAACCACTCCTAGCGGACCCAAGCAACTCCTTCACCACTCACAGATGTGGAAGATCTTTCACTGGTATTCACTTGCCTCCTTGAACAGGGATTTATCCTTAAGCCCATGTGATAAACACAAGTGGAAGGTTTGAACTAATTCATTTCTGTTCATTCTGCAACCAACTGCACCTCTCTTTGCACCTCAGGGAAGATATCCAGCCAGGATGGACACCTGCCCCATCTCTACCAGCAGATGCAGTATCCATTTTCCCCTGCTACCATACCAAAAGGAGTAATTGAATCGTAGCTTCTGATTTATTGCAATGTATGTAAAAGTAATTTCCCTAGATTAGATGCTTAATCAAATATATAGCAATTCTGCAGACACCAGAAATGTTCTTGTTAAATAGAATACAACAGTAATTATTGAGTTGGGGTTATTCAGCCTGGAGAAGAGAAGGCTGTGGGGAGACCTTACAGAAGCCTTATCGTACCTGAAAGGTGTCTACAAAAAAATTGTGAAGGACTTTTTAGAAGGGCATGCAGTGAGGGAGAATGGCTTCAGATTAGAATGGGGAAGATTTAGATTAGACATTAATAAGAAATTCTTCACCATGAGGGTGGGGGGCACAGGTTGCCCAGAAAAGTCATGGCTGCCCCATTCCTGGAGGTGTTCAAATCAGGGCTTTGAGCATCCTGATCCAGTGGAAGATGTTGCTGCCCATGGCAGGGCAGTTGGAATTGGATGAGCTTTAAGGCCCCTTCCAACCCAAAACATTCTATAATCCTATGCCAGTAACAGAATCTTACAATATTTTACAATTATATTATAATAATTAATTAATAATTATTATAATTTTACAATATTTTAAAATAAATATGTTTAACTGAGTTCTTTTTCTGTGCTTTCCAAGTTTAGATCCTCTACTACATCTATACTTCCTTTAAAGCTAAATGTCTCCTCTGTCCCATGAACTCACAGGCTGGAATTTTAACAAAAATCCTAAATAAACTCCTTAGAAAAATCACAGCTGTCTGCTGAAACACAGTTGATCCTGAAAACAATTCCTCTCCTAAGATAAAGGATCAGTAAATTCCAGAGCAACACATGAACCTCACTTTTCCTTCAAGCTAACAGGTTCCATGAAATCAAATTAGTGATGTTCGTTTTGTTACAGTTTACAATTCCCTTTCTTCCCCCAAGCAAATCATGATCCCTCCTCTCAACTCATCTTTATTTCAATTTGTTTTTTCTTCTACAAAATATAAATACACTTTTACGTTACAATACTCTATTCAGGATTCCACTCTCCTCCTAGCTTTTTCCACATCAAAGCCACAACCAGCTCCTCCCAAATTTGTATTTGGTCTGAACAAATGAGACTATTTGTCAAGCTCTGCACTAGTTAGTTTCAACTTCCTACACTGTAATCTGAATCTGTTGAAAACTCTTTGCCAGCTGGATAACTTTTAAATCAAGAGTAAGATACGCACATATTTTGTTCGTGCTCTTCATTATAAAGAGGATACTGAGAAAATTAATTAGAAACATGTGGCTAACCGTAATTATTTTTCTCTCCTCGCTCAGGCTTCTCTTTTATGACTTTGTCACTTCTTAGCACAAGGTAACTCAAGACCTCATCCCTTAACAAAAAAATACTGAGGTGTTGCCTAGAGTTCATACAGAAATGTTTACAGAAGAAAGAGATAATGAAGTTCCCATGAAAAGAGAAAACGTTATAAGATTCTGATAAGAGGCTAAAATATAACTTTTTTTGCATTTCATTCAGCACATTTATTCATTTATTAATGATATTTTCAGTTCTTGGGATTTGGCCAACAGCAAAAACTGGACATCCCAGCGTAGACTCGGAGTGTTTTCTTGCAGAATAATCTTTAACATTTCGGTTTTTGCTAATGTATTCTTGGATCCATCACGGAATAGATTTTGGTTCAGAGGAATAAGAGTCAAGTAGACAAACCTTAAATGTAAGAAAACACATAAGATTTTGAACTAAGCATGTCCTACAGCAGTGAGATGGAAGTCAGCTCAATGCATTGCCCATGTTTCTGCTCCATGGCGAATACATGGCGAGATCCTCAAATTGTGGTTTCCTGCGGATCAAAACAAACCACTGGCAGTTCTGCAGTCCTCTCTGAAGAGGTTGGCAACAGCTCAGGTTCATGTGAAGGTAGCTGTGGGGCCCAAATCCCACTGGATTATGTCACAGCAGTACACAAGGATTTTGGGTACAACCCTGCTCACATTAAAGCAGGACTGAAAACTGTACTTTGAATCATCTTGGAAAAGGTAGAGTGCGGAGGGGGATGAAGACCAGCTAGTCCATTATTATTAAGAGACAAGGGACTAAATAGATTATCCATTATCTAGTGTTGACTTGGCTAGTTCACAGCTCTTTATCAGAGCATAAGTCAACTCCCACATAGGACTCAAGACGCCTTTGCTGTCAAGCAATACTGGAAGAGCAAGGCTACCATTTCGTAGTGGCAAGCTAAGAGCCCTGCTCTGGTACTGTTTCAAATGAAAATATCACTCTTTGCTAATGAAAAATGACCACACAAGGTATAATTAGCATAATGCAGTGCTGCCAGTGAATCCAGAATGAATTCTCCAGATATAAAACCCAGAAAAGACCTGGCTTCCCTTTCCCTGCACTAAGGACACTTCTCCTGCTCATCTCCTCCGGCATTTACATCTGTATTTAGGGCAGACTGTAGGCAAGAAAACTGTCACATAAGAGCTGGTAAAACAGTAAGGAGACAAAGATTGGATAAGATGTGAGTGTGTGACAGGCAAATTTGGTAAGTCCTGGAAGAGCACACACACAGAATCACCTGCACATCTTCCAGCTGCTCACCTGACTGACAGCTCCTAATGGCATCCAGCTACCAGAGACAATGAAAGCATGGAAAAGGGAATACAACAGGAATACTGTAATAGAACCCCAAGCAAGTATAAGGTCAAAAACATGGTTAAATTTCATTGCTTTCTATGAATATTCTCATATGGATGAAAGGTGAATTAGCCCCAAAGTATCAAAGAAATCTTCATTGTAAAATGAGAATCAACACACAACAACTACCTAACAAATCATAGAATATTTTGGGTTGGAAATGACTTAAAGATAATCTAGTCCCAACAGGCCCACTTCTCCAGCTTGTCTAGGTCCCTTTCTGGATTATATCCGGTCCTTCTGGTGTGACAACTCCCCCATTCAGTTTGGCATCATCTGTAAACTTGCTGAGGGTGCATTCAATCTCATCAGATAATTCTGTATGATCTTTATACACAGAGACTTCTATCACCAACTTCATACGATCTGTCAGTACACTTCCTCACAGCAAACACGTGGGACACCACCCACACCAGCAACCTCCTGTACAAGAGAGACCAAGTACACGTTCTCTATGGACAAACCGAGCCCTGAAATACCATTTCAGAGCTGTGCATAGCTCTGAAGGGTCATCAAGGGCCTAACTCCAAGGCTGTAGGAAAGGAAGGGAAGGCACTGCAGTCATATGGCAACTGCTACTGAGTCCAGCGGCCATGTGCTGCCATTACTGGAGCTTGTCCAGCAGCATACCTGATGATATATACATGCTGATAAACCGACAGAAGGAATTTTATATGTTTTACTACACTGCATAACTTCAAGTTGTATAAAGAAGCACCTTCCAAAGCAATGACTTCAGAAAGACATCCTACACGGCTGCATTTGAGCCAAGAGCAGATTGGATTCACAGCAGCACAGTCTGCTCAGTCTGTTCCTCCTGACACTCACTCTCAAAGCAGAAAGATCCCATTCCATATTCCAGCCTCTGGAGGGCCTGAGGCAATGAGGCAAAGGTAGTATTTGATTTGGATGGAACCAACGTGTGATAATGCACACTCAGTGCAGACAATAGGACTAAAGACACTTGTTATTTCAGTGATGAAAACACAGCTATAAAAGACTTACAGGGAGTCCAAACCAGAAGTGTGAAAAGGCCTTTGGGTAAGATTTGGTCTTATAGAATCGTAGAAGAGTTTGGGTTGGAAGAGGTCTTAAAGCCATCCGGTTCTAACCCTGCTGCCATGGACAGGGGCACCTCCCACTGGATCAGGATGCTTAAAGCCCCATCCAACCTGACCTTGAACACCTACAGGGAAGGGGCACCTGCCACTTCTCTGGGAAATCTCTACCAGGGCCTCCCCACCCTCACAGGAAAACATTTCCTCCTAAGATCTCATCTCAATCTCCCCTCTTTCAGGTTTCCCTCAAAGGAAAACTTAATATTTCTCCTCTATCTCTCCTCTCAGCTTAAAACTGTTCCTCCTCATCCTGTCCCTGCACTCCCTGATCAAGAGCCTCTCCCCAGCTTTTCTGGAGCCCCTCTCAGTACTGGAGGGCTGCTCTAAGGTCTCCCTGGAGCCTTCTCCAGTCTGAAGAGCTCTAACTCTTTCCAACTGTCCTCACATAGAAGGTGCTCCAACCCTTGGATCATCTCCATGGCTGCATCTGGACTCACGCCAACAATTCCATGTTCTTCCTGTGCTTAAATTATTAGTCAGTTGCAGCAAGAAAAGCCAGTGATCATGGAAATATGCCTTGGTCTTATGTTAGATAAAGTCTCTTCAAGTAAAAATAAGGAACAAAATGCATTCCTCATATTTCTGAAAGAGCATTTGTGCCTAACAAAACGTAAAGCAGAACAGATTGCTTCCACTTTTGCATACTCCGTTTCATCTACATAAACACAGCCAAAATTAGTAACAAATGAAGGTAAATATGACCACCAAGGTGTCTATGAAGAGCCATGATTCCCAACCATAGAGCTCTGCATGAAACATGTCTACTTGACTAAGCATGAAATGCTGCTGCTGCTGCTGCAGACCATGGGAGTTTTGCCATTAACTTTGAATGAGGAAGGATTTTATCCTCATCTTCTAATTATAAAGGAAAAGTCCTTGATGAATTATAAAATAAAAAAACCCCACTTTGCGGTGTTTTATATAAATTGAGTTATTGTGCTGGGTGGCTCTGGGGTAAATAAAGCTTTTACCTTGTTTATATAGTGCTTTGCTCCAAAATATCATAACATTTACTCTAAATTAACATATGTTACAATTTCCAGCTGAACAGGGATCCCTTAAAAAGATATCTACAGGAATAAAACCCCAAAAATGGTGATCAACACCTCTATTACTTTCATCATTAGAATTATTGCTACAGGGCTGAATATTTCTTAAGAGCAGCAGCTTCTCATATGACACAACAGATTAAGAGCTGGCAAATAAAACATAGATGCTAATTGCAAACATTTATTAAACTACCAGGGTTTACATTTAGCAGCTGTCAGTATTACTGACAACTGTATCAGAAAGCAAAAACCCCAGGATTCTGACTTGCCAGAAGGCCAGCTGGTGCTTGATTTTCCTGTTGTTGTTTCTTTATTTACTTTCTAAGTGTATTAAAAAATGTCACTCCTCCAAGATTTAGTTAAGAACACTCTTTATCAAGCAAAGAGGAACCTATTAGCAGAGAACTACTAAAAAAAAATTTCAGAGAGTCATAAAATGATTTGGGTTGGAAGGGACTATCCAATTCCAAACCCTCTGCCAGGGGCAGGGACACCTCCCACTGGATCAGCGTGCTCAAAGCCCCACTCAACCTGGCCTTGAACAACTCCAGTGATGGGGCAGCCACCACTTCTCTGGGCAACCTGTACCAGGGCCTCCCCACCCTCACAGGAAACATTTCTTCCTAAGATCTCATCTCAATCTCCCCTCTTTCAGCTGAAAACTGTTCCCCCCCATCCTGTCCCTGCACTCCCTAATCAAGAGGCCCTCATCTTTCCTGGAGCCCCTTTCAATACTGGGCAGCTGCTCTAAGGTCTCCCTGGAGCCTTCTCTTCTTCAGGCTGTACAAACCCAACTCTCATTTTAAAGAGCACTACAATGCAATTCACTGTTTTTCAGCTTTGGTAAAGCTGGATGCAGAGAAATCAAAATTTCATGTCCTATCTATCTTGCAGTACTACCTTCCAAGAAAGTAAAATATCAGATCTGGAGCTCAGTTGTTTCTTAACCTAAATACTGTTGGAAAAAAACAAACTCAAATGCTTCAACCTAAAAATATGGGAACAAACTGATGCTGTCACAATCGTGTCAGCACTTTCTTTTAAAAATCATATCCACATGGATTTATAATTTGAGACATGGCTAAAATAGTAAGTTTTACCCTGAATAGAGCTGCAGCAGTTGTCAAGACGTTCTTAACTGTATGTCTGAATAAAGTGAAAGAGATAGACCCATCTAAAAGAACAATACTCCTTTATTCGATTAAAGATGCCTTTTACCTACCTATCTGATTCACTCATCTGCCTCTACAACTGCAGTGGCTAATGGACCTAGATGAGATCTTAGAAAGAAATGTTTTCCTGGGAGGGTAGGGAAGACCTGGCACAGGTTGCCCAGAGAATGACTGCCCTATCCCTGGAGGTGTTCAAAGCGAGGTTGGGCGAGACTTTGAGCAAAAACCCAACCAACTAAATAAAAAGGCGCTTTACATCAGGGTTGGGCTTTACAAGAATGGAGGGAGGACATGTCCTCTCTTGGGCATATCTGATATCATTACGTGTCAGAAGAACGGCTGGGGGTGGGGACACCATTACACAATCATCTCAAAAGATGTTCCAGTTTTTTATCTTCTTTTAACATTTTTTTTCTTCATATTCTAAACTTATTATTTAAAACTTCACAGGTGTAATCCTTTGTTAAGTGAAATGAGTCTTGCAGCCCCTTTTAAGCCTCAGTACCTTAATCCTTAAATCATAGTCTTTAATATTGTGACTATGTACTAGTTAAATAAATAGAGCCTGAAGAGATTTTTCTGCTTCTTCCCCATAAGTGCTACTTTTCTTAACAGTTTTTTCTTTTTTTCTTGCACAATGTATTTTTATTATAATTCCAATATTTCTCAGTGTTCTTGCATCACAATGGGCCAGAGAAGAAGATATGGGGTTGACATGTTTTATGAAGTGATAATGTGCCTGCTTTATGGTGGGTCAGAACAACTTGTCACCCACACACGAAGCTGATTCCTATTGACATGAATGCATCCTGGATGCTACGATGGTAGAATCCCAAGCTTTCTTGCCGTCGCTTGCTCTGTTTGATGGTTACACACGCCGTTCTCTTTGATTAAGTTAGGCAACAGCACATGGTGTCTTAGACACTGCTCATTATATTTCTTATGAATGAACAATTTTAAGAAACTTTCATTGCACTGGTTTAATTTTGACTTTACCATCAGACCTTTAGATATATTTTCCAGAAGTTACACAGCCTGCAGGGACAATAATTATAAAAAGCCAGTGGAATTTGTGATTGCTTATTATTTGCCCCAATCCCAAAGAGCAAGAAGTTAAGAGCAATTGCATCTTTCTTTTAGCAAATTTTGTACTTTCTATCTGCAAATGAGATTATTCGTGTTTAATCTTGGATGCCTACTAGCTTTGACAGACATACTTGCAAGCAGAAACAGTTTCAAAGAAACCAAAAATGGTGTTGAACTGGTTGGATGAGCCTTTGAGCACCCTGAGCTGGTCGGAGGTGTCCCTGTCCATGGCAGAGGGTTGGAACTGGATGGGCTTTGAGGTCCCTTCCAACCCAAACCATTCTATGATTCTATAAAAGTTACCTTTTGTGTTCAAGCTTCACTGCATCAAATGAAATAGGATTTTCAAAGCATACAGACCCTTCATTTCCTATATAAACCTTCATGTACAGGAGGAAAACTGAGCTGGGATCTGAAGACCCTTCTCACATATGCCAGAGAGCTCTACTAAATAGAAACAGTTCCATTCTCAGAGCAGTTCTCGAGGCAAAAATAAATACTACTGAAAAAGCTAAATGATGAGAAGTTAGGGAGAAATCTTGGGTTAAACTGAATTTCAGACTAAATTCTTAGAATATTTAGAAAGGATGCATTTCGCCAATTCTATGATCAAATGCCTTTTTAGTTCAGTAAACAAAGGAATAAAAGGCTCAAGAATACAGCCCCATGGAGGTAAAGTACTAAGAATTTCTTTTCCACCAATATCCTGCTCTGTCATTTTATAGAAGACTTGTACAAAAAATGCAGACTGTGTGTTATTTAGTCCCTTTAACAAGCTTTGTTATATGAACTATTCAACATTTAAATTCTCTTGTATTTATGTAACCTGTGCCTAATCTTTAAGAGGGAAAATAGCAAATATTCAATTTGAGCCTCAGAATATTGTTATGGTACATAGGGATGTGGTTTATTCAACACTAAAACTAAACAAAGTCACTACACTCATTCAGGATACTTCGAGTTTAGGGTCTCCAGTGTTTCATCCATTAGAAGGTTATTCTCATTTTTACCCATACTTTTCTCTCTCGCACAATTAAGTGGTACTGGAACAAAGGAGAGCAATTTGCCCAGAAATTTCAAGACTGACATGAGATGCCACAGAGCATCTTTGTGCCATGGAGAGCAGAGCACTTGTGGCAGGGGACAAGTACCAGCTTGGGCTGAACACCACACCATCCTCCCAGCAACCCAGTAGGCAGAGCTGAGGAAATCTCAATCATTTGCACCTGGCATCCCATTGAAAGAATGGTACAAGTTAAGATACAACTTTCTGAATGTAAGAGAATACCAGGAAGAAAATGTCACAGTGGGCACAAGGTACTTGAAAATCACTGGTAAAGATCCAAAGTAAGCACCTCAACAAAACCTATAAAATTCGTGTCTCACAGCAACATCCAGTCAACATCAGGATCTCTCACATGTTTTGGAAGTTATTAATTGGTTCATATTTGGACAGTGCTTTTTAAGTAAAAACACTTTAGGTAATTTTGTAATATCTTACAGTGATCTCTATAGGCATCAGAAAATGAATGTCTCGGCATGCAGACATCTCCATCCTGTGCAAAATCCTGGTTCCAGCCCTTGCTCCTCTTTGGATTTACACTAGATGTAAGAAATCATAAAACCATACCTTCTTGCAGAAGGAAAGCTCCCAGTAGTTCTGTTCAGAGAAAGGTTTGTCCAAAATTAATCAATAGCTGTCTAAGCTGTCGACATACTTAACAGCATATAGAAATACTTGGGTGTCAAAAAGAGCATTTATATGCATGTTTGACCCAACTCATGCAGGTTTTTTCAGCCTAGCAAAATAATTTGTGGTACAGAAGTAATTTTTACTCCATGGCAAAAGGAACACTACATTCAGAGCCTTATTTGCACATCAGTTAATAATCTATATTATTACAACTATTAGATAAAAAAAAAAAAAGAGAAATTTCTTGCATGGAAAACTGGAAGATACTCCCTTGTTAGCAACTGAAGCATTAAAGATCATGAAACACAAAGCATTACCGAAAATACTGAACATGGCATTTTCAGTGTATCTGTTACAATACCTGAATTTGCATATAATTTCGTTTTCAGTTCATTGCATATGAAGCTGCAAATACATTCATAGGCTGCAGGTATGGCAACGAGGAGAGGATTTCTTGTCAGATCCCTTTACCTTTCCAGACTTTTCTTTGTTTCATTAAAAGAAAAGCAGCCTGATTTCTCTTCCTTGCCTCAGTCTGCTAAGAGTTCCCCGAAATGCAGAAAACCAGACCCTACCAATCCTCAGAAACACAATTATTCAGTTCACTAATCATGCAAATTAAATGGAATAGACAAAAAAAACCCCTGCCTGCTCAGTTGCTGATGGCAGTCTGAGGCCATAAAAGCACAATAAAGCATCTCTGTTTATTAAGTTTTTATGGGAGTGTTTTGACTTTGGATTTCAGTATCCCACAGAAAAACAGATCAATATCAGTGCTGCAATTGGCACATGTGTCTTCTGCCCAAATCCACCCTATTCCTCAAGAAAGCCTGCAAATGTGACTGGAAGGGAGTCTACTTCATTCAGAGGATTGCTATCAAGATGCAGAGAGGCCAAAGAGGAGGTAGAGTCCATGGTTGTAACAAGCTTTTCTCTATGCATGTTACCTGCACTTGAAGACCACAGATGGAGCTGGATGAGGGACACTCATAAGGATGTTAACTTCTGGCACAGGTTGCCCAGGGAAGTTGTAGATGACCCGTGCCTGGAGGTGTTGAAAGACCAAGTTGGATGAGGCTTTGAGCAACCTGACCTAGTAGAAAGTGCCCTTGCCCACAGCAGAGGGTTTGGAGCTGGATAGGCTTTAATGTCCCTTCTAACCTAAATCATTCTATGACTCGAATCCTATTTCTTTCTGCATAGTTGTTTTGAATAATCTGCTTCAGTACTTCATGAGATGCTTTCTTCCTCCAGACTATGTCTCCCAGTCTCTGAGGAAGGTTATCACAGATCCATACAATTTCTGAAGAATTATACCAATGACTTTACAAGCATCTGTGGGCTTTTAAAATCACCTTTTAGTGACAAGAGAGTTTTGGAGGTAGCACACTTTACAGGGGGATGTCCTGAGGAAGGTCTGACACCAACCTCTGCCACATGTCCTGAAGCAAGGCTGGGAAAGCAATCTTCTCAGTTATCCAGTGTGCTCTAAGTTATTTTGCGAACTTCACAGGCACTTGTATACTTGTGTAGCAAATAACACAAAAAAACCAGCAGTGCAAGCAGACAGAAGAAGAGGAAGAGTTGCTAACATTGTGTACCAGAGATCTCACAGCAAGTCCATGGAAAAACAAAATGAAACCCCACCACCAAATACACCATCTGCCCACAGAACACTCGCCCTCCTACATTTTCTGACTTTTATGGCATATTTCCTTTTAAAAAAATAAATCACCTCATCTGATTTCAGCAAAGCAGAGATGACCACAGAAGGATGCATCATGCCAATATTTTGAAGTTTCTATGAAACACATCATTAAATGATGACAGTAATTTGTTGAGCACAGCTCCCAGCAACTGGACATTTCAGATGAGTGCATTTTGTTTGTAGACACAGTAGGTTGCATTTGTTGACTCACTATGGATGCAGTTTTCCCCACATACCATGCATCTGCCACCCAAACCTGAAAAATTCCCACTGGTTTTTCAACACCCACAGCACCACAGAATCATTTGGCTGGAAAAGACCTTTGCGATCATCAAGTCCAATCACACCTGTTCGCTAATAAACCTTCCCTGTTCACTACTAAACCATCCCTGAGCCCCTCATCTGCCAGTCTTTTAAATACCTCCAGGTATGGGGACACCGCCATTTCCCTGGACAACATCTGCCAGTGCCTGACCACCCTTTCAGTGAAGAAATTTTTCTTGATATCTGGTCTGAACCTCCCCTGGTGCAACTTGAGGTCATTTCCTCTCATCGTATCACCTGTCACTTGCAAAAAGAGATAAATACCTACCATGCTGCAACTTCCTTTGGGGTAGCTGTAGACAGTGATGAGGTCTCCCCTCAGCCTCCTTTCCTCCAGGGTAAACAACTCCAGTTCCCTCAGCTACTCCTCATAACCCTTGTTCTCCAGCCCCTTCATCAGTTCCATTCCCTTCTCTGGATGTGCTCCAACTCCTCAAAGTCCTTCTTGTAGTGAGGGGCCCAAAACTGAACACAGTACTCAAGTAACAACGTGTGTAAGATTTCTACTAAATTTGGTGCAAAAAAAAATCTCCAACACGATGTTGTTTTTTCTTCTCTCCAAAATAAATCTGCAAGATTTCTTATTTAATGCAAGTCTGTTGCTCGTTCTAAAGTAATTTTTGCTGCAGTGCCTCTCCCAAGAAATTCAGATCAAATTACATCCTTTCAAGTAATTTTTCCCCAAGTTTCATCACCAATTTTTTTCTTTATTGAATGCTCTTAATACAGCCTGGCCCTAATCCTACAATTCACTTAACTTGCCAACTGCTAATTGCTCTGTGCAGCTCAAATCCTGTCCCTTATTGGCATGTGGCACTTTGTTCATAATAAAAAATAATGCAACATGAAAGCAAAAATAAGAGTTATCTTTGAAGTTCCACAGAAAAAGTTGGTAAATTCAACATTTTCTAAGTAACATCCCAGGAGTAGAAGCAGATAGAGGGAATCATGTCTACAGGTTAGAGGAAATCATGAGTAGAACAATTATGAGCATAAACTCAGCTGAAGACACACCTTCTCTGATTACTTTCTCTACGAAGAAGCTTGAAATTCCAGACAGACCTTGACTTTAAAGATTAGAACAGGCAAGTCTGACTCAGAGTTTTGCCATATACCTTTTCTGTGATAAAAAGCAAGACCACCATAGAATCCTTACGGTTCGAAAAGACCTCTAAGATCACCCAGCCCATCTGTGAACCACACAAAAAGAAGAATGATGGCGCCCCCTTTCTCCCACAGTTGTCCCTTAGCTGGTCAGACCACGAACTGCTGTAAGCTTCTCTCTTGGCATTATGACAGAAAGAATAGCAAGAGTCAACACTAATACTTTTAAAAGTCTCACTAATTTTAAAGTTTGAACAAAAATATACACCCACACATGAAAATACATCTATATGTCTACATACACTCCCACAAAACAAGTGACAACTTAGTTCTTCAGGTAGTGAGTAAGCCTATAATCTCTCAGAGTTTCAGGGAGATTTTCCTATGAAGTGTCTTGCTCAAGACTGCATGTTTCCCTCTCCATACATAATTAAACTGATCCCTATTTTACATCCCATAAATATTCACTGATGCAAGAGGGAAAATAGAACACTCTTCTCCCAAGATGCTGAAGGGACTAAGCCAAACCTCACCAGGGATCACTTCAAAGATCAATTTCTCATGTCCGGAGAAACAAATTTTAATGTTCTTATGTGAGCCTACTGTTAGCAATTCACTCTTGAATTATGCACGATTCATGACAACTCATAATATGAACAAAATAGAGTTTCATTAGTACAGTTCAATTACTGTAGCCTTTCTTACTCTTTTTTTTGTTACACTGGCTATCAGCAATGATGTCATGTTTAGAAAAAGTCTTATAAGACTTATGAGACCGCACCTGGAGCCTTGCATTCAGTTCTGGAGTCCTCAACAGAGGAAGGATATGGATCTGTTGGAGCAAATTCAGAGGAGGCCACAAAGATGATCCAAGGGCTGGAGCACCTCTACTATGAGGACAGGCTGAGAGAGTTGGGCTTGTTCAGCATGGGGAAGAGAAGGTTGCGGAAAGTAGCCTTCCAGTACTGAAAGGGGCTCCAGGAAAGCTGGGAAGAGACTTTTTCAATGACAAGTAGTCATAGGATGAAGGGGAATGGCTTTAAATTGGATGGGGGGAGATTTAGATTAGACATTAGGAAGAAATTCTTCATGATGAGGGTGGTGATATTCTGGCATAGGTTGCCCAAAGAAGTCTTGTTTGCCCGATCCCTAGAGATTTTCTAGGCTAGGTTGGCTGTGGCTTCGAGCAACCTAATCTAGTGGGAGGTGTCCCTGCCCATGGCAGGGAGGTGGAACTGAGTGATCTTTAAGATCCCTCCCAACCCAAACCATTCTAGAATTCTAAGATTCTATGACTCCTTTTACATTCACTCTGTGCGGGCCAAAAGTGTACAAATATAACTTAAAATCCTACAAAACTTTGCCACTTTGTCTCATATAGAGACTGTAACAACTACTATTGGTGTTCTGTGCTTGTAGGAATCAGTTTTGCCTGAATAGAGTTTAAATTTACTCCTGTATCTGAAACTTGTGAAACATTAATGTCACTCGATCTTTGTAGGAGTTTCAAATCACACACATAACTATGGAATCTGCAAAATATAGGAAGACATATGTTCACCAGAGCCTCATTTTGACCATCTGTCAAAAATCTTAAGGCAAACTATGTCAGAAAGTAAGCTACCACTGGTCACAAATATAATTACACAACAGCATTTGTCAAATACCAGCATAAGCGTTTTTTAGAGACTCATTCTTGCTTTAGCCAAAGTAACGTTAAGCAACAGAATAGAGCCAAATTTTCTAATGGAGTCATGAGTCATGCTAACAAACCGGAGCACCTTCCCATTGAAGACAGGCTGAGAGAGTTGGGGTTGTTCGGCCTGGAGAAGAGAAGGCTCTGGGGAGACCTTTGAGGAGCACTCTAGCACTGAAAGGGGCTACAGGAAAGCTGGGGAGGGACTTTTTAGAAGGGCCTGTAGTGATGGGATGAGGGGGAATGGCTTTAAGCTGAAAGAAGGGAGATTGAGATGAAATCTTAGGAAGAATGTTTTCCTGTGAGGGTGGGTAGGCCCTGACACAAGTTACCCAGAGAAGTAGTGGCTGCCCCATCACTGGAGTTGTTCAAGGCCAGGTTGGATGGGGCTTTGAGTAACCTGATCCAGTGGGAGGTGTCCCTGCCCATTGCAGGAGGAAGAACTGGATGGGCTTTAAGGTTCCTTCCAAAACAAACCATTCTGTGATTCTAAAATAAAGGAAAAATTCTTTCTCCATCCATTAGCCTGAACAACAAAAGGCCTCAATCCTCTGTTCTTTGACTTAGGCATTATTGAAATTCATTTCTACAAAAACTCCGAAACACAAGTGTCCTGCCTGTCTGGAAATGGATATTCAACTCATGAGAGGTGGCTGATGGCTAAGTCAGCAGCAGGATCTCTGGAGGGGCTTGGGTTGGATACTGCCTTGGGCTCCACTGCAAAAGGAAATCCCCCTTTGGCTCCCGCTTCATCTGAGACATGAACCAAAGCATGATATCTAAGTGTTCAGAGACTGGTTGTCTCGGGTACAAAGCTAAACAGGACTACAGGAGCGTCACCAGAAGACTTTTACGTTACTGAGCCAGATTCAGCAAATTTACAGCAACCATTCCTCTCTACAAATCTACTTTCCTGAGCCAGATTACTCGCTAAAGCAGACGGAGCCAATACATCAAGCAGGGACTCCATACCAAGGTTGAACACCACTCCACTCCAGCTACACCTCCATCAGTTTGCACTTCGGAAGGAGCACAAATGTGCAATTTAAATCAAAACTGCCACTACATCTTAATTTTGGACAATGCCGTGTGCCTTGGAATTGGGGATTTCCCACTGAATCTGCCAGAGCTGGTGACCTTGCAAACACTGAGGTGAGTTGGGTCTCACCACGGCATAGATCAGAAAACATACTATCTCCTGCAACTGGACACAGACTTTAGCCGAGTTGATTTTCTATTCCACATCATTTCCTCCTGAAGTTTCTCATCAATAAATAAAGAGACATGCTGCTACCGCAGCTGCTCTGCACCTTCCTAACCCCTTACTAGCTTACAGGAACACAACCAACCTTCCTGCTCCCCAAAACCCACACCACTGGAAGAGCTACACTGATAAAACAAGGATATTTTCAGTGTCATAGCATCACAGAATTGTTTGGGTTGGAAGAAACCTTAAAATCCATCCAGTTCCACCCCCCTGCCATGGGCAGAGACATCTCCCACTGGATCCAGTTGCTCAAAGCCCCATCCAACCTGGCCTTGAACACCTCCAGGGATGGGGCATCTGCAATCTGTGCCAGTGCCTCACTACACTCATCATGAAGAATTTCTTCCTGATGTATAACATGGCTTTTTGAACGTTAGTAATTCTAAGTCTCTTAGCACTGACATCATAAATCTCAGTTTCAAATGCTGATCCATCCAAATGTAGAACAGCAGTACAATATTTAATTTCGTAGATTATAAAAACAGCTCATGTTTTAGAGTTGTCAGAAAACTAAGAACAAAAGCAGGAATTGGTGGGTGTAGGAGATGCCAGAGAAGAATTATCTGTGTTCAGTGACGAAACACTCAGATCCTGCTCGAGTGAAAAGTTGATTAAACAAACAAAACAGTAAAAACTCTGGAAGAAACCTGAAATACCATTAATCTGACAATGAGGGTCAAAGAGTTTATAACCTCCTCTGCCACTCAAAAGCCTTTCTGGAAAATATGTCTTATTCTCTGTATTTAGTTCCGCTTTGTAACTTTACAACCTTTTTATAAAACACAATTACAGTCCTGCTCCTTTTACAACTGGTATTAATTAGATTTATTAAAGAACAAATCACTCCTCTAAACAAAAGCATTTTGGCTTTGCAGTTGCTGAGTTTGGTTTATTTATTTAGGTTTTTTTTCCCCCAATAATGATTATGGGAAAACACAAGTTATTTAGGAGTTGATGATGATTCCTAAAGATGCTAACAGAAATAGATTTCAAACTCAATAACAGAGACAGAAATGAAATGACAGCAAGAATAGCATTTTTACTTGACCACTCTGCCCATTTCATCAAGAGCTGACGCAAAATGCTTACTTATGCCAATAGCCCACTTGCAATATGAGCTGACTTCAGCAAGTGCACCAATGAAACGTCTACTTATCTCTACATATAAGAATTCCATTCTATAAACAACAGTTTAAAAAATCAGTTTATGTGTGTATCAATATCTCTTCAATATATTACCATACCTATTATGTGTTAAGAGTCAAAATTCCAGAGTAAATTCTTCATCTCTCGGTCAGAATTGTAATCCTAATTACTAGGGGAAGATATAATTATAAACCATTTTATTTCTTCTCTTCTTTAATTATTACTTTTTATCTGGGTGAATTTTTCCAGTGAATCCACTGCATTGTAACACCGTAATTCGCAGCTGTGGCGATAATGACTAAAGAAAGAGGAAACCATTAGGAGCCAGCCTCTTTGCTGCTGAATGCTGCTAATAATCCCACTGTTTCTCATTCTTATGACTGCGTCTTTTATGAAGAACAATCTGCTCGTTACATATTCCTATAAATATTTTGGTTTAGCAACAGAAATAAGCATCAATAAAGCATAGGTTCTAGAAGCTTTTCTGCTAATACTTTAGAGTCTAAAAGATGACACAAGCTGAGTGGTGTAATTCTGATAACATCAGAAGGACAGGATGTCGTCCAGAGGAACCTGGAGAAGCAGGCCTGTGTGAACCTCATGAGGTTCAACAAGGCCAAGTGCAAGGTCCTACACCAGGGTCAGGGCAACCTTCAGTTTCAATACAAGATGTCATTGAGAGCAGCCCTGTGGAGAAGGACTTGGGCTACTGGTTGATGAGAAGCTCAACATAAGTGCGCAACGTGCGCTTGCAGCCCAGAAGGCCAGCTCTGTCCTGGATTGCATCCAAAACAGTGTGACCAGCAGGGTGACACAGGGGATTCTCTCCCTCTACTCCACTATCACGGGACTGCATTTGGAGTCCATGTGTTCTGGAATCCCCAACATAAGAAGGATATGGAACAGTTGTAACAAGTCCAGGAAAGCTGGGAGGGGGGGCTCTTGATCAGGGAGAGCAGGGACAGGACAAGGGGGAATAGTTTTCAGCTGAAAGAAGGGAGACTGACATGAGATCTTAGGAAGAAATGTTTTCCTGTGAGGGTGGGGAGGCCCTGGTACAGGTTGCCCAGAGAGTTCTTGTCTGCCCCATCCCTGGAGGTGTTCAATGCCAGGTTGGGTGTGGCATTTAGCACCACGACTCAATGGGAGGTGCCCCTGCCCATGGTGGGGAGGGGGGGTGGAACTGGATGGACTTTAACATCTCTTCCATCCCAGACCGTTCTGTGATTCTCTCATTATAAGAAAACTTAAGCCAAGAGTCTAAACTTCATGATATTGAACTTAGTATGACAAGTTGCAATTCAAAAGAATGGTTATTACAAGTTTATTTTAGACGAAGGAAGGAATGGCATCAGCCTCTGGTCACTGCAGAAGTGATTAAGAGTCTTTGGTGCTTTCCTGAGTTTTCAAAATAACAGATAGACTTGATATATATAAAGCTGAAAAAGTAGTTTCAAATAGGTTAAAATAGCTTTTAAAATTCAGTGGGTTTTATAGCTTGTCCTCAGATCTTAAGCACCTTGAATTATATTCACCTGTGACTGCAATAGCTGGAAAGAAGGTAAAAGTACACAGGACTGTGAATAGTGCTACAATGCAAAATTTACAGTATCCCCATTTCTTCGCTGGGTCAAGATGACATAAGCTGTAGGAATATTAATTTATTAGAAGGCTGTATTGTACAGCAGGGGGGGAAATTAATGAGGCAGATTCAGTATAATTTGGGGCAGCTGACAAAGCTGGTTTATAACTGCAGCAAGTCCATAAGTTATGTGTGAAGTCCTTCAAGTGAAAAATAGTTCATGTAGTTCCCCAGCATGGAGGTCAAGTGGAAATATTAGGATGATGCACATTAGTAGAATCATAGAATTGTTTGGGTTGGAAGGGACTTTAAAGCCCATCCAATTCCAACTACCCTTCCATGGGCAAGGACATCTCCCACTGGATCAGGGTGCTCAAAGCCCCATCCAACCTGGCCTTGAACATCTCCGGGGAGGGGGCAGCCATGACTTCCCTGGGCAACCTGTGCCAGGGCCTCCCCAACTCTCATCGTGAAGAATTTCTTCCCACTATCTAATCTAAATTTTCCCCCATCCAATTTAAAGCCATTCCTCCTCATCCTATCACTACTTACCCTTGTAGAAAGCCCCTCCTCAGCTTTCCTGGAGCCCCTTTCAGTACTGGCAGGCTGTCCTCGTATGGGAGGTGCTCCAGTCCTTTGATCACCTTCGTGGCTTCCACTGAACTCACTCCAACAGATCATCCTTCCTGCGCTGAGGACTGCAGAACTGAATGCAGGACTCCAGGTAAGGTCTCAGAGCAGAGCGGGGGGGCAGAATACACCCCCTCACCCTGCTGGTCCCACTGTTTTGAAAGGAGCCCAGGACACAGTTGGCTTTCTGTGCTCCAAGTACATGCTGCTGGCTCATTTTGAGCTTCTTATCCACCAACACCCCAAGTCCTTCTCTTCAGGGCTAGGTTTCACCAGGTTTCTTTTTTTATGTTAGCACATATTACAGTGATCACTGTCTGGGTTTATTTGCAAACCAATTTTCCAAAGTACTTGGTAGCTTGTTCCAAGCTGATCTAGGTGCAGTCCCTAAAGGAAATTAACTGGTGGGTTAGAACTGAATTATGCAGCTGTATTTGGGTAATAAACTAGCTTACAAGTGTTGCTAACCATCATAAAATCGAAATAAAATAATACTTAAGTGCAAAATGTGCTGTGGGTTTTCTGCTCTTATTAGTGTGTTGCTTTATCAGAAAAATATTTGGGGTCCAAAAATGAAAATGTTGCCATGATAAAAAGAAGAAAATAAGGAGAGCTGGTCTTTCCAATTCATGGGTATCTTCAGGCTGATTTATAAGAACAATTAACCAAGCCATTTTCCTACTAATTAGTCTCTGATGTTCCTCTCTCCCTCCCACATCAATAGCTCCCCTTCAAGACCCCCATGGCCTCTCGAAACATTTAGTTCCCCTGTTTCTACTATTACTTCCTATGTCCTCCCATGTCAAAAAAAAAAGACAACAAGTGTCCTCCCTAGGCTGAAGTTACACACTAGGTGGCCAAGATGTTCCAACACTGATTGACCATTCAGCTACTGCCAAACAGAATGGAAAACACCTGAATTTTCCTTACCTCTCTGAGTGGGAGATTAACAGGTCTCCCTCTGTTACTGAGCTGCTGATTTTCATCAAAGAAAGAAAAAAACAAAGAAAAGAAAAAATACAAAGAAAACAGGCAAGAATTTAGTACCTTTAATACCTTTGGTTTCCACTAAGTTTGTCTAAAACAAAGTTCAAATGCTGCTGGAGGAAAATAGGGTGGATTGACTGATGGACATGATAACTACAGAAACCTGTTTCTTTGGAAATCTAACTTTTGCTTGAAAATCAAAAGCCTTCAACAGCCACCACGTGCCTCTCAAACTACAACAATAACAGGAGGACATTTTGGGACAAGGTATCACCCCTCTCAAACTAGAAAATAAAAAGAAGGAAATATAAACCTTATTGCTACAGGCAAAAGAAAACACTGCTTCTTCTTTTTCATTTACTAACCAGTTAGAACCATATTTTATCTTGGCCAAGAGAGAACTGTCATGGTGATCAAGATGTATTGTGCTGGTCATCAAAAACCCAGCCCTACATATTGCCCAAGGCTCAGAACTGAGAGACAAACACAGCAGCATAGGCTTAGTTCCAGAAATAAATTTCAAGTCATAAAAAAAAAAAAAGGTTACTGCCCTGGAGACTTTTAAATGAATAATAAAACTATTACATTACTGACTTTATCTGAAGAGGCTGGCATTTCTGTTTGCGGTCTAACTTATAAATCAAGCTATAAATCAAGCAAAACAAAACCCCTCTGCCATATTTTGCAGTAATGCCTGATGGACAAAATACTCCTCCGATGCTTTAGTTTCTTACATGCAAGGGTAACAGCCCAGAAATATTTCTGAGTCCATGTCACATTGCAATGTACTACATACAGACACACACATGTAGATGGGAACTACAGTAGTTCAACCTCTGATCTTGAAAAAAACCCAACAACAAAAAAAACCAAACCGAAAGATATTAATGGCTGCCCCATCCCTGGAGGTGTTCAAGGCCCAGGCTGGATGGGGCAGAACAGTTCAAAAATCTAAGTAAGCCTAGAAAATGAAGCTTTTTTTTTTTTTTATATAACTGAAGGCACACAGGTTTATTGAGTCCTCCAGAAAACTCAAACACAGAAGGGAATTATGACCTCAGGTTGTGCCAGGGGAAGTTCAGATTGGATATTAGGAGAAAATTCTTTACTAAGAGTGGTGAAGCACCGGCAGAGGCCGACCAGGGCAGTGGTGGAGTCTCCATCCCTGGCAGTGTTTAAAAAACATGTACAAGTGGCATTTTGGGACATAGTTTGGTAGGCACGGTGAGGTTGCAATGACAGTTGGACTGGATGAGCTTAGAGTTCTTTTCCAACCTTAATGATTCTGTGATTAAATGAATTTGACCTTGTCCATTTATTTTTGTATTGTTACAGGGACATCTGACATACACATTTTTTGGTAGCAACTGGGCTGTATTAAAACAACTAACCTTGCTTTCAGCTGTTAATGTGGACTGGGCCAATAAACTATATATTGGGAAAGAGATGAGCAGCATTCTTTTCAATTTAGGAACTGCCAAGTAGAAACATGCATTAAAATTTTAGATTGCCAGTCCTTGTTTTCTCTTTGAATTCATTTCAGATACTGATTTTTTTTTTTGAAAGAAAACATGATAAAATAATAAACATGATAAAACAAGATACAATCTCCACGCCAGGGCACGTACTCCACACTTTCCAAAAAGCTAGTCCCCTTTATTTTTTCTTTCACTAATGCATCACAGAGCCTCTGCACAGTGCAGGAACCTGCGCTGTATCTGCTAATATTGACAAGAGGTGATTGTAACATTAAATTTTTACTTCCCTGTACCCACTCTATTGGAAACAAGCATGAGATGTCAAGAGAAAAACCCCTACTTTTAGGAAGGAATATGGAGGGAACTTAATTCATAGAATCATAGAATGTTTTGGGTTCGAAGATACCTCAAAGCCCATCCAGTTACAACCCCTCTGCCATGGGCAAGGATACCTCCCAGTTGGATGACGGTGCTCAGAGGCCCATCCAACCTGGCCTTAAACACCTCCAGGGATGGGGCAGTCATGACTTCTCTGGGCAACCTGTGCCAGTGCCTCACCACCCTCATCATGAAGAAGCTCTGTCTTTGAAGGCAGAGGCCAAACGATCAGTTCTATACTCTTTTTTAAATTTCTGAATTATATTTTACTTTGTTATTTCAAATAGCTTTTAATAAATAAAATAAATTTTCATCCTCTTAAGAATAGTCTTACACTTCCCTGTGACTGATCCTAGAATAGAATCTCTTCATGATCTCACTTATGCACAAGATATTCAGTCTTCATTAAGTCTTGAGGAAAAAAAAAACCACAATCATTGATGAATAGGGTTCAAGCACAGCAGGGATGTAACCACAAGTGATGTAGTAACCGAAGGATGAAAGAGTAAGAGAAAGACTGAATCTTGACAAAAACAGGCAAGTACCATGAATATCAATAGAGAAATGTAGCAGAAGGAAACTATTGGTTGCTTTCTCTTAAAAAGGTAAGTCCCCAGTATTTAAATTTAAGGAGGACAAAGCAAAACAAATGACAATGGCCAAAACTTTTAATTATGATATAACACAGAAATGAGGCGATTTTCTATATTATGTGTTCTGGAGAAGAGCATAACTCACTTTCAGCATCATTTAATACATATATTTAATGGAAATTGTATTGTGAGCCAAACACAGTGATTCTGCTCTGTCCCTTTCTGAATGGATGACACATTTCACCCCTGGTAATACACATCCCACCGCTCCCCACAAGAGATGGAGCCGAACCATGCTGCTCAGCTCACAAGCACAGGACTCTCAAAAGAACTTTTCCTCTCCTAGGGTGGAGGAGCAAAGGCATTCACATGCAACAACTCATGATTCACTACTTCATGGAAAGGTTTAAATGAGCATCTGAGTGCCGTAAAACAGTGATGGAGCAGAGCTCCAGCACATAGACTATTGCTGCAAGGCTCTTGAACCCTCCTGTTGCACCTTATTCATAGCAGACCTCACCAATTCCTTCTGACTTCAGCACATGCATAAGGGGACCGAGAAACTTCATCCTTTCTGCACAAGCACAACGGGGACAAAATATGACTCATCCTTTAAAGAGGCTGCCACTTCTGTTTCTGTTTGTTCTGACCCAGACGCATATTCAATTTAGGGAAAGGACAGCTTCATAACTCATTTTTTTTCCCTGGTAGTATCAGTCCCACTATTTTGATAACATGATTTATATATTCAACTGGTTGAATAATCTAAAGTTTCTAGGTTTGTAATACAATTTATTCAAACGCCACATTTAAATGGGATGTTCCCCTTAAAAACTCATTGCATATGGTAGAAATGCCAAAGAATTGAACAAATCAAGCACTGCAATAAGCTCAAGAAGCAGAGGGTTAATTAAACCTGTAAAGAACAAGAATAAAAGCTGAAATCTATCCAGTTCCACCTATTCTAACAGGTTATCTACTGCCTTTGCCGTGTCCTTGCCTATATCAAGTTCTCTTTTGTTTTTGTATTGAAGGAAGAGAGGGGGTTTAGCTCTCTGAGGAATCAAATGTAAGAAATACCTCTAAGCTGCAGATGATCTGGGAGAGGTAACCTATGCCACAGAGCTCATTCCATCTTGTTGCTCTGAACTTCTGAGGATTTGAAACGGATTTTTCACCATTGAAAGCAAGTTAATAGAGTCAGAGATAAGTTTCAGGGGTGCAACAAAGTTAATTCCCTATCTGCCCACTTGTTATATATCCCTCAACTTATCAACAGCTGCTCTCCAAGTCTAGGAAACGGTGTTGGGGTGAGGAGCAGTGACCAAGAGCCAAGGAAAGCACAGCACCAGTGAGCAACTCGACAGCAAACACTGATCAATAGGTCCTTCATTTGTCGATTCTGAGATGCTGGATTCAACGTTGGGGTTTTTTTCAAACCAACATTTAGGGGTCAAAACCCAAAAAGATCAAACCAACCAGGCTCAACTGCTTAAATCAACTGCTGGAAACTTATTGCTAATCATAAAATGGTTTGAGTTGGAACGGACCTTAAAGCCCACCCAGTTCCAACCATCAGCTGGGGGACACCTCCCACTGGATTAGGTTGCTCAAAGCCCCATCCAACCTGGCCCTGAACAGCTCCAGGGATGGGGTAGCCACAACTTCTCTGGGCAGCCTGGGCCAGGGCCTCCACACCCTCACAGGAAAACATTTCTTCCTAAGATCTCATCTCAGGCTCCCCTCTTTCATCTGAAAACCATTTCCCCTCATCCTATCCCAGCACTCTCTGATCAAGAGCCCCTCCCCAGCTTTCCTGTAGGCCCCAAGGAGGGTTTGAAATTTCACACATTTTTTCACATCTACTGCCTTTCCCTTCTAAACTGAATGAGAAGAAATACATTGACTAAACACTATTATCCCATGTTAACAAAAAACCACCATCCCTTGCATCACTTAGACATGTGCACAACTGAGTAGTTTTTGAAAACTCTAGAAGGTCAGTTTACTTTGTGCCACTACTTCTGATTTTCTAACCAATTTAACCATAGAGATGTAGGAGGGGTGAAAAATTTATATAGATGACACTACTAGGTATTAAATGCACCAAATGGAAGTTCCTTCCCCATTGTGAACTTTATAACTAGGATAATGAAATTTTCATAAGGTCATAACTTAGAAGATTTGTAGACTAGTAGCACATTACTCTCAAAATCAAATCTGATTAATGTTTAATTGTAGCAGCGTGCAGAGGTATTAATTAGGTGTACTTTCTATGACTCATATATAGCAAAAGCAAGAATAATTTGAAGATTAACACAAAGAGAATGGTATACTTGAGTGGTAAATTATAATTAAACTGAATGGACCTTGTGAAAATAATAGAAATTGTCATCCAATATAATAATTTTGATGCATAATGCAGTTATAACAATTTTTCTAGCAATCAAGTCTGACACCTTTTCTTCAGGATATTTTTTTGTGCAGGAGTCACAGGTGTGAATTAAAAATTAATTTATGCTTTTGAGTGGGAATCACAGGGCAGATCGTAAAAGCAGTGTAACCAGTTGGTTCTCACTGCACAACTAAAACATTTGTGCACGTATCTAGAGAGGCTTTGTTTAAAAGGGGACCCCAGCTAAGTGTCTGGATTTCTATATTCTATATATAAAGAAATGTTGCAATTAAACTTGAATATCTGTACCCTTGCACCTTGCACTTTCTTTTTTTTAATGAATGATCCTTCAAGTCACACGGATTAAAAATCTTATTTCAGAACAGCACTTATAGAATAATTAAGGTTGGAAAAAACTTCTAGGCTCATCAAGTCCAACCGTCAGGCCAACCCCACTGTGCCTACTAAATCATGTACTGAAGTACCACTTCTACTTGTTTTCTGAACCCCTCCAGGGATAGAGATCCCTTGGCAGCCTCTGCCAGGGCTTCATCACTCTTAAAGAAATTCTTCCGAATATCCAATCTAAACCAGTAAGACACACTGTGACATTTGTTACTGACATAGTGGCTATTTTCACTGCTCATTCCCCTTCCTAGAGTCTTACAAAACCAGTTTTATTTCCATTATCAGAAGATACTACTTACACTGCGTTCCTTGAAGTACCACTACTCCTAAAAAAGCACCTAGTGTCCATGACCTTGGAGAAAAAAACTGGAAATATGACGAAGAGGCACCAATATGAGAAGGAGATAGAGACACCACTTTATACCAACGTAACGAAACTTCGATGTCTACTTTTGGTATCAGCTATGCTTTCTAAATTTATTTTAACTAAAAAAGTTAAAATGGGAATTAGCTTCTACTGTACTGCTCTGGAACAGCAACAGAAAGTAGAACAAATAAATGATCTCATGAAGGAAAAATGAACGAAAAAAGGAACTGAACAACTTATTCTGTCTAGGTCTATTATGCGTGAATGATTTCTTATGATTAAATTTCTGTCATTGATTATAAAATCAGGCTTTTAAAAGAAAGCAAGTAAAAACTTTTAAGACTTAAAATCTTAATAATTTTCTTTCAAAAAAAGTGAATGCAGCACTGAAAAATGTTAAAATAGCAACCTAAAGTAGTTAACATAAATATTAGTAACTAATAATAAGGAGCTGCATGTTGGTCAGGTGATCCTCTGGATTACCTGACTTAAAGCTAGAAGCACTTTTATTTGTTATGATGCATGAGAAATCTTATACAGCAAAAAAAGGTTATGTGGCAAAAAATAGTGTTATGGAATGTTTTATTTCAGAAATAGAAATATTCACATTTCTTCAAAGCCTGAAATACACATGCACGTAAACACTGAATACCAGGTTTCTCTCATGCACTGAGTACACTCTGCCCTAGAAACATCTTGGAAATCAGAAATTTATGGACACAGTCTTCACCAAAAGACTATTTTGAATTGTCAAGAATCTATCAGATTTAATATGACCTTCAAAAGACTCTCCAGGTGCAATCCATGCATACTTATTTTCCACTACTCAGAGGATATGTGGTGCTGCCCGAGTTCCTTGCCTCCTGTGGTCTTGAACAATTCTAGAACCAACAGTTAGGAATTCTTTTCATTTATTCTAATAAGCTATAAAGTAAATTTCCATCCTGAATTTTGATTGAAAACGCTTCATCCAGCTTCCAGAGGGAAGTAATTGCAATATGGGTCCTGAATTCAGCAACAGCAATCAGGACTACAATGACTATTTAAATAGAACAATTTTGTGATCAATACATAGATGATGCATCTTTATAAGACTGGTTAGAAAATTTCATTCACATATATTAAAGAAAAAAGAAAGTATTGAAAACCATCTTCTTCCTGATGTACAGCAACAAAAATAAAAAAACTACTTTCTTAGAAACAAAAAATAAAAGATTCAGTCACTGAGGCAAGTCTAAAGTTGACATTAAAGGCCTCAAGGTACAATGTGGGTATCAGGATCAAGTCCCAGTCTGAACTAGATGGAGAAAGGATTGAATCCAGGTTTCTTCTAGTCCCACTGATGTCAGAACCAACAGGTTAGGGGTACCAAGGAATGAGTGTTTTTGCCTTTGCTGCTACTTTTTATCCCAGTTCTAAACACTTTCCACATTCCAGTTTCCATTGAGAAATCGGGAAAAACATCGTTTTCCAACTTACGCAGCACTGATACCTCTGTCAGGTCACTCATCTTTCTCCTGTACCCGGTTCCTGGCAGTCAACAGAAACGCATGGACAGTAACTAAATGAGTAGCCCTTGATTTGCACCTAACAAGGAGGAGATTTTCTAGTTTAACCTGTACTGGATCAAAACAAGAGCAGTTGAAAATCTAGTTTTTCCCAAGATAGGTGCATATGCATAAAGTGAAGAAAAAACCTCAAATATTAGCGTCCCACCTTGACTGCTCATAAAAGACCCAGCCGAGCAGTAGCAGAGAAGCCCACTAACTGCCTAAAAATCAGCCCTAAGAGCCAAAGCACTGCTATTATCCCCCCAATAGAACGAAAAGGATTAGTACCAATTTTTCCCTTAATATCACAACTTATCTTTCAGAATCACTCAGGTCCACAGCGGAGTGGGATGGAGAGAAGGCTCCACCACCTTCTCCACCTCTTGAATATACTTCCCTTCCTCTACACCTTCCAACTCGCCACAGGGAAGTCACTTACTTGTGATTGGGAACTCTCTTGCAAGCTAAGACTTCAAAAATACAGAATCAGAATGGTTTGGGTTGAAACTATCATCCACAGTTCCAAGATCATCCACAGTCCTAACTCCCCTACCGTGGGAAGGGACACCTTCCACTCTAAGTCAGTAATGTTCCTAAAGCATAACCTTACAGGTGAAAAATTGAGATGCAGAAATCAATCATGTCTATAATTTAAATACTAACAATGCAAAGGATGTTTCTGATAATCTCTTTATGTGTGGGAGAATGTGATTCACGCAAGACATTTCCCCACCTTGATTTTTAATGTTACTGAACATTATAGGAAAAACAATGTGTGGATCTCTCAAATATTCTCAGGCAGAAAAGGGAGGACGACAGGGAACCAATTAGGTTTGCCAGCAAGCCAACAATGTTTGTGATGGGGCCTCTGAGGGTCAGAAGTAATAAATTTGTCATGCACTGCTATTCTTGATATTACACCTGTGTCAGGGGATAGTGAAGATTAATATCATAATTAGAAATGCTGAACAACATCTCTGCTACAAGACAGATAAAGTGACAATCCTGACACAGGCACAGCAATAATTTTATTCATTTTCCTTCCACCTCGATGAGAGGACATACATTATTAGCCTGGCTGACTTCTATATTTTGGGGCAACGAAGCAAATCCATGACCTACCTTTGCAGCTACAGAAGTGCAAAATAGCCGGTGAAACTGCATGAAAAAACTTAGGGAGAAGAGGGATAGAAAGCAGGATGAATGGGTGAAGTAACACGAGTAGGGGAGGTTTACCTTCCTCAGCAAAGAGGCAAACACATGCTCCTTCTCTACCGCACATAGAATCACAGAATGGTCTGGGTTGGAGGGGACCTTAAAGCCCATCCAGTTCCAAACCCCTTTCCATGGGCAGGTACACCTCCCACTGGATCACAGTGCTCAAAGCCTCACCCAACCTGCCCTTGAACGCCTCCAGGGATGGGCAGCCAAGAATTGTCTGGGTAGTCTGTGCCAGAGCCTCCCCACCCTCACAGGAAAACATTTCTTCCCAAGACCTTATCTAAATTTCTCTTCTTTTCAATTTTCCTGTCAGATCACAGAAAATGAGCAATGCTATCAATTCACATCAAAGCAGACAATATCAGTTGTTGCTGCAAAGTGATGACCTCAAACCTAAGGTGGTTGAGCCCAGACCAACCTCCTGCAGATGCAGCACATCTGGTGCCCAGAACAATCATCTGCCTTTGCTCCAGGGGAAACCCAAGAATATAGCCTAGTGACCAAAGCACATATAGACTTTCCAAATGTAATCCCAGAGAATAATACCGAAAAGATTAAAGATAAAACCTCTTACTGATCCATTATGATATGAACCTCAAGTTCTGACAAATGAAATAGTTAAAGGAGATTTTTTTTAATCAATCTTCTGGTAAAAACATTAGAAAACTAATAGTCACTAATATTAAGAAAAAGAGTCCTTTTTAGTAATGAAACAAAAAAACTTAATTTCTGCAATTTGTAAACAATTGCTGCCTTTAAGTTAATTTGCATGCACTTTTATGACAAGAGAACTTTAAAAAATATTTCAAATATCTGTGCAGCATCATGTGTAGCCAACAAACCAGCCAAGCAGTTCAAACATCTGACAAATAAATTTACCCCAACAGCACATAACTCTTGCAACAGAATAAAACAAGTTTTGCTCTGTGATCTGTTTAGCCTATTTGGGCTATTTTGGATTTACACCAGAATGGTTCAAATTACCTCACTACACCCACACAGCAACCAAAGCAAATGCTTGCTAACATTTGAGAGGTGGGTGAGGAGGAGAAGTTAGTTACATCACCTTTCCCACAAGGTGAAGAGAAGGGACATGCCAAGAGGCAACGAGGAACACACCAACAGACCTTTGCTTGGCCAGAGAAATTTTCTTGTATGTATGGATTCAAGTTTCTTTCTTCGATAGAGCCACAAAGCAACTGGATAGCATTAAATAAGAGGGGATTTTGACAACAATGGGAGAGCAGGTTCTACCTTGTGCTGCTGCACACCTCCACAGAATCACAGAATGACCCGAGCTGGAAGGGACCCACAATGACCATCGAGTCCAACTCCTGTTCCTGCACAGGACAACCCCAGCATTCACACCGTGTGCCTGAGAGTGTTGGTCAAATGCTTCTGGAATATTGTTAGGCTTGGTGCCATGACTGCTTCCCTGGGGAGCTGTTCCAGTGCTCCACCACTCTCTGGGTGACAAACTTCTTCGTAATATTTAACCTAAACCTCCCCTGGCATACCTTCCTGCTGCTCCCTCAAATAGAACCTTAGAGTTTGCTGATGATACTGAGACCGATGGATATTAAAACAAAATACTTCACAGCAAAATACTTCACAGCAGCTCATTCTCTCCTTTTTCTTTGTCTTTAGGGATGGAATAGAGAGCCTCACTGTTCTTACACCTAAGAACTCATGTTAAATCATTCCTGTTTCTAAGCCTTCCAGTTAAAAAAATCCTGCATAAATGGGAGTGTACAGCTTAAGAAAACCTCACTACGTGCATCACCCACTGGCAATGCAAGTACATGAAGGATAACTTTACCAAAACAACACAGACCAAGTCTCTATGTCATTACCATTACTGATAGGAATGTCTGATCTCAGAAGTATAAAAAAAAAAAAAAAACAAACAAGGCCTGCCCACATAACCTGCTCCAGCTAGAACCCTTTTCCCAATACCCAACAGCACTGTTGTAAATTAATACAACTATTTATTACCTTATCTTGACAGACAGGTGAAACAAAACAGCCACAGCCCGGTTCATAAGAACTTCTCTATATAAAAAGACAGGTTTCATATGCAGTCACTCCCCTTCTCCTCTTTGATAAGCAAAACAGAACTAAATCTTTAATTAAACTAGGATATTTTGCTGATTCTTTTACTAACTGCCTAATTTTCTTACCTCCTTTTCAACACAGAGCACTCAAACCTAGCCATACTTTTTCACCAAAGGTCCCAGCAACCCTGAGTGAACAATTAACTTCTTTGCCTCCTCTGCCACCCCACCTGTCCTCAATCCACCCTGATGCCTCCCTGTTTCTGCAGCAAATTGCAATCAGCTGTAACTTCCCAATCTTTTCTTGTAGAAATGCTTCTTGGCCACAATTATTCCCCATTTTATAGCTATACTTTTGATTTTTTCCATCTAAAGTACAGAACTCAGTACTTTCTTTTGCAGAAATTCATCTTCATGATTTCAGACTATTTTTCCCCTTTATCAAGCTCATTTTGAATTTTAATCAGTTCTCCACAGCATTTGTGAACCCGATCTCCCCTCCTCCCACACCAGCACAGCTTGATGTCATCATCTAACACACTACAGCTGTGACAAGGAGACCTGCGGATGGGGTTTTTGAGTATGAATATGCAGTGAAAAGCAAGAAAAAAGAAAATCAATGCTTTAAGAGAATCAGTTTAAATAGCCACAACAATATTAACAAAAAAAAAAGTAGATTATGAATAGAAACCCAGAAATGTTAAATATCTTCCAGCTGAGCACAAAACAGGTAAGTTTTTAGCTCTGGGGAAGACACTGTCCGGGAATTCAGCCCTTGGCAGCCCCCAAGCTTTAACCATATAACCACATTAACAAGGAATGGGAAATATAACCAAGGGAATTTATTTACGGACCAGGTAATATGTTGTGGGTAACATCATTCTTGCAACACATTTACTCCTGTTCCCACCTTTATTAGATGTTTCCTAGAAAGAAATACCCCAATCATAAAGCCAAGGTTTCACGATCTACTCTGTATTATCACAGGATGTTTTAGAATATATTAAGTTGCCAGCCATTTTATTTTAGCCTCAGAGTATAAGGTCAGGTGATTTTTCCAGAAAAGCAATTAGAATACTGGAAAGTCTCGCAAGATGTTCCTCTGAATTGTTCCATGGAGAGTAAATGTAGAAGCACGCAGCAACCACAGCATCCCACAGCACTATCACAGCCAAGAGTTATTGTTCATTCGCAAAGCAATTTGCAGATGTGGACACAAAATCTTGCAATTAAAGCAAAATAAATCCCCAAACCCTGAAGTCATCTCCAAAATTCAGCATCGTTGCCATCCTACACGAAAACTGCGCATCCAGATTCATGCTACCTGCTAAAAACCAAACTTATACAGAACAAGGGCTGACAATTTATGGTTGGACTTGATGATCGCAAAAGTCTTTTTCAATGAAAAAATTCTATGATTCTGATTTTAAATCATAGAATCATAGAATACTTTGGGTTGGAAAGGACCTTAAAGCCCATACAATTCTACGACCCTGACATGGGCAGGGACACCTCCCACTGGATCAGGGTGCTCAAAGCACCATCCGACCTGGCCTTGAACACCTCCAGGAAGGGGGCATCCACAACTTCTCTGGGCAACCTGTGCCAGGGCTTCCCCACCCTCACCATAAAGGATTTCTTCCTAATGTCCAATCTCAATCTTCCCCCTTTCAGTTTAAAGCCATTCCTCCCTGTCCTGTCACTACGGGACCCTGTAAAAAGTCCGTCCTCAGCTTTTCTGGAGCCCCTTTCAGCGCTGAAAGGCCGCTCTAAGGTCTCTCTGCGGCCTTCTCTTTTCCAGGCTGAACAACCCCAACTCTCTCAGCCTGTCGTCATAGCAGAGGTGCTCCAGCCCTCAGATAATCTCTGTGGCTTCCTCTGGACCGGTTCCAAAAGTTCCATATCATTTTTGTGTTTGGGATTCCAGAACTAGACACAGGACGCCAGGTGGGGTCTCACGAGAGTGGAGTAGAGGGGTAAAATCCCCTCCCTTGCTCTACTGGCTATGCTGCTTTTGATGAAATAAAAGCATGCATTATTATTAGCTTTGTTGTAAAATTCATAATACTCCCACTAACAAGTCAAACTCCCTCTCGATTTGAAAACAAGGAGTACAGAACCCCCTTGCCTTTTCCTGTTTGCTGAACGGCAAATCAAAATACTACAGAAACTTGGGATATCAGAGCAAATTCTCTGGAAAGGAAATAAAACAAACCCAACTTGTCAAATGGGGCTCCCTGCTGCTGTGAACCATGTGGTGCTCTACTGAGCTGCATCTGTTTAGCTATTAAACATAGTGGTGAATATACCAACAGCAGTGACATTATCAAGGTTGCTGAGTGGTTATTAAGGCTCTATAGCATCATCTTTTCACTTTTTATTTTAATTGGTAGAAGTTACAGTAAAGTAGCTTCATGTATGATAATGTTCTTTGTGCTTGTCCCTAAATGAGAAGGCAGTGCTACACAATCCATGGCGAGTGCTAAAAGCTCCATCTGCTATGGAAGGAAAAGCCTGGCCACCTTTTCTCCAAGAACTCTCTGTTGTTGTCTGAAATTCACTGGGTCAGGAAAAAAGCACTTACTGGGCACAATAAGGCTTCAGGACATTAATGGGGTTTCACAGTGAAGAGGAAAAATATAATCTTTAGATCAGTGTGTAGGCAGTAAGGTGGAAGTCCACCAAGGACGAGGGCTGAACAGAAAATAAGAGATTTCAGCCCAAAACCAGAGCATGGTGAGATCCGTGGAGGATCATAGAATCACAGAATGGTTTGTGTTAGAATGGCCGTTAAAGCTCATCCAGTTCCAAACCCCTTTCCATGGGCAGGGACACCTCCCACTGGATCACAGTCCTCAAAGCCCCATCCAACCTGGCCTTGAACACCTCTAGGGATGGGGCAGCTGCGACTTCTCTGGGCAACCTGGACCAAAGCCTCCCCACCCTCACAGGAAAAAGTTTCTTCCTAACCTCTCGTCTAAATCTCTCCTCTCTCAGCTTAAAACCATTCCCCTCAGTATAATTTTTCAACTCTGTCCTTCATTCCAGAGGCCCCAGATGAAGGGGAGCACCTGACACACCAGCAGAATACACGGAGGGAAGACTTCCCAGTCCTGTACAAGTGGCTTTTCCTAGACCACAGAGAATACATAATGCTGCAGCAGCAAGCATGACTTACATCACCTTGAAGGAATATCTGGACTTCCATTTGGCCCTTGACTAAACATAGACTACCATCTACAAATTCTAGTGCAAAAAGTTAAAGCCACATCAGTAGTTTCACACAGATGCACTGAAAGCTTCAGAATAATTTCCCACACAACCGGTAAAAGTTAAGGACTTGTGTTCCTCAGCATCCCTGATTCAGTTTAAGCAAGGTCATTATCAAAAGCCAAGAAATGCATGAACCACCCTCATAATCCACCCTCTGGAGCATTCCAGTGCTTCAGTGTAAATGGGCTTGCATGAACAGAGAGATGTTTAAGCCTCTCCAAATACTTACTAGGAAAACTCATCTGTTGTTAGTGGGATTGTTACAATAAGCACAAAGCACTGGAACACTGACAATATCAGATCATTAAATCCTTATCCTGTCCATCATTGTTGCAGAAAATCTTGGGACTGATGATTTAAGCCAAAAAATAAAACCAAAAAGAGACTTAAAAGCAGTAGCAGCCAAAGTGAAGGATTTCTGTAAGGCTGATAAGGAAGCTAAACATCACACACATATAGTTGGTGATGGGAGAGAAAGGAAAAGGCTGCTCAGTGATACACTGAGTAGAGATGCACGGATGTCACGCGTGTCCTGCTCAGGTAAGAGAGACAGTGATGAGACAGCATAGGCATGTTAGTGAAAAGCAGATGGAGATATAACTGGTAACCTGGGTTTCAGGAAATAAACATAAATTTCCAGCTCTGGCTCTTTTTCCTGCATGACCCTGGTGCAATGAATTAGTGGTTCATTAAAAGTGATTCATAAAGAGTTCAGTAAATAAACTGAATGCAAGTAAGAATCAGGTCCAATGTTCAGTTATGTGCTGCAGTAAACTGGCTTAACTTCAGTTATTTTACTGTAGTTACTTCTCACTGACACTGTAGCATAAGTGAAAAGCTTGAGAAAACCTTGAGATGATAAAAACAATCACGAGGAAAAAACAAACCAGCTTTAAATATTAAAATAAGTTTCTAGTTTGGTGATGACAACTGAGGCATCACAGAGCAAAACTTGAATTCAATCAGTGCTCTAATTAACTAATTACGAGTTACTACTAAGGTAGTATCTCTCAAAACCAGAATAGTATTAAGGCAAGCTTTCCTTATTAGCACAAAGTGATTAACTATAATAGCAATGTTTACTTAAACAAATGCCTGAAGCAGCATAGCAGGCTCTCTGAAATTGCCTCTGCCCTCATCTGCTTCCAGTAGGAGCTTCCTGGCCTGAAGCAGATCCTGCCCATAGAATCATAGAATGGTTTGGGCCTTGAGCAGCCTGGTCTAGTGGGAGGCGTCACTCCCATGGCAGTGGGGTTGGAAATGGATGGGCTTTGAGATTACTTACAAGCCAAAACATTCTATGATTCTGTGAAGCAGATCTTGATCTGTCCTGGGCAAACGTGGACTCTCTTTCACTGGATCACAACAATCCCGGAATCACTCTGTCTTATTCAAGCTGCTATCAGAAGCTAAAACCATTGTCTAGAATATTCTGAAAGTGATGCTATTCCTCGTGTCTATCCTTATTGACTTGGTTGTATTTGGGTCAATGCTGTATCAATGTCCCATTTGTGTATAGTTTGCAACAGTAAAGTCAAAGGAAGACTGGCCATCAAATTCAATGATAAAGTTTTGGATCTTCAGCAGTTGAGCAAACAGTGTCATCTTAGAATGACAAAATGGTTTTGGGCTACCAGAAGTGTTTTAGATATCTACTCACCCTCAGCCAGGCTCTATATCTTTCCTAGAAGAAACACCTCAGGAAATTCATCTGTGTTGAGGGCTGGAGCATTCTGAGACTGATGTGGTATTTTAGCTGCAAACTTGGGTCCTCCTGGTTGTGCAACTTTCTCTCACCAAGGGGCTGGAGGGTCATGACCCCATCACATAGCACGCTTTTTGTAAAGGAAGTTTTCATCCTCCCAAAAGCACAAAAGGATCAGGAGACACAAAGGACTTATTAGCTGGGTAGGGCAAGAAGTGAGAGCTACTATTCATCCCAAGACAGAGGAAGAAGATTAAAAGATTTGCTTCCCTTAAGTACATTTCTAGGCCGGGGAACCAGGAAAACCCAGCTAGGAGATCAGACCTGCCATGCTGGTATAATGGACCTTCCACGCCAGCAGCAGAATTTCTCTTTGCAGTGTTACATGTCAATGAACTGTTTAATTATATCAATTGTCCAAATTCTACTCACATATTTCATACAGTACAGTATCAGTCTGGCCTGGGTCACAATTAGTGGGTTTTCCAATGGAGTTAATGATCTCAAAGGTCTTTCGCAACCAAACTGTTCTATCATTCTATCAGGCACTGGCAGAGACTGCCTGGAGTCACTGTCCGTGGGAGGGGTTTAAAAGACAGGCAGCTGAGGTGTTCAGGGATCTGGTTTAGTAGTAGACAAGTACGGTTGAACGCGATGGTCTTAAGACCTTTTCCAACCACATAATTCTATGATTCCTTAACTTCTCTCAACAATTTGTCCTGTTTATGGCAAGGACAAACAGTGCAGCGCATTCAAGATGAGGCATTAACACACAGCTGATATCATAAAAACCTTAATAGTTTTTTTTTTTAATTTGCAACTCTGCTAATAGAAAATAATACCTTAACCGCATGTTGTCAGGTCAAAGCTTGACCATTTAGTGATTTATTTATTTTCCTTCCTACAAACTTAGATCTTTAACCTGATCAGCGGGGTGAATGATTGCTGCATTTAGCACAAATTCCCTAGATTAATTCATTACTCCCATTCTAATTAACTTAATGCTTATGTACATTGAATTCCATTCTCACCTGCCTGTCTAGTACCATAAATGATTCTTTCTTGATTGCACTGCTTTCCATTACTCAAACTGATAAGCAAGTCTGGAAAACCTTCTTTCATGGTAGTTTTTCTTCATTTTTAAGAGTAACAAATAGTTTGGTTGCTGAGATTTCTGTTCCCCAAAGAGCAGAATAACCACTGCCCACAACAGTTAAACTGCCTATATATTCTATATATTAAATAGGGAAAAAAAACCCAAATAAATATCATGTATAGAAGCAAAACAAGGAAATAACAACTATTAGCAGAATCCTGCTTTAGATAACATTAGAAATTCTCTTGTGCTCCAAGGTACCATAATATTAAATCTCATAACTCTGATAACATAATACCCCAAAGTCTTTCCAGAGCTCTGGAGTGAACCCTGATGTCCACTTAGCTGATAAGATGATGGCCTGATTTTTAGTGGTGCTGACCACATTCAGCTTCCATTGACTTCAGCCACTGATGTGCACACTCAGCACTTCTAAAATATTAGATTACTGAAACCTAGTTCTGCTTCTTTTTTCATTCCTTCCTAAAAGTGAATAATTTAATTTTAAATTCATTACTGTTTGCTGCATATACAAGCCACCACTGGCCTTAACAAATAATTGCATTACACAGATATGCATATAATAATAAGGAATTCCATATTTGAAAGATTATTATTAGAAGAAACATCCTAGAAATATTTTTTCTAAGATGAATAAACTTTACCTGAGGAAATTAATTAGCTTCAATATAAATCACTAAAATCAAAGGCATTTTTACCATTAATCTCTCTGAAAGTACATCCAATGCTTCAGGCATTGATCCAAATACAACCAAGTCAATAAGAATCTTTCAATTGACTTTCCATTAAGCATTAAGCCCTAGACATGTGAAGTACTGAAAAGAGAATAAACAAATATATTTATCTTAAGACTCTGCAATTTGTTCTTTGGTGCACTCAGAAGTCTGATCCTCACTCGAGTTCTACCACTGCTGTTCACTTGGGGGAAGGTCATTATGCTTGCATAAATTCAAATTACCCATATATTATGTATATATACAGTAGAATCTAACAGAGTCAGCTATTAAAAGCCTTCTGTAGAAAAATACTGCATATAAATAACAGAGGGACAGATGGAGGGGAGCAGGAAATAACTGTCCTTTTAAGTGTGACAAGAAGTTGAGAGAGGACTTTTGCAGAATTCTCTATTAACTTAAAGCTGAAAATATAAACAAGACATATATATTTTTTCACACCAAAGTCAACATTTCATTTGGAGATTTTAAATATCTCCCTCATTTATAAAAAGCTTAAGTACATTCTCCACAAAACCTGAATAAATAGTTCAGAAAATGGAAAAAAGTCCCTCCCCAGCTTTCCTGTAGTCCCCTTCCCGTACTGCAAGGCCGCTCTAAGGTCTCCCTGGAGCCTTCTCTTCTCCAGGCTGAACAATTCCAACTCTCCCAGCCTATCCTCATAGCAGAGGTGCTCCAGCCCTTGGATCATCTTTGTGGCCTCCTCTGAACTGCACAGGATGCATAACCAGTCCTTCATAGGCTGCTACAGTACAGGTGGAGTTTGATAATAATCTACCTCGGAATTTAAAATATTTGCAGTGGAACTCTTCAGCATCTGGTAGCAATGCAGATTACACATTTTTTTGAAGTGTTTCTGGTATTAACAACGGTTATTTGGGGAGGTTAAATGATTACGGTAAATAAATGTCTTTCTAACATTAGGTGTTATTCAGATGATCAAGCAGCAATTTTCCAAATCAGAATTTGTTATGAGCTTGATTTCATTATTAGGTTTACATCACCTTTAAGTAAACAGAGTAATAAAGTACCTGAAGTACCATAATCAAACTCGTAATTTGCTCTTTTATCCCTAGAATGAAGGTTAAGAGCAAGCCACCTCATAGATCTCTTCTGAAATATCCCAACCCAGCAGCCTTCCAAACATGCTAGTGAGGACTATGACTTAAATCTTTTTAATTCAAAGCAATAGTTACATGTGGAACAAACCTTGCCACCATTGTGCTGACAATAGACTTAAACCCAATGCTTTTATACATTTTGTCAGTCAGGAGGATCTGAGGGATTAATGACCTCTTGGGTAACATGGAAGAACCAGTTTCTATCATACTGTAATACTGAATCCCAGCATAATTAAATCACAAGTATATTCATGTTATAATATTACAGTTGATATAATGGGGGTAAATTATCCATGCATAGTGCATCTTGATGCACATAGGCATTTATTGCTCATGCATATTCATTATACACACAGGTGAGCAGGTGCATGCAACAGAACATGCAGAATTAGACTCTTCCCTCCTAGTTTTCCCTCCTTCCACTACTCATGGCTTTTGCATGTTTCTGGTTACTGACTAGACAAGATTCTTGGTGGCTTCTCAATATGAGTGTAAGAAGGAAGTTTTGAATGACACAGCTGTCCTCCTACATCTATTACAGCTGGTTTAATGCAGTAGCTGCTGATATTGAAAAACTTCAATCCAATAAACTAATTTTCAAATATAAGACATACAAAGGCCTGTCCGTTACTATGTTCTTTGTTTTAACAACTGTGATGTTTCACACTATCTTGCTGAGCTAAAATAGATCCCTAGTAAAATTCTCAGAAGTGCCTACGTTTCTATGATCATTAATAAATTTTACATTCTTTGGTACCAGGAGCGCTTTGGAAAGTGCTACTTTTCAACTTGCTTTTGAATATTATACTTATTGGAAACAGAGTTCAAGAAATTACATCCCAGCAATTTTCCTAGTATTGTGTAATACTGATGGCCCTCAAAAAAGATCCTTGCCAAATGTTTTAGGATTTCAGGCCAATCCCTTAGCATCTGCAGTCTAGAGAGGGACCAAAGAGAAGCAGCTCTCAGGCTAGACCTTGTTCCAGTGAAATTGTGCAGTTGCCATGGATTTTGCTCTGAAACAGAGCAGGCTACAAGGAGGTTTGCACGGACGACGGGAGGAGGCCAAGACAACCTCACACAGCATGATGATAAAAGGCCCTTTACAGCTCCACAAACATTTCAAAATACCAGTAAAGAATAATTTATTATTTTCCCCATCTCTATAAAGCTGGTAGAGTTTCTGACCACAGAAAACTCAAAATGATTATTTTATTTTTACCATCTGTTGCCACAGCATGAGTATAAAAGAAGTTGTTTGGAAAATAAACACCCCAAAATACTCATAAGTTGGCAATAATTTTTGATCTCCAACTGATAATTAATGAACCCAATGTTTGTTTTAAAAACGGAAAAACTAAGGCTAGACAGAACATTGCATGAATATTATAGTTTGATAGGCTTCAGGTGCAGTAAATCTACAAGATGAGCATTTCTTAACATGATAATAAAAAAGAAAACACTGCAAGAAGAAAGTAACCTTGTTGACCACACTGTGTGGATTTGGTCTCAGATCACAAAGAATGAGGCAAATAATGTTGGACGGGGTTGCAAAAAGTGAATTTTTAAATTCTCTTCAGTCACAAAATAATTGCCTTGAAAAATGTAGGCTCTGAGCTTTTCTGGCACCTGGGAAAAGCTGCTTTGTTCACATTTTTAAATTAAGATTGTACATTACCATCCAGCCGTTTTGCCCGTGAGTTTCAGTGTAAGAGAAAGGTATAGACAATCTCTGAATTGTATATAAGGCCTTCTTGCTGTGTTTATTTACTCAAGTCAGTAGATAAAAAAATCACCTTGGAACATAATGCAAGAGTGCCTTTTCAGGAATAATGAGCCTGGGAAGACTGAATACCGTAATTCCCTCTAATTTTGAAAATGATCACTGCTGAATGTTTGCTGAGGGTAAAAGTGTAGTTGGTTATAGATCAATAAGTAATTTTGTTCAAAAGGAACTCTTCTTTTCCTGAAGGCAGACAGATTCTTAAATCAAAGTCAAACTAATACATTAGGAAAGTTGAGAGTAATCTAAACAACAAAATTCAGCATTGCTTTAGTTATGTTTATCCCAACAGATCATTTAGTTACGTTGCCATCAAAATCCAGATGCTTTCAATGTTGATTGCTAGTTATTTGCTTTAAGGTAGCTGAAATTACTTTTTTTTAGGCTTCCTAGCTTGACAACCTTGCTTTCTGCTGAGGATTTATCATCACAAAGGAGTGGTGAAATCAGAGGATAAATTCTAGCATTAACAATAAGCACAGTCAATTGTGATGCACTGTAATTCCCCCAGCAGATTCCAAACTAAATCCTTATGGATTAATATACCTTCCACTGAAATCCTGTTTTGTGTAATTAGATTGCAGTAAACTGTTATATCTGTACAGGTAGCATGGTATGATTTTTAATTGAAAAGCCATATAAAGCATTGCTCTATAAAGTAAAAGGCATTTTGAAAATGTCAGAGACCATGAACAGCATTGTATGCTGTAAGCCATTATTATTTAATTCACTTTTGACCCTAAAAGGTCCATCAAAAACTGCTATATTTACATCAAAATAAAATAACCCCTCTCCAATATAAAAACAAGCAAGACAAGAAGGAATATCATGCATTTGTTAATAATACTTACGATATGCAGCTCTAAATAATCTCCGAGCCCAGTAGAACTGTCCACTCGTACCAACACGGCTTCTTTTTGAACAGTACTAAACCCTATTGCCAGTCTGTCCGCACGAGTGCTTGGCCGATCGTTAGGAGGCCACGTGTAAGTGATTTGTCCACCACCTTTGCTAAAGATATATGTTGTTCCCGCTGTAAAACAGAAATTAAAGATAATTACCTCACCTGCACCAATGCAAACCCACGTGGAAATCATGTGCTCTACAAAAATCAAGATGTTCTCATAAATAAATGGATTAATTGAACAAATCAAGCCTACATTTCAGCACGAAGGGGTTTTTATCTCTGAAAATTTTACAGCAAGTGGAATATTAGTGCTTTTTGTATAGTGCAATCAACACAGAATGTATCATAATTGCATATGCAGCAACCTAAAATACCATAGCTCTGATTTAGAAATGCCTATGTATTCAAAAAAGTTCTTAAGCATATGCTTGAGGAATATGATTCCTGTGATGTGCAGACAGAGAGGAGTTGAACTAAATGCTTGCCCAACCTGGGTTTGTGTGATGAGGAAATCAAGTAATGCAGTTATCTCATGACTGACAATAAAATGCAGCTCGTTATTTACACAACGAAGACGACACGCACTCTATGATATATCATCGTGCCCAGCGAAGCAAGATGTTAACAAATACATTCTGATAAGACATTTACGGCTCTGAGGTTTATCAGCCTGTGACAGATGGGGGTAACAAATGGAAATGTACTTTCCCTGCCGTGTAAGGACAAGAAGATATCAGTCTACCATCTAAGCAAGCAACAGTTCATTTGCATAACGCTCAATACATGGCTTATAAGAGTGGAAATCTTTGTACATGATCTACAGTGTGCACATACAAATCTATAATCTGTTTTAAAAAACAATGAGGAGTTTGAAACCACTCAGTGGTGCTTAACTTCATCACTAGCATATTTCCCGTGAACTGAAATGGTAGCATATCCAGGCATCTTCCATTTAAAACTTGTATCCTAAAACCAGCAAATAGCAGGCAAATCAAGCTCGACCTTTCATTTGTGAAGTCGCTACAAGCTGTCCACTTCTTTTAGAATCATAGAATGGTTTCAGTTGGAAAGGACCTTAAAGATCATTCAGTTCCAAATTCCCTGCCATGGACAGGGACACCTCCCACTGGATCAGGGGGCTCAAGGCCTCATCCAACCTGGCCTTGGGCACCTCCAGGGATGGGGTAGCCACAACTACTCTGGACATCCTGTGCCAGGGCCTCCCCACCCTCACAGAAAAATATTTCTTCCTAAGATCTCATCTTAATCTCTCCTCTTTCAGTTAAAAACCATTCCCCCTCATCCTATGCCTGCACTCCCTGTTCAAAAGCCCCTCCCCAGCTTTCCTGTAGGCCCCCCTTCTCTATGAAGATAAGTCAAAGCTTAGGGAGATATGTCAGCACTTTGCAAACACAGCTGTCTAGTTTTACTACCTATTCTAAGCTGTTTCACTGTGTGGCTACTCACAATTTTATTAAATGTAATTCAATTTATTCACCCAACACTCTCACTACGTTTCCAATGTCCATGTAAGGAGGCAGTGCATAAAAATATAATTGCCATTTTCTTTCTTTTTTTCATGATTGACCAAAAACTAAGCATAAAAAGTATCTAAACCCCCTTTACACGTAGATTTTAAAGTTGAAAACAATAAGGGATGTATGGTTACACCACTCTTTCAGCTCAAAACTTACTCTACCATTGAGTGAGACTCCTATGTGTCCGTCTCAAAGTAAAACAGTCACCTGGTCTGTTTGAAAAGATATGTTTATTTCTAATATCACTATTCCTTTATTGCATCAGTTCATAATATTTTATGCACTGTGCCATAGCACTTAAAAACCAGCAAACCTCATTTTATATCAACGCATTTTCAGGATTGCACTGTGCTTCAAATAGATCTCTTGGCTTTTCTCTTGATGGCAAAATACCAACCTGCATGTGTTTTAGGAAAACTTGTCAACTCTTTTTAGGAAGGACGAACACAATAACAGATCAGGTATTTAAGATTTTGCTTCCACTGCAAGTGAAATCGGGCTTTATTGTCATTGTAAAGAGTTGTGTAACAGAAGTGAAGGTAGGGGCCATGCTTTACAAAAAGCTTGCTAAAGGGTAAATGGTGTCTGGTTTAGGAATGTAAGAGAAAAACTTAATCTCCTGCTATCCCACCCTTGCCTTCCTCACATGTTGTGCTCTGAAATGCACAATAACTTGTTGCTATTCAGTAATGATTGTTGAATCTTCAGTTCTAGTACCTCCCAAAAGATATATAAAACAGTTAATATCACTTTTGATGGTCCCCAACTTCTCTTTTTTTTGTTGTTAGTGTTGACTTTAAATCTTGAGACAATTGAGGAGTGAGAGTTTGGACTTTCATACAGTACATGTCACATTGGCGTCTGTAGTGAGAAGATTTATTCTCTGTTGATGAAAAACTGAAGGCTTGATCCAAAGCTCATTAAAAACAGTGACAGCCCTTCTGTTGACTTCATAAAATATCGTGTCAGCTCATGAATGTGATTCTTACAAGTAACAGAAATGAGAACGCTAAAAAAAACCAACTCCTTAGACCTCAACGTCACAGATGAAACTGTTGGAATATTACATAAGATTTAAGTGGGAGTGCATAATTCTCCTTTTCTTGGCTATAACAGATGTGTTTACCCAATATAGTAGGCAAAGAAAAAGCCTGCCAAGTACTGGTGGAGTCATTCTGAATACAATGATCCAGAAGTAAGTCTCCAATCTGAACAAACAGAGACTGTTGTTCTTCAGAGTGAACCTTTGTTGTAGTTTTCTGCTAAATACTGCCCTTCAAATAAACTAAGGAAGGGCAATGCATCCCATACTAGCTGCATTGAAACCAAGGTCAACGTCAGTAGGGCTGGACAAATCTTAAACTACGTAGAATCAACATCAAAGTTAAGAAATTATCTTCTACCCACGACAACACAGGATTTCTGTAGGTTTGTGGCAAAGCTTTCCCTCCTTTACAACTGTCCATTTTGTAGCACTTCGAACTAACTGCGTTTCTGGTAACAGGCTAATTAATCCTTGCTGATGAATAGATATCTGCCTGCATCTAAGCTGCACAGGGAGTCACGTTCTTTGAATTTCCTGTATTAATTATGAAAAAAAATGGGTCGGAAGCCATTTGAGAATAGGTCCTCTAGCATTTATACATCAAGAAAGACAAATATAATAATGTAAAATTCATTACTCTGGGATTGATCTCCTTTTATAATCTGACCTCCCATTAACTATTAAAGCTAGAAACTGAGCAGTTGTTCCAAACCACCCTGCTTATTATCATACAATACTTGAATGATTTGGATTGGAAGAGACCTTAAAGTCCACCCAGGTTCCAACCCCCTGCCATGGGCAGGGACACTTTCCACTGGATCAGGGTGCTCAAAGTTTTGGATCTGTTCAGAAATAGCACAGGAAGCTTAATTCATTTGCTCCATAAAGGCTTTTATGCTCCCTGGCAAACCCTATAACATCTCCGCCGTCTCTCAGAATATTGTCACTAAAAACCAGTCATCTCTTTCTCTCTCTCTTTTAGCTCATGGCGCTGTGTTGTTGGGGGTTTATCATCTCAGGAGAATTGAAAGTAGCAGAATTAGAATGTCAAGAATAGCAATGCCATCAGCGCAGTACTTGTAAGTAGGCAAGTTTGTAACATGCCGGTTATATCTCTCAGCAGCAGAATTTACTGCATAATTCTTTACGCAGCCACACAGCTACACAATCCTTAGGGAAAATGTCCATATAGCTCTTTGAAATTCTTAACCAGTTTTCACAGTTCCCATTGCCCGTGGTCAAGATACAGTAATGTTTTTTAAAGGCCTGGGTCTCTCAAGTCCTACTTGCTCGCAAAATTCATCTTTAAGAAACAGTGCATTTATTTCAGCCCAGCCTGGCAGCAGCTCAAGAATATCTGCTTACCTATACAGTATTAAGCAGACAAATATTTTGTTTAGTACCCATTTACTGTATCAATTACTGTGGATGACTGCAAAGCTTTTCAGTATTTACTGTCTGAAGTCATATCAGATGTAGTTTGATATTTTGCTAAAATCAACAACAAATCAACAGCTTTCTACCTTCCTCATGTTCATCCCAATTTTGTGGGATAAGGAAAAGTAATGCACATCATTCCTTTTTTCCCATAGAATGTTAGTAACTCAATGATATTTTTTTTTAGTACAGTGTCCCTGCCCATGGCAGAAGGGGTGGAACTGGCCAGGCTTTAAGGTCCTTTCCAACCCAAACCATTCTATGATCCTATGAACATTCACATCAGGTTTTCAGATTCTGATTAAGTGAAAGCAATGCTTTGATTGAGCTCTGGACCCCAATGAACTACAATTCCATCACAATCTATAGCTACAAAAAGTAAGACTGAAGCCGCTAAACTATAATAATGAGAACTATTAGCTGCCCTTTCATTAATATTAATGCAATTTTTAACTATTAAAAGTAAGCATTACTGGTTACGAGAATTTACCCAATAATGTATTTTCCTTCTGTGTGTTATCAGTACTTCAGTCCATTCTGGACTAGAATGTGAACCCTCTTATTCTCACTGGTAAGTAATTACTTGAAATGATAAACCTGCTGAATCCAGTGAGACTGTTTGTGCAGGCTGCTATTAATTACAATGATAATCCATACATATACATGCACACATATTTGCACAAATATCTATGCGGCAGCATTAATCACACTTGCTGCATTTAGGGGAGCGTATGAATCTCCATTAATACTTCTACATTTTCTTCTGTGTATTTTCATGCTGCCCAAGGTGAAATTCCAGGAAAGACATTTTTTGGAAGAACAATAAGGCAACTCACGCCATCCATTCAAGTTCCTGGGGCACAGAGGACTGCTTCCTCATACAAATGCCAGATTTCTTTGGTGGATTAAAAAACGACTCTCCCATGTATTTCTCTTTAGACTGTGGTGTGTTATTAATTATTTACAGCAAACAAAGAATATATGCCACAGAGTTGAGGTGAGGAGGGAAGGGCCATTAGGGTTAACCATGGGAAGCAGATGGGAAGGGATATGTGGAAGAAGCATTTCAAACCAAAGACCAGATGCAACTGAACTCTTCCTGAAGACATCGTGGTTTACTCTCTCCCACTAATCTGGGCAGGAGCCTGAAAATGGATTGTAACTGCAACAACGAAAATGAGGCGTCTCTAAGGACAGTGTATTTAACAGCAGAAGAGGCATATTGGATTGGGAAGGAGAAGATTTTCTAATGTATCCTTGCCTGTAGCTCTCCAAAAAGCTTGAGTCACAAGAGTAAGAATGTAAAAATGTCTCGGTTTCTGGCAAGGTTCCTCTTAGGCTCGTGGAAAATAGGGTCTAGGAGTGTATTTATGATGTCTCTTTGACAACACTCATTTTGGCGAACCTCAAAGGGTGATGGTTTCCCTGGAAATTACGTGCCACTCAAATAATTTCTAGTTAGGTCCTTAAACCAATCTGACTGCATGTTCAAACTGTGACTGTTGTTGCAGTCTTATCATGCTGGAGCATTTGTCAACTGTAAGACCACAAACCATACAGCACAATTCTTCAGTAATTCTATTACCTCATTCATTTATCTTCCATTCTACCAGAGTAACCATAAAGACTCATTGACCAAACCAGTGCTGACAAAGACCATTGCTGGGGTTTGTTATTAATATCTTCATTAATGATATCATCTTGCCTCTTCAGTTAAAGATGCTGATGAAAATAAAAAGAACACAAAATGGTATCTGCCTGCTGTCAGCCTTCTGCAGTCTACACATTTCACCATGCTGCAGCTAAGATCTAAAAGCTGATTTTTGTCTAAAGAGAGACTGAAGCCACATCACTTTTAGAGTGGCTGCTGCTAGCTTGATCTCCAAACCTCCAACACTACTGATGATACCGCTGAGCCATCTGCACTCTCTGCATAGGTTAATACTGGGCTGGTTGTAATCCAGAACTAGACCTTATTTCATAGCACATGACATGTCTTAAAAGTTATGGTCAGGAAGCTAGTTTCACCCAGACATTGACTAGATGAATATGACCTCAACCAGCTCAATTATCAGCTAAAGCAATTCAGGAGTCAACAAAGCACTATTCCCAATGTCTAAAAGTTGCTGAAACAGAAGAGTCTTCACCTCATTATGCTGTTTGCTGCGTCTTCCAGTTCATCTGTCATAGAATGCTTTGGGTTGGAAGGGACCTTTACAGGTCACCGAACCATGAAATCATAAAACGGTTTTCTGGAAAAGACCTTGATCCAATCATACCTGTCCACTACTAAACTAGATCCCTGAGCACCTCATATATCCATCTTCTAAACACCTCCAGGGATGGTGACTCAATCACCTCCCTGGGCAGCCTCTGCCAGTACCTGAGAATCCAGTGAAGAAATTTTTCCCAATATCTAAAACAAACCTCCCCTGGCACAACTATGGGCCATTTCCTCTCATCCTATCACCTATCACCTCTCATTTAGTCCAACCGGTCATGTAGTCCAACTCCTCTGCAGAAACAAGTAGTCAACGCTGGTATTAAACAAGTAGAGATAAGACACAGACTTCTACAATCCTTGATAAACAGAAAGCAGCCTATGTAGCTACTATTAATTCAAATACAATTTTACATTGTTATTATAGGACTTCTTTTCCACGAACCACTACAGAGACCCTGATTTGGTTTATCAGAGCCTACGAGGCTTTTCATTGCACTATTTCTCAGCATTCGCAGAGATCTATAAAACAGTTCTGTGCATGGTTTACTATACTCAGCTATCCCCAAGAGCTCTCTACAGGTAAAGGTCTAGGTGATAACAGAACAGCATAGTCTCAAGTCAAGCTAAGCATCCTGGCCTTTTCAATGACATTTATTGCAGATCCAAGGCAGCAACGTAAAATGAAATTTCTTCCACAGACCACTTGCTATAACGACCTTAAACAGCTCAGCACTATGCTCCAAACGCACACACATGCATGCACACAAAACATACACTAAATAAACCAGTGAAACCAGAAAACCACTGCTTTTCTACTTTTCCTTTCCTCCAGGCTGATCTGAGGGCTGGAGAACCTCTGCTATGAGGACAGGCTGAGAGAGTTGGGCTTGTTCAGCCTGGAGAAGAGAAAGCTCCGGGAGACCTGAGAGCAGCTTCCCAGTACTGAAAGGGGCTTCAGGAAAGCTGGGGAAGCACATATTACAAGGGGCTGTGGTGACAGGATGAGGGGGATTGGCTTTAAATTGGAAGGGAAAGGATTTAGATCAGACATTAGGAAAAAACTCTTTTTGATGAGGGTGGTGAGGCCCTGGTATAGGCTGCCCAGAGAAGTGGTGTCTGCCTCATCCCTGGAGGTGTTTAAGGCCAGGTTGGATGGGACTTTGGGCAACCTGATCCAGTGGGAGGTGTCCCTGCCCCTGGCAGGGTGTTGCAACTGGATGGGCTTTAAGGTCTTGTCTAATCCAAACTATTCTATGAGTATATTATTCTGTAAAATTATTCTGATTATATGTGAGACATCCACCGTAAAAAAATTCTGGGGTTTATTGATCTCATTAACATGCTCATTAATACAAAGATGATTCCTTTTTTTATGAAAGGGTATGGTCTTTCTAATGCAAATCTGACACAGACTAGTAAAAGAAAATCATTGTTTTTCAGAATCTCTCAGTTTTTAAATTTTACTTGTTGTCTTACCAATCACTTTGTCAGTATGGATGCCTGTTCAAAATGAATTTAGAACATTTTTGCTTGAAATGTAAGCAAAGCGATTCCCCATTATTGCCTTTTGCCTTTATGTAATGTAGATGGTTAGAAAATTATATATTTATGAAATCAAAGCTAGCTTTAAATGTCAGACTGTCATCAACGTGAAACATTTTAATCCATTATAACTCTATTAAAGGTAACAACGATACAATGTTCCTGCTGCTGAAAGCTTGCCAAAAAGTCAGATGGAAATTAAAAGTCAAATGTCTATAAACACGGGAAGTTTTTATTCCTCCTACAGCCTTGTCAACATACAGTTAAAGATAAGTTTCTTGAGCAGTGTCTAGAGAAGGGGAAATTGCCTTGTTGGGAAACACATACGAGAAGGCAATGAGATGAGAAATATTTCTGGGCAGACAGCACATAAAGGCACTATAAAAGTGGGATTAGTAAACTCGAGTACTCTTGAAGACAATAGGATTGTTCCAGTCCCCTCACTGTTTAAAGTAGGAAATGTCAAGACTTCAATTTAACTACTGTTACATTCAATTCCATTAAAATAAATGGACTGCACGTGCACCAATTTGCTTCTTATGGCTTATTAATCGTGTCAACACACAAAAAGAAGGCCCTTAAGGGGCTGTTTAGTCTAAGGAATTCATAACAGGATGTAGAAAGTAGGACATGAGCTCAAATACTATGCAGGTCAAGAGAGACCAAATGTCGTTACCATCTGTTGGTGGCCTATGTGAAATCATTCAGTGGTTCCAGTCCAGGGACCTTACAAACTCAATGGATACCTGGTAAAAGTTACAGCTTCTGTAAGCCAAGTAACTTGAGTTGTTGGAGTTCCTAAGCTTGCTGGCTCAGCTGGGAGGCCTGTAAGGTGAAGACAAACTGCTTATGTAGTGGGATCTGAACATCTCCCACAAAAGGAGCTCTGCACAGATGTCCATATAGGTCAAATAACAGTAGAAATAAATCCAAAATTCTATTTTCCCTGTACAGGCCCACCAAAAGGCAATGTACTTTTCAAAACAATAATATAATAATCTGAATTTCAAGCCATTATTCCATGCAAAACAGAAGTAACGGTTGTAACATGCCTGAAGTTATGTTTTTATTCAAGCACTTAAGGCAGCATCCTGATTATCAGAAGTGTTGCAGCATTTCTGGTAACCTTTAAAAATCAAACCCCTATTCCTTAAATGAAGATACAAATGTTTGAAATAGTTGGCCTTAAGTTACTTAATTACATTAAAATTACAGTGGGTTGGCTGCAAATATCTAGTATGCTTCTAGGCTGAAGTCTTTATTTCTTATTGGCTTCCTTACTAATACAATACTCTAGCTACCCTATCTTGCATTTGCTTAGTTATTTTTAAGTGACATTTATATTCTTTTCCTTGCTAAACTGTGCATCTCATCATTTACTCTTGAGAAACACTGAAACACTTAGAGAGCTCTCAAAAGCAGTAAAAACTTAGAAGAAATGCAGAACATGCTGAAAATAAGAGCTCTGCTAACTGCAAGCATGGTAATATCAACAAAGAATGACACAAGCACAAGGAGGTCAGACCCTGGAACAAGTGAAGGTGCTGCCATTACCAGCAGCAGAAATATGGTGCTGGCAATGGTGCAACTCAAAGAGTTTGCTGAGATGGAGCCCCCTCTGAAAATAGCAAGTTGTATTATGGACAATGCATGACATTTGCTATTGTTTGTTTGTAAAGGTAGTGAAGAGTAAGAAGTTCTGTAGCAGACATGCTCTCCTACTAATTACTCGGTTACTAATAGCTAGCGGACAAAATGTCCTGTATTTAAAGTGAGCCTACAAGAAAGACAAGGAGGGGCTCTTTATAAGAGAATGCAGGGATAGGATGAAGGGAAACGGTTTGAAGCTGAAAGAGGAGGGAAAACTGAGATGAGAGCTTAGAATAAATGTTTTCCTGTGAGTGAGGTGAGGCCCTCGTACAGGCTGCACCAAGAAGACATTGCTGCCCCATCCTCAAGGTGTTCAAGGCCAGGTTGGACGGGGCTTTGAGAACCCTGATCCAGTAGGAGATGTCTCTGCCCATGGCAGGGCGTTGCAACTGGATGATCTTTAAGGTCCCTTCAAACCCAAACTATTCTATGGTTCTATGATTGCATGAAAACAGCGTTGTGGCAGTACTTCTGTACATTTTCAAGCTAACTGTGGCTGAGAAAAAGCAGAAAAAGCAGAGTTTATTAGCGATACTACATCCTGAAATGCAAAAATAGCAACCATTCTTCTTCTAACAGAAATGAAATGAAATGAAAGATACTAAATCTTTGGAAAAACGCAAAGCTTAAGCCTCCCTGAAGCACACGGATCTACCACTGAAGCAGCTGTTCAGTTGCTAGAAGCATCTCAGAGGCAGATCTAGCAAAGGCAAGGACTGATGAACAGGTTACATGTTCATGGCAGTCTTCTAGCATTTCATTTAATACACAGAGTGGTAATTGATTCTAGATATCCTCAAATTTTAAAACCAAAGTTAGTCTTCACGGCTTTTACATGTACTCAAACCTCAGAAAAGTAACAGGTAAAAGAGGAATATAATGGAAAAACACCTGGTTAGTTGGCTCAAGGGAAGTCCAAAAATAAGACCCAGCAAACAGATACAAATGATACTCTGTCTGGACAGACTCCCTAGTCATTAACCCAAGGACTGATTTTGGGACATTGTTGTTTACTCATGTTATCAAATTTGCACATGAAACAAATGGTGTTTAACATGGGTACACACATACAGCTGCACTTGAAGCTTCAAGATTATCAGACCGTTACAATAACAGCTAAAGAGCGAGCCAGGTTGGGCCAATTTACTTCCTTCTTATTTCTTTCTGTTCTACTGTAAAATAGATTTCTGATTGTGGTCTGCACAAAAATGCTACATGCCTTGTCATTATGATAATTGCTATCATTCTTCTTTGGAAAGTCCTTCTGCTGTTGTTTGAAAGCAACAATTCACTGCGAGCTTCAGACGATAAAGAGCTGCAGTGAAAAACAACTGTTGTATGTTTTTCACTGTTCTACATAGTCAAATAACCAGGGAGCATGTTTTAAACACTGTATTCCACACTGGTGTTTGGAGAGAACCTGGCAAAAAAATTTTGGTGTATAAGCTAGGCATTTCTCTTCATGGGGACTAACTCGTGTCAACTCTGACACCTCATATACCAGTACTATTAGGTCAGGTTGCACCAGGAAAGGTTTAGATTGGATACTAGGAAAAATTTCTTTACTGAAAGAGTGGTTAAGCATTGGAAGAAGCTGCCCAGGGAAGTGATGGTGTCACCGTCCCTGAAGGGGTTCAAGAAGTGTGTAGACATTGTAGCCAGGGACATGGTTTAGTAGGCATGGTGGTGTTGGGCTGACCATTGGACTTCATAATCTTACAGGTCTTTTCCAATCCTAATGATTCTGTGATTCTATGACTTAGTTCATCCATGTATAAAAGAATAGCAAGCAGTTAACCACCCTCTGACGACTAACCTAGCGTAATTAGAACTGTTCTTTTCTGCAGGCCCTTCACTTGCAAATGCCTGGCTAGAGGAAATTATGAGTGCTTTTGTTTTCCTGAAGTGAAGATCAAGTCTTCAAAAGTTTGGGAAGCCTCACTTTAGTACAGCACTTTACAGTAACATACACATGGATGTTAAGAACCCTTCAAAACTATATGTAATACCAATGCATATGGAAAATCCTGCAGAAATGCGCTCAGAAATAACTTATTTTTCACTATTTGTCTAAGTTTGCTAAAAAACCCAACCCAGAAAATTTCCCAAGAAGAGAAGGAAAAATCAATGACTCAAATGCAGTATAAAACAGTCTTACAGACTAACTTGGAAGTTTTGAGGACTCCTGTGTTAGAGTATTTCTTTCACAGATTCAAATAAAGCCTTTCCAGCAATGACTCTACATCTCACACAAAGAGTAAATCCATTGAAAAGATCCAAATATTAAAAAAGTGACTTCATGATATTTGATTTGAAATTTCTTAAATTAAACTTTACCAGTCATAAGGGAAAGGAGGTTCTCTGCCTGTCTTATGAATGTTCACCTAACGAGCATCAAGCAGAAATTCAGATGCATTATTTAAATCCAGAAGGTTTTGCCTTGCTCACACATGCTGGGATCTCAATAATTTGGCTATTTAATGAGAGGCTGGCCTCATGATGGCTTTGCTAGTGTTTGTAAAGACAAAGCAACCTAAACACTGCAGTTAAAGGGAAGAGTAGTATTTTTGGAATACCCTGTTGTTCGAAAGTGTATCGTGACTATTAACGTATTCCTGTAAATTAGTTTGGACTCATTATCATAAGCAATTACTTACAGTTTAGATGCTGCTGATATTAAATTGGCAAGCAATTTGCAAGAATTAATACAGAGCATAAAAAGGTTTTCAACAGCCTAACAGTATGAAAAGACAAATGTTTCTAGTAACACATTCCCATCTATAAAGATGTCTCTCTGTATATAAAAATTCTGTGTATCACCTCCTATCTGATATCTCTTTTTCCACAGTGAGTGGATAACTACCTGAGTCTCTGTGACAAACTCTTTACAAATTTTGTTTTGTTGCTGTGGAGTAAATCAGAAACACCTCAGGCCAAATGTGACAGTAACATCTCATTCACACTGAAAGAGAAACTGTTTTCATGCTCATTTTTGAAAATAATAGTTTATATCAATGTGAAGTTCAGTTCTTTGCTCTTAAAGCTGTTATGTGGCCCTGGTATAACACTCTCAGCTGGCAAGGGTAAATCAACACCCTTGTCCTCAAGACAAAGGTAGGAATGGAGACAAGATATGGAGACCCTGTCCTTATTTTGGCAATAACAACCTGAGCCTATTTCTCTTCAGTCCAAGCAAGCAGTAATCCCAGATGAAACAACCAAAGTCACCTCAAAATAAAAACCTAAGTAAGAACCAGGCCTCCTTTTCTGAAGGACACTCAGTGAATGTTACAACAGATATTCTCAACAGGATGTACAACGTAAACAATTTGGCTTTGGTACTTTGTTTACAAAGTCCAACACGAAAAAAATGATACTAACCCAGGAACAACGATTGGGAGGGGAGAGACAAAGAGGTGGTTGTAGAACATATTCTAATCTGTCACAGCGAGACAAGGCTCAACTCCATTGCTTCTCTCAGTACAAGTTGACATAGGTTCAAATGGAGACCGTTTCTTACCCTCGGTTTGAAAATGTTGCTGTGCAAGAGTGAACAGTGAGGTCACATTGAGGCACTGCGCCCGCCCACAGTACTTTGTGTGTGAGGCAGATTTAGCTCATAACAACATCCCTGTGACTGAGCACCCACCCTATTCTCCAGATTTGGCTCTCTGTGATTTCTACCTTTTCCCCAAGATCAAGTCAATGCTCAAAGGAATCCATTTTCTTTTTTGTCAGTAGAAGACATGAAAGCAAAAATGATTGAGATCCTCAACAGCCTTTCAGAAAATGATCAGCGGGATTGCTTTGAGCATTGGCAGCATTGTGTGCAGCCATACAGCATAGATGATTATTGATGATTATCTTAATTTGTTAAATAAAAAGAGTTACAGGCACTGTCTTGGGGATTTTTTTGTGTAAAACTTCGTACATCTTGGCCCCAAGTTTCAAGTGCGTTAGGTTCCAGTGTAGAAATAGAGCATGTCTTTTCTGCCTTAAATGACACCATTACTCGTGTTGCTCCACACAAGAGTTGAGTCAGTAGTAGAGGCATCCTAGCATGTCTAGGGAATAGGCTTTTGCTTCCCCAGAGCCTGTCTGAAGAGCAAAGAATGAGCACCCAACACCTATCTGCCAGCAAGTACCAAAAAGTTGGCCCTCTTGACATAGGAGGGACATGCTAATCCTTATGCTCCCAGTGAACACAAAGACCTCAGTACATTAAAGTAGAATTTTCGACCCATGCTTCAGTCAGTAACATGCTCACAGATCCCGATCTGGTGGGATTCAGTATCTATTCAAATTGCAGCTTGCTGGCTGAGGATATGAGACTGTAAACTACCTGCACGGGTACCTTACCTACCTACCTGTTTGTACAAAGCTGTCTTTCATGCACTCATGAACCTTAATGGGGACCTTGGCAATCCAGTATACCATAAACAAACCACAGTAGCCTAAGTAATTCCCAGAATACATATATTTCTAAAAATATAACTTGTGATATCAGGTCCCAATTTTTCAAGCTATGTTTCAGTCCAGAACCAATTACTACAATGAACGTACCTCATAAAATACAAAAGACTCTAACAGAAACAGTGATGCACCTTTAGCTCTAGGAGTGCAATGGTCCCATCTGCCATACTTGATTATGTGCTCTGATATTATATATTATTGGGTTGAAAATATCTTCATCAAAAATAAAAAAGGCACTTTTTTAAAAAAAAAAAAAGTTCTTAAATTTATTTCATCCTATTCAAACCTTTTACAAATCCCAGAAGAGTAATTTATACGTTTTCTGGAGAAATCCAGACTCTTCTACATTCAGAATCTTGGCTGTACATGAAATTTAGCCAAAGAATTATTAAACTAGAATTATAAAGAAAAAGAAAAACACAAGATTTCCTTGAACAGCAATTGCTATTTATTCCTATTAAACCCCACTGATGTTTGTAGACCAAAACTTCACTTATTCATATCTGCATTATGATTAAAAATATCTGCAGCAATGAAAAATGTCATGCGTTTCACGAACAGGAATCCTCCCTAAAGTCTCATAATCTTACAATATCAAAAATTGAGAGCATCTGAATTTTCACTGAGAAAAAGTAGATTTTCAGAACTAATGGCTGAAACAAAAATTTATATGTGACTCCAAAATACCCTAAAGCGTCCTTAAAAAATAAGGAGGAACTTCAAATTCTGTTCTAAACCACTGCAAACCAAGAGGCATTTTTATGTTCCTTATCAGTTTGCTTTTCCACATCCCACAAACCTGAACAATTGTCCGCGTTGTTTCCAATACAGAAATAACAGTCCAATTAATAAGAAGGGCAGACCTGATTCTCTGCTACTGCACAAGACGATATTGGGAACTGATGCTTTTTAGCCTTCTTGTGTGACCTGACTCCCTCAAAACCTACATAAGAGCAGTTCTATGCACAGATAAGGTGTGGCTTTAAGAAAAAGCAGAGGGTATATGCACTGGAATATATATATTTATATAAGTGAAAGGACTCAAAAAAGCTTTGTATTAGCATCCCACTGCATCTCTTCAACAATAACATCAACAGAACCGAATCATTGCAAGAGTCACAAGAAAATACAAAATTTACTTACCCTCTCGAGACTGAGTAACCAACAAAGAAAATGTGACAAGGAAATTCAAGTTACTCTGTGAGCTCCTTTATGTTTATACAAACACGTAGCACATCTTAAAAAGATGTTGGATCTAAAAAAACAGTCTTGCTCTAATTGTTGTACTGGTGGGCAGAAAAGTCTGATTTTGCAACACATTAGCTCAGTGTAATGAACTTCATATAACTGTAAAGCACAACCAAGTCACAAGGAAATCCTTGGAAGGCATGCCAAACAAGCCTGGATCCCACGAAGCCATGACTATGTTATCCCAGGTTTATCATCACCCCTTTCTAAAGCAGCATTAGTGTCCAAGAGACTCCATGGTACACTGCTTCAGGAAGCAAACGTAGCTGAACATCAGTTCTGAATCTCTTCCTCCTCTGGAATAGCCCAAATTGTCCAGTCATATGGACCTACACTGCCATGGGACTGAATCCATAGCTCTTTTCTTGCATCCATGTCAGGGCACACTTAAATATTTTGTGAATGTTTCATCTACTCTAGGGATTAAACTTGTTGTATAAGCCAAAAATTGTAAAGAAAGAGTGAAAGTCATCAAACTGCAGATAAACAGAATCCTCAAGATACTGTACTAATGCAAACACAACTGACTGCCAGCTTTTACAAAACACAACATAATTAGAGCTGTTATCAAAATGAAGGTCATATTAAATGGTACTAAGCACACCCTGTACTTACGCTGATATTCATGTTAATGTTCATCAAAGTAATTCCTGGTATAAAAGGGGTGATTACTTAGTGCCACTATCGGTCTCAGCCTCAATATATTACGCAGTCTCTAACACGCAGAAACCTCAGTTTCAGAAAAAAGACTCATTATCTCAAGTGCTGAGTCTGTAGGAGCTGTGCATCTCTCATAAAATACAGTTACTGCACAGAATAAAACCCATAGTGTTTGAGCGAGATTCTGTACTTGTATGTCTTCCCCCCAGTTTAGGCAGTGACCTGGGTCTTTCATCAAAAACTTATTTATTAAATCTGGGAGACCTATAGTAAATTGCTTTCTGTTGCAATTTGTACTGATGGAGGAGGACTATTGAGGAACCTTCTTCTCCTTTAAAGAAGACACTTTAGCTGTCACATCGCAGGTAACAATCAATGGTTCCCCTTGATTCTTTCGGTTGCTTTCCAAGAGGGCAATCTTAAGAGAGTGTTTTCAAAGGAACCTAAATTGGTACGTTTTCCTCCTGTTTTATGCAATGTTTTCTATGGGAATAAAGTGCCATTTCAGCTGAAAAGACACTGTGAACTATTAGAGTTGGGGACTTTTTTGCCTCAATGTATTTCATTTATTTATTTACACTCAAGACAGATAATAAAAGAACAAGCAGCCTGACCTTTGGACGACTGTCAGAAAGCTCTACTCTGCCACTGCAACAACCAGTGTGACCTTCTCCACATTCAACAGCTCGCAATCACACACAATAGGACAGAAAAAAGCAACCTGGCCTCTATATAAAACCGAGCTTGATCAGGTAACAGAGCCTGTTCTAAAAGCACCTGAAGATGAATGTTTTGTAAACCCTTTCAGACCATCTGGGATCACCAGCTGCATTTCAGAACTGTTTGCAGTGATGTTCTTCCAGCAGCAGCTCCCACTTTTGTCAGAGGAGATTAAAACCCTTTACTGTAGCTCTGTTTTTGTCCCCTCAAACTTGATATCACGTATTATCTATCTTTCTGCTGGCACTATAAACGCCATATTATTTGCTCCTTCATAATCTGTATCTGGTTTGAACAGCTGGGTGTGCACAGAGCTGGTCGGAAGGATTATGAGGGTATGATTCCATGCACAAAAATGTTAGACTCTGCAATCTGTACCCAATACTCCAGAGGAAACTAGGGTAACTTGTTCACAACAGCACGTGCGATGTGGCAAGTGGGCTGCCTTCATTGTATGCCAAGGTTTTGTTTCTGATAGATTTCAAACATGCCACATGAAGCAACCAGCCCAAGGTCAAGCTCACCAAAAGAACCTATCACAGCAGCAAGGTGTGTGCTGGACAGTAAAAGACATAACTAGGTATAAGTGAAAAGAAAACAAGCAGGCTGAGACAGGTGGGGTTGTTCAGCCTGGAGAAGAGAAGGCTCTGGGAGACCTGAGAGCAGCTTTCTAGTACCTGAAGAGGGCTACAGGAAAGCTGGGAGGGACTTTTTTTTCAAAGGTCTGTAGTACAGGATGAGGGGGAATGGCTTTAAATTGGAAAACAGAAGAATTAGTCCAGACATTAGGAAGAAATTCTTCACAGTGAGGGTGGGGAGGCGCTGGCACTGGTTGTCCAGGGAATTAAGGGTGGCCCATCCCTGGAGGTGTTCAAGGCCAGGTTGGACGGGGCTTTGAGCAACCTGATCATGGGAGGTATCCCTGCCCACAGCAGAGGGGTTGGAATTGCATGGGCTTTGAGATCTCTTCCAACTCAAGCCATTCTGTGATTTGATAATTCTGTAAGTAAAGAGAAAACGGATCATGACTACTGTTAATGCTCTATCTGTAATCCTACACTCCAAGCAAAAACACAAGCAGTGTATGTCAGTCACACTCAGAGAAACAGAAACAGCCACCACTATATTTGCTAACCCCTTTCTACACTGCAACGATAGTGGCTTTGTTTTATTAAGACAAATATACAGTACAATATTCCACGCCATACCATGTGCTATACCACTCAGAGGGCACGGTGCTGACTTTATCGATACAGTTTTCACACTACTGAAACCCCATAACTGTCAGCAGAGAAACTGTAAACTGCAAACAGATTCTAGACTGATAAGCTCTGATATTTCTAATTTTCTAATGAATACAGCTAGGTTTAGTTCTGTTGTTTTGGTTTTTTTTGACTTTCCCTTTTCCTCTAAACCCACTGCTATGGGACACTTCAGGTCTTCTGTTAAAAAAAGACAGAATTCAGTCCATTAGAGTCATTTACTGGTATTATTAGGATTTTACAACATGATAGCATAATCTGTCCTTTGTCTGAAGTAAACACTCCTAAAGGAAATTCCATAGGGAGAGTAAAATTGAAGCATTTTGTAAAGTAGTGCATACTAACCAGATATGTAGCTGGAGGGAAAAATAATGTTCTAACAGGAAGATAAAGCAAGAGGCATGATACCAAGGAATCCAAATAGGAAAGCAGAATATTCTTTGGAGAGGAAGGTATGTGAGACACAATCAAGGACAAACATACAGGAGGAAAACAGGCTCTCACTAACAGGAGATGGACAGCAAAATCAGGACAGAAAGGTGAAAATTTGGATACTTACACTGAAATCAGCACACTAGGAAAGGTGAGCCAAAGTTTTCACAACTGGAGGCTCTGGGAGGAGACTATCAGGGCTTCATGCTACCACTTAGGTTGTAATGTTTCATGTGCTGGACGATGTCTGTAGTCTTACCCACCATACCTCTGCTTTTCAAACAGATCCAGCCATTCCTGTATTCATCAAGATCTTTATTCCATATTTTTTCTGTTTGTACTGGTTTTGGCACTACCAGATTCTTGCCTACACAAACATTAACTAAACCCGGGGCTTCTACACAAATACTTAACAACACAGCCAGCTGGTCATTTATTGAACACCAAAGTAGAGCTATAGAACAAAGTGCACAATAACATTCCCTATTTGGATTACAGGAGATAATAGTCTCATAAATTGTGACTGTGGTAAAAGTAATCAACAGTGACTCTTTCTTAATAGGCCTTCTACAAGGTCAGTAATAGAGGATTAGGAAAAAATAGCCTCTACTTATTTAGAAGTCAGGTTTCCCATTTAGTGCATTACAAGGTGGATTTTGCAATGTCAAGGAATTTTGTTCATTTCTTAAAAATACAAACAAAAAAACCTCCAAAAGCCACACTGTACATACACACCTCAGTCCCTCAAATAACACTAAATATCATTTAAGAAATCTTTTCATTTCTGCCTATTTGCATTTTATGAAGTTTTTATGATGAAGGTAAAGGCATTCACAGAAAAAGCATTGAGCCCAGGGATTGGTTCTTTTCTCATTTATACTTCAGTAAATTAGGAATAACATCTCAGGACAACTGAAGTGAAGCAACCTAATGCTGAAATAAAAAGGGATTTTCTCTGGAGCTGTAAAACTGGAAGGGTTTTTATATCATAGAACCATGGAATTGTTAAGGTTGGAAAAGATCTCTAAGATCATCCAGTCAAACCATCAGCCCAACACCACTATGCCTACTAAACCATGTCCCCAAGTGCCACATACACATATTTTTAGAACCCCTCCAGGGATGGAGACCCCAACACTGCCCTGGGCAGCCTGTTCCAATGCTTCACCACTCTTTCAGTAAAGAAGTTTTCCCTAATATCCAATCTAAGCTTCCCCTGGAGCAACTTGAGGCCATTTCCTCTCATCCTACCACAGAGTAGACACAGACACAGCAGAGGGAAACTTTCCTCTTGGGGAGATAGTGTGGATACGTATGTCCTGGAGTTGTATCTCTCTCTATCCATTCTATCTTTCCTAAACTAAGTGGAGATCCCTGACAGCCTGTGGTGGCTCAGACACAACCCCTAGTCTGCTTGTTCTAGATGTGTTGAGTACTCAATAAACCAGTGCTGCTAGTTAGGAAGGGTGCAAGGCCAACAAACTCAGCTGCATGGGGAGGGGCTGACTGTCCGTACCAACACAGGCAGGGGAGGAAGGACAGTTCAGAGAAGGAGAGGTAGCAAAGCAGATGTTCCCAAACTGTTGATTAAAAAATTATAGCAACTATAACATGTGATAAATGATTATTTAGGGTCTGTTAATTGATCAGATAGGCAGTAAGAACAGAGAAGCTGTAAAAGGAGACGCATGAGAGATTTACCCAGAGCTTGGACAGTATGAAGCTTACCATTAATTTTGTAACTTTGAATCATTAACTTTCAAAGTAGTTTGCAAAATTCAGTACCTGTAATACATTTGTACTTTTCCCTTCCTTTCAGTCCATACATAAGCAGCAGACAGGATGGTAAGCAGACTGCTAAGCAAGCTCAAACTCCAACCACATCGGTCTTGGATTCCTATCAATGCACTTCTACCTAACGTAAGACGTAGCTTCAACAAAACAGCCAGAGGACAAATATTTGACGAGGAGTTAGGTGGTATATGAAATGTTCTCCAAGACCTGGGGAAGTCCAGAATAAATGCCCGGTATAACAGAATGAGAGATAGAAAAAAAAAAGTAAACAAACAAACAATCAAAAAACAACTCAACAAAAATGTTTTTAGGCAGTAAAAGTGAATTATTATATTGCCATAACATCAAAGAAATTAGAACGTCACTCGAGACACCTTTCCATTGAGCACAACCCTATTAAAATCATTATTATTAATTCAAGAGGATCAAGCTCTGTGTTTCCCACATGGAAGAATGACACACAGAGTGCACAAGGAAAGAGTAAACAGCAGATAACTCTAGAAGTCAAAGTGATCCACTTAGGACCACGGGTTCCCTAGACAGTTCAAGGAAGAAACTTCACTCTCCATGGAAAGTTAGTCAAAGTATCTCAATTTGGAATCTGTATCTGTCCAGCAAATACACAAGGGAGTCAAACACCCTGAATTAGCCCTAGAAATTTGAGCTCCAAAGTCTGGACAGTGTAACTATAACTAAGGTATCCACAGAAACATTGCCAGCTTCCCTACAGTGAAAGACACAATAGCCATGGAAAAACATGGGTGCTCACTTTCATGATCCTACTTACTCCTGTTAGATCAGGAGATCATAAATACTGCACAGCATATTAGGAATTAAAAATCAACTTGCATGATATTTAATAATCATAGAATCATAAAATATCCCAGTTGGAAACGATCTTTGAGATCATCAGGTCCAACCGTACCCACCTTCTGCTAAACCATGTCCTTCAAAAACTCATCTGCCTGTTTTTTAAACACCTCCAGGGATGGTGATTCAACCACCTCCCTGGGCAGCTGATCCAAAGCCTGACCACTCTTTTGGTAAAGAAATTCTTCCTTATATCTAGTCTGAACCTCCCCTGGCACAACTTATGGTCATTTCCTCTTGTCCTATCACCTGTCACTTCAGAGAAGAGATCAGCACTCACTCTCCTACAACCTCCTTTCAGGCAGCAGTAGACAATGACGAGGTCTCCCCTCTGCCTCCTCTTCTCCAAGCTAAACAACCCCAGTTCCCTCAGCCACTCCTCATAAATCTTGTTCTCCAGTCCCTTCACCAGTCTCATTGCCCTTCTCTGGAAGCACTCAAACACCTCAATGTCCTTCCTGTAGTGAGGGACGCAGAATAGTTTAATAATGTCATTATTTATTTTTTTAAGTATCAAGGGTGAAACCTTTCTCTGGCAGCAGTCAGCATCCAGTTCATCAGTGAACTGGCTTGCTCTTTGCATCTTTGTAAGCAACCCAACATCAATGATGAACAACTGAAGCTGAGCAGGTACATTAAGTGGCTTCGGAGCTGCTGCTGTTATGTGTATTTACTATAAACAGAAATGAGAAAAGCCTCTGTAAGAAGGGGGAAGCACAGTGTGAGAGATGAGTATTGTGGTGCATCACTGTCTACCACAAAGAGAATCAAAGAGAAACTCAGTACAACCGTAGAACAGGAGAAGGGAGGACATTTAGACCTGAAGGGGTTACTTGGCACAGGAAGCAAGGCTAAGGTAATTACTGTGGGTTTCAACAGCAGAAAGAAAAAGCATTGCAAAGCCTAACATGATATGTTGGATACTACCTGTGGGGTGTTACAGGAGGGAAATATTGAACAAAACATCAAGATTGAGAATTCTGAAATAGGAAAAATAAGAGAACAGTGACACGATTAAATGAAGCAAGTGGAATGGGTGCAGGGGAAGAACTGGGAAGTGTGTAAAGTAAAGAAAAAAAAAAAAGCTGTTAGCTAGGAAGATTAAAGACAGACGGACAGAAGTGAAAAAATGAAACCAACCCAGAAACCGTATCTATGGCAACACTGAAAATTAAATTAGCAGACAATTTTTCTGCATTTGAAGTCTGAAGGTTGGAGGAAAATCAAGCCAAGTTGTCAGCTCTTTTTCTACGGTCTGCATCGTAGAAAACATGTCAGGAGACAGAAAGAGGAATATCAGCCAAGTCAGAAGAAGGGAAACAGAACAGCCTTCTTTTTTTCCTGATGAGTTGCACTTCCTAGACCTTGTTCTCTAGACAAAAGATGGGTGAATTAGCAACCTGATCCAGTGGGAGGTGTCCTGACCCACAGCAAGGGGGTTGGAACTGGATGGGCTTAAAGGGTCCCTTCCATCCCGAACCATTCCACGATTCTATGATTCTAGGAAATTTTGTCAATAAAATTCCTTTTTTCCTAAGACCTACTCATGCGGCTGTATTTAGGGGAATCAAATTGATTTAGAAGAATGACTGTAGGTTTTGTATGAAATTATATCAATCTTATTTTAAAGAGAGAGTTAATCTAGAGTAAAGAATATAAATGGTTCTTTTTCTTGATTGCCTTTTCTCCCAAAATAAACATCAGGATCAAACTTTTTTATTTGCATGCTGTTGAATTTGGTCTTTACACACAGTCTCAAAATTTGTTAGCTACATGTACATAATTACTAACATAATTTGTAATAGCACATAAAATGCTACAATATTTTTGACTAGAATTGTGTTTCTTAGCTGTTGCATGGCTTGTATTTCATAGAATCATAGAATGGTTCGGAAGTGACCTCAAAGCTCATTCAGTTCCACACCCCTGCCATGGGCAGAGACATCTTCCACTGGATCAGGCTGCTCAAAGCCCCATCCAGCTTGGCCTTGAACACCTCCAGGGATGGGGAAGTCACCACTTCTCTGGACAACTTGTTCAGAACCTCCCATATGAAGACAAGGTAAGAGAGTTGGGGCTGTACAGCCTGGAGAAGAGAAGGCTCCAGGGAGACCTTAGAGCACCCTTCCAGTACTGAAAGGGGCTCCAGGAAAGCTGGGGAGGGACTTTTGATCTGAGAGTACAGGGAAAGGATGAGAGGGAATGGCTTTAAGCCGAAAGAGAGGACATTGAGATGAGATCTTAGGAAGAAATGTTTTCCTGTGAGGATGAGGAGGCCTTGGCACAGATTGCCCATTGAAGTGGTGCTGCCCCATCCCTGGAGGTGTTCAAGGCTGGGTTGAATGGGGCTTTGAGCACCCTGATCCAGTAGGAGGTGTCCCTGCCCATGGTACGGGTTTGGGACTGGATGGGCTTTGAGGTTCAACCCAATCCAAACCATTTTATGATCCTATAGATTCTGCAAATGAGTAGCAGTTCCCCTCGAAGGCTCTGTTTTATGCTTGCCTTGTTCTCATAGCAAAGGCATTGAATCAAAAAATAGAAGTGACATTTTTCACTAACCCACTTGGAGAACATTGATTTTAAAAGGGAGATTGTTGAATATATGTGACTCAAAAGTCTGTTAAAATGCAGCTTTTTAAACTTCGCAAGTGACATGAAGAAGAAAACCCTTGTGCAAAAATAACCAAATAAATTCTTCATTCATGTTTGTTCAGAAATGTACACGTGTAGGAAAAATATAGGAAATTCTGATTTTAATTTACTGCCCTGTTTTTGTAGCAGCACTTCAGTTTTATCACAGTAGGGCTGGCTGTATGAATAATGGTTCATCAGTGTGAGCATGGGGAAGTCACAGTATGGCCCTCAGTGCTGTAATCTGAGTTTATGAAAAGAGATCTCTCAAATAAAGCCCAACATTTGATAAATTATTCAGAATGGAAGCAGAAGCTGTAAGCCAGTTGTTGTACAGTGTATCTTTGCAGTAGTTGTTGCATAATCTCCATCCAGCACAACAAATGCATGTCAGGGTACGATTTGAGAGAGAGTTTCTCTTCCTCTGGTGATGGATGCATCCTCTATTGTGCAATACAGAGAAGAATTGCTGAAACGCTTTTGATAGCTGTAAGCTGAAACAGCTGCTGTACATGGTTATGCGAAAATGATGTGCGAATCTCAGTTTGAATGACATTTTTTCCCAAGATTTGTGTTCAACAAGAGCAGTTGAATGCATTAGTCACAGTCCAGTCACAAACACGGTGATGACTCAAACCCGTGTTGCATGGCAAACACAACGCAGGCTCCGTACAACAACACAATCCAGGGGTTCGGAGGTGTCTTTTAACCCAAACTGAATGTTGTGTCACTGATGTGAGCTCTGCTGATTTGTGGATGATGAAGGCTCCCTGGCTGATCACGAACACACTGGTTTAGCTTTTTTCTCCCCCCCCTTTTTTTTTAACTTTGGCAATTTCAGATTCCTAGTGCAAAACGTAATCCCTAAATCAACGTAAGGGAACCAACTAGTTCAACCCAACTTGCTTTCTTGATCTTCTAGATAATCCATCATAGTACAATTTACTGCCAGAAGAGTGCATTCCATGTACCTTCTTTTTTACTTTTCAGTGTTTTGTCAACTAATTTGATGTTAAACCACATTTATTTAATGCTGACAGGAGGGTAAAAAAGAAATAAAATCCACTAAATATATTTTTTCTTTTGAGTTATCATATTTTTTTCAGTAATCCAGTACAGAAGTATGTAGTTTTTCACACTCTGCCTGTTAATTTTCCTACATATAAATGAACTGGCACTCATAACAATGAAATGGTAAATTATAGAGAAAGATGCCTGTAAATAGGATAAAAGATGGAATTGGGCTCATGAGGAACAGTTTTCACTCTAACAACCTTTCTCAAAGGTATTGTTACAGGCAGAGGGGGGAAAGCAGTGATACAGAGGAAGGCTTTGTCTTAAACTCATGTAACAATCTAGAGAACATGTGGTTTATTCTTAACCTTCTTTCCTCCAAGATGCACAACTCTCACTAGTTCTGTAAATAAGAAAATACTGAACATTGTCTTTGTCATAACAGAAGCCCACAGAAACCTTTCGTGTCTAATTAGTTCACTCCTAGATATTACAGAAGCATTTTTTGTCTCTTAAATGCTCAACAATTCCCAAGGAGATTTTGGCCGGTTTTCATTTTCAGAGTCAAGCTTGGTTAGTTTTATATTGGTTGAGACTAATGGGAAAATATGAGGAAGAGCAGAAAGGTCAAAGCAAATTGCAGAAGTGTTTCTCCTGACAGCATTATCAGAAGTGTGACCATTTAAGGACACATTAAGAAAGGAGATCGAGAGAAAGAGAAGCATTTTCCTAAAGGACAATGGAAAACACAATACTTGTAACAGAGCATTCTCCTTCTCCTCTCAGATGAAGCTTACTACGAAAAGAAAATACATTAATACATGCTATTATATCCATATTCAAGGTTTTGACTGGCCAGAAAGTTGTATGGAACAAAACTAATGAAGGATGTTCTGGCTGATTGTTGTCTTGTGAGAGCCTTCCTTTGAAACCTATAAATGCCATTCCACAGTAGACGCAAAAATAACTGGCAAGAGTGCCACCAGATCAACCTGCCCTAAATTGAAGATGACCACCACATTAGATTTTTTCCCGTAGTCAAGTCATTCACAAATGGTTTCTCCAAGCCCCATCCAACCTGGCCCTGAACACCTGCAGGGGTGGGGGAGCCACCACTTCTTTGGGCAACCTGGGTCAGGGCCTCCCCACCCTCACAGGAAAACATTTCTCCCTAAGATCTCAGCTCAAACTCCCCTATTTCAGCTTAAAACCACTCCCTGCTGTCCTGTCTGTGTGCTCCTTGATGAAGAGCCCTCCCCAGCTTTCCTGCAGGCCCCCTACTTGAGTAAATGCAGTGAAGGCCAAGGTGTCTCTACACCCTTTACAGCTATTAATGGCAGTTAAAGCCTGTGCTTGATTTTCTTGTCGGGAAAAGACAAGTGATTTGTGAACTCTCCTGTTTGCATGGCATTTCAGAAGCAATCCAGTAGGGAAGTGAAGGGAGGTTAAAAACTATCATCTTGGAAAAAATCCCACCAGTCAGCTGAGTAGAAGACTTACGGAAAATTTATTCCAGACTTTTTTTTTTTAGGGTTTACATTCAGTCAATGACATTTTTCACTTTTACGAGGAGGCTGATTTTTCCCCAGCTCTGACTTGGGCATTACTGGACTGTGCGCCGGCCAGGATTCCCCGGTGCAGCTCACCACTTAGCCAGGCAGTAGATTCCATGCCAGCTGGCCCTTCACCAGCCTTGAGCCTTCCCTGCTGTGATATCCAGACACTTTCCTCATTGTCACCATAGGTCACCACAATTCACTCTTGCAATAAAATCACCCCGTCCTACAAACACAATGAGTAACACCAAGTCCTTGTGCACTGACTGAATCATGGCCCGTATCTCCCAAAGGATTTAGGGTAAACTAAGCATATTTTATGTACATTCAGAGGAATTAGAGTACTGTCCTCTCCACTAACTCAGAACATTTATTTCGTCCTGGCAGATCACCAGAAATCAAAATGTTGAGCGCATGTTGCAACAGGAGATAGGAGAGCTACTTGAGAAGGTCCAGCTCTGATCTCGGTCCCTCTTTCAGATTGTCATTTTGCATCATGTAATCTAAGTTAGATCTGTCTTAATACTTAGAAGGATTTTTGTTTTTAAAGAAGACATTGAAAATAAAATCTGTTCCCAAAAATAAGGCATGTAACATAAGTAATGTTTGTGAAAACAGGTCTACATGTCATCATAAGATCACAGAATGATTAGGGTTGAAAGGGACCTTAAAGATCATCCACTTCCAACCCTCTGCAATGGGCAGGGACACCTCCCACTGGATCAGGGTGCTCAAAGCCCCATCCAACCTGGCCTTGAATACCTCCAGGGATGAGGCTGCCACCACTTCTCTGGGAAACATGTGCCAAGGCCTTCTCACCCTCATCGTGAAGGATTTCTTTATAATGTCTGATATAAATCTTCCCCCTTACAGTTGAAAACTATTCCTCCTCGTCCTATCACTATAGGCCCTTGTACCGGGAGGTCTTTAAAAGCCAGGTAGATGAGGTGCTCAGGGATATGGTTTAGTAGTGGACAAGTACGGTTGGACTTTGATCTCAAAGGTCTTTTCCCACCAAACGATTCTAAGATTCTATGATAATGCAAACCACATCCCTCCTTTTCTTGTGTCTCTCCCTCTTGTTCAACTGTACTGTGCTAGTGAGCACATAAGTACTTCTGAATAAAGATAGATGACAAAGAATTTTCAGAACAGCATTAGGAACTAGGAAGAATAATCAGAATAAATCTAAACTATTCATATGCTAAAAGTAAGGATTAGAAGCTATAACATAAACTCAAATCAATGAACTCTGCAGGATGACACTGAACAAAATCAAGATGCTACTACCACGTAAAAAGACGAGCGACACTGCAGATGAACCCACGTCAGGAGAAAAAGCATTTCTTTTCATATGCATACATACGTGTAAGAGAAAAAAATAAATGGTAAAGATAGGCAAGGAAACCACCAATATTGATTTCCAATAGAATCAAGTCACTTGAAATGAACAGACAGGATGGAAATAAATCAGGACATTTCACAACCAGTTAAACTCATTAATTTTTAAAAGGGAAAAGAATTAAATCCAGAGTTATGAATCTCAAATGGCAACAGTGTTTCCTGAACAAACCAGTTATTTTTAGCACTTACCCCTCTGCGAGGCCATTATAAATGAATTTTAAAATGAAAAAATAGGATGCAGCTTTGCAAGACAATTGAACAAGATCTATTCTAACACGGACAGAACATTTCCCATATTTGTTCTAATGAAGTGATGGCTTTTGAGCCGGTAATGTGCGCTCACAGCCTAGAAGGTCAACAACATCAAGGGCTGCATCCAAAGCAGCATGGCCAGCAGGGCAAGGGAGGGGATCGTCTTCCTCTACTCCGCTCTCGTGAGACCCCACCCAGCGTTCTGTGTCCAGTCCCGGAATCCCAAACATAAGAAGGATATGGAACTGTTGGAATGGATTCAGAGGAGGCCACAGAGATGATCTGAGAGCTGGAGAACCTCTGCTATGAGGACAGGCTGAGAGAACTGGGGTTGTTCAACCTAGAGAAAAAAAGACTTCAGGGAAACCTTAGAGAAGCCTTCCAGTACTGAGAGGGGCTCCAGGAAAGCTGGGGAGGGGCTCTTGATCAGACAATGCAGGTATAGGATGAGGGTCAATAGTTTTAAGATGAAAGAGGGGAGACTGAGATGAGATCTTAAGAAGAAATATTTTCCTGTGAGGGTGGGGAAGCAGTGACTCAGGTTGCCCAGAAAAGTCGTGGCTGCCCCATCTCTGGAAGTGTTGAAGGCCAGGTTGGATGGGATCCCTGATCCAGTGGGAGGTGTCCCTCCCCATGGTAGGGGCTTGTACTAAATAGGCTTCAAGGTCCCTTCCAATTCATCCCATTCTACAATTCTATGATTTTTCTCTTGTCTACTTCAAATTTATAAAAATCACAATGAAATTTTCAACCTCCATATAAAATACCAGCATTTTGATGAGGTAATGGGAAATGTAAATTTATCCAATAGACTGTTTGGAAATGAATAACCCATTTTCCACCATTTTTTTCTTACTTAAACTTTCATGTTGCACTTAATTGCTAAGTTGGTTCAAAGTGTAACAATTGAAGAAGCCATCGAATAACAGGTAACAAATACATTACGTAGCATGATTCAACAATAAATTACTGGCCCAATTATTGACATGGATTTTGTAGTGCGAGTCAAAAAACCTTGATCTCTAATGAAAATAAGATGCTCTGCAAAGGTGGAACACTGTCTCTGGTACATTTTCAAGCCTGAGAATGCCTCCTGGGAAACTGAAAATACTGCGCTGAGCAAGTTCTAGAATAAAACCATTTGCTATGTGTGACGCTTTCTAGCTGCACATTGTAAGAGTGTACTAGATAGAAACAGAATTATTAACTGGTCAGGGAGAGAGCTGCTTGGGAAAGTTAGAAAAGATTGCAGGGATTATAGTGCAAACTGGGATTTCCCCCAAGATGTTGGTGCCAGTGTGAGTAATCTCTGGATTTATAAGACCATGCTTTTACAGGTAGGTGCCTGTTCAGCTTTGCATAACACGTTCATGGAATCATTAAGGTGGAAAAGACCTCTAAGATTGTCAAGTCCAACTGTCAGCCCAACCCCACCATGCCTACTAAGCCACATCCTGAAGTGCCACGTCTACACACTTTTTTGAACCCCTCCAGGAATGTTGACTCTACCACTGCCCTAGGCAGCCTCTGCTAATGCTCGAAAAACCCTTTCAAGTAAAGAGATTTTTCCTACTATCTAATCTAGACACCCCTGGTGTAACTTGAGGCCATTTCCTCTTGGCCTATCACATGCTTCTTGGGAGAAGAGAGCAGCACCCACCTCACCACAACCTCCTTTCAGAGAGCTGCAGAGAGCGATTAGGTCTCCCCTTATCGTCCTCTTCATCATTTCTGTCCCTTGTCCACGGCAGGATCAAAGAGAACTTTGAGGGTCAGCCTCCTGTGATGTGCTTGAGTGGAGAAAATATTCAGGAAAGCCTCTAGGAGTTAAAAGCATCTAACTCCTCCCAAAGGACACCCAGCACCTCACAGCAGCAGACTCAAAGGGAAAGTGTTAAAGATCCAATAAAAAAATCAAGAAAAAAAGAAACTTTACTTGAAAGGAAAAGTGTGGCTGGAAGGTCCTTGAGCTATACATCACAGAAATTAAATTCAGTAGTGATGCTTCACCCACTTAAAAGGAAATTGGAAGGCCTACGGTCTCTAGAACGGCAGTTTTGCTACACTGGTGTTAAGGTGTAAATGTGTTTCACAGCTATGTGCATTAAAATCCATAAAATATGTAACTCCAGTTTCCCCCCAGATCTGAATCTATATATGGTCTCTCCTTACGGTAACTCTTCTCTGGCCTGGGAAGGGAGAACAGTAAATCAGCTGCCTCAGATGACCTCCAGTCACTTATGAAGTCACTCAAGGGATATTTCTACAGTTTGGAATTCAGTCATTAATAAGGACAAAGGAAATGAGGGCTGAATTCACCTCCTCAGATTGCACAAGGAACCAGTACCAAATATTAGTACATCCTCAGACTGTCACCTTCACACTGCAGAAAAGCCCTCTAATGCAGGAAGCTGCCAACATAGAACTTCTTGATGATGTATTTAAGAATTATTCTTCCGATGAGAAAAACCCAGTCCCGTGTGCACTTATGGATGAATTTTCACTTATGACAGATCTGCAAGATGCAAGTCTCAAAGAACCTGCAGCGACAGCAGACTGAATCCCAGGGTATTACTGCAACAAGCCAGACATGTAAACACAATCTGGAGTTTGCTTCACAAGCTTTATCTCCCTTCTAGTTCCTCCATCAAGCTTTCTCTGCAGAGAGAGGCAGAGGGAGAAGAAAATAAGAGAAGCTATGGGAAGTCCATTCTACTACAAAGAGGGACCATTAATGCATGACTCTGAATTAATTTGCACTTCAATTAACAAAAAAGAATATATAGGCAACCGTATTTGTAGCAATCCTATTGCTTCTTATGCAGAACTTCTAGAACAGCCAGAATGCTCTTCAAAAAAATTCCTCCAGGTGCTTTCCTAGCATATTAACTCTTTATGCACAAAAGTACTTGCCTCACTTTGCAAGGCAGGACCAATACTTTAACCTGAGACACCTACTTTTAAGCACATTCACCACCTCAGAGAGCAAAGCCTCAAATATTTCACAGTATATTTAAAACCTCACACAATTTACACATTGCTAAGAGATGAAACATAGAAACAATATATAAAATATTGACCAGGAAATATAGCTCAGATTTAGTGTTAACTACTGTACCACTACTAATAAGTCACTGCTACAGAAAAGTGAATGAGTAGTCATCTTTCATTCCTATTTTATATGCATTTTAGTTTAGTCAAGATAGATACTGTTTTTATTGCATTTAATTACAAATCCACTCTACAAATAAAGTTGTTTATTTTAAATATTAACCTTGGTAAACATCATGAGAAAAATAATAAATAAACCCACCCCCCAAAAAAAACAAGAAGTGCCAAAAAACCCCACCAAATTATTGTACATTTAGGAAAATTAATTTATGTGGAGATGGCCAACACATTTCTGTACAGCACCTGTTCAGAATGCACAGGCATGTGAGTACACTATTTTTATCAAATAATGACATCATGCACTATTACTGTATCACATTGTTCGTTAGCAAACTCTCTGCAACAGATTTAATGATACACAGAAACTCCAGGCTCCCATCCAGATTTACTTCATCAAACAAACCACATAAAAAGTACAGGGTCTTTTTCCTAAAGTACATAGAAATAAAATGTTGTGCCTTCTAGAAAAACCCAAAATGCCTGAACTACAAAAAAAACCAGAAGCTTTCAGTGCTACTGAGTAAAACTAAATTAATACAAAAATTACAACATACTCTTTCCAATTCATGGCAGAATTCCTTTTGCATACTTTTACTCCTCTTGGGTAAGAAATAGGGGCAGAAACAGTACCACACAATCATTTAGGTTGGGAAAAGACTTTAAGATCATTGAGTCCAACTGTCAGGCCAGCACTGCCAGCTCCACCACTGAACCATGTCCCTAAGTGCCACATCTACCTGTCTTTTAAACACCTCCAGGGAAGACAACACCACCACTGCCCTGGGCAGCCTCTTCCAATACTTGACAAACATTTCTGTAAAGGAATATTTCCTAATAATATCTAGTTTGAACTTCCCCTGGCACAATTTGAGGCCATTTCCTCTCGTGAGATAATTGGGAGAAGAGATCAGCACACACCAAAGCACAACGTCCTTTTCAGGGAGCTACAGAGAGCAATGAGGTCTCCCCTCAACCTCCTCTTCTCCAGGCTAAACAGCCCCAGGTCTCTCAGCCACTCAAAACACTTGTGATACAATAGGTTATGAGCAATACCGTAAGAGTGTTGTTGAAATATTTCAAGACATTTTAAAGCTGAAAGGTTACTCTTCTTTCAAATTCTACAGGATTGCAAGCTCTTTCTATCCATAATCCATAACAGAAAACTCTTCTAGGAAGGACTCAGCCACATCTTTCTTTGAATATAAATATCTATTGAAATATCTTGGTCTGATAAGTTTTCATTGAAGGTAAAAGGCAACTCCAAAGCTGTGGGGAACACTTTGCTGCAGAACTTTTCTGATTTACGATGTACCCTGCTCAAGTTACATTTCTACGGAAGATGCAGAAAGCCCTGTAACAAACAAGACTCCTCAGTAACAGTTAAGCTTAGACTGTGGTGGAATAATAGGGTCAGCAGATGTCTAATTGAGATCCTTAATCCTTGCACTGGGAAAGAATTAAGGGTGCTTATGGGCCATTGAGTGTGGAGGAGGAGGAGCTCCATCTTCCCAAGCATGTTCACCTTGTCCCTGCTCCTCTAAAAACCATTCTCTCTTTCAACTGATTGCAGTTAAAAACAAAAGTTTTCCATTAGAGCATAGACCTTTAAAGTCAATCCACATTCCTCCTGAAGGAAGGAAGAAATTGACCCCAAATTACCCATTTAAAATCTTGTGGCGTTTTTAATAAACTGAAGGAATTTTCTTTTTTTTTTTAATGAACCTTAATTTTCTAATAATTTTCGGAGTAGTCCCTTCACAAAATTCTGTTTTCTGTCCACCTGCCTCACTCCCCAATCATCTCATACAACCCACCCTCTACCAGCAGTGGAAAATTCACACACCTTGTGGCATCCAGAAACCATACAAGGTGAGGCTACTGATAAGCCATATGGCTTTTGATCAGATGAGACGTTGGCACAGTTCTCCTGGGTTTCCCATGTAGATATATCCTCTGGCTCTTCAGATGACTTCAGTGCTTTCAAAACTCTTACCCTGTGCCACAGTAAATGCAACAAACCAAGAAAGCATCAAATGGAATAGGGCATATAAAGCAATCTGAGTGAATGAGTCTCAGCATCTCTTTGCTTCTAAGGTGGGCTTTGGACTTGGATCTGATGGAAGGAGATGCTCCCTAATCGTCTCCTTGTTACGTAGGTGAAGTCACAGAGCTAAGAGGAAGGGTTTATACCTTCAAAGAAGAGAAGAATGGTAAAGGTGTATTCCTAAAGACACTGTATTGGAACTTCTGCAGACCATATGATAATTTCCCACAGGTCTCCTTTATGATCTTGAATATTACTTACACCTTAATGGGCTTTGGATTAGGGAAGCAGCCCAAAGTATAAATTTACTGATGTAGAACACGTACCTTCTTCTATAACTCAGCACTGGCCAGCACTGCAAAGCATCCTGTGCACACAGCTCAAATACTGGCTTTTTTTGAACCTGAGCAGTAACATAAAAAAATGTTATTTGCCAAATTCTTGCCCCGTTTTCCTTATCCCCAACTTGAAAGCATATGTTGTTGGATCAGAAAGGCCATCTCTTTCAGTTTGCATTATTAGGAACTCACTCGCTTTAAAGAACTCTCACCAGAAGTTACATCCAGGTGGTGCAACAGCCTCATGTTTCCATCAGACATGCCAAATATATGCCACAGATTAACCTGTTCTGCAGCTGAATGGATCCACGCAACAAATGAAACATAATAGCTGCAAAACTAGACTTACTAATAGCACAATCCCTAGCCAATATCCAGGGTATAAATATGCTTTAATGTTCTTTTTATAATCTGTGCCCCTGTTCTTACAGAACGCATTAAATAGTCTGACATTCAATTGAGTGCCTCAAGGGAGATGCATCTCCTGGAGCATCCAGTCATCTACATCAAGAAACAAGACAGCTCTCCAGTTTAGCAACAGGTTTTACAAATGTGTGAAAATTCTTTATGGATGTATTTGTTAACAACGTGAGATCTTTTTCACACCTGTAAAAGGCATTTAATAATCCATAGGGAGAGTCTTCCCAGTTTCACAAGTGAGGTACTGTATTTGCTTTAAGTTGGATTGTGAGTGATGACATTGGACCTGCTTGATTCTCCTACAAAAGAAGATATGTTCTTAATGAAGCTTACTCCCAGTTATTCTAAATCACTGAGGTGGTATGAAAAAATACTACTTAGCAGTTCAAAAAGCTAACTGGATCCTGGATGTGGACAGACTGATGCAGGGTATATGCAACCAGTCCCTGGAGGAAAGAAAAATCTAGGGTAAACACTTAAAAATTTAAGCTTTTTTGCGACTGAAGATGCATTCCACATAATGTGAGCTCTCCTTGTGGACAACTTACATCTTTCTGAAATGTAACAATTCTGAATTTTTGGAGTGCTGTATTTGTCAAAAGATTATTACACAATTCAGATTAAACAAAAAAATTGTCTATTCTGTGACTGTGTCCAAGATTGATTCATCCCAACACTACTACTTTGTGAAACCAATTTTCTTATTCACGTGATCTTCTTATAATAAAACAGCTCATTTATGGATTCTTCTCCTTTTGTAAACAGGGGCAAGGTCAGCTCCTCATTAGCATGACAACACATTCCATTATAGAATCATAGAACAACAATAGTTTGGTTGGAAAAGACCTTTGAGATCATGAAGTCCAACCGTACCTGCCCACTACTAACCCATCCCTGAGCACATCATTTGCCTGTCTTTTAAACACCTCCAGGGACAGTGACTCTACCACCTCCTTGGGCAGCCTCTGCCAGTGCCTGAGAACCCTTTTGCTGAGGAAATCTTTCCTGATGCCTCATCTGAACTTACCCTGGAGCAACCTGAAGCCATTTCCTCTCATTTGATCGCCTTTTACTTGGAAAAAGAAACCAGCACCCACCTTACTACAATCTCCTTTCAGGCAGTTGTAGAGAGCAATCACATCTCCCCTCATCCTCATTTTCTCACACCCCCAGGTCCCTCAGCCGCCTCGCATAACCCTTGTTTTCCAGCCCCTTCCCCAGCTCTGGACGTTCTCCAGCCACTCAACACCTTTAGTGAGAGGCCCAAAACTGAACCCACGATTCAAGGTGTGGCCTCACAAGTCCTGAGTACAGGGGCACAATCACTTTTGTTCTCCTGCTGGCCACACTGTTTCTGATACAGGCCAGGATGCCATTGGACTACTTGGCCACCGGGGCCACAGCTGGTCTATGTTCAGCTGCTGTGAACCAGCACTCCCAGGTCCTTCTCTGCCAGGCAGCTTTCCAGCCACTCTTCCCCAGCCCTGGGGAGCTGCATGGGGTTGTTGTGTCCCAAGCGCTGGGCTTGACCATGCCTAAGGTAGGAGGACTGAAAGAGAATTTTCTCTCCAGAATACATTACAGTAGGGCATTCCACATCAGCTTTTCTCTATATTAAATGATCTACATTATATATCGGTCCATATTATGTACCACATATTCATTCCCCTGCAGTAGTTTCCAATTCTGTTCCACTGAATAATGTAATGCAGCTGTTAGTTCTTGTCCTGCATCACTTTATTTCGTATCATATCACTTCATTCTACATTCTACATACAGTGCTTTCTCTATTATGGCAGAGTTGCACTATATGAATCACCATACATTCAATGTTCTCTCAATATATAAAGTGATAGGTCCCTTTCCTTGGATAAAATTACCAGGGACAAAAATGAGTCCGACAAAATGTTACAGGGTTACTGAGTGCCCCTTCAATACCCATCACCACAGCTGGATTTCACATCATTTGTATTTCTCACTTTCACAGCAAGTGCTGATAAAGTAAACAAGAGGGAAAATTTTGCATGTGAAACAAATGTTGAAAGAGGAACTGATTCCTCCAAATATTCTTCAAAATTGAGTATTGTACCCCAGCATTTCCAGAGGTTAATAAGGAGAAAATAATCTACGAATAACTGCTACACAAATAACCAAGGTCTCATTAGAATTATGAATCATGGAATATGAATAAAGTGGATGAATCTTTTGATAGTAATAGGCTTCAGGGTCTTGTGGAAAAGACCACCTTTACTCAGACAGGAATCATTTCTTGAGCTACAGCTTTTTCTAGAGCCACCAGGAGCAAAGTAAGGCTGAAACATAAAATCACTGGCAAGTGTGGGCTACAAAAGCTGGAAGAAAGGAGCAAAGGAACAAAAGGTGGTAAACAGGAATAGAAATGGGAAAGAATAAAGGTTATGAGACATGTATTCATTCATCTAATCATAATAACTGATTTTTGCCATGAAGTTTCTCTAATTCTTCTATGAGAGTCATGAAGTGGGTGAAGGGTTTAGAGAGGAAGCCGTATGAGGAGCGGCTGAAATCACTTGGTGTGCAGTCTGGAGAACGGGAGATTGAGGGGAGACATCATCACATTCTGCAGCTTCCTCAAAAGGGGAGGAGGAGAAGTAAGAGTTGATCTCTTCTCTCTAGAACCGAGCAAATGGCAGGAGATGTGCCAGGGGGAAGGACGGTTCTTCCCCCAGAGGGTTGATGGAGCACTGGAACAGCTCCCCAGGGAAGCAGTCACTGAGCCAAGCCTGACAATATTCCAGAAGCATTTGGCAAACACCCTCAAACACACGGTGTGAGTGTTGGGGTTGTCTTGGGCAGGGACAGGAGTTGTAGTCGATGATCCTTGTGGGTCTCTTCCAGCTCATGACATTCCTCAGTGTTAAGTAATAAGGTAAGGAATATTTAGTAACTTAGAACCGTAAATTTTTTTTTGAAGGAAAAGTGGAGGAAAAGAGAATCTAAGTATTTTTACATTCTTTTTCTAATCTTTATTTCCCAGCTCCTTCCTGGTGAAAATAATTTCCCAAAACCCTTGAGAAAGAGGAGGCTGGATATAGGCCCTTCTACACCCAAGCTCCTCCGCAAAAGTTATATATGGGGTTTCAGCATCAAATGAGGCTTTGCAACCCTCAGACTTCCAAGCCCATACACTCCGCTGTCGGCAAGAGCAGAGATAATTTAATCAAGCAAGAGTCCCCCATTTTAGCAAACCTTTGTTGGAGGAAAAACTATTATTAGCTTTAGATACTTTTAATCACAAACTTAAGAGATGATCAAAGACAAAGGGCATTTCTCAGATCCTTCAGTCTTCTTAAAAATAACTAAGCCTTTGATTAACACACATTTAAAGGAAAATTACTAATTACATAGCAAAGACACTGCCAGTCGCAGGCTAATTTCCTTTTCTACTGACATTATACGTGACAAAACCTACTGTACCAAAAAGCCAAGATTGGCTGGACTAGCAATTAATGAGCTACACTAGCTTTGCTAAGATGCCTCCTGCACTCTGCTTCCTCTTTCCTTAAAATAATTGACTTAACACGTTTGAAAACAAGAAGTATCTAGTAAAACCACTAACCAATACTTAACTGAAGTTATAGCTCTGCAATAAATCACCAGGCACTATTTATGTAGAAAAGGAAATTAAAAATTTATATAATTTACATTATTTAGTTTAAGTATGTTGAACCAAGAAGACTATGTCAAAACCTGCACATGTCCTTCCATGCCTTCACTTAACTCACGAGTTTAAGCTTTAGGATACGTTTAGAAAAAAAAATATATGGGTTTACCCTCCTGTGTGTTGTAAAGCAATGCATGTTTATGTAATATACATAATCTTGTTCAGTTCAGATATTTTGCACATTTCATGTACTCTTATACATGACATCAGTGTTACTAAATAAGCACAATGGTCTTAACATCGCAGATACCAGGGAAGAACCCAAACAGAATCATAGAATCGTGGAATGGTTTGGGTCGGAAGGGACCTTAAAGCTTATCCAGACATGGGCAGGAACACCTCCCACTGGATCAGGTTGCTCAAAGCCCCATCCAACCTGGCCTTGAACACCTCCAGGAATGGGGCAGCCACCACTTCTCCGGGCAACCTATGCCAGTACCTCACCACCCCCACAGGAAAACATTTCTTCCTAAGATCTTATCTCAATTTCCCCTCTTTCAGCTTAAAACCATTCCCCCTCATCTTATCCCAGCACATCCTCATCGGGAGCCAGTTTTCCTGCAGGAGGACGCCATTGCGTTTGATGACACCATCACAGACCCTAGGCTGAAGCAGCAGGACATATAGCAGTTCTTCAGCCAGAAGCCATGAGTGGATGGCACAGTCTTAACCATGTCTATTCACATTCTTTTCAGGATTTGCTGCATCTGGATCCGGGTCACTTCACCTACACCAAATGGAAGCTTTTGCATAAAACCAGTCGAAAGAATCATCTCTGAAGCCTTAATAAATGCAGAAAGCACCTGTGTTTGTGAAAAACAATGATTCTCAGCAGAGTGCAGCAATATCTGCTACCATAAGGAAATCCATCAAAAATTATTATCTAGTTTAGGACAAAGCAGCCTTTTATAGACCGTAAGAGTAACTGGAACACATATAACTTATTCCAATTAGCTGAAGTTCTGACATAGCAGGTGGCAACAGTGCATCTATTACCATAATGTAGAAAATATATGATGCATGGTAACAGGCAGTTGTATTTGTCTTGATTATGGAAACTGAAAACAGTACTTTCCATCCTATCTGCTGTGGAAAAAATCACTTTTGCTGAACCTAGCATGGAAACGAGCCTTGAATGACATACACAGGTGACATCGTCATGTTTCTTCTGCTAAATGAGTATAGGAAAGCTGGGAAGGGGCTCTTGATGAAGGAGTGCACGGATAAGATGAGGGGGAAGGGATTTAAGCTGAAAGTGGGAACACTGAAATTAGATAAGGGAAAGAAATGTTTTCATGTGAGGATGGGGAGGCACTGGTACATGTTGCCCAGAGAAGTGGTGGCTGCTCCATCACTGGAGTTTTTCAAGACCCGGTTGGATGGGACTGTGACCAACCTGATCCAGTGGGAGGTGTCCCTGCCCATGGCAGGGGTGTTGGAACTGGATGGACTTGAAGGTCCCTTCCAACCCAAACCATTCTATGATTCCATCAGGTCTCTTACTCTTCTATGCAGAAAGTGACTACAGCATTGTACTAAATACCCATGACAAGAGATGTAGGAAAAGGTCAAAAAGAATTTTAGGTTATACAAGCAGTCCAAAATTTCCTAAGCTACAGCAGTGAAGATGAAGAGATCCTTCCAACCACAGTACACAAAGCAACGGTAGCACAGTGCACTACAAGCACATAGGAAATGGTAAATACTTGTTTTCCTTCCAGAAACAGCAATTATATGTCATTATTGATCTGTACCCATGCTATAATTACAGGTTTACTTTTATTCAGTTCAGCCATAGGAGATCTGGATTTAAATGCTCCCTGATGTCTCAAAAATGCCTCTATTGATGGGAATTTTAGGAATACAGAAGTTACTGCATCATTCCCAAAACACAGGAGATCGAACAGTTCCACCCCACTGTCATGGTTAGGGCCACCTTCCACTGGGGCAGGCTGCTCAAGGCCTCATCCAATCTGGCCTTGAACACCTCCAGGGACCTCAACTCTCTCAGCTTGTCCTCATAGCAGAGGTGTTCCAGCCCTGAGATCATCTTTGTAGCCTCCTCTGGACCCATTCCAAAAGTTTCATATCCTTCTTATGTTAGGGATTCCAGAACTGAATGCATGGCTCCAGGTGGGGTCTGACAAGAATGGAGCAGAGAGACAGAATCCCCTTCCTTGCCTTGCTGGTCCCACTGTTTTGGATGCCGTTCAGGACATGGTTGGCCTTCTGGGTTGTGAGAGCTCATTGCCGGCTCATGTCAAGCTTCTCATCAATCAGCACCAGCACCTCAAGTCCTACAGGGCTGCTCTCAATCATGTTGTCCCCCATCCTGTTTTGCAACTGCAGATTGCCCCGACCCATTCACATTTTGCTACATTCTATAGCCTTCTTGTTAAGAGAAAAATCTCTGCTTTTCACAAGTAGAAATGCAAGATTCTGGCCATAGAGTTGAACAAGACATTAAAATCTCTGAAGAAAGAACAGCCCGACTCTGTCACTGACCCTTTGGCTCAGCTGTATTTTAAAGCAGTGGATGACAATGTTGCAAGTGCCTGACCTAAGAGCACTACACGTAAATCCCCTTTAAATAACAATGACAGAATATTGCTCTTATCTGTGCATTCACAAAACATTCTACTCAAGACTGTGAGCAGCCCTGCAGGAGGCAGCGAGGAATTCTTAATGCACAGCTGAGGAGCCTGAGAACAACTGATAATAGAGCTGCCTTCCGAGAGGTGCTGTAGGAAGCATGGGGAGATCATTGTTCCCACTCTGGTGCTCAACACCGGTCCTGCAGTTAAATACTCTCTGAATACATGCACACAATCACGTGGGACTTACAGACACCTAAAATGATGACAGACACCAAAAATCACGTCTTTATACACAAAGCCACCTCTTGAGTAAAGATGACAGATTCTAAACACAGGTAAATATAGTCCGATTGTTCAGGATGCTTGAGATCAGAAGGTGGCTCATTAAACATTTGATAGAATCACAAAGACATAGAATGGTTTTGAACAGAGAAAACGTTAAAGCCCATCTAGTTCCAACCCCCTGACACGGGCAGTGACCTCCCACTAGACCAGGCTGCTAAAGGCCCCATCCAACCTGGCCTTGCATACCTCCAGGAAGGGGGCATCCTATTTCATTGTAATAGCTACATTGTAAAAGCTACATTTACATTATACCCAAGAAGTGGAAGGTGTAGTAACAGCATCATCTTAATGCTTGCAATGTCTTATTAAAAGGCAAATGTACAAACACCTTTCTATATTATTTGCAGTTTCAACACAGAATGGGGGACAATGAGATTGACGGCAGCCCTGCAGAGAAGGACTTGGGGTACTGGTTGATGAGAAGCTTGATATGAGCCGGTGATGAGCGTTCACAGCCCAGAAGGCCAAACCGTGTTCTGGACTGCATCCAAAACAAGTTTCCATGGTATTTTAATTCACCGTTCAGCAAACAGGAAAAAGCAAGGGGATTCTGCACTGCTTAATTTCAAAGCAAGAAGGAATTTAACTTGTTAGTGGGAGGACTATGAAATTCTTAATAAAGCTATTATAGGGCATGCTCTCATTCCATCAAAGTAGCGTGGCCAGCAGGTCAAGGTAGGGGATTCTGCCCCTCTGCTCCACTCTCCTGAGTCCCCATCTGGAATCCAGTGTCCAGTTCTGGAATCCCCAACATAAAAAGGATATGGAACTGTTGGAATGGGTCCAGAGGAAGTCACAAAGATCATCTGAGGGCTGGAGCACCTCTGCTATGAGGACAGGTTGAGAGAGTTGGGGTTGTTCAGCCTGGAGAAGAGAAGGCTGTGAGAAGACCTTAGAGCAGCCTTCCAGTACTGAATGAAAGGGGGTCCAGGAAAGCTGGGGAGGGACTTTCTACAAGGGCCCCCTCAGCACATTTACCATTTCTGAAAAAGACTGGTTTAGCCCTGATGTAGCTGTTATAAAGAAAAGCACATTTACATCAGAGGTGAAGTGTTACTTTCTTCTCTCAATAAAGAAGTTTTGGTAAAAAAGAAAAAAAAAGTATAACGCTTTCCCATTTAATTTTCCCTGATAGGAACTGGGTAATGATCAAGAATTGTAAGTCTAATCATCTTGTTTCACATGCCTGACCCAGTATATGGGACAGCTAAATGCCAACTGGTTTCATTGTCATGCCTCCCAAGCTAAAATATAGCAGTTTGTTATTCTTACTAACCATTTAGGGGGAAGATTTTAATTCCAAAAGCAAAAGTGGCCCGTCAAAAAGAATCTGTTAGAAGAAACCTTAAAAGAAAAAAGACAGGAAATGTTCCTGCATATTGTTCAGAAAGATAAGATAAATTAGAAGTCCATGGAATCTTTCAGCAAGTTGTTTTCATTTATTTGTCAGATACAAAGACATTTTAATTCAATTAGCATTTATATAGAAGGATCTCAATTTAATGGAACATTTAAGAAACACCCGGTGTAGAAAATGACAACTTTTAAGTTCCTGAAGTACCTGGATAAGATTTCAGGATGTGACCCTTCATGGAGAATTCATAGGGTTCTATTTGCCATGGTGTTTACCAGGTAAAATATTTTTAAATGAAGACTTTATTGCCATGCATGATTCACAAGAACATAAAATAAATAGCAGCTGAGTTACATTCAAGGTTTTTGTCTGTTTTCTTAAGTTAAACAGGATTGTCCTTGCCTTGTGCAACACTAGCTTCCCAGGTGGGGCTGCTGGTCAAACTGAAAGCACAGCATTATCTCATGGATATACCAGTAATTTACTCCTAGTATCAGAGTCTGTGGAAATGAAGGGTGTATTTCATCCAATGGTTCCATCACACCTTTGATCAGATAAGTCTCACAAATGTTTGAAGGATCCTACATCTTCAAAAGACATGCCAGCACAAATGCTGTAAAAAGCAATTTAGATATCGAGCTGAAGTGGCTGTCGTCCTGGAACGCATGTCCATTAAATGCTGCAAAATACAGCTTCCTAACATCTCTATCAGGAGAGAACCTGACCGGGATGTTCCTGGAACCTAGCATTGGACCACAGCTGACAGCATTGCTCTTTATCTTCTGGTACAGATACACCTCACAGCTAGGGCTAATAGAAAAAACGTGGTGGTCTGGAAGTCATGGCTGATAGAACCATGAGTGAAGGGGAGAACCTGGCTCACTCAACCACTGCTTTACACACAACACATAGAAAACTCATACAAAGTTAATGTTAACCCATATAATGTTTTCTTATTTTCAGAATATCTGGGCAATCAGGTTTCTCATGCATGTTATCTCCGAGGAGGAGGAGGCCAGAAGTTTTACCTCTCTGTTGTTTAATGTTACAATATATGATTGCGGGCATTCAGCTTAGATGAGTTTGCCTGTAGCCGTCAGTCTCATTCTCTCCTCTTTTTAATAAGGGCTTGTGAATGTTGATTATTATATTTTCATCTAATGTATAGGACCTGGATTTTTAGAAGCTGATGATCAAGGTTGCTTGGACAGTACCTGCATTTATACCACCTATTCACCTGCATTGTTTTACTCGTGATAAACAGCAGATAAATTATTTTAACTTCATTAATTACCACCAAAGGGACTATATTAGTTCATCTCCAACAATTTATGTGTATTCAAATTAGAATTCACTGATCAAAATACAACACTTCAAATCAGCAACACTGTGTGCCAGCGGTGACTATACCTGAAGGCCCAAGTCTGAAATGTAAAGGAAAAATAGGGAACTCGAGAAAAGAGCTCTCAAATCTGCAACTAACTTGGTTTCCATTTCCTAGAAAACTATTAATAAGGCATGAACTTACTGAGAAATTGTAATAAGTTTTACCCTCATTGGAATTTAATGCACTCAATCAGATAATTAAAGCCTCAGGACTGCTAGGTGAACGTTCCACAGGCTCTTTGGCTGACTGACGGCAAAACATAACAAAGAGACAATGTGATGGTAATTTAGAACAAAGAGAATGGCTTAACACAGCAGGACACCCAGACTTCTTCAAAAGAGTTATCTATAAACATTACACAGGTAAATTATAACTACTGACCCTTTGTTGTAAATATTTAACTCCTTGACAGTTATGCAATATAGCCAGAACACTTAGATGAATGTCTCTGCGAAAATCAAAGACAAGAAATATTTTGAATTCTGCTAGGTGACTGTCCAAGAATATCTAATGGATTCTGATGAAGATGTAATAAAGGTGTATTTAAGATTATGGAAAAAGTTGCCTGTCAGCTGTGTTTATTAGGAAATGCATCTCTATTAAATCTTAATCTATTCTATAAGAAAAAAAGCCAAAGAAGTAGCAAGAATAATAGCCTCATTACAAGAAGACCTAAGAATACCTTTATTTCAAGACTGGATGAGATGTATGACAGACTGTGCCACAAAGCATAAAAGGTCTGCACCATTAATCAAGGGATCTAAAATTTGATAAAAAGTGGGTGTGTGCAGAAGGATCATTCATAAATGTATTTAAGTGAATATGATGCCATAAATTGAGCCTATGGACATCTGCTGAATAAATATTTATGACAGTAGTAAAATGTGCCAGGGGTATTTATTATTTAAGAGTTCTCTCCTTGTCAGGTAATGATTTTTTTCCCTTGTAATTCCAATTCCATTCTACATCTTTATTTTCAGTTTTTCTACTACATTTATGCTTACCGTATGAAAAAAATAACAGTTTTAAAATGCCAGAACAAAATTAAAAGTTTCGTCTGGAGTCAAAGGCAATGTGTTTCTGTATCAGAAAATACAAACTGACCTAATACCTCAAAAACTGCCACAATATCACATTGATATTGCTTCTATTAGATAAGAGTAATGCTTCCCGATTTAGAATCCAGAGGACGCCAAAGGGATGGAGCACCTGCCCTATGAGGACATACTGAGAGAGCTGGGGTTGTTCAGCCTGGAGAAAAAGAGACTTGAGGTCCATTCCAGCCCAAACCATTCTATGATCCTATGATTTCTCACCTCTTTCTGCTATCGGTGAAGAAAAGAAACAAAAGACACTAATTCAGATTTTAAGGCCTAATAAACCTTACTCTTAGGGACTAAGCAGCTTCCAGTGACCCAGAGATTTTGTAGTGAACGAATTCCATATAGACCAGTTTTAAGCACCCTATTAGAGAGCCCTCAGCCACTGCACTCACTGTCAAACCAGGGCTTTGAGGCACAATTTTCCAACCCATCCTCTGGCAAACCTTATTTGCAGCCCCTCCTCTCTCCAAAGCTCCCTCATGCCAATGCAATATGAAAAAGGATTTCAGTATGTGAGAAACAGCTTATTAATTTTACACAGCTCATGAGCTATTTTGAAACTTACCCTGGAGAGTACTGTCAGCAGCACAGAGTGATTATTTCCTCAGTTTTCTTGTCTTTCTCTATTCAATCCATCTGCTCAGCACAATGGGCTCACAACCTCCAACTGAAATTTCTAGGCACCACCATAATACAAACAAATCATTAAAAATTAGAACATCCGCTAAGATAAACAAAAGGCAAAAGATGTGATGAATTACTTTATAAAGGCAACCATGAAACTATGAAAGTAAGTTAAGGCTGACCTTCCCTCTGTGGCTGTTGACTCTTCACATCTATTGGCCTTGGACATGGTAGATCACTGCAAACTACAAAGCCTTCTCCCAGTCATTCTCACAAATCTTGACCTGTGAGACCCCACCTGGAGTCACGTGTCCAGTTCTGGAATCCTCAACAGAAGAAGACTATGGAACTGTTGGAACGGGTCCAGAAGAGGCCACAAAGATGGTCAGAGAGCTGGAACACCTCTGCTATGAGGACAGGCTGAGCATTGGGGTTGTTCAGCCTGGAGAAGAGAAGGCTGTGGGGAGACCTTAGAGCAGCCTTCCAGTACCTTAAGGGGTCTACAGGAAAGTTGGGGAGGGGTTCTTGGTCATGGAGTGCAGGGACAGGACAAGCAGGAATGGCTTTAAAATGGAAGAGGGAAGATTTAGATGAGACATTAAGAAGAAATTCTTCAGAGTAAAGGCGGGGAGGTCCTTGCACAGGTTGCCCAGAGCAGTCACGGCTGCCCCATCTCTGGAGGTGTTCAAGGCCAGGTTGGATGGGGCTTTGAGCAACCTGATCCAGTGGGAGGTGTCTCTGCCCATGTCAGCGGGGTGGAATTGGATGGGCTTTGAGGTCCTTTCCAACACAAACCATTCTATGATTCTATGCAATCATTCTGCTGAACTGCTAATTATCCTAAACTAACATAGGAAAGCAACTATTACTTTCAAATAAAGCTAGAGCTGTCTTCACTTAAGGAAACCTTCACCCCATTCACTGTCACTTATGAAATAGAGAGAAAATATCCCCCTACTGATGCCAACATTCAAACATCCAGAGGAATGACATGGAGAGTGAACATTTAAATGGCAAACAATGTCTGTAAAAGAAAATAACATGATGTAAAGCCACCAGTTCAATCTAGACTCAATGCATTATGACTGCCCTTCTCACTTAATAGCCATCAGATACCACGAGCGACTGGAACTACAAGCAGAGAACAATATTTAAGGGAACTGCCCCCCATATGGCCCCAAAAATGCAAGCATTGTCAGGGAGCTGGGAAAGGTTTGACTTATAGCAAAAGACAGGCGAGTCTCATCTGTGAAGGCATGAGAGCTCTAAGCTTGGTGTACCTGCATACACAAAAATCAGTATTTTATTTTTTTTTTACATCTAAAATAATTACAGCAGCTTTATAAAAATCAAAGTAACAGAAAATATTCCACATTTAAAAAAAAGCACAAATTTTCACAAGGAGGAAATATTTCTGGTTTTCTTCTTACATAAAGGTTTGCTCTGCCTGCTCGACCCATTTTCCTCGTCCCCTCCCCCGTTTCTTTGCAGCACCCTCTTTCTTTTTGTCACAGATGAGTTCTATTAATCCCACACTATGACCTACAAGTCAAGGAAGTAAGGATGCTATTTGTTCAGTAAGTCAACATTGTTTTAATGGTCCTGGGTCTTCACATTAGCACAACACAACAGAATGAAACAGCACTCCGGCACCCGGCGAGCCTTTGTTTAATTCCCTTTCCCATTTCAGGCTGCTGTGTGACTTATGCAAGTTGCATTTAAATAGGTGAAGCTGTGTATTCTTGAAATAAAACGGATGGCTATTCATTAACAAGCCCAAAGGCTGAAGAGAATAATCCTTAACCTCTGCTGCGCTCGGATGGGTGGAAGGGGGAGTGAGGGAGAGCATATGCTAAACCAGCACGAGAGCTGCTTTAAGCCACGCCAATCGACACCAGTGTTACGTGCTCTGGCCGTGCCCCAAATATGGCTCTCATACCATGAGTGAGGGCACGAGAGACACAGAGGGAATTTGCAAACGGCAGATGTGACCATTGTAGGATTTCTTTGAATCATTCAAGAAAGGACACAAATGAGAAGCTGATTTACCATGCCTTGGCTCCTCTCTGTGAAACGGGAATAATCATTCTGGACAAGCCTATTGCCAAGATACGCTGTGGAACAACAGAATCATCATAGACTCATTGAACCACTTGGGTGGAAAAGACCTTTGAGATCAGCGAGTCCAGTGCTTATGCAAGACAAGGGTTAACGTATGTACACCAACTTCCAACTTGACTGTTAGAAACTTTGTTAACAATGTTGAGGTGATATCTATCTATCTATCTATCTATCTATCTATCTATCTATCTATCTATCTATCTATCTATCTATCTATCTATCTATCTATCTATCTATTATCTATGTATCTAATTTATACATCTATAACTATATATATGAATATAGATATTAGATGTAGATCTATATACGGAGGTGTTCAAGGCCAGGTTGGATGGGGCTTTGAGCAACTTGATCCAGACGGAGGTGTCCTTGCCCATGGCAGGGGGTTGGAACTGGATGATCTTAAAGGCCCCTTCCAATCCAATCCGTTCTATGATTCTATGATACATATATCAAAACACATATCTAGATCTAGATCAAGTTAATGACTTGAAACAAACAGAAAATACTTGGAAAACCCTGACATATTTCTTTACTCATACTGCACTTTCTCAGACTCCCTTAGTCTGGGCCTTTCTCCCATCTCCAGCAGTGACCCTGTACTGAAACCGTTACGTTTATCCCTAGTATATGCATCAGTAAAGGTGCTTACAGAGAGATACAAATGCCACTAAACCCACCTTCCCAAAGTCTACAGGATAAGCCCCCTGACAGATATATTTTATCCTACAAGTAAAATGAATAGATAAGACCTCAGGAGTCTTCAAAGGAGTCACTTGCAATTTACATCAGTGTTAATAACTGCCATATCTACAGGAATTGCCTCTATAGATATCTAGCAGATGCATCACATTTTTCCCGATTTAATTATTTACCTTTTCTGCCCTCGGGCTCTTTGAAACCAAGCTCCTGTATACTTATGTCCAAATTGCACTTTCATTTAGATAATCATACAACTCGTGGAATCATTATGAGCCACAAACTGAAATCTAAGTGTCTGAGGTAGATATTTAAAGGCCACAATTCTTCCTAACAGATCAACAGCACAGGGCTATGAAGATGATCTGAGGGCTGGAAGCACCTCTGCTGTGAGGACAGGCGAGAGAGTTGGGCTTTTTCAGCCTGGAGAAGAGAAGGCTGCAGGGAGCCCTTAGAGCAACTTTCCAGTACTGAAAGGGGCTCCAAAAAAGCTGGGGAGGGGCTCTTGATCACGGAGTACAGGGACAAGCTGAGGGGGAAACTATTTTCAGCTGAAAGAGGGAAGATTTATACTGGATGTAAGAAAGAAATTCTTCACAATGAGGGTGGTGAAGCACTGGTATAGGTTGCAGGTAGTGGAAGCTCCCTCCATGGAAATATTCAAGGCCAGGTTGGATGGGGCTTTGAGCAGCCTGATCCAGTGGGAGGTGTCCCTGTGCCTGCTGAGGGGTTGGACTCGATGACCTTTAAAACCCAAACCATTCTATGATTCTCTCATCCACATGCTTAACGACAGTTCTGCAATGTCTTGCACAGTAAAGATGCTCAAACACCTCAATTTAAGATGTTTGTTTTTGCTGTTGTTGCTGCAAAATAATGTTGTTACTATTCTTTCTTCACCAGTTCTCTCTCTAAATGCCATACAGTGGATTTTACTACATTCATGTCAGACAACAGCTAAAGCTGTCAAATTTGCTGTGATGAAAATCAAACTTTATGAATTAAAAACTACCATTACAAAAAAACGTTCTGTCTTCAATCTTAGCAAATGACTGTTTTCTTATGAGAAGTTAGCACAGTTGAAATGAAGACTTGGCCTACAGACCCTCACACATAACACATTCTAACCAATAGCTTCTAATGAAAGCACGTTTCATGTTTCTAAACCATAGTACCCAAAAAGTAAAGTCTTCTAAGTGATAGGGCACAAAGTGAGCAGTCAGACACCTACAACTTAAGTAGAATTTCCAAGGAATATAAAATTACTTGGAAAAACTTCCAAGCTATAAAACAATGGCAGACTTCTCCCCCACCTTCCCTCACCCATACAAAGTTTTCTTCAGCTTCACTTGATGGAACAGATTATTTAGGAAGATGGACATCCACATTATTTCTAATTTTTTTTTAGAATACTCAACAGGCATATTTGAGAACTGCTCTGGATGCCAGGGTTGGGGTGTGTGCCCCATGCAGATTTAAAACCCACGGCAAGGCAAGCTGAAAATGCAAACCAGCCTGAGAAGAGCATGGGTGGAAGGATGGGGCTTGGATGGAAGCCACAACATGTTCTGACCAACTGGGACACCAGGATTTGAAGACGCATCCATTTAGACACAGCCAAAGGGGCTAATTTCACATCTGTTGTTTTGTCACAACTCCTAAACCCCTCTCTGTGGGCACTGAGTATCCAAACCCAAAATAACAGCATGATTCAATCCATGCTCATATATTTTCCATAAATATGGCAATTCATTATTGTTGCTGAAAGCTGCCTCATAATTCTTGTCATGTGAAATAAAGTGAACACATCCACACTAACTGCACCAAATCTATTTTAAAAATGCATTTGTCTGCATTATTATTTGCAATAATTCACTCAGAGCTTAAAAAGCACTCTTTTGGTGGAGGGAGACCACACCAGAAGCACAGCATGCATGAAAGACATCAGATCAGAAAGAAGCACAACAGGGCAGGTCAGGGAGTGGGAATTTTGTGCTTGACCTCAATAAAAGCAAATCAGGCCCAAGCCAATGATCAGAAACAGTGTCTTCTTTAGCTTTTCACATCTCCTCATCCCTACTGGCCAGTAAGGAGGAGCAAAGCCCATGGCCACTTCTCCCCATCGCCTTTCTACCGACTTCCCAAGGCTCTAGGACAGCTGTCACTGAGAAAGGCAGAGAATCATAGAATTATAGAATGGTTTGGGTTGGAAAGGACTTTAAAGACTATCTAGTTCAACCCCCATGCTATGGGCAGGGACAATTCCCACTAGACTATGGTTGCCCCATCCAACCTGGCCTTGAACACCTCCAGGTAAGGGGCAGCCATGAATTCTCTAGGCAACCTGTACCAGTGCCTCACCACCTTCATGGTGAAGAGGTCAACCAGCTCTGGTGACTCAGCAACACAAACATGGACTAAAACTGCATCTGACTCCTCTTCAAGGTAGAGAAAGTTTCTCAGAGTTGAAGTTTCTTCAAGTCTACCCATTCTCTGCTTTCTTTATTTTACAATTGTAGATGAGCTGAATTGATGTAGTAAATTAGAGAAGCCCCAACTCCATTGCAGATATGCAGGGATAAAAGAGCACATTTGGAATGCAGTCAGCTTGCTTTAGAAGTGTGTTGGCGTTTCTTTGCAGACACAGCTGCAGTGAGAGAGCTAAAGAAAGAGTTAACACTTCCGTCATTACTGAGTAGGCGTCTGAGCACATCCCCCGCTAAGACCCCAGGAGAGCAGAATGATCTGAGCCGATCTTTTATCATGAGCCCTCCATCTCTCCATGCTTGAGCAGCTAGCTCTTCAGGAACCAACTACATATTTCAAAGGAAGACTCCTCATTGTGCCGTTTACAGTTCCAATACAGTTCCAGTTTACAGATCAAGTACATTCCTTCAGGTAAATCCTGCCTCAGCTTCAAGCTTGTCTTGCCTTCTGAGATTCCTGATCACATACACCAGGTATCTGTTGTATGTGTACATTTTCCTTATCAACCAAGTCCCAGAAATAAAGCCTTTTGACTCTTATCCTATCTACACTGCGCAAGCCAGATATATGCATTATCTGGGCTGTTTTGATGAATTTGTCCAGCTTAGTGCTTACAGAAATTCAGAACCAATTGCTCTCATTTTCTATGGTGATTCACTAATTATGGGCCAGAGACGGGGACTGCTCCCAAGCACAGCACCCTCCCCATCACCTTATCCTAGGTCTATGGAGCAACACCCAGCAGCAATCCTTCTTTTCTCCTCCTTCTTTCCCACATTACAATCATAGAATCATTAAGGTTGGAAAAGATCTCTAAGCTCATCCAGTCCAACCACCACCACCACATCACCGTGTCCACTAAAGCATGTTCTGAAGTACCACATCTACATGCTTTTTGAACACCTCCAGGACTTGGAGACTCCACCACTGCCCTGGGCAGCCTCTTCCAGTGCTTCACCACTCTTTCAGTAAAGAACTGTTTCCTAATGTCCAATATAAACACATTATTTCATTGGCCAATCACGTCTGTGTTTAATGAATGACTTCACTGAATATTTTCTCTCTTTTTCATCTTCACACTGTGGGACATTTTCTCATAATGAGGAAACTTCTGTGACATGTATGCATGTGTATGTACATGCTTGCACACAAATTTATCCGAAGTTCTAAGAAAGAGGAGGAAAAATTAATTCCAGTGATCCATGTTGTTATTTGAAAAGAAAAGAAAATGATGATAGATGGTCTCTCTTATTTATGTTTGTTACTTTTAACTTTATAGAACAACATCATTATTTAAAACACACTTTCTTTCATTGGTTCAGACTGTTCTACTCTACTTAAAAGCACAGCTACATTCACAAGTCAACTTGTTATCACAGCAAGATCAATCAGCTCTGCCTACGCTGTATTTACAAACTCGAAAGGAAAGTTGTGAGCTTGGAAAAAACTTGCTGCAGATGCTGTGACTGACCTGAGGACATCAAACTCAATAACAAACAGATAAACTAACTGATGCTGGGGAAAGACAAAGAAGAGGTCAATAATGTCATCTTGATTACTCAGAAAGGTTAAGGACTATTGCAAGCTTTGGCCAAGAAGATGACAAAAGATTAACTTCAGTGAATTACACTATGTGAGCCATTGAAAATATAATAACAAAGCATATCTCAGGGTGCATCCAGCATGGCATTTTCAGCCGGGTGAGAGAGGTCGTTGTCTCGCTTTGCTTTCACTGGCGAGGTCCCACCTTGAGCACTGGGTGAGGTTTTGAGTGCCACAGTATAAAAAGAATCTAAAGCCGCTGAAAAGGATCCAGAGAAGACTACAAAGTTGGTGAATGGTTTAGAGGGAAAGTTGTATGAGGATTGCCTGAAGACACTTGGTCTGTTCAGCCTGGAGAAGAGGAGACTGAAGGGAGACCTCATCACGGTCTGCAGCTTCCTCACAATGGGAGGAGGAAAAGAAAGCACTGATCTCTTCTCTCTGGTGACTAATGACCTAAGGGAATGACAGGAAGTTGTGCCACGGGAGGGTTAGGTTGGACGTTAGGGAAAGGTTCTTCACCTGGAGGGTGGTGGAGCACTGGAACAGCTCCCCAGGGAAGCAGTCATGGCACCAAGCCTGACAATACTGCCCTCAGACACACGGTGTGAATGTTGGGGTTATCCTGTGCAAGGACAGGAGTCAGACTTGATAATTCTTGCGGGTCCCTTCCAACTCAGGACATTCTATCATTCTATGATATCATCTTATGGTTACCCATGGTACTGGCCATCTGAGTGAGACAGATTAGAAAACATTAGAACTGTAGAGCTGGTTGTGCTTACTCAACACTGGGTACAGCAGATCACACAATTACAGAATCGTTTGGGTTGGAAGCGACCTTAAAGATCGTTCAGTTCCAACTCCTATGCCATGGCGCTTGTACATCAATTTTGCCTACAGAGTTCCCCTCCTGGACTAAAATGAAGAGACAGAAAGAAATTCCCCTTAAAGCAAAATCAACCTCTTGCTATCAGAAAAAATCCATCTTGGAAAATGAGAACCAGCGGGAAGTACACAGTATCGAATGCAAAATTAATTTCTTCTGATAACTTATTTCAAACGGCATTTGATTAAAAGACAATAAAACATGCTCTAAACCCAGAAAAACATGGTTACCATGGGCCGAGGCAAAGGCGGTGCTGCTGATAAGTGAGAGCAAAGTGCGGTTATTTATTTAGCTCTTGTAAAGGTGCCCCAGTCAATCAATAGCTGAGCATGTACTAAGGCAGCAGGGCTTGTATAAAGATGCTTATCAGAAATCCATGAGCAACATTCCACTTTGGATTAGAGTGCTCCAGACCATCCGCAAGCCTGCTGAAGACTGGGTGCCTCTTTGACAAATCATATTGACAGAAAAAATAATATAGAAACCCTGCTTCCTAATACGCATATCTAACTGCACAGCCAATTAACCACTATGCTGACTGAAATGGCTTTGTTATTAATTCTATTCTGACTGCTCTTAATACTTCAGCAGCTGATGGCGGATAATAACTGATGGAGCATATTGCACATTTTGAAAGGGGATATAAAATTTATATAATTTAAAGATGCAAAGAAAAGCTTCTAGTCTTTACACTCTTAAAACATGGAAATGTTTCAGTTACGTGTAAGAAGCACTGAGAGCAGGAGGACTGGTACGTATTTGAAAATCCGTGAATGGAAAGGAAGACATAAAATTAGAAGTTTATGACATAAAAACAGCTTTGAAAATAACACTGAAAAACATTTCTCTCTAAAAAAACGCAATTATAACACGAAGATAAGACTTTTTCACTTCTACCTCTAATATCGCTTTGTGTAACAGTGCTTGAACATCTGGAAACATTTACATTTGGGGTTTTAATCAAATGCAATTCTCCTCCTCTACTCCGCTCATCTCAGACCCCAGTCTGGAATATTGAATCCAGTTCTGGAATCCCCAACATAAGAAGGACATGGAACTGTGGAAATGGTCCAGAGGAGGTCATGAAGATCATCTGTAGGCTGGAGAACCTCTGAGGACAGGCTGAGAGAGATTGGCTTGTTCAGCCTGGAGAAGAGAAGGCTGTGGGAAGTCCTTAGAGCAGCCTTCCAATACTGAAAGTGCCTCCAGGAAAGCTGGGGAAGGACTTTTACAGGGGCCTGTAGTGATAGCATGAGAGGGAATGGCTTTAAATTGGAGGGGGGAAGATTTAGATTAGACATTAGGAAGCTGGCCTAGCTTTGAAGTAGGAGATGAGGACACGTGTCCCTGTTGCCACATCACGTTCTAGCTAGAAAAGACTGGATAAGGGAACACTTTATGATAACACACCATGGTAGTGATTAGCCTCAGCTCTCACCTCCAAAATACATTAACTTTTCTTCCTCTAAGCTCTCACTTCCCACAAATTCTTCTGCCTGCTCAGGAACTTTACTCTTGCAGAAAATTTTCACCACCTCTGCTCAACAGTGTTAATCACTCTTGTCTAGTTTCTACTCTTTCACCACAACAGTCTCTAGTGCTTCTCTACCCTAAACTACTACCTTTCCTCCACTTCAAACTACATCAACTCCACCTAAACCATTGGCCTATATCTTGGCCATAAGTCTCATAAAGACAAATCCCTTATGGCACTGTGCTAACCCAGGTCCTTAAATGCACAACCCTTACACATACTGCTCAGCTCAGCTCTTTCTGTTCCACCTCTGAGCACATCAATCCCGATTCCCTCCCATTTCTGCCTTCTCTTTTCAATCACATGGACGTATCCACTTGCAAGTTTCATTAGTCACCTCCCAGCTCCCACTCTGGCAGATTTAAAAGAACCCAGAATCAACTTACACTTATCAGAAAACAGCCTGAACAAGATCCAGAGAGCAGAGGGAGAAGAAACAGCCAGAAGAAATGGACACATTGTACTTGCCATTTTGTGGCTGAATGAGGAACTGCAGGGCAATAAAAGACCCAGCCCAGAGGAGACCAAGAAGGTACGGCTAAAGTCACTTGGTCTGTTCAGCCTGGAGGAGTCTGAGGGGAGACCTCATCATGGTCTGCAGCTTCCTCACAATGGGAGGAGGAAAAGAAAGCACTGATCTCTTCTCTCTGGTGACCAATGACAGGACCCAAGGGAATGGCACGAAGATGTGCCAGGGGAGGGTTGGGTTGAACATTAGGAAAAGGTTCTTCAGCCAGAGGGTGGTGGAGCACTGGAACAGCTCCCCAGGGAAGCAGTCATGGTGCCAAGCCCGACAATATTGCAGAATCATTTGGCCAATGCCCTCAGATAACTAATGTGAATGTCAGGGTTGCCCTGTGCAGGGACAGGAGTTGGACTTGATGGTCCTTGGGGGTGCCTTCCCACTAAGGACATTCTACGAGTCTAAGGGGTGAACGACGGTGGCGAGAGCCATTCATATGGTTACATTTTAAACTTTTTCCTTACTCATTGTGCAATTTTCACTTCACACATAACCCATTGTGCTCCTGGATTCTTAAAGAAACTGCCTTTCTTCCTTCAGAGTTGCTGAGAATGTTGTAGCCACTTCTTTTTACGTGGACGTTGCCATGGACAGTCCCTGTTCTTGTAATCTAGATGCAGTGCTCGTCTATCTACTCTGAGAAGAGATTGCATGGTAGATAGAGTGATACCAAAAGCAATAGTCACCTTCTTAAATGAAGCAAGGAAATATGAACATAAATCACCAGATCCCCCACATGCTGCAGAGACCACTGGCAAGCGCTGGGCAGTCCAGGACTTGCATTCATGGACATCCATCTCTCTCTTACTTCTCTTTACATTGCTGATATCATAATCCAGAATTAGTTTCTTATTTCTTCCTGTGGTTTTAATTCTTTCTGCTTTCTTTTCTGTTCTTGCATTTAACAGGAATCAGAAAGCGAAGTCAAAAAATCAAGCTTGAAATATATTAATTTTTACTTTTAGTGTATTAAAAACCTATGTGCCAATGACTTTTGGTTTAATAGGGTCAGCTAATTCCTTGGTTGGAATCCTGTTTACGTCTCTGCGAGGCACAGTACTGTCCACTAAAACCACACTGGATCACACCACTAAGCAAAATCCCTCATGAGAGTGTAAAGCAGCAAAATTGTGGTTTGTTTTTTCAAAAGAAGTGGAAGAAATCCATCCATGCTGGGTTTTTGGCTTTGCTTGTACTATTAGCTGGAATCGGGCTGGCTCAAGGAAAATGGAAAGAATAAAAAACCCAAAGCGTTTACTGAGAGTATAGCGATGGCTGGGATGAGGAGGGTGGGGATGTCTGAGGACAGGGGTGGCATTAACTGAATGCCTGGGCAAGGTGATCCTTTTTCCTTCCTTTGACACTTCTGATTCACAATATTTGAGAGGAATGCCTTCATCAGGAATTGATTAATTAATCTACCCTGACAGCTCTTGTGGGCTTTTAACATTTATGATGCTACCAATAGCTGACAAAGCACCAAAAAAAGCAGATATGAGGTCACCATAAAGACTGCAATGTTTATGTACGATCCTATTAGACCAGAACAAGATAACCGCAAACGTGAACGGAGCTAATACTGAAGTATTCAAGCCCGGGAACCAAATTCTCCTTCTCACCTGGCCAGGCCAGGAGGGCTGGGACACTGGAGAAGGGCACCCTTGATTGATGCTTGGAAATGCAGTGATGAACTCCACAGGAGCTATGTCCAACCCTGCTCAGCCAGAAGGAGAAATGCTTCTGTCAGCCTTGCAGAGGCAAATAGGAACACCTCTCTGAAGGATTAATAATGAAAGGAATTAGATGTTTTAAAACACTGCCAGACACTAGAATTTCTGATGAACACAGAAAAGAGGAGACATTTAGGGTTATCAAGTAAACACTCCAAGATTCCTCCTTATGCCATACAATATCCTTCATCTTGTAAAATCAGCTACTTCTGGAGAGGGTCCTGGGCTTCCCTATGAAGTCCATAAGTGGCAGCTCCATCACTTCATTTTCTTTAACAAGACTCATTTCTATCGTGAAAGCTCACTTTTTCTGCCACTCCCATGCTCGGGTCCAAGGTAATGCTTTTAAAAATTGGCAAAAGGCATGATTTTAAAACGCATTCTAAGGAACTGTGGCTGGTGCCTCTGCATCATGTTTCTTTTCTACTCAACCCTTTAGCCCTTCCTCAAATTAATAGCAAGCCCCTAAATGATGCTCCCATACTAAAAAAATGACAGAATATGACAAAAAATGAAAGAATAATAAGGATATACATATATATGTGCACACACATATCTTTAATTCCCCTGTTTAATCACAGAACATGCAGCATTCCCAGTTTTGCACTGCCTCTCTGGACTTACAGAGGGGAACACTGGCCTGAATTTCTGTCTCCTTTTTTCTTTCTGTTCGAATTACACCAGACATCTAACTTTTTTTTTCTCAAATTAACAAAATGCTTAAGAAAAGCCATTCTGTGCACTTTGCCTTTTCTAGTAAATAGGTATTAAAAGGTATTTATCCCACAGTGGGAATCTTCAGGTAAACAATACTATTGTACCCAGTAATGCTAGCATCATTACTCATGGAAAAATAATAAAACCTAAATACCTCGTGCCTGCAACTGGGTCACCTCACCCAGAGATGTAAAGGTTAAGCACAAGATCTGGTTTTCACTTCACAAAGCTTGTAAATGACATCGCATGATTGTGCAAATGAAGCAAGGCAAGATGAGAAAATGAAGAAGAATGAAGCTGTATAATCTAATCAGAAGCCAACAAGAGCTTTCTTTTTTTTCCCCTCCCTCAGAGACAAAGGGAGGCTTTAAAACCTTAAAACACAGCCTGCTGTTTCGCTTTCTTTTACAGCTTTTGGTAACACTGAACACAGGCAGCTCTATTGTGCGTGCATTTATATACAAGTTCACCTAAGTGTGCATGCAAAAAGGAGGCGAAAAACTGCAACAGGGCTGTTTAAAGGGCACTGAAGCAGCTTCCCATCACTTCAGAAACTAAGTATTGAAGCACTGAAATCTGAAATGCATTTGAATTTTATCTGATCACCTCAGTAGGTGTTATTTCTCCTCCTAAATGCTTACTTCTTCCCTCATCATACAATTCCCTGAGTATAATTAGTGGACCTCTGCTTTAGTTCATTGACTTTTGACCGAGGTAATGAATTGGAAGGAGAATGACCATCACCCAGCGACCGAAGCAATGCACCGGTTACCTCCCCACTCATGGCTCTGTGCCGCGGGTTCCCTGGGCACCCTCAGTGGGGGATTTGCTATGGAGTGGATGGGCGTCCCCAGTGCTGGTGGGGGGAGGCAAGGGTTGGTGTTGCTGGGGCACTGCCACCTGGGGTCTGCAGCTCTGGGCAATGGAGGTGCCGCCAGGTTGGTCTTCCCAGTCAGGGTGGGGAGCAGAGGGATGTGGGGTCTCCTCTGCTGCCCATCCCACATCTACAAACCCCTGCAGATGCTGGGCAGTGTCTCCCCATCCAGCTGAGCCCCCATCCCACCCAGGTACTGGTTTCTCATCCCTTAGCATCTTTCATCACTAAGCATCCTGCCTCCCTTTCCCGCCAGGTCCACTCCGCTGCCCACTTTGCATCCACAAATTCCTGGGGTCACTGGGCAGTGTCCCTGCACCCAGCTGAGCCCCCATCCACCCTTGTACTACATCCCCTCCTCGAGCATCCTTCAACCCTGATTATGCTTCATCCCTGAGCATCCTGCATCCCACAGGGTCCCCTCTGCCACTAAAACAAAAACCCCTGGTGTCACCGGGCAGCGTCCCCCTGCCCAGCTGAGACCCCACTCCGCCCCACCAGCACCGGTACTGGTTCCTCATCCAAGAGCATCCTGCATTCCGTGGGGTCCCGGCAGCCAGTGTAAGGCTGGGCGGGGACACAAAGAGGTGCAGCCCCGAGCGTGCAGGGGGTACCGAGCGGTGTCCAAACCCACCGTGTCCGCCTCGCAAGGAAGCCGGTGACCTGTAGATCGCGATAGGCACTGAATGATGCTTGCTGCTGCCATGGAAATGGTGAATGTGGTGAGCGCCCAGGCTGGAGGCGCCCCACGCCACCCCAAGGAGGCCACTGAGAGTGAGCGGGACTATCCAGAGCAATGCCAGGTTCCCCCCAGTGCTGCTGCTCCTGCTAGTGGCGGGTCCCGGCTCCGGGGTGCCCCCAAGGAGCGCCCCCATCCTCTGGTGCAGCAGCCACAAGCCAAGGCGGTAAAGTTTGGGTAGAAGCGAGTTCCCACACGGACACACTGCAGCTTCACCACACCAGGCAAGCCATCTCTTCTTCCCTTTGAGAAAGCTCACGAGGATCCTTTTCTCCAGGTCTTCTTCTCCCCAATCCAATCCGAGACATAGTCAAAGAATCCAGAGCCTTCAGAAAGATGTGGAAGAGGAAAAATGCCCCGTGCTTGCACAATCCCTACTTTCAGCTTTCCTGGAGCTGATGCTCATTAAAAATACTCCACAGTTGCAAGGGCTACGCGAGCACCAAGCATTCCCCCATCCCCAGTAAATCCACAGCGTAACCCAGCAAACCACATTCCTGCTAAGAAAGAGAAAAAAAAGGGATACCACTCCATCAGCCGACGCAGGGAGAGCAGCGAAAAATCAAAGTGCTGCTCTTCCCTCCATTCATCTCCAAACTGGTGAGCCCTCACCCAGCCCAGTGCACGCTCGCTCACACTCACACTCGCTCGCACACACAATAATCAAGCTCAGTGCTCTGACTATTGATGGCTTGGTTTTTTTTTTTTCAGGGAGAATAGTGCACCCTTACGAAAGGAGCTGGAAAAATAAAAAACCGAGCCATGCTGGCGAGGAGCAGGGCTATGCAAATCTGCAGTCTGCCAACAGCAAATCGCTGGAGCTGGGATGCAATGCAGAGGACGAGCCTATGGGAAAGAGGGAGGCTGGGTCCTGCTTCTCTCCCCCCCCCCCGCCGCCTCCTTCGCCTGATCAGGGAGGGGGGACACGAACCCCATTTCCCACCCCAATCTATTGCCCAGCCCTGCCCACAGCGGCCGTAGCTTCCCTTCAGGTGTGCCAGTGCCTTGAAAACCCACTTTGGGGTTAAAAAAGAGCATTTTCTAGGTTAAAAAAGAACACTTTCAGGATAAAAAAGATTATGCTTGGGTCTTTTAATTGACCTAAACTTCACCCATCAGATGTTTCTATTCGAGCACTAGCTTGGATTACCCAGTGCCTAACAAAGAGTTACCAGGGTGGGTGTTTTTTGCTGGCAGCATCACTCAGCTGCTGAAGCTTGGCTGCCACTGCAGACACGGGCGCAAACTGGGCAGGGAAAAATTGTTTTGGGGCTGGAAAAAAAAAAAAAAATTATGGGCTGAAAGAAAGAAGAAACAACATTTCTGGGATTAAAAATGCTCTTTTCTGAGCGGGGGAAAAAAAAAAAAACCCAAAACAAACGTTTTGGGCTGAAAGGAAGTTTTCTAGGCTGAAAAGAATTGTTAATGGCTGAAAAGAAAGTGTTTCTGGGATAAAAGAACCTGTTTCTGAGGTAAAAAAAATGTTTCAGGGCTGAAAAAAAACACCCAACACATTTCTGGGCTGAAAGAAACCGCTTTCTGGGCTGAAACAAATGCTTCAAGGTGGGAAAAATAGTGTCTCAGCTGAAAATACGGGTTCTGGGACAAAAGAAATGTTGCAGATGTGAACAAAATGTTTCTGGGCTGAAAAAACCCCTAACCTAACAACATTTCTGCGGTGAAAAAACCCTCTCTGAGATGGAAAAAGAATAGACTCTTTGCTAAAAGAAATGTTTAGGGGCTGAAAAAATAATGTTCACGGCTAAAAAAAAGAAATTTTCTGGGATAAAAAAACATTTCTGGGCTGAAAACCCGCAACATTTGTGGGCTGATAAACCCTTTTCTAGGCTGAAAAAAAGGAGTTCTGTGCTGGAAGAAATGTTTTGAGGCTGAAAAAAATGTTCACAGCTGAAAAAAAATTTATAGGATGAAAAGTAAAACAATTCTAGGGTGAAAAAAATTCTGGGATGAAAAAACCCTTTTTGGCTGAAGAAAACTGTTCTGGGATGAAAGAAATGTTTTGGGGATAAAGAAACCTGTTCACAGCTAAAAAAAACCCATTTCTTGGTTGAAAAACCCCATTTCTGGGGTAAAAAACATTTGTGGGCTGAAACCCCATTTCTGGCTGAAAAATGGGGAGGTGGTTCTGAGCTGAAGGAAACATTTCTGTGCTAAAAAAAACATTTCTGGGGTGAAGAAATTTCTGGGGTGAAAAAAAATAGCTTTCTGTGCTGGAAACCTATTTCTGGGCTGAAATAAAAGGTTTTATGCTGAAAGAATAGTTTTGGGGCTGAAAAAGTAATATTCATGGCTGAAAAAAGCTCTGTTTCTGGGCTGATATCAGGTTTCAAAGTGATGCATTGGAAGGGAAAACCTTTGTCCCCTCAGTGGGTGCCCTGCGGTATTGCACCTGAGCGCAGCAACGTATGTGAACCATGCTCTCCCAGCTCGCCTCTCCATTTCTCTCCCATTTCCAACCCGCCGAAGATCTTGTGCCATGCCTTCAGCAGCATGAGATCATGAGTGTGGATGCGTGAAAAGGGAGAGGGTGAGTGGTGGGTGTGAGGATGCTTTTTTATCTATTCTGCGTTAATTCAAATCCCAAACCACTGCTGTTTGCCAAGGCGCTTTCTAATCCACGTGGTTGCGCGTTGCAACCCTCACCCAGCTGCGTAGGCTTAGGGAAGAGAAAAGCATCTCACCCTGGATCTGCTCAGTGGATTTTTCACTCCCAAATGGTGGGGACCATGCATCATACCAAAAGGACCCCAGAACCCCGCAAGCCAGAGAGGCAAAGCAGCAGCTCTTGCCCTGCCCAGGGTGTGGGCGATGCACCTCCCTGGATACAACCCAATGTAACCATACTCAACATTTGCAAACAAGCCGAGGTAAACTATAAAAAGATCTTAACATGATGAAAAAAGAGCTCAAGGCAAAACAAAAATCCCACAGGCTTAGTGCCCAAGCACTTTGTGTTCTTGGTGGAAACGCATGCTCTGGAGGAAACCCACAAGAGCAAGAGGCATCCACCAAGCCAAAACCACATGCTGATCCTTGAGGAGCGGTCCTCCACACCCCCACCTTGCCATAGGGAACAGAAGCTTCTAAGGAAGTCAATGACTCTTCCAACCCATCTTAGTGTAAAAGAAATAGGAAATCCCAATTTTCCAAACTACCAGTTTGGGACTGCCATGTGCCGTCACCTCTTAAAACATAAAATACAAGAAATTTTCTAAGCGTCAGAGTTAAGGAAAGAAAGCAAAATGAAAGAAATCTTAATGAAACTTTAGCCTGGATTGGCCAACTCTCCTAAAATTAAATCCCTTGATGTAGATTTTCTGTTCATGGAAGTAATCTGGGCTGGAAATTTTATCCATAAATACCAGTAGGTTTTCTCTCAATCTGACTCAGGGAACAAAGTATTTCAGTCACTCACTGGAACCAGTTTTGCAGTAAATTGTTCACACATTGGTGCTGTTTTAGAAACATGCAGTAGTTAACTGACTGTTCTTAATGATTCTAAACATCCTACAGACGAGTTAACTTAAAACTGCTATCACTTCTTGGAAACAGGAAGCCAGTATTGCCAATCGGGTAGCGATACAGTTGGCAACTCAGTTGTTTCGATACAATTTCAGTTGGCGAGTCCTGTCTAGACTAACTTCTGCTTGCTTGTTTCAGGACCTCCATCAAGAGCTGTGCTCTGCTTCTTCTTGATGAGGGTTTCCCTGCCGGAACCCAAGAAAGCATGGATGCCGCCCCATTGCAGGGTTCTCGTTAAGTGTATCCTTGCAGCACAGGCTTTCCACATATAGGTCCAAGGTCAAGTTGGATGGGTCTCTGAGCAATCTGATCTAGTTGAAGATGTCCCGGCTCACTGCAGGGGAATTGGACTAGATGACCTATAAAGGTCCCTTCCAACCCAATCCATTCTATAATCCTTTCCAGCCTGAGTGCAGGTTACCCAAATAAGAGAGTTGGGGTTATTCAGCCTGGAGAAGAGAAGGCTCCAGGGAGACCTTAGAGCAGCCTCCCAGTACCTGAAGAGGCTATAAGAAAGCTGGGCATGGAGTGACAGGACAGGGGAGAATGGCTTTAAATTGGAAGGAGAAAGATTTAGATTAGACATTAAGAAGATATTCCTCATTGTGAGGGTGGTGAGGCCTGAGCTGTCCACAGAAGTGGTGGCTGCCCCATCCCTGGAGGTGTTTGGATGGGGGTTTGAGTACCCTGATCCAATGGGAGGTGTCCACGTCCTTGGCAGGGGGTTGGAACTGGATGGGTTTAAGGTCCCTTCCAGCTCAAGTCATTCTATAATAGAGTAGGACTTTTAAGCGCTCTTCTTCCTCTGTGGTGTTGGGCTACATTTGTAGCTCAAGCATCTTGATCTTAATTCTTACTCCACCTGCCATCCATTGTGTCGGGAAGGCCTAAAATGCTTAAATGCCAAGGGTAAATTAACAAAAGGTTTAGGTACTTCAAGTATTTTACTGGAGATAAAAAGGGCGTTAAAGTGCTGAGCATTATGAAATGTGTACTATTTATGCAGTGCACACATCTAACTGCCACTGAAGTTTCTAATTTAAATCTGTGTTTGGAGACTACTTAGAGAATTTTTTTTCATCACATAAGATCATAATGGACCATTTTTAGGTGTTAGTTTATGATATTATACACTACTTAGGGGCTGTTAAACTAATGGATTATTTCCCTGCTGCCTATCCAAACCAAGAGTTCAGGAGCAAAGGCCAAGCTCCACAAAGCTATTTAGGTGTCTAACTCTTCCTTAAGTACACGGTTAAAACGGGAATGGGAAGAGTGATGTGCAAACAGACATTCCTTTCTGGGTCTGGCTATGTGCTCAGCAGCTTGTATGAACAAGCTCCAATTTTAAGTACATTTGGCATTTCTCTGACTCTGCGCTTTAAACCAAGAGAGAAAAACAGAAAGGGGGGTACCCAAGCTTCAGGGAGGAAAAAGGTGAGTGAGTGGAGAAATGGAGAGAAGTAATTGGCAGAAAATCCCAAAAAGGATTGAAATTAGATAGAAGAAGAGGAATGGGAAAAGGAAGGAGAAGAAGGAAGCGTGAATAAAAGCAAGTCGAAGGCCCATGGGGACAGGAAAGCAAAAGAAGAAATTCCAGACAGCAAAATCCTCTTTTGCTCCGCTTTTTATAACAGCAAGCACTTCTTTCCAATTTGAAGCAAATCTTGGTAGTCAGATACTTCGAGTCTTTTCATGTTTTATTTAAAAAGCTTAATTGGATGCCTTAGCACTTAGAGTTAAGCTTTCTAATGAAAAGTAAAAGTTAAAAGCATCTCCAAGTAAACACTGTGGAACCCAACGGTAAGCAGCATTTCTTATTTAAAATACGTTCTTTTTCACCCCCTGCTGACATAAGAGTGAGCATGAATCTCTATTAGCTGAGGACTAGCTAGAGTTGAAATGAGCTGGTGTTTAATCCCCAAGGGCACAGAATCGGTGCACTCAGCATTGTGGTATCTCTGCAAAGGTTTGTCCGAAGAAGGACAAAGTAGTGCAAAAGGAGTCAATAAAAAAGTTGATGTAAACACTAAATGCCCTGTTGTGGGCCCAGTAAATAAACTGTGGCAATAAACTACAGCATCCACATGGCAGTTTGTAGTATTTCAGAAATTTAGCTCAGTGAAGTTAATTTACTGAGTTTTTTAACCCCACTTAGCATTTACCCTGTTCAGGTAACATTAGAAGGAAATTTGACTCTTAATCAAGTTATTTCCACTAAGTGAACTCTGTTAATACCAGTAGGTTCCAAAGTTTATGAGTAAGAATATCTATAATTGCAAACCCACATGTTTTCCTGGCTTCCTCTAATGCCATTACGCTATAAACACCAAATGCTTCTAAAAAAGAATTATACAAATAAAGGAAGTTCTTCCATTTCTATAATTTACACTACTTCCTCAGATAAAATCAGATACATCTTGCTGGTACATCCATATCTCCCTGCACCCTGATTCTTGTCAGTACAGCTGTATCAGGACAAACAATTCTGGTGACACCAGCAAAGCTGAAGTGCGGACCATGCCTTAGGCTGGCAGAAGTTGTCAGTTAAATTCAGGGTGTCTTTAGGTCAAGTGCTGCCTTATGCAACCAGAGCTCTCTGGCCACCTCAGATGAAATGCTGCACCTCGTGTTGCAGCAACCACTCTTAAAATCCCAAAGGTCCAATGCTGTTAAGCAAACTCAAATAATCATGGATCCGTGTGACAGGGAACACCATTCTATGAGTGCTTCAAAACTCTCCCAGTGTTTTTCTATTATAGCTTTTTTCCACGACTTGGCACGGAATTTCCCTTAATTTAAAATCTTGTGGACTTTTGTGATTACAATTAAGAAGGCCAGAATCTATATCTATCCATCCCATAGACAGCAGTTTAGAGAAGAAAACATTCAAGCTGAAGTTTCCACTTACCGCTATAATTCTGAGGTGTTTAAGGACGTAAACACAGCATCACCCAATAGTAAAAATGTCTGATTCTGAGACATTTCAATGCCTGAAAACATCAGAAGGGTTAATTTTCCACTTTTAAACAGCAGAGAATGGTTTTATCAAAAGCCAATGAACTGCAAGATACTGAACCCACTTTGTCATCTACACATAACCATGTCCTAACTCTACACGGAGCAGAGACTATTTTAGAAAGGAAGCCAATAACCAAGTACTAGAAGGCTGTTCTAAGGTCTCACGGAGACTTCTCCAGGCTGAACAACTCCAACTCTCCCAGCCTGTCCTCATAGCACAGGTGCTGCAAACCTCTGATCATCTTCATGTCCTCCTCTGGACCCATTCCAACAGTTCCATATTCTTCTTATGTTGGGGATTCCAGAACCAGACACAGGACTCCATGTGGGGTCTCGCCAGACCGGAGTAGAGGGAGAGAATCACCCTGCTGGCCACGCTTCTTTGGATGCAGCCCAGGACACGATTGGCCTTCTGGGCTGTGAGCGTGCATTGCCAGCTCATGTCAAGATTCTCATCGATCAGCATACCCAAGGCCTTCTCTGTGAGTCCACCTACTTGCTTTAGTCCCGGTTTAACCTTCCTCGAGAAGGATGGGCCATGCTCCCCTGGGGGTTCTCTTTTGTTGGCTCCCACTGCTGCAATGCCATTAAATTCCATATTCTCTTTTTAAGTTTAACTTTGCACTAAAGGTACTATTGCTTTGGCTATGTGACCCCTTTCATTCCAATATAAAGCTACAGGAATTAAGGCCAAATCCACATGTATATACATGGAGGCATTTAAGAGATTTGTAGTCCTCTATCAAGCAGGGCAGAATGTACTCATGTTCTCTGGACGACTGCATCAGCAGTTAATTCTATGGGCAATTAGACTGCTGCAGAACCTACAAAAGTCTCTCTGATTTCTACCTGTGCTGCTGCAGGAATGGGCACTGCGTTGCTGCAGAGAAGACACATCCCTGACTACAGCTTCAATAAGACTAATTCAAACTCTTCAGTAAACACTCAAGCTAGGGAAAAAAAATAAGAACCATAAAAATAGGTTGCAAATTAGTCATCAAGAAGTTTGATGAGATCAGTGACAGATGCCAATAACAGAGCCCAGTCTCAGTGCTGTGCTCTTTTGTATCTAGTACATGCAGATGAACAGTATGTGAAGCCTATTTATTTATAAATGCCTCCAGAAGAAGGAAAAGTGTGTGTATTGTGTTGTTTGCAACTCATTATTGTTTACCAAACATAACACCCAAGATATTAAATGCCATGTCAGGGCCAAGCTCACACTAGACTAAGTGCAAAGGCCTTAAATGGGGAAACGGACTTTAAAGACCTTACAAGGCAAAGCTGATTGCCTTTATTTTTTGGCAGGAAGCCCACTGGTAGCCAGGAGATCCCTAAATGGTGTTTGTGGAGTGTCTACAGCTGGAAATAGCCAGGGGTGCATATTTAAGCAGGTTTTTCTGACAAGATTTCTAAGATATCACCCCTGTGGCACTTCAGGACATGGTTTAGTAGGCACAGTGGCGTTGGGTCTACAGTTGGACTGGATGATCTTAGAGGTGTTTTCCAACCTTAATGATTTTACGATTCATGATTCTACGATTCTTACACCAATAGGACAAGGGGTAATGGCTTTAAAATAAAAGAGGAGAAATTTAGGCTAGATATTAGGAAGAAATTTTTTACGCTGAGGGTGGTGAGACACTGGCACGGGTTGCCCAGACAGGTGGCAGATGCCCCATCCCTGGAAACATTCAAGGTCGGGTTGGATGAGGCTCTGAACAACCTTATCTGGTTGAAGATATCCCTGCTCAATGCATGGGGTTTGAACTGGATGACCTTCATGGTCCCTTCCGACCCAAACCATTCTATGATTCTACGATTGTCCTCTCACCCCCACTCGCTTCTTGGTCTTGGTGGAGAAGAGGATGTACAGTGGAATTCCACCTCTGGCCTTCCCTGAACGCCTCAGTCCTGTAGTGCCATTGAACAAAAGAAGGGCTAAGGAACAGTCTGCGACCCTTCTGTGCACTCCTTTAGGTCAACATACTGCTTTAGACCCCAACAGTAGTATAACAAGTTGTCTGTAGAAAGAACTGAATTTGAAAAGCAGAATTATAAGAAGATGTCATTAACTTACGGCATTCACAACTTTAAAATGTCCATTTTGAGCTTGAAGCTTTTTTCTTTCCCTTTTTTTATCCTCCTCTAGAAGTGTCATTTTTGTGCAGAAACCCTATTTGTTCGTAGCACCAAGCATTTTTTTTGTAGCTGAGTTATGAACCTCTGAACGTACAGGTTTAAAATGGAAATGCTGACATAATCTTAAATGTAGTGGCACAAATACTGCCGCTACAATAATCCTCGTAATCTGATATATTAGCCCTGGGGGGATGGAACCTCAATTGCTGGTCTCAGCCAGCCTTTCTGAGGCTCTCTTCAAATTGCGTAATTACTCTACATCCTTCAAGTTCTTTAAAACCCATTCTGAACGCAGCATTGTACATTCCAAAATATTTGTTCATCGGAGATTAATTTGGCTTTTTTTTTTTTCCCCTCTTTAAAGGAGATCTATGACCTCCAAGGCACGTGAAAAATCCTTAATCAAGTTTCTACTGTGTGCCACTCTTTTGTGCACGTGAAAGACTTATTTTCCTCCCAGTTCCCTCAGTTGCGTTGCCAAGATGATTACCCTAGAGAGCCATGTGTTTATCTTGACAGGTGCTGGCAAGATCTGCTGAGCCTCGGCGGGATTGTTATGGCTCGCTTTGAGGTACAGTAGAAAACATTAAGTCTGCAAACTAATGAACTTACCTTATTACATTCTAAATAAAATAAACCACCAAATAAGTTGGATTAATCTACTAATGCCTTTCTAATGATGCTTTTATTGGGCATATGGTGTGGTCTTGCATTTCCCTCACATAGCTACTGCAAGCAGAAACTCAAAATGAGCCCAACATGAATCTCTTCTCTTCCATACCAGTATCAAAAATTTGCTATCATAATTATTTGCAGATTGCTAGTTTGCTAGTGGAACCTTTGATTATGATTTGTAAGACTAAATGGGTTTAAAAAAAAATCAAACAGATTAAAAAGAAATAGGAATCCAACAGGAGAAGAGGAAAATACAACTTCTGGTGCTGTTGCTAGGGGAAAGATCTAAACCACTTCTGGTAACTTGTAATTACTTCAAAATGCATTCTGTGACCTGTCCTGACAATGTCAGAGAATCATTAACTAAAGAGTGTAACTCTTGAAGTTAAATAATCATTCCAGAGTTACAGTCCATTAGTGTTTCCCAGCCTTGAGCTGCATTTTTGTAATGCATATTTAGAAGCAATAAAACAATAGATGCTTTTAACACAAAAAAAGAACAAGTTTTAAGTAAGGTGAAACCAGATATCATCATTTCCAGCCAGCTATGCCTTTTGCTTTTAATTGCCTTTTCTTTTGCTCCATGGATGTACAAGATCAGAGCACATGAAAAAAAAACCCACTCCTTAGCAACATTCGCCTTCTGGGAACGCTCTGCTGAATTTAGGTATAAACCTGTAACAGCATCTCAAAGCGCAGCAATATCTCACACAGTTCAGCTTTGATACATTATTTCAAACCATCAATTCCCTTCTTTTCGGTTCCCCACAGAAAGTTTGGCTTTGTTGCCATCTTTGCAAATGCCCCTTTGAGACAAAAAAAAAAAAGAGAGAGATCTTTTCACAGCCAAACTCTCCCTTCCCTTTATTTACTTCGACAACAAATTAGCAGCCAAGTTTTTGTAGAGGATAAGAAAATAGATACAGTGAGAACATATTTTTTCTTTCCTTCAACACTAGTAGCCAGAAACAGTATGAAAGCAACGGATCATGAAGAAAAGCAATTTCCTACTTCAGGGATTAAGCAATGCCCTCTTTTGTAATGTTAAATAAAAGCTCTACTTTGTTTTTTCTTCAACTAATATGTCTTTCCCCCTCCCCAATTTAAATGAATCAGCACTAGAGATGCTCCAGCAGAGCCCCAAACACATCACTCTCAAGCCTATCAATAACACAGGTAAAACTCTGTTATACTTCTTTGAGCAAGCCTGTCGATAGGGCAAGAAAAATAAAGCTACTACAGCAGCCAAAGATAATTAATATAACGAGAGAGAAAATCGGGTGATGTGTGTGCCCTGTTCTTTTCCTAAGGACAAATATAGGGAAGACATGAGCTGGCTACGTGCACTCACAGCTCAGAAGGCAAATGTATCCTGGGCCACATCAAAAGAAGTGAGGCCAGCAGGGCAAGGCAGGCGATTCTGCCTCTCTGCTCTGCTCTGATGAGACCTCACCGGGAGTCCTGCATTCATTTCTGGAGCCCTCAGCACAGGAAGGACATGGATCTGTTACAGCGAGTCCAGAGTGGCCACAGAGATTATGTGAGGACTGGAGCATCTCCCATATGAAAAGAGACTGAGAGAGTTGGGGTTGTGCAGCCTGGAGAAGAGAAGTCTCCGAGGAGACCTTATTGCAGCCTTTTCCATACTGAAAGGTGCTTATTAGAAAGATGGGGAAGAACTTTTTGGAAGAGTCTGCAGCTACAGGACAAAGAAGTAATTGCTTTAAAATAAAGCAGAGAAGTTTAGACTAGCTATTAGGAAAACATTTTCTTTTTCACTGAGGGTGGCGAGACACTGGCACAGGTTGCTCAGAGAGGTGGTGGATGCTCCATCCCTGGAAGTGTTCAAGGCCAGGCTGGATGGGACTCTGAGTAACCTGATCCAGGGGAAGGTGTCCCTGCTCACTGCCTGAAGGGTTGGAATAGATGACCTTCACAATCCCTTCCAATACAAACAATTTTATGATTCTATGATGCTTCTATGAATTCTAATACAGAAACTACACACACTTTGGTTCAAGCATTCAAATACAGACAGCTACCTGCCTTTTTCCTGCCAGAATACATGTTCCACAGCCAGTTACGCTATAAAATTAACTACTTTAGTGACGATACATGACTGGGCTATCAGCTGATGTACCACATCCTCATCTACAAAATTACTGTACACTTCCCTTTGGTAGTAGGGAAAAGATGGAAGTTCAAATTATGCCTCTGCCACAGCTTTTCAAGTGCAACCTCAGGCTAATCACTGAAAAACAATTAGTCACTTAATGGCTAATTGACAAGCTAGGTCAATGTTATCAGTCAAAAGGATAAAGTCTATTTGCATGAGTCCAGCTTGGTGGAATTACACCCTTCACACCAATGCTGAGAGGTTTTAAAGGCTTTCATCTTCAAGCGCTATTAAACAGTGAGTGCCTTGCAGGATTAAGTCTTCTACAACTTCAAGTCTGTATATGGAAAGCTCTAATATGAACATTCAGGGTGGACTTAAAGCCAACGCTGTGTTCAAAGTGCTTTGAGATTGCTTCATGATAAATGTCAGTGATTATAATAATTATAGGTACATGCGTCTTTCTTATTTTTTTCTATATAGATAAATGGAATCCTGTTGACATGTGATCAGCTTTGCTTAATGGAACAATTGGTATGGGATAGGATTACCAGTGTAAAGAAATGTTGCTGGACCACGCTCATTCTCCTTAACATATATGCAAATAATAGCTGCAACTATCAAGAGACTGGAAACGAAAAATCATTTAATTCATACCTGTGTTTTGGTTTTTAATGAATTGCATTAAGAATTTTCCTAGCTAAGAGAAGGCACCTGATATATAATTAAAATGAAGAGTCACAACCAACTTATTTTTAAAAAACAGGTTGTAACAGGAAAGAAAATGCAAGACTTGTCAGTTGCACCTTACGGCTCTATCAAAACCTATCTAATTTTACCTATTTATTTCAGTCCAGATGTACTCAGAGAAAAAATACAGGATGAATACATATTTTTAAAGGCTTAGAAAGTTTTCTTTTAACACTCTTAGATCTAATTTTGTTTGTAAAACGTAACATGAGAAGAATGTGGCTCTAGAAAGGATAATGGTCTGAAACCTGCTCTTTGAACCTTTGCACATGTTAAAACTGTCATAAATATCAATAGAAAATGTGGATGTGCTGCTGGCCCTCTTTGGTTACTGCCCAGAACATCTGAGGGTTTTCATTAGGAAGTTTTAAAACCCCATGGTATTGAACCACTAGCCTCTAATAGCTCTTCCACATTTAACAGGACATCAGTTCCTGGAGCTCTTTCTGCTTTGATGAACACAAAGTACTGCCAGTAATTTCAATCAGAGTTATGCCACACACTGGAGGAAGACAATCCCATAATATGAATTATGATGTTTTTTTCCCTAATGACTGCATCCCACAGCACAGTTGTTATGTTAGTGGAGTTGGTGCTGTTTGTGCTACTGACGTGTGGCTGCTTTGTTTAAAAAAGCTTAGTACTAATGTAGTCATAGAAACATAGAATGGTCTGAGTTGGAAGGCAGCTTAAACTCCATCCAGTTCCAACCCCCTTGCTGTGGGCAGGGACACCTCTCATTGGATCAGGTTTCTCAAGATTCCATCCAACCTGGTCTTGAAGACCTCCAGAGATGGGGCAGCCATAACTTCCCAAGGGCATGTGGTGATAGGCTGAGGGGGAACAGCTTTAAATTGGAAGGGGGAAGATTTAGAATAGACATTAAGAAGAAATTCTTCATGACAAGGGTGGGGAGGCATTGGCATCAGTTGCCCGGAGAAGTCTTGGCTGCCCCATCTCTGGAGGCATTCATGGCCAAGTTTGATGAGGTTTTGAGTGACCTGATCTGGTGGGAGGTGTCTCTGCCTATGGCAGGGCGCTTGGAACTGGATGGGCTTTGAGGTCGCTTCCAACCCAAACCATTCTATGATTATAACACCAAAAGTTTATGAATTACAACATACACAGCAATGTTCACGCTACCACCTAATTTCAACATTCAATACACATGCTGTGGTTGAAAGACACAAAATGAGAGGTGAAGGCCAGGTTGTTAGATGGTTGCAGCCAATGTGCCATTGACTGGAACGGAATTTACACAAGACAAAGACATGGATACTACTTCAGCATTCAAACATTCCAGCAAAGTCCATACGAGCTATAAATTATTAGAAGCAATTTTTAATTTTCACCTACTTCACATTAATGATCAATTTACCATTAATGCAAAAAGATATTTAGAGCAATGATTACGCTACTAAAATAAAAATCCATACGCTATACCCACAAGTGCATTTGCTTCTTGTGGAATTCCTCCAGGACACTGTATCTACAGACAGTATAATATAATTATATTTAACTGGTAATGATCTATTGAGTTACACATGGGAAAATAGCTTACAACCTTAAAAACTTCTAAAGTAACTTCTCTAGTCAAGATGGACTTCAATTACACAACTCAATACACTAAAAATGTTTTTTTGGTCTACAAAATCGTTGTTAGTTTGCAATTCTTCCATTACTTTCATCAAAAGGAGATTTATAGCGTGTAAGCAATATGGGATAGGCTTTATTCCGCTAAAGAAGCTCAGGAATAAGCAGATTCAAAAGATTAGTTTTCCAGAAGGAAAATTCTAATCATGCATTTAAAGAAGTTTGCTTCTTCCTTTCCAGTATTGCAACAGCTCAGGAAAATGTTGGTTGTAAATAAGAGTGGTGGCAGCAGGGAATTCCTGCGTCATCACTTGATACAGATCCAAGTGGTAAAAAAATCTCTAATTTAATTTTTTCTTATGAAGAGGACAAACTGCTGCATCACTAATATTTCTGGTCACAAGGTTGAGATTAGCAGATATCTCATCAAAGTTTACCTACAGATAAGTAAACTTCATTAGGAAACTTTCTGACCTGGTAACTGTAAACATAAGGAGTGAGAAAACTTAGAACATTAACACAACCCTGTCTAATCTGCAATGCATGATTTCTCTCCTGATAAGAAAGAGAATCACATTTCCAGTGGTTGGTGAATAAGATGAATCAAGCACTCTGAAATTAGTAAGTGGTGATCACTCATATCTTGTTGTAAACAGTAAATGTAGTTTTCTTCAAGATGAGGACTTTTTTCCTTATCTTTTCACTAGATAAACCTTGATCATATTTACCTAATTGATATGTGGGAGGATAAAACGATCAGTACTTCCTTTCCCTTTCATTGCCTGGTTTTACTGTGAGTCTCCCTGCTTGAACATGGTTCAGGGTGACACCGTGAGTTGGCATCTGCTCACAGCATATTGGAATGTACAAACACGTGGAGAGCCTGCACAAAATGTGAAGTAATTCTTCCCTTCAGCGCAGTGTTAACAAAGCCTCAGAGGGAACAGTAGCTACAAATTTGGACACTAGGAAGACATGAACAAATTGAGAGAAATGTGAGGACAGCAACATGACCAGTGCCTGGAGAACACGAGCTATGATGTAGCTTGAAAGAATTAGGCTAGAAAGGAGACAACTGAGATGGAACACGATAATAGCCTTCAAATACATGAAAGGCTGTTTCAAAAGAATAAGGAAATAACCTGTTCTCAGTAACAGTGATGGATAGGACAAAAAGAAATGTGCTAAATTGCAGCAATTAAGATTCAGGTTGGATATTATGAAAAGCTCCTCAACAGTAAGGGTAGAAAAGTGCTATAAAAGATCATCTAAAAGATGATGGAGTTTCAACTGTTGGAATTATTAATATTTCAGAATAGTATAGACACAAGTCTTTCTAGGACTACCTAAATGTAACTGATTACCTTTCCGGGACAGGAATGAAGTCCTGCAGCCCCTTTCCTTTTTATTTTTCTATGAATAGGACTCCTGTTGGAAAAGACCTCTAAGCTCGTTCAGTCCAACCATCAGCCCAACCCTATTGTGCCCACTAAGCCATGCCCTAAAGTGCCTTGTCTACATAGGTTTTGAACCCCTCCAGGGATGGAGAATCCACCACTGCCCTAGGCAGCCCCTTCCAGTGTTTCACCACTCTTTCTGTAAAGAACTTTTTTCTAATATCCAATCTAAACCTCCCCTGGTGCAACTTGAGACCATTTCCTCTCATCTTATCCCTTGTACTTGGGAGAAGAGACCAGCATCCACCTCGCTATAGACTCTTTTCAGGCTGTTGTTCTTCACAGAAACAGTATCCTTTGATCCATATTGCAACTGAATCCCCACAACTTAAAAAAACCCTGTTGCAGCTCAGTCCTCTGCTGCTGATAGCTGCATTTCCACCCCAAAATAGTAGCTCAAAATCTACGTCTCAAGTATGTGAGACTTTTCGGACACTTTTTGCATCAATCACCCTCCTACTTCGTAGCACTTTTCTGCAATTTTCTCAACACAGATTTAAAACCACTTGAAGTTGGTTATGGTTCTATTCCAGATTCTTCCACAGGACAATACATCTAGAAAATGTAGAGCATCTAAAAAATATAAGAATTGTGATGAAAAAATGAGAACAGTTGGATAAAAATAAACCTCATTATTATCTAAACAAATTCACAGCTGCAATGTCATACCCATCAGACTCATGAATCAGCATTACTAAAGGAATGTGAAAAGCCTATCCAACAAGGTGCTACCCTGAGACTTAGGAGATACTGAAGGGATATTGAAGGGATGTGCAGAAAGTGCAATCAGAGAATAAAAAGAAGCAGAGGACCCAGAAACAGAAATTTGTAATATAGATTTGTCAGGGCAATGCTCCGTTACAATACAGGCTGGGGGATGATGACATTCACAACAGCCTTACAGAGAAGGATTTGTGGTACTGATCTATGAAAAGCTGGACAAAAAGGCAACAATGTGCAATTGCATTTCAGGCCAACCATATCCTGGGCTGCATCAAAAGAACTGTGGCCACCAGGGTGAGGGAGGGGATTCTGCCCTCTACTCTGCTCTGGTGAGACCCCACCTGGAGTCCTGTGTCCAGTTCTGGAGCCCGCAGCACAGGAAGGACATGGATATGTTGGAGCAAGTCCAGAGGAGGCCGTAGAGATGAGCTGAGGGCTGGAGCGCCTCCTGTATGAGGACAGACTGAGAGAGTTGGGATTGTTCAGCCTGGAGAAGAGAAGGCTCCAGGGAGACCTTAGAGCAGCCTCCCAGTAATGAAAGGTGGTCTAGAGGAAAGAGGGAGACAGAGCTTTTAGCAAAGCCTATTGCAACAGGAAAAGGAGTAAGGGTTACAAACTAATGGAGGTAGATTTAGACTAGATATAAGTATAAATTTTTTTACAATGAGGGTGGTGAAACAGTGGCACAGGTTGCCCAGGGAGGTGGGAAACATTCAAGGTCAGGTTGGATGAGGTCTATGAGCAACCTGATCTGGTTAAAGACGTCCTGGTTCACTGCAAGGGGTTGGAAGTGGATGGCCTGTAAAGGTCCCTTCCAACCCAAAGCATTCTATGATTCTATGATTCTGATACGAAAAAAAGAACAGGAATATTTGACTCACCAGACTGTAATTCTATCAGTGGACTATAGTGACGACAGAATAAATTATAGCAAAATCAGGTAATTAATAATTTTTTACTCTTTCACTATTCTTGTGAAACAGATATTTAAATTTAGTCCTGCTCCTCTTGAAAAAGAAAGTGAAACTTTTCACACTATACGTCAGAAAATCTTAAGAGCTGATATGGAATACATTTCAGACGGACAGGTCAAAGTTATCTTGTTCCATTCCAGAATGCATAAAGTTAAAGAAATTAATTATTTTATTCTAGAAGAGTTATGACCCTGATTTCTTATCATGGAATGCTTTGAGTTGGAAAGGACCTCAAAGACCATGCAGTTCCAGCCCCTCTGTCATGGGCAGGGACACCTCCCACTGGATCAGGATACTCAAAGCCCCATCCAACTTTTCAGTGGTTTGCACAATTTTTGAGTGGAGATGATTGAGGCTGGAGTTGCTGTGTGAAGCCTAGTAGGTATGGTTTAGTAGTGGACAGGATGGTGGACTTTATGATCTCAAAGGTCTTTTCCAACCAAAGGATTCTATGATTCTATGATTTATCCTTCAAGAACACCTGTAATGAAAAATTATGCTCCTGATGCATTCCATTAGGCTGTTTTCACAAATGCTTTCTTGCCTTGTGCTCTTTTTCAGTTAAGATCTGCTCATTTGCCACAGTCCTACTGCCTTTCTTGTACATGCTCTCTCTCTCTCATATTAATACTCTTACAGAACCAGTGACACCAGCACTGATGACAATGACACTGGCAAATGTGCTCACAGAATTAAGCTAGGATGTGCTCCATACAATAATATCAGCATCTTGGTTATTCCTCTCCAAAGGAAGCAGAGAAAAAGATCTTCCCTCCCCTCTCCTCAATTACCTTTCTGCTTTCTACTGTAAGTAAATGCACCATATATTAATAAAACAGCAAAAGTGAAAGTGAGTTTCACCTGCCATTCAGTCAGCAATGTTGAAGGCTAAAATTATATAAAGAGCATGGAAAAATAATAAAAAACAGCTCTCCTTAAAAGGCATAGATTATTTTTTGTAATGGCATTTTTCAAAGCAGTCCTGTTAATTATCAGGGTAATATTTGTAAACCAGTCAAAAAGGAATTCCAAGGAGGTTTTCAATTAAGGAAGCAGTCAAGTTTGTATTATAAATAATTTATAAAATGTAAACTGCGAACACTAGATCATAGAATAGTTTGGGTTGGAACGGACCATGAAGGTCATTTAGCCCAACTTCCCTGCAGTGAGCAGGGAGATCTTCAACTAGATCAAAGAAAACATAATAGTGAAGGATTTTTAATGAATATTAAAAAATACATATAAAACAATCAATTATTTCTTACATTTGTATTTGTTTTGAAAGGTAACATGGAAGCATTTCTCTTGATTTCCACTGTCTCCAGCTCAGCCACACACAAACACAAACTCTTTGTAACCAGTCACCTGGGGCAGATGATGCTGAATGGACCACTCTGGAAATCTTGACACACAATAGATACAAAAGCAAGTGCTTAAACAGCCAAAACAATGGGTCAAGTCTAATCTTCACCTGCCTGAATTAGGATTTCAAGGTTGATTTGTTTTAGAGCAACAATGAAAGCAGTATCACAGCGTTGAAAGGAAAATAGACTGAAGAATAACCTTTATCTCTCTCCACCGCAAGGTACCAACATGCAAGGCGCATCAATTGATTCAGTCTGTGTCGGGGCGGGGGGAGGGGCAGGGACATGACGACGGACAGGACATGGGACACGACACGACACGGGATGCAATGGCACCCATTTCTCTGATCACCATCCTGCAACAACCTTGAGAGGGGTCACTGGAGAAAAAATCATAGATCATAGAATGGTTTGGGTTGGAAGGGACTTCAAAGTCCATCCAGTTCCAACACCCTTGCCATGGGCAGGGACATCTCCTACTGGATCAGGGTGCTCAACTTGGCCTTGAACACTTCCAGGGCAGCCACGAATTCTCAGGGCAACCTGTGCCAGGGCCTCACCACTCCCTTTCTCTCATGCTTTGATGTTTATGCACTACTAATTGATGATTTGACTGTGTAAGCTCCCCACTAACCAGGCAAGCTCTGAGCCTCCTAACTATCCATGAGGAAGACAACCATGAAACCTCTCCAAGCAGATGCACCCACCTTTGAAGAAGCCTCTGCAGCCATATGGAAGTGAGGGCTATTTTCTGTCACCACAAATTGAACTGAGTCCATAACTGACTTGCTCTTTTTTTTTTTTGCCTAATTGCTGTTTTTTCCGAAGTCAAAAGAAATAATTGTTACAATTTATCTAAGACATTTTTCCTTGCCAAACAAAAACTCAGTATTTGATGAGTTTCAGTTTCATTGCATTTTCAAGGTTTTAAAAACACTGCTTTATGAATAAGGTTTTTAAAAGCTGTGATTTAAAAAATAAATACTATATTATTTTAGCTGATGCGATTCAAACTAATTTACCCAAACTAACAAATTGTTTCAGCTGGGAGGAACTCTTGCCCCTCTCTTCATCTAACAGACTTCCCAGTGCTTGAGAGCACCAGGTGGAGATTCTGGACTTTATTTGGCCCACTGGATTTCTGCAGGGTATGTTTGGCCTTTGATGGTTCAGATTTGTGAACGTTTGTTCCTTTATTGTCTTTGATGATATAACCATCCACAATAATTTGCAATATCACTGTAGGTAAGCATGGTGTTTGACCATCTGTTGCAGTATCTATAAAAAGATTTGTTCTTTTGTAATACATCTAAATTCCGATAAATAAAGTTAAAGAACTAAGAACATGCCTATAAAGGATATTCTGTGGGTTTAAAACATGTTCCTTTTACTCATATGAATAGACCCACTCTTTTGAAAGTGGCTTGCGTATCATATACTGCAAGTTTTGTGTATCACATACAGCGTATTTTGCGGTTGTTGTGCAGCATATTTAATATTTCAGTGTACGTGACACTGCTCTCCTCTTGCCCCTGCTTTATAAGTCCATATCTAATTTTATGACTATTTCTCTTTTGGTTTGGATGTATCCTGATGATGGTGGGGCATATATTACACCATAAAACAACAGTAACTATAAGTTCGGAATGAAGAACTAGATAAATAAAGTGGGCTGTAAAACCATGAAACAAATAAAAAAAACCCCATCTTTACTATTTTTTTATTTTACTTCTGTAAACAAAACCAGAAAACCACTAAGGGAGTAGAGAAAAAAAATCAAAACAAGGAGATAATTGTATTATTCTTCTGCATAAAAATAGTACTCGTGAACACCTACTGTGGATAAATTCTCCCACAATTAAGCACTAAAACACTGCAGGAAGCAGAGTTAACAAGACTCATATCACTAAACCTTTAGAGAACAGGAGTATTGTTGTCATCGTGTGTCATTATTTCACATTAACCATAGTGGAGTTTCCTTTGCATTCACGAAAGGTAAGAGAAGACCATCATTTTAACACCTGGAAACTATGTTAAGCTTGCATCAAATGCTGTTGTGCACTACCTGAATGGATTCCATTCACAAGCAGATCCATGTTGATCTGGTTGAAGACGTCCCTCCTCACTGCAGGGGGCTTGGACTGGGTGACCTTCACAGTCCCTTCCAAGCCAAACCATTGAACGATTCTACATCTCTAAGCTAGTCACCACCAACCTATCTTTATGATTTTTAACATACATTAGTCTGTTGTTTTTTTTTTAAATACGGATTCCTTAATTCTATCACCCGAAGCTGAAAGGAGCTAGGCTGATTAATCGATTGAGCAGGAGTGCAGGTGGTGTTTTGCTCAGTTCCTCCAGTGTCAGAGGTATACACTGCAAGAAACAAGAAAGTCCGCGCTGTTAACAAATGGCTTAAAGGCTGGTGCTGAAAGAAAAATTTTGGCTTCTATGATCAGGGGGAAACTTTTACTGCATCTTGCCTGCTAGATTCAGATAGGTCACACTTAAGGAAAAGGGGCAAAAGGATTCTAGTTCGGGAGTTGGCAGGGCTCATTAAGAGGGCATTAAACTAGGCCCGAAGGGGGAGGTGGATGTAACCAAGCTCGCCAGTGACATGACTATATGGAGTGAGTCATCATCAAGGGTGAAGTCAGTAACCCAACTTAAGTGCACGTACACTAATTCACGCAGTATGGGCAATAAACATGAGGAGCTGGAAGTCCTGGTCCGGCAGGACAGCTATGATATAGTTGCTATCATGGAAACGTGGTGTAATGACTCTCATAACTGGAGTGCTGTTATAGAAGGCTATAAACTCTTCAGGAGAGACGGGCAGGAGAGAAGAGGTGGAGGGGTGGCCCTGTATATAAAGGAAACAATTACCACCGTAGAAGTTGAGATTAGTGATGACCAGATTGAGTGCCTATGGGTAAGAGTCAGAGGGGCAATCAAGACTGACATCCTGGTTGGGGTATGTTACAGACCACCCAATCAGGAAGAAGAAGTGGATCTGAACAATAAGCAGCTGGAAGTTGCCTCAAGATCAGCTGCCCTTGTTCTTTTAGGATATCTGCTGGGAACTTAACACAGCTGAGAGGAGGCAGTCCAAAAGGTTCTTGGAGTGTATTGAGGATTGTATTCTGTCACAGCTGGTGAGTGAGCCTACCAGGGGTGAGGCTCTCCTTGACCTGCTGTTTACAAATAGGGAAGCACTAGTGGGTGATGCTGTGGTCGGAGGCTGTCTGGGATACAGTGACCATGAGATAATTGAGTTCTCCATAAACAATGAAACAAGGAAGGGTATGAACAGGACGTCCATACTGGACTTTTGGCAGGCAGATTTTGGATTATTTAAGGAACTAGTCAGGGGTGTACCTTGGGAAATAGCCCTTAAAAACAAGGGGGTCCAGGAAGGCTGGAGTTACTTCAAGAACGAAATCTTGAAAGCGCAGGAGCAGGCTATCCCAATGTGCCGTAAGATGAGCCATAGGGGCAGACGGCCGGCCTGGATGAGTAAGGAGCTGCTGAAGGAGCTAAGCAAGAAAAAGAGGGTGTATCGCCTTTGGAAAGAAGGGCTGGTAATTCAGGTTATGTTCAAAGATATCATTAAGTTGTGTAGGAGGAAAATTAGGGAGGTAAAAGCTCAGCTGGAGCTCAAATTGGCCACTTCTGTTAAGAACAACAAGAAGTGTTTTTACAAATATATTAATGGCAGAAAGAAGGGCAGCAACGACCTCTACTCCTTATTGGATGTCGAGGGAAATATAGTAACTAAAGATGACGAAAAGGTTGAAGTTCTTAATGTCTTCTTCACCTCTGTTTTCAACACTAAGACGGATTGTTCACTGGACAACTGACCTTCTGAAGTGGTGGATGTGGTCAGGATGAAATCTAGCTCCCCTGTAATCCAGGAGGAAGAAGTTAGAGACCTGCTGAGCCGCTTGGATCCTCACAAGTCTATGGGGTCGGATGGGATCCATCCTAGGGTGATGAGAGAGCTGGCAGACGAGCTTGCTGAGCTGCTTTCCATCATTTATCAACAGTCCTGGCTCACTGGAGAGGTCCCAGATGACTGGAAGTTGGCCAACGTGACGCCCATCCATAAGAAGGGCCATAGGGATGATCCAGGTAATTACAAACCTGTCAGCCTGACCTCGGTCCCAAGTAAAATTATGAAACAGATAATTCTGGGTGCAATTACGTGGCACCTGCAGAATGACTGAGAAATCAGGCCCAGGCAGTATGTATTTAGGAGGGGCAGATCCTGCCTGACCAACTTGATCTCCTTTTATGACCATGTGACTCGGCTGGTGGATGAGAGGAAGGCTGTGGGTGTGGTATACCTGGACTTCAGCAAGGCCTTTGACACCGTTCCTCATAGTAGACTCCTGGAGAAGCTGACAGCCTGTGATGGGTTAGGAATTGGTAGGCTGGTCTAGCCCAGAGAGTGATAGTGAACGGTGTCTCATCCAGTTGGCTGCCAGTCACTAGCGGTGTCCCCCGGGGGTTGGTGTTGGGCCTAGTCCTGTTTAACGTCTTTGTTGATGACCTGGACAAGGGGACTGAGTCCATCATTAGCAAGTTCGCAGATGATACCAAGCTGGGAGGAAGTGTCGATCTGCTGGAGGGTAGGAGGGCCCTACAGAGGGACCTTGACAGACTGGAGAGATAGGCTGATTCCAATGGAATCAAGTTTAACAAGTCCAAGTGCTGGGTTCTACACTTTGGATACAACAACTCCATGCAGAGCTATAGGCCGGGGACAGAGTGGCTGGAGAGTAGTCAAGTGGAAAGAGACTTGGGGGTGATGGCGGACAAGAAACTCAACATGAGCCAGCAGTGGCTAATGGTATCCTGGCTTGCATCAGGAATGGTGTGATCAGCAGGACTAGAGAAGTTAACATCCCCTTATACTCAGCACTGGTCAGGCCACACCCTGAATACTGTGTCCAGTTCTGGGCCCCTCAGTTTAAGAGAGATGTTGAGATGCTGGAGTGTTTCCAGAGTAGAGCAACGAAGATGGTGAAGGGGCTGGAGCACAAGCCCTATGAAGAACGACTGAGGGAGCTGGAGTTGTTTAGCCTGGAGAAGAGGAGTCTCAGGAGAGACCTTATTGCTCTCTATAACTACCTAAAAGGAGGTTGTAGGCAGGCAGGGGTTGGTCTCTTCTCTCAGGTGATCAGTGACAGAACAAGAGGACATAGTCTTAAGCTTCATCAGGGGAGGTTTAAGCTTGATATTAGGAATAACTTTTCACTGAAGGGGTGATTTGCTAATGGAATGCACTGCCCAGGGAGGTGGTGAAGTCATCGTCCAATGTTTAAAAACGCTTAGTGCCATAGTTTAAATGACAAGTGGGTGCTAGTGTTGGGTCATAAGTTGGACTAGATAATCACAGAGGTCTTTTCCAACCTTGTGATACTGTGATACTGTGTGAAAGAAGTGGTGATTGAACAGCTCATCTCAGCATATGAGCTGCTACTGTCTCTTTTCTGTTTTCCATCAGAATCACCCTTCAGAAGTAACTTGGAACAAGGCAGCAAGAGAAAGTTCAAAAGCTTATGAAAGCCTACAATAGAAGCAAAAAAGAGTACAGACACAAGCACAGAAACACAACAAAACCTGTGGCACACTAGAATACCTCAGAGAGCCTTCAGGATAAGGGAAAGTTAGAAAATTACAAGTAATTAATGCAAAGTGCACTGAAGGGATCTGAAGCTGTGTCTGCTCCAATAGCTTAACTTGCTCCTGAAGTCTAAAATATTCCTTGATGTACCTTGAGTTCGCCCATAGAAGTATCATGTGTAATTAAGACCTGAGTTCCAGAGATTGAGCTTTGGTTTCCTGGGGTCAGGTAATTGTCTAAGACCAGAGGCTTAGTGTTCCCCAAAAAGCTGTTTATAAAAGACCAGGATCTGAGCAGCACTACTGCTAATAAGAATCTAGTGGTGTGAAAATCTATCACAGAAATCAACCTTACACTAAAAAAAACCCCAAACCACTACCAACTACTTACCACCCACACTCTTAGCAATCCTGACCAACATAGTTTTTCCATGTAGGGGCATTCCTACACCATAACAATTCTATGAATACTTTGTTTTGATGTGTGCTGGAAACTCTTTTCTCTTTATCTACCTATTGAAAATTAAAAATCATAGAATCATAAAATTGTTTTGTTGGAGAAGACTTCTGAGATCATCAAGTCATGAAGATACGAAGACTTTTTTTCCCCTCAAATAATACTCTTCCTCTAATGACTATCAGTAATTTGAAAGCACTTTCCTAACCCTGGCATGTAAATTTGCTAAGAGCTATTAGAGGAACCGGGAGCTGCTCTCGTATTCCTCTTATTGTTGGTGACAATCAAGTGACAGTCAAGAACGCAATAGAAAAATAATGGATGTAGGAAGGCTTGGGAAGAAAAGTACATTTTTATAGGTATAGTAGAAATGTAAAATAATCATTGCTTGAAGGGATTAGAAAGCCAATGGCGTATAATGATAAAGGAGACTTTCTTTGTACTCAGCAGAAGCAACACTTAATTGGTTAGAATTAATATTGCCTAATGCACGTCATACAATGGGTTTGATCCAGGGAGCTGTTTGCTGTGCAGAAGCCTAAAAACAAGATGAAATTGGATGGACAAGATGAAAATTCAGCATGCTTAAAAATAGAAATAAAGTTTGAGAGGTATGTGTCATACCCATGCATAAAGCAAGGCGACCAAAAGGTGGATTTTGGGAACTTCAGACCTTGTTAGAACTCTCAGTAAGAGCAAGAAATGTTAGAAGAGAAATTAACTGGAATTTGGATGGATTAAATGAGAAGATAATTTCAAGAATACTAGGAAAGATCATCTTGCCTGAACATCATCATAATATTTTACAAGGTCTGGAATAACTGAGCGTGAAAAGCATAATCATAAAATCGTAGAACAGTTTGGGTTGGAAAGGACCATAAAGATCATCCAGTTCCAACCCCCCTGCCATGGGCAGGGACACTTCCCACTGGATCAGGGTGCTCAAAGCCCCATCCAGCCTGGCCTTGAACACCTCCAGGGATAGGGCAGCCACCACTTCTCCGGGCTTACTTATTTAAGTTGCTTCTGATCTGAAAGCCCCTAGGAAATAACCCAGGTTACCCTGGGGACTTGCACAGTTTGGCAACAAGAGCCTGAAAAATGGGAAAGATGAGTCTGTCAACTTAATGTTAAACTTAAAAATCCAATGTTTTCTTGTAGGGTTTGCCACTTGGTATGAACTTAGGAAACTATAATTGCTTGAAGTATAAATTACAGGATCTTGATTTTGACTGTGAAGATTCCCAAAGGAGCTTCAAAGGAATCTGGCAGACCTCATAACTCAGAAAGAAGTTGGAGTAATTGGTAGTAATTTGTAAAATGGCACATTTTCTCTACATTTTAATTGATCTCATTGTACTTCTACACTACCCTTCTGCGCAACTGAGAGATGGACAGTCAGAGAAATTGGTAATAGGTATATTATCATAATTAAAAAGAAGAAACACCGAGCAATTTGCTCTTTTTACATGGAAATGTCTCTGCAGATTAATTTCTGTATCAACTTAAAGAAGCAGGTTATTAAACTTGCTTATCAATTTATCAAACAGTTATCATCTCTGATAATCTTTGAGCTGTTTCTTTTTCAATTTCTAATCTACATGTCATTGATAAACCAGTTACAGGTTTCAGAAGTCCAAACAGAATGAGAAATGCATAATAAGTGTTAAAAATACTAAGGATTAGGGCAGAATTATGTATTTTAAAATCCAGAATGGATTGAGTTGGAAGGGACCTTAAAATCCATCGAGTTCCAACACCCTGCCATGGGCATGGACACCTCCTACTGGATCAGGGTGCTCAAAGCCCCATCCAAATTGGCCTTTAACACCTTCAGGCATGGGGCAGCCACACTTCCCTGGGCAACCTGGGCCATGGCCTCATCACCCTCATCGTGAAGAATTTCTTCCTAATGTCAAATCTAAATCTTCTCCCTTCCAATCTAAAGCCATTCTCTCTTGTCCTGTCACTACAAGACCCTGTAAAGAGTCCCCTTCATCTTTCCTTCAGCCCTTTTCAGTACTGAGAGGCTGCTCTGAGGTCTCCCTGAAGCCTTCTCTTCTCCAGGCTGAACAATCCCAGCTCTCCCAGCCTGTCCTCATAGCAGAGGTTCTCCAGCCATTGGATCATCTTTGTGGCCTCCTCTGGACCCATTCCAGACTGTTATCTCTTGCTTTAAATTTTTTATCTCTTAAGGTCTCTGCGGTTTTGAAGTCTCCTTGCAAGAAACACACCATTTTGAATAATGAAGACAAAACGTAAGGCTGCATCCACAGAATGACTATCATGCACTTGATAAAACATATGGTAACATATGGAAAAAGTAACATATGGTAATGGCCAACTGTGGGCATGAAAGCTGCAGTTCCCATTCACATTACCAGCCCAAGGTAGAAGATTAAAAAAAAAGCCTCCTCTTTCCTTGATTTTAGATATTTTGATAAAATCTTTTTCTTGCAGGCACTCTAACATTCTTTTTCTTTAATCTGTAGTATTAAATACAGATCAAAGTCTTTTTCTATTGTAAAATCAAAAAAGTGCAACTTGGCAGAATTAGAGAATTATAAAATTGTTTGGTTGGAAAAGACCCTTTCGATAACTGAGTCCACCTGTACCTGTCCACTACTAAACCATCCCTGAGCATCTTGTCTATATATCTTTCAAACACGTCCAGGGATGAAGATTCAACCAACTCCCTGAACAGCCTCTGCCAGTGACTGAGAACCCTTCCAGTGAAGAATTTTTTCCTGATGTCTAATCTGAACCTGGTGCAACTTGAGGCCAATTCCTCTCATCCTATGGCTTGTCACTTGGGAGAAGAGACCAGCACCCACCTGGCTCCAACATCCTTTCAGGGAGTTGTAGACAGTGAAAACGTCTCATCTCAGCCTCCTTTTCTCCAGGCTAAACAACCCCAGGTCTCTCAGCTGTCTCTCATAAGGCTTGTTCCCCAGCCCCTTCCTCAGTTTTGTTGCGCTTCTCAATGCCTTCCCCAGCTTCATTGCCCTTCTCTATGAGCCTCATGGGATTGTTCTAAGGGTATCCAACATTAGCTATAGAACTTAGGCTGCGCTGAAGCATATGACAACGAGAATAGGTGGAAAATAGAGAAGAGAAACCCATGATCAACCACACTGAAGCAAGCACACTGAAACTGGCAGGCTTGGTTGGATATAACCGAGATGAGAATTTGGCTCAAAGCATCTTTGATATTTACTTTATAAATAAAGAACAGCTGTAAAAACAGAGAGAAGGGAAATATTGTTGATATTTTATATTTAAACATTTGAGTAATGAAGTCCCACTCTAAGAACTTAAAAAAATGTCACACGTGCCCTATAAATGCATATAGCTCAGCAGCAAGAACTGATGTAACCATTGCTATTATTCTATTTTCTCTTCACTGCACTTTATCTGTCACTGTAGGAAAGCAGAGAACTGAATTTTCCAGTTTCCTCTAAAAGGCACTCAAAAAGTTGGAGGTGATTTTACTCCTAAGAGCTTCAGACTGAAATTTAATCTCAAAATTGCCCTGTATACATTTATTTTTTTATAGGATTAAGTGTCTTATTTTCACGTTGTGTGTGCTATTCACAACCAACATTTTATTCCTTCATTGCATATGGTTAAGGAAGGGAAACAAACTGACTAAATTAACATTGGTAATAACTGACAATGATTCTATGTGGTTTAAGGTATGCAAAGGGCTTTATAGAAACAACATGCACACCACCTATTTTTCTAGACAGAGCTACAGTTAATACCCAGTCAACCACTGTTTCTGAATTCCCCTAAATTCAGATTTTTTTGCTGTGCTGCACTTAACTAGGACTCTTGCACTGGCAAAACTTTCATAAAATCATAATACGGTTTGGGTTGGAAAGGACTTCAAAGCCCAAACAGCTCCAAGCCCCTGCCAGGAGCAGGGACACCTCCCACTGGACCAGGGTGCTCAAAGCCTCCTCCAACCTGACCCTCAACACCTCCAGGGAGGAGGCAGCCACACTTCTCTGGGCAACCTGTGCCAGGGCCTCCCCACCATCATTGGGAATAATTTCTTCTTAATGTCTAATCTAAATTTTCACCCTTCCAATTTAAAGCCACTCTCCCTTGTCCTATCACTACCAGCCCTTGTAAAAAGTCCCTCCCCATCTTTCCTGGAGCCCCTTCAGGTACTGGAAGGTCACTATAAGGTCTTCCTGCAGCCTTCTCTTCTCCAGGCTGAATGATCCCAACTCTCTCAGCCTGTCCTCATAGAGGTGCTCCAGTCCTTTATCATCTTTATGGCTTCCTCTTGACACATTCCAATAGTTCCACACCCTTCTTATGTTGGGGGTTCCAGAACTGGACACAGGACTCCAAATAGGGTCTCATGAGAGTGGAGTAGAGGGGGAGCATCCCCTCCCTCTGCTGCCAACACTTCTTTTGATGCAGCCCAGGACAGAGTTGGCCTTCTGGCCTGTGAGCACACACTGCCATCTCATGTTGATCTTCATGTTTCTCTCATTACTTCCAACCAACAGGAAACTGTTTACTAATCTTACATTATTTGGAGGCTCCATTGAAAAAAACAGCCTTTATCACGTACTTAGACAGCATGAGATATTTTAATTTCTGCCTCCACTACAGCTCACTGGCCATTGTGCTTGGGATATTATTATCTCAGCGCTGAGCAAGCATGGCATTCATGTTGTTTTCTACTGCGAGTGCCTATCTGGTAATGACAGTTAACAACTGAGTGCGTGTGGGTTTTAACACGAAGCTACTGAAGTAGTCTTTCCAAGAGAGCAGAAAAAACCCTATTGTGCTCTCTCATTTTGTCAGTACACACATTTTACTTAGAGGATCGTTCAATTAACACAAGAGGAAAGCTTGTCCAGACTCTTTTCACCAAAAGCCAGATTAGGTGGGAGACCTGTTTCACATCCCTATTGTAGCTGATCTGTTGTGAGATCTTAAATCAGAATTTTTCACGTCACAAAGAAGTGCCCTACACACCAAACCGTGAGATGTTTCATAGCAGAACTGCTGAAGCTGTTTCATTACGTACAAGTCATCCAATATTCAGAGAAGAGACAAACTGAACTTGGATGTCCTATATGAATGAACACCTTAATTATGAAACAACAGTAATTCCCTTTTTAGTTCTCCTTCCCTCACCCAATGAATATGGAATTACTCGGACAAGATGGAATAAACAGTGGCATTGGTGAGGCTACACCTTGAATCCTAAGTTTAGTTTGGACCCCTCAGTACAAGATTCGAGGGCTGGAGCACCTCCTGTAAGAGGATAGGTTGAGAGAGTTGGGGTTGTTGAGGCTGGAGAAGAGAAGGCTCTGCAGAGACTTTAGAGCAGCCTCCCAGTACTGAAAGGGGCTGCAGGAATACTGGGGAGGGGCTCTTGTTCAGGGAGTGCAGGGATAGGACAAGGGGGAACGTTTTCAATCTGAAAGAGGAGAGAATGAGATGAGATCTTCAGAAGAAATGTTTTCCTGTGAGGGTAGAGAGGAACTGAAACAGGTTACAAAGGCATGGAGGGATAGGACAGGGGAGAATAGCTTCAAAGTGGAAAGGATGAGATTTAGATTAGACATTAGGAAGAAATTCTTCACAATGAGGGTGATAAGGCACTGTCACAGGCTGTCCAGAGAAGTGGCGGCTGCCCCATCCCTGGAATTGTTCAAGGCCAGGCTGGATGGGGCTTTTAGTATCCTGATCCAATGGGAGGTGTCCTTGCCCATGGCAGGGAATTGGATGGGCTTTAAGGTCCCTTCCAACTCAAACCATTTTAAGATTCTGTGATTTTTACACTCAAAATTTCTTTTATTTTCCATAGGAATCCCAGAAGCCTCCAACGTCTGTAAAGGCTCACAACAGCCTTGTGGAACTCACATTCCTCCAAAGAGAGGAGTGTGATAGATAGGTTTCAGGTCTGAACTGCTTTCTAAGCAAAACACTGCAGGATAGAAACAGCACCCTTTTCTTGTGGTACAGTCTGCAAAATTAATATACTAGATTTGCTGTAGTTAAGATGTTTTTGACTCCTTTTATCTGTTCTCTTTCATGACAATGGAATTAGATCTACACAATAGAATAAAGAAATGAAGTTATCCCAGGAGGAAACTGCTGAATGACAGTAGTTAATTGAGCTAAACTTCTTTTTTTTCACTTACAATTCCAAATTCCCAGCTGTTAAGTCTTTTTTTTTTCCAAAGGAAAAATTTCTTTTCACCCTATGGGTTTTACTTTTATTATAATTAAAAAAAAAACAGTTAAACTCATAGAAGTTTCTACTTTGTTTAAATGTAAGAGTTTTCTTCAGGAAGCAATAAAGCTGAAAAATGCTAGAGTATAGTCAGAGAAAGAAATCTGAGAACCGGCCTGGAGAAAGTCTTACTGGATGGACTGTCCCACATTGCCCTCTGCCAGCAAAGGTCCTGTCTCACGTTCTTCAGAATTGACTTCAAGACTCAGTTCAAGGTGGGAAATTCTGCACACCCTTTACTAGATGCAACCCTGTGCGCTCATCAACACTTAAATGTACTTAGAATCATAGAATGAATGCCATGGGTTGGAAGGGACCTTTATAGGTCATCCAATCCAACTCCCCTGCAGAAGCAGCGATATCCTTAACCAAATCAGATTGCTCAGAACACCCTCCAGCCTCACCTTGAATGTTGCCAGGGATGGGAGCTCCACCACCTCCTTGGGTAACATGTGCTAGTGTTTCATCATTCTCCCTGTAAAAAATTTCTTCCCTATTTCCAGTTTAAACCCATCTTCCCTTAGCTTAAAATCATTAGTCCTTGTCCTGTCACAACAGGTCTTGCTAAAAAGCCCCTCCTCATCTTTCCTGTAGCCTCTTTCAGTACTGGAAGGCTGCTATAACGTTTCTCAACAGGCTTTTCTTTTCCAGGTTGGACCTTTTGTCTTGAATACTGGAAAATTTATGGGTGTTCCCCCCCCCCAATATTTTCAACAAATTTCTAACCATTTTCAAGACAATATATTGTTAAACAATGGAGCTATCTGAAGCTTAGATGCTAAAGACTGAGATACACGTAAGGTATCGGAGAGCAGATTTTCTCCACATAAAGCCTCAAAATGCATTCAGATTTTAGCTTCCAAGAAGGAGCTTGCCCCTAGTTTGTCTCTTCTTCCTCTGCTCCCTGGGGATCTGTTTCAGTGCTCCACCAGCCTCTGGGGGAAGAACTTTTTCCTAATGCCAAGTGTAACCATCCCCTGGTGCATCTTCCTGCCATTCCCTTGGGTTCTGTCGTTGGTAAACAGAGAGAAGAGAAAATTCTATTTTATAATCCCTGTTCTTATTTTGCCTTCAATGAGGGGTGAAATCCTAGCTAATCAAAGTCAGTTGAGTTCAACGTAACCAAGATTTCACTTACAGAGCTTTATTTAAAAGCTCTAATTATAGTAAAGAGCTCTGACTAACAGCAAGTGCAATCTCTTTGCTGATGACATATTCTATGTACCTATACATTGCAGCTCATAGCAGTCTTACAAGAACAGCTTTAAGCTACCGAGTGATTAAGAAGTGATGCATTTATTTTTAAGACTGTTCAAATGCAAAATATTGACATTTGTGTTGGCCTATCAAATCTGTAATGTATGTTTTGGAAAAGAAAAATAAAATTGATTAACCCTTCACATCTAAGTTTTAAAATCTAGATTTATTAGACTAAAATTTAATAATTCTTAAATCTGTATTAGTGAAATAAATCCTAAGTAGAGCTGGCCGAGTGCTTCAGGACTGTTCTCTTTACCCATTTAGTTACCCTTGGAAAAACAGTTGTGTGGTTCGTTCTTAACCCTATTGTGTATGCTTGTTTCTGCCAAAGTTTTCAACAAAAATATATTTGTAGGTATTAGAAATCTTGCCTATAGGTTTTCTTTATATAGATATATGATCGTAAAGCATAAGAAATACGTTGTTCATTTACAAAACACGGTTTATTGTTTTAATTAATAGTAAATGCAAGTAATCAATTGATGTAATGAATTAGACTTACTAGTTTCTAGTGTAGCTTACTAGTGTAGCTGTTGTATTTCACCGGTGTGCATCCTTGAAAACTTACCGGGATCTGCCAACGGCAAATGTGTAAGGCCAAGGAAATGATGCCACAGTGAAGCTAATGCTATGGAGAGCCGATAATAATTACTGTTAATGACAGATTTTCTTATTTATATATCATAGAATAAATCACCAGAGTCTAAAAGAAAAAAGTGTATGACAATATGATAATGTCATTTGAAGCTTTTATTCTGAGAGAAATGTTGTTTTAACAGCACATATAGGACACACCATTCATCTTGTTCCTGCCAAGGCAATGACGAAAAGAACAGAAGCTTCTGGAAGTTTTATTTCTACTTTACTTAGATAAGATAATCTACTTGAATTCAGCTTACAGTGAATACAGTGATAGAGAACGCTAAACTTTTACCTCTCCATTCATATTCTTGCTGTAGAAGAAAATTACTCCCTATATTAAAAGACAATACTCAATATATTAAAACTTTGATAAGTTTTTGCACTGCTACTTGGAGAAGAAACTTGAAAAGGCAGTGGGCATTTTACTAGCCTGACTTCAAATAATAATGAAGGGTTTTTCCCAATCTATCCTGCAATAGCACTGTGTTTTATGCCTTCACCATTATTACAGAAGACTAGGATGAATCTGTTATGCTGACCACTGGTTTAACTAATCTAAACAGGTTGGAGCATCTAAAATATCATTAGACATTTTGATTAGATACATAATAACCATTGACACGAATAATTTAGCTGATGCAATACAATTAAGATTAACTCAAAAGGATTAACTCACTCTGCCCATCCCTTGGTATTTGTGCTCACATGAAGGACCAAAAAATTTCACATTTAACAGACAGACAGAAAGGTTTTGTTTATGAAGAAACTCAGGATAACTCCAAGTTTTAAACTTCACAATCAGCATTTTTGCTTTATTTGTACCAGGGTTATTAGCAATATCTTGCAGATTTTTAGCATGTTTATTATCTATTATCAAATGAATTATTTTACAAAGAATCCCCAAGCCTGTTACATCTTGGAAATAATACATTCTCTCTCCCTTCATCTGCTTTCTTGAAAGAAAATAATGAAAAGCAGATACTATTTTTTTTTCTTTTTTCTTTTTTCTATTTTATGCCTTTAATCTATTTGAAACCTTTGCATTTTTTTGGCCTTGCAAGCCAAGGTGGAATTGACGTCTGCATTCAAACTACACTAATTTAGTTTTGAAATATTCCAGTCAAAAGTCGTGAAGGGATCTCTTTCCTCTCTGAAAATCACATTCCCTAGAATTTGATAGCAAAATATACTTCAGCCAAAAACATAAACCAGTTTTAGTAACTACAGTTTTCCCGTTATAATAAAATCCTGTCTGGATCAACATATTCACCAAGGAATCATTCAGATGTGTGAGAAGCATTTCTGAGTGATTTGTTACAATAGAGTCTACCCTATCCTCAGCAGATATGCTCACAGGAATTAAGCTTGCACATAGGCACACACTCCCTTAAATCCTGAGTCCTATATGTAATAGCATTAATTTACAAACGAATTTATAAGTGTTACAGAAACCAAACTCACAGAGACATTTACCCTTACGAGTGTAAAAACCTCCCTGCTTAGCTCAGTTAACAGGGAAAATAATAAAACATAGAAGCAAATATTCAACACTTTAGCACTAGAAGTACATTTTTGCTGTTCTTTACATCACATTGGTTTACTGAGACAGTGGTGAATCCCTGGCAGAGGTTGCCCAGGTCAGTAGTGGAGTCTCCATCCCTGGAGGGGTCCAAAAAATGTGCATATGTGGCACTTCAGGATATAGTTTAGTAGGCACCCTGGGGTTGGGCTAATAGTTGGACTGGATGAGCTTAGAGGTCTTTTCCAAACTTTATGATTCTACGATTCTAAGGTTTACATTCATTGCTAATATAATTTAACTGAGAACAAAGTTTCTATAGTGGTCGATTAAGGTTCAGGATCTTTTACAGCATTTTTTCGTACTCAACCGCAGCTGATAAAGGACATCAGAATTGCTTTCTTGGAGATCATGAAAAATGCAAATGATTGAAGTCCGTTTGCTCTGTGGCGGACCCAAGACAATATTCAGTGCTGCTAACAAAACACTAGATAATGCCGTTAAAACGGCTTTGCAAAGCATGGTGGGAAATGATTTTTTTTTTTATGTTTCAGATCAACTTTGCTCCTCTAGAAGATGACTGAGCAAGTGGAATTGTAAAAGCAGAGGGAGGTTCAGTACAATAAAATCTTACCGTCTCGTTCTTGATTTGATATTTTTTTCCACAGCAAATTAAAAATTAATCAGCTGACCAAACTTTTCATGTTAACGCATCACACCTGATTCATTGCATGGCATAACTGAAAACTATAAAGAATTGATCGGTCCACGTAGTGTATTTTGCCACACCATGAGTCTAACACAGGAAGCAGATATGGTTTCACAAAACAGGGTGGAGCTTCAAAACCAGCCACTAACATTGCAGCAAAATCATAGAACCGTAGAATCATTTGGTTGGAAAACACCTTTGAGATCGAGTCAAACCATACTTGTCCACCACTACTAAATCATATCCCTGAACATCTCATCTACCTGTCTTTTACAGTAGAAACTTATATCTGAGTTTCAAGTTGGTTCATCCACATGAAAGTAAATGCAAAAATGCTTATTTCAAACTTCTTCCTTGCAGAATGCAAGGTGCATTTATCCATCATTTTACACAAGACATAAAAACATGTCTACTCCCCATTAGGTACCACACAAGTACTGGGTTTGGGGATTTCATTTGCAAGACTTGGAAGAAAACCCAGTAAAGAGCCTTGAAATCGAAGTAATATGTATTAGAACATTAATTAAAGGAAATTCAATTCATGGGTGCTCTGAAACAAGTTTCTGTCCTTGTTTCATTTCACAAAACACTACAGATGGAAGAAAAGAGCCGTGACCTGCCCTCCGCTCCCTGCCTTCCCTCAGTCAGCATAACTGAAGTTTCGTTTGAAATGCATGGAACATCTACCCACCTGCTGCATTTAATTTCAGAGTCCAGCACTATCATTAACAAAATTAGTTTTTTTCATCTCAGTACTGTCTTACATTCATTCCCAGCAAGAAGGGAAAGCTTTTCTCAAGAGGCATACGCCTTTGGCTTCCCCTAGAGAAAGCAACTGATTCATCCAATGCACGACATGAATGACATGTATAATGCTCAAAATCTCCTCAGAGTGTTTTAAAACCTGCTTCTTTCCCTAAGAATGGGAAATGTACACATAGTCTAAGTATCAGTGTCTGAAGTCACACTCAGAAATTTCTGAGATATCTGAACCCCTGTTTGACTTCACAGGCATCCTCCTCTTTAATACCACTGTTGCTTTGGAGTAAGCCAGGTCACTGAGGTAACTAAAAAATTGTGTTCTAGTAGACCCCTTCATAGAATCACAGAGTCACTTGGTTGGAAAAGACCTTTGAGATCATGGAGTCCAACCATGCCTGTTCACTACTAAACCATCCCTGAGTACCTCATCTGCCTGTCTTTTACACACCTCCAGGGATGGAGACTCCACCATAACCTGGGCAGCCGCTGCCAGCGCCTGAGAACCATTTCGGTCAAGGAATTTTTCCTGATGTCTAATCTGAACCTGTCCTAGTGCAACTGTCCTGGTCTCCCTCAGCCTCCTCCATGCTAAACAACTCCAATTCCCTCAGCCACCTTCATAAGACTTGTTCTCCAGCCCCTTCCCGAGCTCCGTTTCCCTTCACTGGAACATGGTCCAGTCCCTCATTGTCCTTCATGTACTGAGGGCCCAAAACCTGAACACAGGATTCAAGGTGCAGCCTCACCAATACTGAGTCCAGGGGCACAATCACTTCCCTGCTCTTGCTGCCCACCCTGTTTCTGATGCATTCAATTTCATTATTAGATTTACTAAAGCATAAGCATGGAGAACAGAACAGGACTGGAAGAACTGAAACCACGTTAGCCTTGTAGCATAGTGGTCTAGACCATCCCCAAAGTTTAAGTCAGTTCATGTAAGAATGAAAATTGCATTACTTGGCTTTTACTCGCTATACAGTAGAAATAAAAACCTTTCCTAACGTCACCTTACACTTTGTTGATTCTTCTCCTCTGTCCAGTGTCAGCTCTCCCTTATATAAGCATAATCAAATTACAAGATCAAATTCTTCTTAGCCCATTCTTGGCTTTGTCCCTATTATTAGAATCTCCCCAATGCCTTTAATTTAATGAAAAGCCCTGCAGCCTAAATGTCATTGCCATTCCAGATTCCTATTTTAAAACTTCAGGCCCTTCAAGGCCTCTCAGAAAGCACGACACCAGTGGCAGCAAGCACAGTGGAATGTGGGTTTGAAGCAGTTTGGAACAGCAACCAGTTCCTGAGCAATAACCCTCTACCCCTCCACTCCGCTTTCATGAGACTTCATCTGGAGTCCTGTGTTCAATTCTGGAGCCCTCAACTGTTAGACCAGGCCCAGAGGAGGCCACAAAGATGATAAGAGGGCTGGAGCACCTCCATTATGAGGACAGGCTGAGAGAGTGTTGGTTGTTGAGCCTGGAGAAGAGAAGGCTCTGGGGAGAACTTAGAGCAGTCTTCCAGTACTGAAAGGGGCTACTGGAAAGCTGGGGAGGGGTTCTTTATCAAGGATTGCAGGGATAGGACAAGATAAAATTGTTTTAAGCTGAAAGAAGGGAGATTGAGAGGAGTTCTTAGGAAGGAATTCTTCACAATTAAGGTGGTGAAGAACTGGCACTATTTGGCTAGAGCAGTCATGGCTGCCCCATCCCTGGAGGTGTTCACGGCCAGGCTGGACAGGCTTTTGTGTACCCTGATCCAGTGGGAGGTCTCCCTGCTTATGGCAGGGGGGGCTGAAACTGGATGATCTTTAAGGTCCCTTCCAACCCAGACCATTCAGCTTAAAATTATTCCCCCTCGTGTCATCCCTGCACTCCCTGGTAAATTTACACCTGCAAAGAAATGCAGGCTCGCTCAATATGATCTGGATCTCAGAGTGGTTCCACTGGTTCCACTCCTAAAGATATTAGACCTCCCTAGCAATCTTAAATGCACCAAAAAATATCTGCTAACACCTTCCTTATCTTTTGTAGCTATTTGCACGGGAAAAACTGTGGGGATTCAATGAAAGCCTTGTCAAAGATGAGCTAAAAATGTATTCCACTGCCTTTTGCTCTGGCTATTTGGACATCCATGTCAACATTACATAAGGGGCAGAGAGAAGAAAATCCACATATGGGAACTCATACACCCAGTTTACAAGAACATATGGCACAGGATAACGTGAACATGTGTTCAACTTCCCTTCCCCCATTTTATATTTAATTTGTGAGCCATATAATAATTTCTGGATGCATGTGAACTTTTTAATTTGGAATGGAAAGCACAGCAGCTAATAAAGAACTCATTAAAATGGATAAGTACAGTAAATCTATGTAGGGATGATGGAGGTAGATAACTAAGATAACTACTCATATTAGGTGCTAGTACAAAAGAAACCAGTATCTTTTGGTGAGTTCCATCTGCAGTCAACACCAGTCCTGAGTCTTTTAGTTCCATCTACATTGTAGGACTTTTGTTTTGTAAGGTTTTTCCATAAGAACACAGTAACTGCCTGCAAAATACTTCCTAGAGTAGAAAATTCCCATTGAATAGATGGAGTTATAAAGTTCTACACATATATATTATATATATACATGATATTATCTACATCATAATATATATGATACATATATATCATATATAAACTATATATGATACATATATATATCATATATACAGATACAGCTTGCACAGGTACAGAAAAATGGCACATCTTTCCTAAAATTAAAGTTCTTTCAATGGTATCTGACAGAAATGGCATTCAAACACACAAGAAGGTTCACCAGCTGCCTCGTTACATGACAGAGCCAAAGGCAACTCCAAAGCATCAACACAACTGCCTGAGGAAGCTGACAAGGAGCCAGCTGCTACTCCTGGAAAATCTTCCAAAGCCTCGCATCTGGGTCCTGTTTCTGCTGTCCAAAAAGAAACCCACCCCAAGAAATAAATAAAAATAATAACATTTCATCTTTGTTATGAAAAACTTTTATCTGTTACGTAATACATTACATGCATCATCACAAGTTGTACCTTTTCTCACAGATATTCCCACAATCTAATCACCCCACCTTGTTATTCCTGACTTGCTTCTGTCCCATTCATGAGCTCACAATGTCTGAGCAATTAAGAGATCAAAAAAGCAATGCAAGCAACTAATCATGGATATGGGGTGGCATTTTAGACACCCGCATCCCAGCTGTCATTCCCAAAGAACACAGTTGTCCAATAAGTTCTGCAGGTGTCTAAAACCACTTGAGATGCCTTAATACAAACAAATGAACCCCCTCTTACAGGGCTGTCATGTGCTGTGGCAACAACATGAAATTCGGTCTTTATGCAAGACAGATTATGAGACTTAGAAGCGAAAATAGCCATCAGACTTGCAAAATGTAGTCGCAAAATGTCATTACACAGGATAAAAACCCAGATGGGATTCCCTTATTCTTCCTATTAAGCAATAACAGCCCTTCTCAAAGCATAACAGTGGAAATAAACAGCTAAGAGTAAATTCCTGCCTAAGAATGCTGCCGCAAATGATGTCAGGTCAAGTTTGTTACTCTTAAAGGTTGATAGATGACCCCATGAATGTTTTTTTCACCCTCATCCTTCAAAAATCATTGAAATCCTGAACATTCAGAACGTTTGTATGGAATACACTGAACTGGCTCTGGTCCCTTCTGGTACCTGAGTGTACACCTGTGCAGAACTCAGATATGCAGTAATGAATTTAGATCCTTGTGAAACCCTCAAAAGTCTGACAAACCAAGAAATTATGGGGGGGGGGGGGGGGGGGGGAAATCCACGTAAACAGAGATTACACTTGTGTGGATAGTTTTATGTTCCTCAAGTAAAGCAGAACCTCTCTTCTGTTAAGCATTGTCTTTTCTTTACATTGTTGGAAAGCCAGAGAAGATTAAGGAAGAACAAAACCTGTGGTGTACAAGGAAAGGAGTTTGCTCTAGTAAGTGATGCAAACACACCCTTACAGAAAATGTAAGAGGGTTCTTTACTGCAGAAAAATACTTCTGAGCTCCGGGTTGCTCAAAGAGAACATTTCCTTCTGTAAACAATTACGTGGGCTACTCTGTTTCATGAGGTTTAAAAGCTGAGTCATCAGAGTCTGCAGCACATGGAGACAAGGGTTCTAGATAGAGGACATGTATCTGTCTTAATTTAGATAGAAAGCATCTATGAGGAACTTCAATGACACAAAACTGAGTATCATTGGAGTATTACCCCCAGAGGGATTTCAAAGACGGGTAGATGAAGTGCTCAGGGATCTGGTTTAGTAGTGGACAGGTACAGTTGGACTCAATAATCTCAAAGGTCTTTTCCAACCAAGCGATTCTATGACCAAGCATTTGAAAAACGCTATTGTTGGGTTGGTTGATACTTGGATATTAAGTGCTTTAGGAACAATATAAGCCATCCTTTTAAACTTAGAGATCTGAAGTACACGTTTTCTTGAGGTTAAGGTTCCAATTTATCCCTTTCTCCTTTCATATAGAGGGGGAATTTCATAAACCCCTGAATCTAAAAATAATTCCACGAGTTGAGCTTTTTTTTAAAATTTGCAGTCTTTGCGCAAACTGAGTTGGTTTTAGGTTCTCAAATATTAACTCATTGAATTATTTATCCTAAACAAGGGTGTCCTTTTTTCCCCAGATGTTTCTAGTACTTGAGAAAGTTTTTTAAATGAGCTTTTTAAAAGACTGCATTATGTTTCTTGAAGCTTCACTGTGAAGTCTGAGAGAGGAAGAACAATGATTAATTGTAGTTTGCTGTCTTGCATTCCAAAACACCAATTTTCCAATTTAAATCTCTTGTATATTTTGTAAGAGTGTAATTTATATTCTCTCTCCTGTGACTTTCCAAGTTGACACAATTTAGATATAACTCCAGAATATTAGAATGCGGGGAAATGAGGCTCCTTCAAGTGAACATTCAGGCAAAGGATGTGTTTTGGGCTATGCCATAAATCATGCTTGTCAAATCCTTCAAAGGAATCATTCTGTACAGTTACCTTGTCTATTATTTAGAAAGTAGAGACGTTCAACAAGATAATTCAGCAGCTCTGTATCTGATCCACAGATGGTTGTCTCCCTTTAATCTTGGGCTTTGAAAGAACTATCTATTTCCAATTTAACTTCAAAATTATTAAATTCTATTCTGATTACCTTATAATTGCACCGCGTGTGCGTATTTAGAGCCTTCTGGGCTTCAGCATAAGGATGATCTGAGGGTTTGATGATAACTAATGAACCATGTCCGCTGAGTAGTGCTGAGCTATTCTATACAAGACAAAAAGACTTGCCATGAAATTACTGACACTTTAGGTCAGACCTTCCTCTTGTTCTAAACATTCTTCCAAAACTTCCTAAGGAGACACCTCATCCAGTGGGATTGTCCCTGCCCATGACAGGGGGTTGGAATTGGATGACCTGTAAGGTCCCCTTCCAACCCAAACAGTTCTATGATTTCTTTCTAATGGAAATTTTCTATGAAACCAACAGACTAATGCACAACAGAAAATCAAGGTTAAGAAAGAAATCTTGCAACATAGACTCATTCCAGAATATTACATTTCAAGTACATCTTTAATAATATGTTAGATCACAAACTCTGCCACTGGACCCTTCATGTCTAAAAATCACCTATGATCCACTTTCCCATAGGGATTCATTTCAGCAGAAATGTTTGTTTTCAAGTGATTTTTAGTAAGAAATATTGCATTACATGTAGCAGATGGAAAGCTAAATTAATAATTTATAAGGATATATTGTTTAGAGAAATCCGACTGGAAAACCTAAAAATTTAAATATGCAACTACTACTTAAAGGTCTCAGTTTCAAAGGTTTAGAAGATTATTACTTTGATTTCTTAAACTACTGCTTATAAACTGAAATATTAATTTGCAGAACAAAAATTACCAAGAAGAAGTAGAAAAAACCCCACAAGAGAACAAAAAGTAAGAGTTGTTCTGCATAGGAGAAAATAAATAATTACAAAACCAGAGATAAACAAGACTTGACTATAGAAGTGTACTGAAGGGGAAGGATGAAAACAGTAGAACTTCCCAGCTGGAAAGCTTTAATTGGAAAAATACTATGGAATATATGTTGAATTTATGTATATAATCTGCACTAATATTAATTATGACAATTGTCCAGGAATTACCATTCGAGTATTCACTTTGTTTAAGAATTAAAGACTTAAAATTTTGTGCAGCATTCAAAACTTATGCTATGCTTATGCTGCGAATGAAAATTGCAATTACAGCAAGATAAGAGACTTGAGTGAATCTGTCTTGGGACATCAATATACTCTCAGGTGACCAGTGGCAGAACCAGAGGGCATGGACTTAAGCTTCGTCAGGGAAGGTTTAGACTTGATATGAGGAAAAAATTCTTCACTGAAAGGGTGATTGGCCATTGGAACGGGCTGCCCAGGGAGGTGGTGGAGTCACCGACCCTGGAGGTGTTTAAAGGGAGACTGGATGAGGCACTGAGTGCCATGGTTTAGATGATGGGTTGGTGTTAGTGTTGGTGTTAGTGTTAGGTAATAGGTTGGACTTGATGATCTCAGAGGTCCTTTCCAACCTTGTGATACTGTGTGATACTGTGTGTGATACATGTAGCAAAGCATGCTCATACATCTTACATGGGTCCAGACGTAACTGCAGGTTTGACTCAAGAGCCTCAACACCTACAAGGCTTAAAAATAACTTTTTCAATTGATTTAATGCTACTTGGATATATTTATACAAATTGCAGTCACAGTTTTGAGTCACTCATAAATCCATTTATTATCGTTTCAGTCTCAGATTATTTAAACACTAAAGCACAGTGTAATGGGATGCCAGCACCTGAGCCAGACACAAATTGAAAAAGTCTATTTTACAAGCCAATTTTGATAGTCAAATATAAGCCTAAAGATAAATTAAGAAACACAAGGAGATTTAAAAAAATATTTAAGTACTTATTTTCAAAGCCAATAGCTTCTTTTGAAAGTCTCTCTATGTGTCAGTAAGGATGTTTAAGGCCACCGGTACCTCTGTTCTCCTCTCTCTCTCCTCCTCTATTATCAAATAAAGGAAGGCCTAAAGTGAAGTCTGTGCCCTCCTGGAATGATTCACGTGTGTATGCAGTGCTTTTTCCCTTCCTAAGCCGTAAGAGGACATTTCCAAGGGCTTGTAAAAAATATTTCTAAAGAGCAAAGATTTTCCTTTGAAAAGACCAAACAGCAAGAAAGAATAAATATTTCCGGTTTCATTCCCAGCTTAATATTAAAACTCCTGTTCTATATATAATCAATTGTGCCAATATTCACCTTCAAGACTATGTGTAAGCATTTCCAAAATGCTGCTAAGTCCACAATTTCTTCTATTCTCTATTACCACTTTTTGGTGTTGCTTCATTCTTCTATGCAAAAACCAAGTGGATAGAAAAACATCCACATCTAAATTCTCTAGTCACTGCATCCTCCTGGTTTTGAGCACACATTCCCCTGTGACACAGGCTGTTTTCGCAAGCTCAAAGGAGTCACTTGTTAAAATACTGGTGTTATTACTCACCAGAAACTACTGAAATGCCACTAACTAGTTCATTAGCTTCTCTTCAGTAAGTAAAATATCAATTCTCTTTCCTCCCTATGTTTCTGATATGTATCTAAGGGGTGTTATCAGCTTGTAGCAAAGAAATAGGTTGATTTAGAAAAAGGTAAGACTGAGATGAGGCAAAGATTTATCCTCTAGAGAGTTTGCTTCAACATTTTTAATCTTTGATGAAGAGGGCATTCATGAATCCATCTAATTTTGAGCAACCATGAGCCAGGCAGTGTCATCCCTCCCACAAAACCCCTGCCTAGGTGTTATGGCACCAAGCTCTGACACCTCAATGTCCTCACCACTGTGCTGGGCAACAGTGGTGGGAATGACATTTTTCCTTTCAGGTTGCAAAAAACCCCACTTATATGAAGAGGAAAAAACTAATTACAGTGAACAATCAAAGAGAATACTGAAGTGTGGTTTTCTCAGTTGATGGAAAGTTAAAATTAAGCAAAACCCCTTCGATTATTTCCTGCTAGAAAGCCGTACAGAACACATCACTCTAGGAATTCCATGCAACTTTCCTTCACTGTTCTCAAATAAATAAATAATGCATTTTTCCATTTGATATTACTTTGTAACATCATTTTCTATACTGTGAGTTTCTTGATTGTAGATGCTCTCATATGGGAGCATCCAGTTCAATCCTGTTTGGCACTTCCAGGTGAAACCAAAATCCAAAAGACGTACCAAGGAAGGTAAATAGAGGGCATCCTTTAAAATAAAGTAGAAATTGAAGTGACATCTAGGTATGCTGTATACATCGAAAAATGAACTCTTTTGACCAAACTTCAAAGACAGCACAGGAATTTTTCCTAAGGAAAAGTCCCTACCTCTACATGCCAAGAGATCACCTGTCTGCCTTACCAGATAGCTTGGGGAATATGGTTTTCTACTCGTATATGCTGCTTTTCCCCTACACAAGAGATACATTCATAGGCAGGGCTACATGAGTTGACAGCTCAAAGAGATAGAACCCCCTCATATTTTGCGTAATCTGTCCGACTGTTTGGTGACCAGCAATAGGACCCGAGGGAACGGCAGGAAGTTGTGCCAAGGAGGGTTAGGTTGGACATTAGGAGAAGGTTCTTCACCCAGAGGGTGGTGGAGCACTGGAACAGCTCCCCAAGGAAACAGTCATGGTGCCAAACCTGACAATATTCCAGAAGCATTTGGCTAACACCCTCAGACACATATGATTCTCCGACTGTCCACAGCATCGCATGAAGATCTATATACTGTAAATATGAACTTTAGGATCTGTCAAGAGATGCAGAACCTCTGTGGTAGATAATGATGGAAAAAGCGGGCTTTACGATACTTGCTAGAGCTTTATATCATTAATGACAGAATGTGAACGAACAACCTTGTTATTGTACATCAGAAGAGCCTACTGCTTCCTCCTTGATGTGCTTGGATATTAATAAATCCTGAAGCAAGAAGTAACTAGAGAAACTCTGTAGTGAACTTCAGTGCCTTCTGAACTCAAGGACTTTCTTGATAGTGATAATTAGCTTTAAAATATTCCTCAGAGATCTTGAAATCCAACGCTTCACTATGATGGCTTCTCCACTGCACATGGCTGTTGTTCAGAGCGACTGGGAGGTTTAGTCCCTGAAAAGCTACAACCTACTTTTTGTTTCAGTTTGGATCAACAGAGTGGTTGCCAGCAAAATCTAACTCCTGTATTAACATAAATATATGGAGATCTGAAAGAGTTGTTCTATACAGCACACATAAATTATTTACATCTTGTCAACCCAGGTGACTGCAGACATTGTAAGAGGCACAGCTGCTGCTGGTGCTACAACCTTGAAGCTCTTAATGTGAATATTCATTATTGTACTCCTGGAAGACTGTAGGGGAAAACACACTCAATAAAAGTATATTCTGTGTTCTGCAATCAGTAAACAACATAAGCAAAATAGCATGTGGAGGATATAGAGCAGCTGCTCTTTCCAAATGAATGCCTAATTGTGAAATATTTAGACCTCGGCACTATAATTTCCTTAACAATTCTTTTTATTGTTCAGGGTAGACTGGCTGCCCTTGAGCTTTATTTAGATTTTCTCTTTTTTCCACTCACATGGTACCACAGGGTCTAAAGCAAAAAATCATGGAACAAGGGATTTGGATAACGCAACTTAATGATAATGATCTACATTTATACAATGGTTCTCATCCCAGAGCATCCCTAACACAATAGTTAGAGTAAATGTGGGGGTTCCTCATTGATACAGCAAAATATACTTATGGTTTAGGCAATTCATTTGCTACTGACACTTTTTGGATTGATGGAGAAACCCATAATATATGCATTACCATATGACTCTCGGTATTCAAATAGAAGAATGGTTGTCCAAGAGCATTGTGCTCAGGAAAGTATACTTGAAAAACTTCCCAGTTAGCTCCTAAATATTACAAAAGTTAACATCCAAGAACTTAGGACTTGCACAAAAACTGTTGTACTGACTTAAAGCATGTACAGAAACAAGATTTCCTTGTACAATTCAGGGACTCTGGCTCTGCCTGGGTACCAACGTATGGTCATGATAGGGACATTCACAAGCAAAAGACATTTGCTTTCATGCAGTAGATGGCAGAATCTGCTCTATAATGAAAACTCTCAGAACTTATGATGCCTTTGAACATCTCAAGGAGTTTGCATTCATAAATACAGTGACCACAGGTCTAGACTTTTTAATAACTTCGTTCTTGTTCACTTTATAACATTCTTCAGACAAAGATCTGGTCTATTTGAATTATATTGACTTTGTCCTAAGAAACAAATATAAGCAGTTTTATCAGCCTAACAAATAAAAAAAATAAATTTTGCTGCTACCAATACCTTCTAAAGCCTCTACAAGAATAAAAAAAAGTACTGTTATTTCCAAAACCACTTTTCCTTTCAGAAAATTCATTGTAGCATTTAAACCATTTTTTTATAGACGTGAATGAGAGTGCCTACACATCCCACAAACATAATCTATCAGCAGAAAATATTAGGGTGCGTACCCTATCAATATTCCCAAAGGAGAAATTTATCTATAAAACTTCAGGTATTTCAGTGATAAGGATTTTTTATTTATATTTTTAGAGTGGAATGAGATTCCTTGACACTCTAAAATATGGAATTTATGAGGTATCATATATACGGTACTAACTGCTACATGAATTTTCCCAGCTGAAAAGGAAAAGTCTGTGCTGCAAGGAAATGTTAATGTTCACTATGAGAAAAGTGTTAGAACATCTACCACCTTCAGGCAGTTCTTTACTGAGATACATCTCTAGCTTTAATTTATAAGGAATCAACAACTGAAGGTCATGGCTGCCCTATCCCTGGAGGCATCCAAGGCCAGACTGGATGGGGCTTTGAGCACCCTGATCCAGTGGGAACTGTCCCTGCCCATGGCAGGGGGTTGGAACTGGATGAGTTTTAAGGTCCCTTCCAACTAAAACCATTCTATGATTCTGAAAGACAATAATACTTCTCGTATCGTTAACTTTACCAGGAATTTCTTTCTTAATGCACTACCAATAGATACTTACTGGCCATCACTCAGCACCTGAACACAGCTTTATGATGACTCCTTCAGACTCTTGTTATTTTGACCTCCTAAGTAATATCTAACGTCAAAGGCTAAGAAAAAAACTTTATACAAATCTGTGACATCTCAGTATCTGGTGACGACAGATTAATATTCTATCAACCCATGTTTTACTTTCTACCTAGAGTTTTTGGAAAGGATAACAGTGGAAACAGATATAAAACAAGACAAAAAGGGGTGGGGAGGAAGATACAAATAAGTCAACTCATTGTTCTGGATCAAGTTTTAGTTTTTTCTGCACTTAATAAATACTTCAGGGTAAACCCATACTGTATGAACTCTAATAAACCTTAGAGAGTTTCTCCTTCCCATCCAATGGACGTGTTGAGTGTCACCTTCGTGATCTTTCCAAGCCCATCACACAAAACCACCCTTCTCATCCTACTGGGATTTCTTTTTGTCCAGAGTTATGCAGTCTGCACTAGACGTTTGTTCTAAATGCAGTTTCTGACCTGAGCTAGGAATAAACCTGCATTCACAGCCCTTCAGAAACACATTAACAACATGATGTAACAGCATCATGTGCCACAGGCTCTACATAAGGTGGAACGCCAGATGTTCTGATCGATGTTTAATGACTACGACATTCATTTATATTTATTCAGACATTGAAGGGAATTAGCATTATAGATAATTTTCAAATTATTCGAGCACATCAAGTGCTGGTTTCCTTCATTCTTTGCCGCTAAATGATAGCAGCATGGAACATCTGATGTAGCTTTCAAACTAAAATGTAACAGAGGAATTAAAAAATAAAAAATAAGGGAGTTGTCTTGCCTTGACAAGGAAATACATAGTAGCTCTCCTTTTTCTTTGCTTTAATTTTAAAGAGAACAAATGCTCCAAGGCACAGGTATCAGAAGGACACTGGTAGCTGAAAACTAGGAAGGCTACTCAGCCTGAATCTTCTATAATGAGTTTTATAGAAGCAATCAAGGCCTTTCACATTTTCCATCTTTGCAGTTACTGTGTCATTCTGGGGGAAAAAGGCAAGAATTAAAACATTTCATATATGTTTTCCAGGGGGAATGCATAAAAAAAAATATAAATACTTCTTTATAATGCAAAACATTATGCACACAATTCATATTTTTGGTTTGTTTGTTTTAAACCCCCGTGATAATGTTTTTAATATTTACTATTTACTGTAATAGCTTGGAAAGACCATATTTGGATAAGCAAAAAATAGTTATTTTCTACCTGCAACCAAGTAAAGCCATAGCTGCATTTGTTTCCTGATGCTTTTAAAGAGACTATCAATACACTTTATTACAGGCAATAAATATTTGTCAATCACAATAAAGGATAATTTCTTAAAAGATAAGATTTTAACTATTTTAATTCCCTTTAGTAACATAAAGAAAATATTTAATTATAACAAATGGCTAATCTATTATCTCTTTTTTGTCTTAGCCTTGTATTCTTTGTTTTAGAATTTTCATTTACTGAATAATAATTTTTAGCCACCTAATTCCTTATCAGCAACTATCCCACTATTATCTGCCTTTTTGGTAATCTTCTACACTTGCTGTTCTTTCTTTCCCTGTATTTCCACCTTTTCCATCCCTGATTTTCCTTCTCCACTGAGCTTGTTGTCTAAACTATTCTACAGCAGCTTTCTCCATAGGATTTATAAATCCTCATTTTCAGCCAGATGTTCTAAGCATATGTCGAGGTGCCTCATGGTTCAAGGCTTTACAGATGTTGAAGAATTAAAATACTTCTAACGTTTCTTTGGCAGAGAATCTTATGAGAAACAGGAGCTAAGAGGTTCTGACCTCCAAAATAACCCCCTACAAAGGCAGCACTGCAGTTTAACCAAGCCTTTGTTATTATGCTTTCACAATAGATAATGAATCTCTGGTTTCAATACAGGATGGAGGATGGCATGATCGAGAGCAGCCACGCGGAAAAAGACTTGGGCTGCTGATTGATGAGAAGCTGGACATCAGCCAGCAAAGAGCACTTGCAGCCCAGAAAGTCCATCATGTCCTGCATCCTGCATCCAAAGCAGTGTGGCCAGCAGGGCGAGGGAGGGGATTCGCCACCTCTACTCCACTCTCGTGAGACCCCACCTGGAGTTCTGTGTCCAGTTCTTGAATCCCAAAACTCAGAAGAAAATGTAATGGTTGGAGTAGGTCCAGAAGAGGCCATAAAGATGGTCCGAGGGCTGGAGCACCTCTGCTATGAGGATAGCCTGAAGAACAGAAGCCTCCAAAGAGACCTTAGATCGACCTTCCAGTTCTGAAAGGGGCTACAGGAAATCTGGTGAGGGGTTCTTTACAAGGGCTTGTAGTGATAGGATGAGGGGAAATGGCTCTAAATTGGAAGGGGGAAGATTTAGATTAGACATTAGGAAGAAATTCTTCATGATGAAGGCGGGGAGGCCCTGGCACAGTTTGCCCAGAGAAGTGGTAGCTGCCCCGTCCCTGGAGGTGTTCGAGGCCAGGTTGGCTGTGGCTAGGAGCAACCTGATCCGGTGGCTGGTGTCCTTGCCCATGGCAGGGGGTTGGAGTTGGAAGGGCTTTGAGGTTCCTTCCAACCCAAACCATTCTGTGACTCTATGAATACAGAAAAGAAAGGAAGAGCTGTCTGATACAACATGATAATAAGAGATAATCTGGATCAGAAACACAGGAAATACGGGGTAAAAATGTACTTGAATATCAATGTAGAAATGCAAGGGATGTGAAATGTCAAAAGGCAGCACTAGAAGTGACTCTAATCAGCATCTTGTCAGCATTAAAGAAGCGTCAGATTTTTCTCAGTTAACGAGCACTGCAGACAGTCCATGTTTACGTAGGGCAAATTGGAAAGCAGAGAGGTAAAGCAGTCATGACATACTCAAAGTGTCTTCTGACTCAGAATGAGCTAAACAGCAATAAATAAGGCATCAGGGACCTTTTTTTTTTAGGCTAGGCACAAAGAAGAATACATAAACAGCACTACATGGTTGGAAGGAAGTGGATTAAACACATGGGAGCATCTTTCAAGTATGTGGGACTACGAGTTTCTGTATACACTGGCTCAGATTCATGCCAAGTTCCAAGTCTGTGTAGATGGAAGAAAGTTAAACCATAGGCAAACCATAGAGACTTATTCCTCTTTCTTACTGGTAAGAATGAGAAGTAAAGTTGCACCAGGTAGAACCATGGCAAAAAGTTCAACTTAAACTGCTTACAGTCAGATAGGCAATACATTAAAAAAAAATGTAGGTTTTAGGCTTAATGGAGAGAAAGAAATTATTTTAAACCTAGATTATTTTATTTTTATTATTTTTTATGATTTTATTTTTATTATTTAACCTAGGTTATTATTAGTTTAAACCTCAAGTGTAGCCAAATTTGCATTTTTAAAAAAAAGAAAAATGTTTTGAAAAATATTTCAGAACAAAATGTAATCATGACCCCCTTTTTGAATAAAAAAATGTCTATTTTCATAGCTATTTACAGCTCCCAGTGTAGCAGGGTCATTCAAGATCCATTTTGTTTCATCCAAATAATAAACAATGAAAGGAAGATAATGATGTAAGATTGTTTAAGATACAAGTTGGCTGAATCTCTCTGCAATTAATGAATGAATTAATTAAACTTGACAAAACCAAAAAAGCAGTAAGACAGTTCTTCCAAAAGCAGTCTCAATTTGGCAGATGATGATAACCCAAAGAGCAGTTAAGGTTACCTGAAAACTAACTGGTCAAAAGGAATCACTGACACCAGGGAGGCTGGAACTTGCCCAGTTCTGGTTTGGTTTCAGTCACAAGCAAATCTGAGTAATAGAAGCACAACTTCAAAATCAAGGGATTTAGGGACCTCAAGTTCATCAGAACAGAAACCCATCAGACTTGCAGAATCCACTACTTACTTTTGCATAGGGTTTACTCACCCACAAATTAATTGTTCCATGTAAGGTACTTGTTATGAAACTATCATAGAATCATAGAATCATTAAGGTTTGAAGAGACCTCTAAGCTCATCCAGTCCAACCATCAGCCCAACACCACCATGCCCACTAAACCATGACCTAAAGTGCAATGTCCAAATGTTTTTTGAACCTTTCCAGGGATGGTGACTCCACCACTGCCCTGGGTAGCTTCTTCCAATGCTTCACCACTCTTTCAGTAAAGACACTTTTCCTATTATTCAATCTAAGCCTCCCCTGGTGCAACGTGGAGGCCATCTCCTCTCATCCTATTGCGTGTTACTTGGGAGAAGAGACCAGCACCCACCTCACCACAACCTCCTGTCAGGTAATTATAAAGAGCAATGAGGTTCCCCCTCAACCTCCTCTTCTCCAGGCTAAAGAGCAACATGACTTGCTGCTGTTGGGTGTTGCACATCTAAGATAAGCACGTTCAAGCATCACATATGGCCCAAGCTTTGAATTTTCTCCATGTTTGCTGACTCTGCATTTGACAGTTCACATTAATTCTTTGTTTAACTCCAATTTGGAACAAAAAATATCTCAAGTGATAATTTCTCATCCCAATCAGCAATTAATTAACAACCTGGGTGGAAACAAAGACAAATTATTACACAGCAAAACAGTATTTCCTCATTTTGCAGCTATCATCTCTTTTATGATTTCTGCGGGGTGGATAAAGGAGGCCTGAAAAGAGTCGTACTGAAAGAAGACATTCAGATGGGTAAATTCATGTGTTTCCTCCAGTTCTGAACCCTAGCAGAAATGGCACAGAGCAGTAATGAAATGAGAGGACATAGTGGTGACAAGTGCTGCCCTATGAAGTGCTATCAGAGAGCGCAAGAACAAATCCCCTTATTTCAGTACTCGGATATTCAGGGACCCTTTGAAAGCTACTTTATTGCTTTATTGCCTTTTGTAGAATTTACCCTTTGTGGCATCTTTCAAGACAGGGAAGTTGGGTGCTTTTTGTGGCAATGACCTTCCAAGGTGAGTATCTTGGCTGATATCTCTCATGAAAAACAACCAGCCCATCAGAAAACCTGTCCCAAAAGCAAGTGCTTTGTCTTTAAAAAAAAAAAAAAAAATCCTAGGTTGTTTGCAAACTTATTACCTCAAATTTTAACACTCAGGTCCAAAAGATATTGGTAATAAAAACAGAGTGTGTGAGTTTTGCTCTGTTGGTTTTCTAGATGTTCCTTTTTTAAACTAAGTGGGAAAAGGGAAAGATAAAAGAAAGGAAAATCATTTATTCTCTCTCTCATGTGAATGTAGCCATGGGAATCCGCGCCACAGGTCATGAGACTTGAATTACAAAGGTTAAAGGCTGGTTTCAGTAACCTCACATGAGAGCACACGTCTGCACTTCTCAATTTATATTCTTCCCCCAGTTTACAGAAAGCTGCCTGAAAGCAGTGGTGTCCTTTGATCTCCCCAGGAGTCCCTTGTTTCTAGGAAGGGACACCACACATATAGTCATCTCTCTGTTCCTCTCCCAGCATCCTGCTGTGCTGGTCCTACTGTTGTTTCCAACCCATCTTTTCAAGATATGTACAAACATGTTCTTCCTCACCAGCTCAGCAAGTTGTGCTGTCTGGAAAGCATGGAATAGCGCTCTAAACAGTTTTTTAACAAGTTTCTCAAGGATGCAATATTACCTAAAGTGATTCCATAACCAGTCAGATGTAGTTGCCCACAACAAACACCCGGAACTAACATGCAACTGCCTCAAGACAGGGAAAGCAAAGCAAATTGGAGAGTAAAGCACATCTTGAAGAGCAATTGCCAATGTGCATTTCCCACTGTGAGAGATCCACATTTGTGAAAAGCCAGTTCTTAGCAAGCAACCCCTTGATGTGAAGAAAGCTGCAAACCATTTCAGTCTCAGCAATTTCTTCATCCTTAGCGGAGAATGCTAAGACTGCAATTGTACCCTTGTAAACACAGCTACTGAATCCTAACCAAAATAAAATTGCAGCACAAAGGCAATACTGCTAAATGCTAAAATGTTTAACAGAAACAGCGTTCAATTACCCAGAGATATAGATAAAGTAAAGCATCAACCTTTTTTATGTTAGAAACTCAAATAAAGAATTAATAATAATAAAAATAAATAAAAAAAAATAATCATCATCATTATCATTATTATTCAACCTGGAGAAGAGAATGCTCTGGGGAGACCTTTAAGTAGCCTCCCAGTACCTTAAATGGGCTACAGAAAAGCTGAGGAGCGACTTTTTACAAGGGCCTGTAGCGATAGAATGAGGGGGAATGGCTTTAAACTGGAAGGGGGAAGATTTAGATTAGACATTATGAAGAAATTCTTCATGATGAGGGTAGTGAGGCACTGGCACAGGTTGCCTGGGGAATTCGTGGCTGCCCCATCCCTGGAGGTGTTCAAGGCCAGGTTGGATAGGGCCTTGAGCATCCTGATCCACTGGGAGGTATCCCTGCCCATGGCAGGGGGCTGGAACTGCACAAGGTCTGAGATCCCTTCCAACCCAAATCTTTCTATGATTCTATGATTATTTGATGTTATAAATGAGGATTAACTGATATAAGCATCTGGCACTGTTCTGATTCCAAACCACAGCAGTGTTCCTCCCCCAGGCCCCCTCAGCAAATTGTGAAATTAGAGTAACTGAGACTACATACTTGTCCCTTACAAACCTCTTTCTAGACAGCTCAGAAATTTCTAGCTTACCCAGGAATAAAGGTAAAAGGAGCTTTTAAATGTTAATTTTTCCTATAGATAGGCTCAGCCACTTAGTTGCTGAGCTCTCATCAGAAGCACCTGGTATCTGGTCAAGAGTGAAAGGTGCGTGAGATGGATCATAGGTTTATCCTAATGTGCTAAAGCCTCTTGTTTAATTATGACATTGAGATCAAAATGAGAAACAGTTCAGAGAAGAATAATGTAAAACAGAGCATGTTGTGACAGCATCTAAAACAGCTTAGCTAGATGAAACCATTGCTCAAAAGAATGAGTTTTCCTGGCCTCAGCACCATTTACTCTCAGCAGCCTTCTAGTATTTAGAAATAATTAGAAGAAGAGCAAGAAATTAACTGCACAAACTGTGCATTACTGTTCAGTGCACTTCACACTCACCAACCCCATACTAAATCCTAGATACTGGCATGAATTTGACCAACTGTCACCTGAAAATCCTGGCTATAGGAACAAACTTTGCTGCATGTGACAGAAATAACCTCATCCCTAGCCCTGCATGGTCATTTGATATGGGGATTTACCTATTTTCTAATTAATACTGATCTATCAATCGAAAACACTCCCCTCTTGAGGAGCTGAACCTCTCCAAAACAGCAATTAAACCAGTTTTGTATCAACTTTACAGCATTAAGTTGATCAGATGAGCAAGACAGACAGAGATTGTGTAGCAGTACAATGGAACAGAGATTGCTTATTCAAAATCTGAACAGAGCTAAAGATTTCTGCATGATGTTATAAGGTTTGCAGAGGACCCACACACTTCTGTGTATCTCCAAAAAGGGGAAAAAAATATTTCAAAACACTTGAATACTTCTTTTTCCATCTTGGATTTCTGGGGTCTTGGAATTTTGTCTGAGGCATGCTTCTCCTACCCACTCCCTATTCACTTCTAATAGTCTTCCCACAAAGTGCTACCTACTGTCTCCTATTCTGCTCTTTTTCTTTTAATTTAACTGTTTTCAGAATTTTTAGCCAACTGCAACATTCCCGAAGATAAGCAACTAATGATCAATTTTTAAAAGATTACGGGGTTTAAACATTTGAGACAGCACACAAAAACATGTAGTATGTAATTTTATCTGTGAGACATCCATTTTCTATCATTAAATGATGCTATATAAAAGGAAAAAGGTACACTGTAAGAACAGTTATTTCGTCAAAGAAAATACTCAAGGATTTTTAAGGAGAAAAAAGAGCACAAAATCACATGCTCTAAAAGGCTCAAACCACGCAGGAAAAAAACAAAACCAAACCCTTTTACAATATTGTTTTAGTTGTGGAGTGGTAGTTGGAGGTTGGCTTAATACATACAGGCTCTAACTTCCTGGTGATTAGCAGAGTCTCATTGACAGGCTCGGCTGCAGAATCACAAAGCAAACAGAAATTGCAGCAAATTAGCAGAAGATTTTTTTTTCTTTAAAGAAAAAAAAAGCTTTAATGGATGTTTTGCCTGAGGAGCTTATTTTAATGGCTTCTCAGTAGAGGAGACTGCGCTGCCAGGAACCACAGAAGCGTACTGCAAATTTAATAATGGTTCTGTGCTATCCCATGGTTTGTAGAGCTACATTCGGGTACGGAATCTGCACATGCAAATGGAGCAACAAAAGCTCTGTTTTATTAGGCAGGGATTGTACTCATGACTGTCTACAGGTATCTGGTCTATTGAGAGGTGTCCCTACCCATGGCAGGGGGACTGGGACTGGATGATCTTTAAGGTCCCTTCCACCCTAAACCATTCTATGATTCTATGTTTCTATCTTGCTCCCAACGAATATAAGACGGCTTCATCAATAATACCAATCAGAGTAGAACTTGGCCCATACACAAGATGACTAAAACATGACAAAAGGAAAAGCAGATTAGGTAATACCATAAAAAGAAGATAAAAATGAAGACTATGTAGAAAAAAAAATTCTCCAGATACCATAACTAATTGATCACCATATTCACTTCTCCTAACTTAAACAGCTACAATGAAACCAGAGCTATGTGCCTCAGAGACAGGGAGAAAGCCCTGCTAGGAACGCTAATATCAAAGCACGCCATTCAAGTTACAAATAGCAGTAATTGCCAGGCTGTTCTGTAACATTTTAATTTACTCATGCCAAACTGACATTCAGATAGGTAAAAACGTATTTCCTCCTTTCAAAAACATCAAAGAAATTGCTTCCAGTCTGATCTTCACTATTGACTCTCCACAGCGTACACACAGTGCAAATATCAGCACTGAAAGGATGCAGCTTTCAGAGGTGATGCTGAATCACGATTGCCACAACATCACTGTGTGCCTACTTTGCCACCTGCAGAACTGACACATATGTTCTCACGAATATTATCTGTCTCAAACATTAATATGGCCAGGTTGGATGAGGCTCTGAACACTCTGATCCAGTGGGAGGTGTCCTTGCCCATGGCTGGAACTGGATGACCTTTAACGTCCCTTCCAACCCAAGCCATTCTCTGATTCTATATGATTCTATGAAGAAGGAACACGCTACAGAAGCAGTTATTTGGGAAGCAATAGAACCTTTCAGGATGAAGGGCACAGAGGAAGAGGCATTTAACATGAATAATTATTTCATTATGATCACCTTTTTCTACTGTATCTATCATCCATAAACTCAGATCCTAACTGTCATGGTATACTCCATGTTTTGCCTAAGGAGGTGTGAAATATTGCTGTGAGTTTGGAGCAGACAGAACTGTTCATTGTTATGTTAATATTGACATCTCCTCTAGGAGGAGTCACCCTCTTCAATCTGCTGGATAACACAACAGCCTAGAGAGCAGAAATCACTTCTGCATAAAACACTGCAACAGCATCAGTGAATAATTTATTTATTTGTGGTCAACTTAAATTCAATAGGAATGAAACCCAAGCTGACCATGCCTATACTGCTGGAAAAAACATTGTGGGCAGTGAGCAGGGGACAATACCACCGGATTGAATCTGCAAACCTTGGTCATTATCCAGGTTCATAAAATCAGAGCCAGAAGAAAACTTTTGATCTCCTTTTTGGAGAATTCATTTGTCTTGTTGTCCTGGGGGCTGGAGGAGAGGGGAGAGTTCCTGTTCTGACAGCGCTATTGCATCCCATCTTCTTAAGGTAATTACTCTGGCTCTCTGTAGATAGACTGGATTTTGACTTACGGCCCTTTTATGCTGCTCCAAGAGGAAAGAAAATAAAGGTCTTAAAGTTCATGAAAACAGCCTCAAGTCCAGTCATAAATAACCATGGAGAATTACTACCTGAAAGTTTACTAAGCTGAGGGAAGACATAAATCACATAATATCTAAAGGGAATAAAAATACTAATAAATAGAAGTTTTACAGCACAGATGGCAATAGAAACAAATACCATTGTAAACACTTTCCTTTCAAAAGCTGATTTTAACTGAACATAAGTCACGATGATGATGATGTTTTAAGGACAAGAATCAGTTAAATAATTTATGTATTATATAGCTACACCTCGGCAAAAAAGGGTCAACCTGGACAAGAACAGGTGTTCTTCTTGTTCATTAATTATTGCTATCTATGACAGAGGGGTATACAATGGCTAATGAACAGGTTTGTCCAGAGAAGTGGTGGCTGCCCCATCCCTGGAGGTGTTCAAGGCCAGACTGGATGGGGCTTTGAGCAACCTGATCCAGCGGGAGGTGTCCCTGCCCATGGCAGGGGGGTTGGAACTGGATGAGCTTTGATTTCCCTTCTGACCTAAATGATTCTATGTGACTTTCCATGAAAGTTAAAACTGTTTGTTATTTTAAAACTTCAGTAACTTTATGACTACAGTGAGCTTTACATCGGATTTGATACTAAAAACATGAGCAACATCCAATGACTACTGAAAATACACTGGAACGGATTATCCTGGTTCTCCTTTGTGTGCTGGCAGAACACAAGCAAGATCATAATTACAGGATTGCTACCACCTGCCAGCTTGAAGAACCAAACCACGTTTCCACATAATAAAAAAAGAATACCAAGATTAAAAACAAATGAAGGTTAAATCCTAAAGGTCTGTAGGGACTTCTGAGCTGCCTATTTCTTCCGTGCTCCTTTTCTCTTTCTTACTTGCCCAAAAAGATGAAGGCTCCTGCCAGTTAAACAAGTCCAGCTAATGAAATGCTGGCATTTTCACACAACTGCTTAGAAAACTGAATGTCTGCAATGCGCAAACTCATATTAAACCTCAACTTTGGACTGATAGCTTCTTCATCTTGGAGCAGGGAAAAAAATAGCCAAATTATTCACATTGTCAAAAAAGAGAAACTCAGCTGAGAATTTTAGAAGACGTCTTAAATGTGCAAGGGGGATTACTGGTATATATATAAAACAGAGAATATTCTTCCAGAATGCTATTATCGAACCATGATTAAATTTGCCATCCCCACTCTTGTTTTTAAAAAATGCAATTATAATTTAATAGAGTGATAAAAGAAGGATTTCTTCAGAATCACTTACCAGTGATATGAAGGAATAATTTAAATTATCTTTGGGAATATAGTAATTGAGAAATTCTGGTCTTCATGCAAGACCATGTTTATAATCTCATACCTGTTCACATTTTTACTTACATAAACACGCATATTTAATTGAATTTTAGTAATATTTAAAGGTCAGAACTGGTATTTGCTGGTGTAAGTGTGCTTCTCAATAGTCCATATTTCAGTTTAAATAAACTTAAAAGTGAACAAGGTTGTACAGATATTCTAAGGAGCTTCTCCCCCGTACTTTCTATTATTCTAAAAGTTGGTACATCTTACCCATTTGGTACTTAAAATCTACATCTTATGCACTTAGTACTTGAAGTCATTTAGAACTCTGCTTCAAACCACCCAATACAGTCCAGAATTTAGTACCTAAGGCTTTAAAACTGCCAACACCCCTAGGCAACACCTCTACAGCTCTTACTCCTTCTTACACGTTCCAGTTTTAACAGCTACTTAACATACAATTCCACCAATATTTACCCATCGTTAACTTACTATGCACAGTCTAAGCAAGATTATTATCTTTCCACAGCATCCCCTCACCATAAGAAATATTTCTGGCATATCAAGCTATGGATGTCATTACACTGAATCTTGGCTTAAGATGCAGAACTGGCCTAAGAAGTATTGAGCACCTCAAATTTGCACCCGACTGGTCCCCCAACAGCCACCGCAGTAGCTCTGCCGATGCAGAATTACACTGCATGACTCTGAAATCTCTGTGCCATCCCCATTTCCACTGACACCCCATTTCTTAAGGTGGATCAGCAGTTTGAAGAAACTTTTTTTGAGATTTTCTGTGTAGAGTTTAATTAGCAGGGTTCTATGGGAAATTTATGTTGCTACTTAGGATGCTGTTCCTGCTCTAAATACAGAGAAGACTCTTCAGTTATGACTTTCAAATCTGACATTCCCCAGAGCACTTAATTCAAGAATATTTTTGACAACATTGTAACTATTCCACAAGGTTAATCCTGACTTCATTCTTTCTAGAGAATAAGTATGACAGACAAGTTTCACTATGCAAGAATAAATGCAAATATAGTGATATGAATTGTTAGTTGAGATCTTATTGAGATGTAGAAGGGCTTGGATTTCTTTATTTAAACTTTAAGTAATGTCTTAAAAGTGCTGAAAGAGCTTTGCAGTTCATGAACTGTTCATGGTGTCCCTGCCCACAGTAGCGAGGTTGGAACTGGATCATCTTTTTCGTCCCTTCCAACCCAAATCATTCCATGATTCTATGTATGATTAATTGGGAGCAATTTCTCAGATGACTTCCTTATCTTGCGGTCAACAGGATCAATAACCCTCACAATGCAGAAACAGTCAAATTGTGAGAAACACTTTTTCTAGGCATCTGAAACTGCAAGACGCCATATTTCTTTTATAGCCTTACAAGCCAGTGTCCACCAGCTTTTCCCTGTTGTCTGGCATATGGCATCTTCCATAGGAAAAGGTTTCTCTTCAGTGAAAATATAATCTCGTGGCACTGTGCATTTGAAGCTTGCTTTGAGGCTGGCTGTCATCCCAGTAAAGCTGCATTAAGTAGTTTCAATTAAACATCCTGAGTAATACATGTTGGTAGCAAGAAGAGCAGGAAAGATGAAAGCTTTGGGGTAGAATTTCAAGGGGGAAACAGGATAATGTTTGCTCAGTAAAACCTTCTCAAAATTATGATTTTTAAAGATTTTCAAGCCTCAGTTGTATAGAAATTAAATCTGCTCTGTTCTGGAAGTTATCTGAATTTGATCTGACATGCCACTACTGGTCCAGCAAATGTGGAAGCATTTTTCATTTGTTCCTGGTAGTGCTTTCAATTACAGAGATACCATCATTTTGAATATTTCCCTGCTGTAAAGACTTCCCCTTAGGGATTATAGAAGGAAGTCTATTAAAATGTGTCCCCATCCTTTTAGCAGACAAGAAAAGAAAAGACTGAATATAAAAGGAAAGACTGGAGATCAACACTAAAGCAGAACTTGACCAAAGAGAGCAACCAGGTGGGAGAAGATTTCCAAACAGATACCCAAGTAGCCTCTTGATCATGTTCTTTGACTCTGGAATTCTGACTAAAACTAGAGCATCTTTCATACTTGTCCAGGGTTTTCAGATATCCAGCACCTTGGCTGAACTGCTGCATCCTCATGAATCTTAAGCCTGTCCCCTGCCCATATGTATATCAGGTCTTTATGTGTACCAAACCTGATATTTCTTCAACCCTTTGTGTAAGGGCTCTACGGATGGCTTTGTACGCGCACAGCAAATTTGGCTGGTTTTAGGATGTGCTCAATTTATTGGTCATCCAAAACTTAAATATTCTTGTGCAGGAGTTCTGCCATTTCCCAGAACTAAAACCCACTTAAAATGTATGATATGCAGTATTCAATGTCAAAGTGCATTAATATTTACAGGATACCATTTGCAAATTATTTTAAGCTCTGACTCTGCTTTACCATAGAAAAAAGGCCTTCCTATAGCATGTTTGTTGTTGTAAAATTCTTTCCTTTAAACTGTGTAAATCTCAAGAAATCTTCTATTCAGATCAACGGTCTGCTATTTGGATTACATTTATTATTTCTCAAAAAAGGTCAGAGTACTCTTTGAGTTTGAGAACCTAATGCTTCTCAGAACTATCAGTTGTGGAGGACCACTACCTCCAATCCACAGATCCTAAAAATAAGAGGTGAATGCACTCAGTCCCTCTCAAAATCAAGTTTCTGATCACTTATACAATACAAAAGCCGCAACAGAGGTAAACATACGCACCATGGAATAAAGCCAGGGTAGATGCTTGCTACCAGTTACAATTTGAGTCTCAAATCACCAATTGGATGACAAATAAGTTGAAAGCCAAAGTCACCATGTAGGTTCATAGCATTTTCCCTCTCCCTCAAATATTAAACCCAGTTCTTGAAATTAAACCCAGAGCTTTTGAAATTGCTTCTGTGATCCTGTATCATGAACAAATTAATGAAAGCTGCAAAAACATCTGTATAACGTATACTCCTCTGTGCCTTGCCATTACTCCAGTGTGTACTTCCATTCTCAGCTTCTGAGCAATCACACAGATCTTTAACTCAAACTCCAGAACCTTGATTCACCCATATAAAAATCAGGTCATTTTGTTTACATTGCTTTTAATAGAAAGGTTTTCTTTGCCTCAATTTTCTGCAGCACTGGGCAAAACTGAACACACAGAAGGTTCTGAGGATGGTATTGAGCTACCAAAAAGATCATTTTGCAATGAATACAAAAATTCCTCATATGTATGGAGTTACTTTGAGCCTAACCTACCTACCTATCTGTCAAGCTGGAACACATGCTGAGGAAGATCAGGTTGCCGTAGTAACCTGAGTCCAGCTGTACGGACTTCAGAAACACTGAATATTTTTATCTTTCTGAAGCATCATTGTGCCATTGTACTTAAATATCGCACCCGTAAAATAGATATCTATTACCAAACTTCCCATATGGACTTTGAGCTACTCTCCTGCTATAGGGCATAGAAAACACTGCATGGGAAAGTCACCATTTGTGACCTTAAAACTGTCACCTGTTAAAAAAAAAAAGCACTTGCTCATTTCTCTTTTTTGGGGGTTGTTGGAGAGGAACGACTGACACCATCACAGAGCTAAACCTTCTGCTCCAGCTGTGCTGTGCAGAGCGATTAATCTTGTTCAGAAAGCTACTCACTACCTAAAATTGATTTTAACATACGATATGGCTGAAATGTTCAGAGAAATTGGCGAGAAAGAACAGCGGCAGTACTCATCCACGATGCTTATTACTGTGAATAGCTTTTGGCTACAAGAATTTCAGGCCTGAACTGTACCTATTCTGATATTAAATTGTAATAATTGCAAGTTCTAGAGAAAGGCATCTAACGATACCCAACTGAACCATCTTAGTTCCATAAGAATATATTTAATTAACCCTTAATTATTTTCACCTTTATGACACTGGAAACACTTCTAGGATTTGATTTACAAAATTATCATGCCATTAATAAGAGAAAGAAATTATAGACATACCAAAATCCAATTTAATTACCCTCTTGATTCCTCCAGAGGCAGAGAGAAGCTCGCAATTTTCTGACACAATGTTCCATTTTCAATATTGTGAAACAGAAAATACCTCTGAGAAGGCCAGAAATGTTGCATAATTGCTTCTATCTGAGCTGAAAGTACAACTATAACCATGTATCCTGGCTACCTTGAAAGTTCATTTTTGGCTTTTTCTGTATTGAGTATCGCACTTAAAACTTTACTTATTACTACTTGTTAGAAACATCCTCAGGTGGTAGAGCTGCAACAGTCACCGTTAAACTTATTTTGATCTTTTAAAGGTCAAGTCTGCATTACATTTAAAAAAAATGGAAATTACTTAACTATTTTACTATCTCACTACTCCAGAATCTGTATGTAAGCAAGAACAACAGTCTAAAACTTGTTTTCAGACAATCAACAAAAGCATGCCTGCTAACTAATAAATTGATTTATCTTAATGAAAGGCCAAAATTTACACATCAAAAAGTCTACAGGAAACAGAGGAGGAAAAGACCTAATAGAGCTGAGACATTAAAACCTTGAATAAATGTCATCACCTTTGCACCACATTCCATAGTCCAGGTGGAACAATGCGTGCTCGTCTCTAACATCACAGGAACATGAGAGCTCAAGGTGCAGACCATCCTGATTAGGATTCCAACAAAAGTATGGCCCACAGCCATGGCTCAAAGCTACACTTCCTTACTTCCTTACTCTTTTCACAGGTTTTCTAATTCACCCAAACACCTCAACAGTTCTGCATTTTCATGACTGAGTGTGTGAAGCTTCCTTAGAGCTTCAGACAAACTAGGCCACTTATATTTGTCACCAGAAATTCCAGATATTCACTGTAGAGAGATACCGGATAAGATAAGCTGAACAAATTGAGATTTCCTCAATTAGTTCATTCCAGCAGCTTGCCCTGAGTTGTAATTTTGTGTGCAGCTATCTTTATTTCTCCTGTGTGCTGCAAGCCTCTGTGGTAAAATAACCACATGAAGTATTTAGACTGGGACGTTACCAGGGACAGATTTTTTTAATTTTCAGCTACAGAAGATGGAAATCAAATTTGGTTTAAAGCACCCTGAGGAATTTTATATCCCTTTTCTTAATAGCAGGTTATATGTTTATTGGTAATCAACTGCAAAGGTTTAGCCAGGAATATGTAATATTATTTTGGAAAGTGCTACCAAGAGGCTCTGACAGTTCATTTGGTGCTCGGTCCTTGGCTTCGTTAAGTTTCTTTATTTTATACATAACCTCATCAGAAAAGTAGCTTTAAGACTGATATTATGCTCGAGATGTCAGAAAGTCAAAAAGGTGCAGCATCCATGAAGTAAAAAAACTTAATAAATGTGAAGTAAATATATGCAGTAAAATGATTTAAATCCATCATTTTTGTAATATTGGATAGATAATGGAGAGATTATGTGAATATTGCCCTCTGATTTACATTCCAGAAGAAGGAAAACAGTGGGAGAGGAGAATGGTTGTCCATTATCAACTCCATATGAAAGTCCAGAAAACTGGAAAAAACAACTGGCATGGATAAGAGAAAATAATAAATACTCCTATTTTTTATACACTAAATAGAGCGTGTGACTTTCTTCTATATAAATATATACACACATATACAACATTAAACACAAAACACTGCAAACCTAAGGAAAGCCAGGTCTACACTTCTGAGTGCAATACTAAATTACCCCTCCATGCATACGGATTAGCACAAAACTGCTAATTAAATGTTCACAAAGGATATGACTCTTGTCTCAGGGTAAAAATGTGCCTTTTTTGATCAGAGTTACGCAGTGAAGAAGGCTAGTGTTTACAAAGCCACTCACTTATTGCAGAAGTTGAACGCTGACTCACTAGTTAGGGGTTTTGTGGCTCAAAGTACAACCTTAATATTACTTAATGCACTCTCCAAACACTACGCTGAAGAGAAAATGATTCTGTTCCTCCTGGAATTTTTATAACGCCAAGTACTCTAATATCCAAACCTCTCATAAACTTTAACTAATGTTTTTTTACAGTGCCTAGGTTCTACCATCCTCAGTAACAGCCAACAGTACGCCACTACTGCTTTATTTTCTGTGTATGAGGTTGCATACGAGGGCTCTTCAGCCTCGAGAAGGAGATTTGAAAATCTCCCAGTTCTCCCAGATCTTATGGAATTCTTCCAAGCAGTTCCCAGAACAGGGCTAGGTCTGCTTTCCTGAAGTCCAGATTATGTTCCAGCTTTCTGTCTTGCTCCTACCTCTTAGAAACCTGAACTTCCTGACCATCACAACCCTGATTCATTCTTGTTTGCACCTATGAGGTCTAGCAGTGTGCCTCCCTTCATTGGCTCCTTGGTCACCTGTGTCAGCAACTAAATGCACTCCAGATGTGTCCTGGGTCACTCGTGCCCTGTTCTGCTGCTCCTTCAGCAGATACTGGGGTAATTCAAGTACCCTATGAGGATTATGTCTGTGAACATGAGGCTTCTTCAGCTTGCTGAAGAAGGCCTCATCTATTTCTTCTTCCTTACCAGGCAGCTTGTGGAAAACAACCATCCTATCATCTCAGACTTTGGTCTGCCCTCTAACCCTAACCCATAAGCTTTCAGCTGTCTCATTACTCGTCCCTGGGTAGAGCTTCATACCCATCACAATGAGTCCTCGCTTTTGTAAGTTATCATCTCCATTCCTCATCATTGTTAAACCTAGCTCTCTCCTCACCAATTTGGCCAGCTTGTGGCAAAGATGGCACACTTGGCAGGTGTGTTCCATCTTTTCCTATCAGCCCTTCCTTGAACTCCTTGTCCAATCCCTAATTAAACCTTCACAACAATTATCTAACACTGAATCACATTTAAAATGATTTTTAACCATCATGAGAGATACAGTCTTAGCTGAAAGCCAACATCTCTACAAAGCAGTCAAATATCAAGAAGATCAAACTGTTTACATGAACCCATTTTGTAATATTGATGCAATTATCCCGTTAAATGATGGGTTTTGATTTTTCTTGGTAAAACAGAACTTTTAAAAATGTTCTGTTACTCAAAGTAGTTGAGAATGTTGGATTCCTAGTCAGAAGCGACTGCGTGGTAAAGTTTTAACCCTTTAAAAATGGATTGTAATGGAAGTGTTGACACAGCATTAGCTATACCATCAAAAGCACAACACCAAGGCATTATTCCCTTATGGTAACAGACAGCTGTGAAGCTGCCCTGCAATTTGGTGCAGAACACTTCTGTGCTAATGTAATGTGACAATGTTATTATGTCTGCTATTTTCTATGTCATAATGGCAGTATTTGTTTCCACAAACATGACATTACATTCACCAATACATCTGAGCAAAACCAGATGCAAACTTATAGTAAGTAGATAACCTCTTATAGATTGGTTTTGTTTCATTTTACCAGAGTAATTTCAACCCTACTCTTATGAGTTCCCTGGGAGGACAGCTTTAACTGCATAAACTGTGGTTAGAAATAGTTACCACATTGATGATGTATTTTCTCAGAGGACTTGCATGCAGCAATCCATCTGTAAGAACAACCATTACCAGCCTTCTATAGAATCCTAATTTGTAGGAACAAATGCTACCAGCCTGCTTTACGCTTTATCAATGTAACACCTCTGTCTATCACACCTAAAAAGCATTGTTGCCCTGAATCTTCCTGATCCACACCACATCAAAAGAGAACATGTTGATCTGGATAGCTTCTTGTGGTAAAAACTTGCCCCACCTTGTTTATCTTCCAGTGGAGTATCTTCCATAGGAACCTACAGCACAGGGAATCTCGGGGTTCCCTGGGACCCAAGAGAATGGCAGGAAGATGTGCCAGGGAAGGGTTAGGTTGGACATTAGGAAAAGGTTCTTCATCTAGAGTGTGGTGGCACACTGGAACAGCTCCCCATGGAAGCAGTCGTGGTGCTAAGCCTGACAGTATTCCAGAAGCATCTGGTCAGTGCCCTCGGACACACGGTGTGTTAGGGTTGTCCCATGCAGGGACAGGAGTTGGACTCGATGATCCTTGTGAGTCCCTTCCAACTCAGGACATTCTATGGTTCTGTTAAAGGCTCAACAACGCCACCACAGAGCCTTGTGGTCTGCAAGTGCTCTATACTCCATGCACTGGAGGACTAAGATTAGCTACTAAGCAGAACTTCGATGGGATGAATTGTGGATGTTCCAGACTACAGCTGTAAAACCATAGCTTTACCCATGGCTGCCCAGGTAATTTTCTGTAGGAGTACCTTCCCTAAACTACTTCTCTCTAGCTAACACAAAGAGGACACTCCTGGACTAGGAAAGAAACAACCTGTCTTATATGGTGTTTATTTTGATAGAACCTTCTAAAAATAATTTTAATCTGTGCTCATTTTCACCTGGAAGAATACACAGAACAGCATGGGAATAACAATTTGCTGTTACAGGAATGATAAAAGAAACTCCCTGCATATTGTATTAGTAGAATGTATTACAAGAATTATCAGGAACCCATTTCTTTCATTAATTTTTTTGAAACTGTCTATTTTGGAAATTAAACACAAGAATGATACACGAGAAATTTAAATTGCAAAGCCTAGGAGCGAACATGTCAATTCATTGTACATTGAGGTTACTATGGGAAACGCACTGAAAGTATAAACACAACTGCAGCAAGGTAATTTGCACACAGTTATGCAGACAGAATCATTTAGGTTGGAAAAGACCTTTAAGATCATCAAATCCAACTGTAAATCTAACACTGCCAAGTTCACTGCTAAACCAAACCAAAGGAGGGGTTGATATACCAGTTGCATGTGATGCCCTTCAGAGGGATGCTCACGAGCTGGAGAAGTGAGCTGACAAGAACCTTGTAAAATAAAAATGCCAAATCCTGCACCTGGAGAAGAATAACTTCAGGCACCAGGATAGGCTGGAAAGCAGCTTTGCAGAAAAGGATCTGTGCAGCCTGGCAGACACCAAGCAGAACATGAGTGAGCAATGTGCTCTGTTGGCAAAAAAAGCCAACAGCATCACTGGCTGCATTACAAAAAGAATCGTAGAAATGTTGAGATGTGATCCTTCTCCTTTAGTTAGGACCAAGAGATGTATCTTTAGCACTGTTTCCTAGTGCTGGGCATCTTGAATCCTGAGTTTAGTTTTTGGCTCCTCTGTACAAGGAAAAAAATGAGGGGCTGGTGTGCATCCAGGGAAGAGCAATGGAGCTTGGGAAGTGCCTGGAGCACAAAGGTTTTGAGGAGAGGGAAAGAGGACTGTTTCATCTGGAGAATAGGAGGTTGAGGGAAAGACTTCATCACTTTCTACAGCTCCCTGAAAGGAGGCTGCAGCAAGGTGAAAGCTGGACTCTTCTCCCAAGTAATATGCCATGGACAAGAGGAAATGGCCTCAAGTTAAGCCAGGGGATGTTCAGATTGGATATTAGGAAAAAAATTCTTCACTGGAAGGGTTGTCAACCATTGGAACAGGCTGCCCAGGGAAATGGTGGAGTCATCATTCCTGGAAGTGTTTAAAAGATGTGTAGATTTGGTAGATGGTTTAGTGTGGGTTTGGAACTGTTGGGTTTATGGCTCAAGTTGACGTTCTTCAGGTTTTTTCCCACCCTAAATTATTCTGTGCTTCATATGAAGAGCAGCTGAGCGAGCTGGAACTGTTCAGTCCAGAGAAAAGAGTGTTCGGGGGGAACCTATCAATGTTTTCAAACACCTGACAGGTGGGAGGTACAGAAGATAGAGCCAGATTCTTCTTAGTAGTACCCACTGAAAAGACAAGAGGCAATAGGAACAAACAAAAATACACAAAATCTCATCTAAATATAAGGAAAATGTTTGTCCTGCGGGGATGACTGAGCACTGGCACACGTTGCCCAGAGAGGTTGTGCAGTCTCCGTCTTTGGTGATATTCGAACTCCAACTGGACACATCCCTGGACAACCTGCTCTAGTTGACTCTGCTCTCAGTAGAGATGTTAGACTAGACAATTTTCCAGAGATCCCTTCTCTCACCTCACCCACTTTGTCACTCTGAAATTTCTCATCAAATATGTTCCCTAAGAAATGGTGTAATAAAATAGAGAGGTGTGGTGGGTTAACTTTGGCTAAGGGCCAGACTCCTGCTTATGTGTTTGCCCACTCCACCCACTCTGTCCTTGGTGTTCCGTCAGCTGTTCCTCACTCTTTGTGTTCCCTCCTCATTCATCTCTCTGGCATTTTGGTAAGAACAGCACAGTACGTGTGCTTTCACAGAGGTGCGAACAGCTTGGTGATGAGGAGCTCAGATGGGCCTTGCAGTGGATCCATTGCAGTAGGCCATGTCCAGCATGGGACCACCCCATCCTCTCCTCACAGAAGTCATCCTGCAGCCCTGCCCACTGTCAGTTGGGACACAGGCGGCCAGTACAGGAGGGATGCAAGTCTCCATAAACCAGGTACTTAACTGTTTCTCTTATGACCACAAACACTTATTTTTAAGTAGTTGGTTATTGGGTTTAATAATAAAAAATCTCTATCTACTAGAATTTGATGTACAAAATAACTTCATTTTACATAAAACTGAAAACTAAAACCCAGTACATTTAAATGTAGAGGAAGCCAAGGGTTTGTCTGTGTAGCAACACCTGGCTAGATTTTAGTTTCTGTCAATCAAATCTGCCACAGAAACACGCTTAATCGCACTGCTCAGGACATGCCAAAGTCCAGAAGGGGATGTGGTTTTCAGCAACAAGCAGGTGCTATTCCACACCTCTCACTGAGACAACCTTTCCTCATGTGAAGGGAATTTGCCTTACTTCAGTGTTGTAGAAGTTTAGCCTTTGGTGTGTAGATTATTCAAATTATTAAATCTGTAGTAGCACTTCATCATTCCTTTTCCCATTACGCTCTTCGCAAACACAGCATAGAGAAATCTAAGAACATCTAGATGCTGCCAAGATTACAACATCATTTCTCCTTTTCCTCACATAAATCATAAAGAAAAATCTCTGTTGTTAGATTTGTTTTGCAGATTTTTGGTATCTGAACTAATCTGAGGAGTCAAGATAAAGCAAGAAGCCACGCATTACCTTTACTAGACTCTGCATTCTATTGCAAAACATCCACATCTAGGATAAATTTATATTTCATGTTTGTTATAGAAGAAAATAATAATAATAAAAAACATTTATCTGGGAATAAAGTAGGCATTTTAGGCAGCGATGTACTAAATGTACTCCCTTACCATCATCAAAAATAGAACATTGAGAGTTATCAGATTGTGTACAGCGCAGTCCATAATGTTTCCATACAAATGAGCCTCCACAGACTGGTAAATATCTTTCTGATATAAGTTCATCAGTTTACTAAATTTATGCAATAGCTGGCACTTGAAGAAATAACCCATAAACTATTCAAGGTCCAGACGTCAGTTACTACGAAGACAAATTTATAAACAGAGTTCTTCTTTTGGCACATGTGCACTACATAACTTTTTTTTTTGTTTTTGGTTACTTCAGAAGAAGTTAAAGAACATAGAAGAATAGAAACAACTTTGAAGAAGAATAGAAATAACCCATTTTCTCCTGTAGCAGAGAGGAGACTGAAATCTTTAAAAATACATGTTCAGCAGTATCACTAATTACTTCCATTGCTGGGAAGGGCAAATTCATAAACATAAAGTAAACCCAAACTTCTGCTCAAGTTATCAAAAGCTTTTTGATACTACATTTAATTTCTACCACAACAGCAACCACAGAGAAACAAACTGAGATGAGTCCGTTCCATAGTTTCTAAACATTATCAGGAGCGGAAAAGTGGTACTTTCATGAGAATAATTAATGCAGCATTTACACATAATTACTTTTCTAGCCTTGTGCTAGAATTTGAGCCAAAAGCTTTTCAAATGATAATTATTCTGTTATTTTAGGGTTTGTCCAGGAAGGTACACTTTGCTGTTCGAGGGAGAACCAGAACAAGACACAAAAATTGGAAATGCTTGCCTAGACAATTATTCCAACACCTTTTAACATCAGTCATTCATTCAGATAAATCTACAGATATAGAAATAAAAATGCCCAGCCTTGAAGAAATTCCCTCTTCACATGGAAATAAAAATATGCAACATTTGGGTATCTCAAATGTGATGAGCCCAAAAGAGCACTCAGTACTTGGCTTTAATCAGTTACCATGGGTCACTGCGGCTCTCGTGTTACTATACCTCTTCCTCTTCCCCATAATTCTATTTACACTAATAAGGCAAAATTGGAATAAAGTGAGATTATGATATTGGTGAATCAGGTCCCTTATTTTTGACACACTTGAGCTTTTACTGAAAGCTCAGATGGTTGCTCTGTAGTTTTATTCTGATGAAATGTAAAAGAACTAAAATATTCGGCATGCTTTTATTGTTGGAATGCTTAGCATGTCACCGAAAGAAACCTACAAATGGAGATAATGAGCCCTGTCAACTGTTTCCCCATAATTATAGCCCTGATGATATAATGCTACAAAATTACAATATAGCTTAAGATAATAAAATGCAGAAGGGTTTTTTCAATTAGGTAAAAACAAATATTTGTAATATTTATGCAAGAAAGAGATTACTTTAACCGGGTAACCACCAGTACATTAGACATGTAATCAAGTGTAACAAACCCAAAATTTGTCAGGGTTTGATGTTGCACAGTGTCCAAAATTTATACTATTTCAGCTATGCTCTTCCCACAGTTTATCCGTTCATTTAAATATCCAACAATAAAACAATACGAACCTTCAGTCACTCACTGCAAATATTCCTTTAGAGCGCTCACGTCAGCATTTTTTAGCGTACTTACGGTCATTGCATAGCGGTCCGCTGAAGGAGGTCATACTGCAGTCACAGCTGAACCCATCCCACTGCTGTAGGCACACTCCTTGGTTTGCACATGAATCTTCTTGGCACGTCGTGCTGGGCCCTGGTGAGAACACACAAAAACAGGATTCGCACTTTGTCATCCAAAGGATGGTATTTCCCTCTGGTTCACATCAACTAACATCTCAAATCAAATGAGCGAAGAGTTACCAAGTAGAACGCATGTAAATTTGCTGATTTTGTTATATTAGAAGGGTGGGGTTGATTTCAGATCGATCTGTCAAACACAGAAGAACGCACAAACTCAAGCAAAGTTATGTCAGGTACAGTGGGAGCATTAAATTCATTGCAAGTTATTTGTTTAATCTCGTCTCAGATCATTAACTGGCTAAATGTTTTCTGAAAACTTTATCTTTTCCCTACAAATACATTTCAACCAGCAAAGCCAGATGCCACAGAAAGCAAATGCTCTGGGAGATGAAAGGAATGACTGGAAAATGAAATTAAACCAAAAATGTATTAAAAATAAGCTTAAAATTAAGCTATTCTGTACGATGCTTTAATCCCACAAACTACTTCAAATTATTTAGGTCTGAAACAAAGAGGAGTTTGGGATTCTTTGGCAGCTACTGATTCACATGCTTCAGGCATCCCATGCAGGTTCCTTTTTTGAGGAGAAATGAAGAAAATCAGACTATTAAGGAACTGGCATGCTCAGATGTGACACACACATGAAGAACAATGCTAATCTATTTCTAGAGAATCATTACTAGACTACTGAAACATAAAGAAATTGGAAAAGGAATGATCAAAGCACTAAAGCAATCACTACACAAACACATTCAAGACTGAAAGCCTTCATGCAAGCTATGGTAGAAAATGAAAATTCATGTAAAAGCTCAATTTTTAGAGGTGTGGAAAGCAAAATCTGACACAACACACCACGCTTCAGTTCTGAAAGGTACAGAGCATTCATTGCAGTGATCTCAACTGTGCATTGGGGGTTTCAGTCTTGTGGAGAACACACAGGGCTATCTACCTTGCAAATCAGCTTTCATCAATGCAACTTTGTCAGCAAAATAAAAAAAAAAGCAAAACATATTAAATGTTAGTAAGCTATATTGAAATGGCAGCAAACACAGAAAAAAACCTCATCCACAGTAAAGTGCATGCTGCTGTTAAAGAGAGAAAGAAATGCCATATAATGCAAACAAATTAATGCTAATAGCCATAAATCTCCAGGCAAGCCAAAATAAGAAAGCAGTAATTCGCCAGTATTTTACTAGAAATATAATGGTTAATTGAGCTGATGACATGTAATGAAGGAAAATTAAAAGTTTTTTTTCTCTTCCTTGGATAGATATGAATGCATCAGTGGAGGAAACATATGGCTGAACCCCAACTGGCCATGTGTCATGTTCCGACACAGTGAGTTCGAGAACTGTCACCCTCTCCGTTCTTCTTCTCTAGTCCTTTCTTCACAACAGGTGAATGGAGACTGAAATACAGACCATGAGCCATAGATTACTATGAACTTACATGCACGTTTCACACTAAGTGCAAGGTCTTACACCTGAGTAGGAGTAATTCACAATTTCAATACAGAATGCGGGATGATGTGATTGAGAGCAGCTCTGTGGAGAAGTACTTGGGGTGCTGACTAATGAGAAGCTCAACACGAGCCAGCAATGAGCGCTCGCAACCTGGAAGGCCAACTGGGTCCTGGGCTGCATCAAAAGAAGAAGTGTGGCCAGCAAGTTGAGGAAGGTGATTCTCCTCCCCCTCTACTCCCCTCTTGTGAAACCCTACCTAGACTCTTCTATTCAGTTCTAGAATCCCCAGCATAAGAAGGATATGGAACTGTTGGAACGGGTCCACAGGAGGCCACAGAGATGATTTGAGGGTTGCTCTGCTATGAGGACAGGCTGAGAGAGTTGGGGTTGTTCAGCCTGGAGAAGAGAAGGCTCCAGGGAGACCTTAGAGCAGCCTCCCAGTACTGAAAGGGGCTTCAGGAAAGCTGGGGAGGGGCTCTTTACAAGGACCTATAGTGATAAGACGAGGGGGGACGGCTATAAATTGAAAGGGGGAAGATTTAATTTGGACATTAGAAAGAAATTCTTCATGATGAGGGTGATGAAACATTGGCACACGTTGCCCAGGGAAGTTGCAGCTGCCCCATGCTTGGAGGTGTTCAAGGCCAGGTTGGATGGGGCCTTGAGCAGCCTAGTCTGGTGGGAGGTGTCCCTGCTTGTGGTGGGGGGTTGGAACTGGATGGGCCTTAAAGTCCCTTCCAATTCAAACCAAAATAATAAAATACAATAAAAAAATTGGTTCTGAATTTTTTTGAGAAGACACGTTAATATCCATTTAAAATTCCTACCGCTTCTCATTGATGGCAAGGCAAAATTACTCTAAGGACTGTATAAATATCCCAAATCATCCTGTAGAGAGAAAGCCACTTAACCCTTCTTTCACATTACAGGTCCTTCAAAGATCTCAGCGAGAGATTTTCTTTTGATTTGCCAGTATTTCAGAAAAGTCTATATCAATATAATTTAAGTTAGTTCAATGGCCACTTGCTTTAAAAGAGGCGCTGCTCAAACACAGCTCCTAACTAGGGGCTGAACCATCACGAGTGCAATTAGGAGTGATGGAAGCCTACAATGCAGCCCTGTTTCAGCAAAGCAATTAACTGTCACACTTTCTCATGTTCAAATAATTAGATCTTAGCAAAAAATGTTTTTCTGTGAGGGTGGGGAGGCTCTGGCCAAGGTTGCCCAGAGAACTGGTGGCTGTCCCATTCCTGGAGGTATTCAAGGCCAGGTTGGATGGGGCTTTGAGCACCCTGATCCCGTGGAAGGTATTCCTGTCTATGGCAGCAGGGTGGAACTGGATGGGCTTTAAGTTCCTTTCCAACCCAAACCATTCTATGATTCTAATAATTGTAATAATACGACCATGACCCATAACTGGTTTACTGCTGTGGGCAGACATAGGATAGCAATTTCCTTCTCTTTGGAGTTTTGAGCCCAGAAGTTTAGACATTTGGGCATTACATCATCCTTTCTTGAACTGGGGATTATAATGACAGAATGCTGTAGCTGACAAGACAAGACACATTTTTTTCTCACCAGCTTCTGCTACGTGGAAACTTTAAAAAGCTGAAGTGAAAATATCTGTAGGTGTTTAAATGTTATATATTCATGCATTTATTTACACTTTAGTTATGCAATGTTAAATTCCCTCATCTTTGCAAAAGTAGAGCAAAAGTCGCAAGGACTTAAAAGTACAGAAACTACAGGACCCTCTGGGCCCATTAAAAAGTGCAAGTTAAAACCTGTGTATTTGGAAAAAAACAAAGATAACACCTTGTTAAAAAACAGGGTATTTTGTTTTTAACAAGACTGATTTATAGAACTTTTGGCTGTAGTAGTCATTATTCAAAAATTGCCACCAAGACCAGCTTATATGTAAGAAATTCTTTTAATAAAAGTAGGCTTTTTTGAAAAACACAGGACTATTTATGTCAGTAAATACTAAAATACCTACCATAACAAGTTCATATTTTCCTATATATATTACAGAATTAAGCTACTGAGTAAAAATACTGTAATACGCTCCTTGCAAGACTTCACATTTTGATTCATATTCTAATTAAATATTCTGATTTATTCAATTTTCACTGCAGACTTTTTAATCACCTGAATTTGACCTCATTTACATTTGTCTTGTGCATGCTATATTCTGCAGAAAAATCATTATCAAATAGCATGTGCAATATTTTACCATAGATTACAAAAATAAATTTCATCTCTCATCACCAAGAATCTTCACCTATGTTAATATTTTGACATTCTTATACAGTTCATTTAATGTAAAACTTTTATTATACATGCACGTGTGCATACAGTGCATTGTCCTCCTAAATACTTTAAAAATATTATTTATCATTCTATAATTTTTTAAATTCTGCTTTATTTAAAGTGTGTAAAGAAAGTACAATGGATTTTTCATGGGCTGACACAACCCGGCTCTGGGATTTGCTGTTAACAATTTAAAGAATTTCTTAGCATATCTGTTTCTTGCTGTTAGTTTCTATCTGTTCTGGCCATTGGAAATTAGTCAGCAAGGTAGATTCAGCCACGAATAAATTCTATTCAAAGTTCAATGATCAAGAATAGAGATACCTATCTGTTACGTCAAAACGTTTATAACTCACCACAGTCATCCCATATGTTGGTTTGAAAAAAAACCTTTTAAAGAAAGAAGTTCTAAAGTACTTGTGACACTGAAATTATTAGGAAACATCAACTTTTTAAGAACAAAACTTTAATGGATAAAATTAATTACTAGTACATCATGGCTTCACAGAGTGATAGAAGAGAGAAAAACAGCTTTCATCTCACTTTTTTTTTTTATATATATACAAGAAATATGGGGAATTCATAGAATTATACAATGGTTTGGGTTGGAAGGGACCTCAAAGCCTATCCAGTTCCAACCCTCTGCCATGGGCAGGGACAACTCCCACTGGATCAGGGTGTTCAAGGCCCCATCCAGTCTGGCCTTGAACACCTCCAGGGATGGAGCACCCATGACTTCTCTGGGTAACCTGTGCCAGGGCCTCCCCACCCTCACAGGAAAAAAGTTAATCGCAGAACAGTCTGAAGATCATCAAATTCAAGAGCCTCACTTCTCAGGAAAGGTTTTGCAGCAGGCTGATGTCTTAACCAAGGATATACACTCACTACTCTGGATTGAGAGTAGCAGTGATTAATACTTATTGTTTTGGAATTAATTCAGCTGCTGTGTCCTGAGCTCTTTGGACACAATATCTCCGCGGACTCATGGAGCTTATACATCCCACTGTAGCGTGAGACATACAAAACTGCTTTGCTGGTTAAGGATGGAAACAGTCCTGTCTGCACACAGCAGCAGAGCTATGGGCAGCTCAAGGTACACAAGAGAGTTCCACAAGAGGCAACTAAATCTACAAGTGACTTAAATTGTATTTTAGGTCTCAGAACATGCTTTTGGACATCCGACACATGGTGTGCAGGCAACAGACTGGCAGATGGGTCAGCCAGGAAGACCTGAAGTGAACAAATGAGATGGAAAAGTTAACTTGCAAGGGTTAAGCAGAGAGGTTTGACCATTTTGCTTGTGTCAGATGATTTAGCTGTTGGAAAGCTGACTTTCCACCAAGAAGGACAATATTTGTACAATTTTTCTTAAATTGTTTGTGACTTTATTAAATCCCCTGGTAGCTGAGCTGTGCCACTGGTTTAAAAGGTGAACTCACATTCTAGGCATGTGGCAATGTTTCTTTCTTTGAAGTACATAAAAGTCATTTAGAAAATTACATCATTTCAAAAGAAGCTATGAAGTGCATACTAGAACAAAGTTGTACTTTGACTCTCTGAAGGGACGGAACTGGCTATTGTCATTCAGAAAGTAGAATCTAATTTTCTAAACTCAGTGACAAACTCATTTCTACGTATTTTCCAATTCCTGATAAAAATAAATAGACACTAGATGGAATAAATTGTGGATTTTATGTATTTCTATGTGCTAACAACAGAATTTATACTTTTAACTGAAGGTAGGGATTAAAGAACAAAATATTTCCACACACACAAACTTCATGCAGGCAGAGGAGAGAGAATTTATCTACCAGAAAGCTTTATCTCATGAGGCTTGAGGAAAACCCGCTTGGATTTTTTACAACGTCTATTTGCAAACTTAGCAAATGTGATATCAAAATCATCAAGATTCCAACATGAGATTCTACAATGTCATTTACACATTTTTTTCTGTCTAGGGAAGAATGGCACTTTGAGAGGGGGAGAAGACATAAAATTGAATATAACCACAAAATTCAGAATTATGTGAATAAAACATACACGCCAGGACAGAGAATTGATTTAAATGATTGCATAAATCACAGCAAATTAGTGGTATGAAATAACAGCTAGAAAATCAGCTAGAGATAGACACCCTTTAATGACAAATACACCTCTTGTAATTGTGGCCTCGCTTCAATTCCATGCTATTCCATATAGGTCAATAAAGACATAAAAAATGTGAGATAAAGCATATTTGGCCATTACTGGTTTCAGACAGGAAGGCTCGTGACAATACAAATCTCAGGGGTTAGCAAAAACAGAGAAGATGGAAGACTGAGCCTAAACAGTTTCATAAATTAACTTTCAATTAATCAACTCAAAATATCTGCTTTAAAAATAGAATTAATTAGCTAATGTCTCAGCATTAGCTAATACCTAAGTACTATGAAGGTATAAGGGGCTTCATTGAAGCTAATTTTTATTTTTTCCATCATTAATTAAAATACATCAGAAGCAAACAAAATACAAAATATCTCACCATTGGAGAAGGGTGGGACCTACTTTTAACATTTAAGAAGTTTTGTGTGTGGAGCAGGCACATGCTTATCTCCACAATACTAAACCCCACGCAGTCTTTATATAAGAAAACGTCAAATGATCAATTATAAGCAGTTAAAATAAAGTCTCTCCATGTCCAGAGCATACAAATCAACAGAATTCTGCAGGATTGACACAGTACTTATATTAAAAAATCCACATATTTACTACCTTCACATCCTCTTTCTATTTGCCCATTGCAGAAGAGAGCATCTGAGATGAGATCAGGGAGCCGACCATTCAAGTCAACAGACGCAAGGCAGCCTTGGAACCCTTCTTTGGCATGTACAAGTTTGGGCAGGGACTTATACATCTCTTTGGCCACTCCTCCAATATACAAATCACCTGTTAAGGAGAAATAAATATCAGATACATAAAAGAACCTGTAGAATCCTTTACCTGGTTGATCTTCTGGTTTTATTTTTGTGTTGAACAACAGGTATTTCAGGAAAACATGCTTCATAATAATTGTAGAAGAAAACATTGAGAATATATGTGATGTGTAAAGACATTGCAGTATTACATTTTTCAAATGCTTGTGTAGATTTCACATTTGTATGAGTGATTAGAAGAACCTGGACATGATACACTCCACTTGGAAGCGATGCCCCACCCCTGGAAGCATTCAAGGCCAGTTGGATGGGGCTTTGAGCACCCTGATCCAGTGGTAGGTGTCCCTGCCCATGGCAGGGGGGTTAAAACTGGATGAGCTTTAAGGTCCCTTCCAATTCAAACTGTTCTGTGGTTCTATGACTCTAAGTTATTTATGCACCAGTTCATATATATGGAAACACACATCTGTTTTACAGATGAAGATTCAGTCACAGAACCTACATCCAGAAATGCATCTAGCACTGATGCACACCGTTAGCACACTCAGGGAACCTGACCACAGTTCACCTCAATCAGACATCCAGCAGACTGAGATAAAAAGCAATTAGGGGAGCCTAAGATCCACCTGAAGTCCATATATCCAGAACCATCTATTTAAAGGCACGGGAAGACATAAAGGGATTAAAGACACGTAGAATCATAGAGTGATTTGGGTTGGAAGGGACCTTAAAGATCGTCAAGTTCCAGCCCCTCTGCCACGGAGGGTTGGAACTAGATGATGCACATCTAAGGAAAAACTTAGGAATACTGTTGTTCAGGAGTGAAATGAGTGATTCTCCCCACCAAAATTCCTCCCCCAGGTCAGTCCTTTGGGAACAGGGGGAGTTGGATGCCTTTAAAATGGCAAACAGCAATGTACTGGCAAAAATAATTCTGACAGACATAAACAGCTCTCTTTGATGAGCCTCAGGCAATTTACTAAAGACTGAAAGTTGGTGCTTTTCCTCCTTTGAGCAATTCATGGCTCTGAAATTTACTCTGCAAGGACAGAACTACACATTTCTGTTTAACACTGAGGAAGAGGATTTTTTTTTTCTTGTCTGAAAACAATTCTTTCTTATATGTTTTTGGGTCTCTGGCAGGCAGAACACTGATTTTCCAAACAAACATAACCTGCCTCCCTACAGCATGTCTTAAATGTCAGACCAGCGGTTTAACAAAGTGGTTTCCATTCCTGTTGCTGAAGAGATGCTGCAGAAATGAATCTGAGCTCTGCTTGTCCAGAGAGGGGAAGCATGCTCAGTGTGAACACAGCCCTAGCTAAAAGGGTTCAGTCTTTCTCCTGGAAGCCAAGATGTACTTGGTTATTCAGTCACAGACAGAAAGGAATAAAGCTATGGTTTCCTACACCTTTCATGAGTTTACTGTCCTGCTCTATTATCCTCCAACTCAGGAAAAGCAGCCACCTCAGAAAGCTTGGTGGGAGTGCTCTGAGCACACCTATGGGCAAGTCCCTTGAAGCACACAGGAAGAGTACCAGGACCCTCTGAGCTTCCAAGAAGTATCAAATCCATCTGAAGAAAGATGCTTATGGGATCATCCAACTCTCAAGCAGCACCCAATGACAAAATTCTTGCTCTACCTATGTATTATACCCTCACTGATTAAATGTTTTCTGCTAGCAAAAATGGTAAAGCTTGTCCCTGTTCCCACCAAGACAGATCAGAGGAATCAACATGGTACGACAAAATTCTCAGTTTTTCTCCTTTTTCACTTCTTATATAAGCATAACTTTACTGCTGGAAATGTTACACACTCCAAAATGGGATTAACCCCTTGTTGTGTATTTGCCTACTCACCCTTATGAATTACATGTGAGTTATTTCACTAAGTAAGGAATAGCAGTTCAGCAGATCATTAGTACGAGATTATGGCATTATCTAATGTAGCTTCTATCTTCTTTCTTCCTTTCCACAGTCAAGCATTTTCCAAGTATGTACAGAAAGGGATGTACATGTATTATAGTGCTAACTGTAGTTTCTGGAACGAAAGCTGAGCCATTACCTTTCACACAGGTACTTTATTCTGAAGTGTATTTTGATTTTTAAATGCATTCCTGAAAAAGTTTCCATTTTTTTTCATAACCAACCAGATTTCCCTTAATTTATAAAGGAAAATAACCAATTTATATAAAATATATCAAAGTAGAAATGGGTGATGTAACAGAGTGCTCCAAGATTTCCTCCTGATCTCTGCAGAAGCTTCAAATAAAGCACTTTATTTGGGAGCAGATACTCCTTAGTCTCACAGCTCTCTCCTTACTTATGAGTCAATACACAGAGTTATGCCCTTTTATTTAGACAGAGAGGATTGTTTACCCTTCATTTTCCTGAGGTCAGTGTTTCTCACTGGCATGTTCGCTGGAGGAACCAACTGAAAGCAGCACTTGCAGAGCTATGCCCTATAAGCCCTAGAATCATTTAGGCTGGAAACATGACAATAACAGTACTGGTCACATATCATTGGTACTGACAAAGAGAAAAGCTCATTAGGTTTGATTTATATCTTTTACAGGTAATGAAGATCATTTATTCCAACAGGAGCTTTCTTATTTACACCTGTGTGTGTATTTTCTGAATTAAGATCTGATTTGTGCTTTGAAAAACAAGTGAATTTAACACAGAACCAACCCACTAGCTAATAAATGAACGCAACTTCTCAATGTATTCATTACTGGAATCACACTTATGCAAAACTGCACAGAACACCATACAACAATGAGTCACACAACTGCTGGTGGAACAAAAACTGCCAAAGCCTCCTGGAATAACACATTCTTTTTATATCCCTTTCTATTTCTTCAAAACAAGAACTTTGCAAGTGCTAAACCAAAGAAATGAAAAATAAAAATTGAAGATGCTTTTTTATTTATTTCTTTTCTGAATAAGTAGCAGAAGTATCTTACTATGTGGCACCGCTGACATTGCTGAAAGGTCACCTCATAAACTTTCCTCCTTCCCTGAATTGTAACAAAAATCAGGAATTCCTATATGATACCTGCTGGTGGGAAAAGAGCGTTCATCCAATTTAACAACTACCGTAGTCTTCAAGCACTAGCAGGGAGTGAATTAGTATCTCAACGTTTGTAATGGTAACAGCAACATGTAAATCCTGCTCAGGGAACAAATAGTTTAAGCAGGATATCGTTAGGTTTCTTTACTCTTCACAATCTATATGTTTTGTTAGACATATTTGGTATTCATTGCTTGAAGACCATTCTTGACAAGAAATGGACAGCCTTCATTCAAATACAGTTCTCTATATGCAAAATAAAACCAAGGAAATATAAGGAACTGTGACTTGGCTTTTTCATAACCCATAAAGACAATATCCCTGGAATGTTTTTATATGACTGCACAAAGGTATCTTCAGATACATCACTCTCAAAAAGCAGACGTTCTCTCCTCCGTGTCTTCTTGTGTTGCTGTATTTTCAGTTATTCTCTTAATTTCTCTTTCATTTTGGAAGCTGTTGCTAATATGACATCGTACTAAATCACAATTATGGGTAGGAACAAGAGTGCTTCTGAAGCATTAGTTCCCAAGAAGAAGATGGATAGCCCTGGAATAACATGGTGGGTTCTGAAAGAACAAAAAGCATCTCCGCAGTTCCTTTGTAAGACACATGAAAATACAAGGGAACATCCGTCTGTGGTGAAACTGAGGTGTCAGGCAGACTTATCTCCAAATATGCTATTTCAAAATGATCAAGCGCAGAACAGCTTCTTCCCTTAGGCAGACAAAGAGGAATGAAGACTGCAAAGACTGAAAACACTAGAGTGAAAGGTTAATCTCAAAAGAAAAAAGTGCTGATTTTGTCCATGTCTTTCATAAAACAGATGATTTGCTGTTACAAGATCAATAGAAATAGCTTTGAAGTATCTTAATAGTTGAACAATGATGTACCAGGTGGAACTCAACATAAGAAGACCCAAACAAGCCAGCTTATGGTGTATTTGAGGCAAATGAAATGTGAAAATAAATTACTCTCATGCAAACTGAATATACAATAACTTAAACAGAACAAACAACATCCTGATCTTGAATCAAGTGACATTGTCTCAAGTGAAAAATGTCAAGTAGGCACCTGGACGCCTTTGACATTCCATGAAATATAGGAATCTGCTTGTCCTTAATGACCTTCTCACCTCTCCCACATACCTACCTAACATCTACTTCACGCAACAGGCAAAGTAGAGTGGTGATGTATCTTTCAGATCTGGGGTTGAAACACAGACTTCCCAAAGTAGCTAGGCCTGAACAGCAGATGAATGGCGATTCCAGAGTCTCTCCCCACTTTCATTGTTCATAGCTAAGCACTTAGATTTTGTTCCACACAAAAAAAAATTAATTTGATCATTTAAAAACGTAGAGGAAAAGATTTGTTCCTTTTTGAACAAATCAAGAAGCCTGCTATGATCATAACCCAATAATAAACCGAAGGATAGTTGACAAAGACTTAAATGATGCATCTGCACAGCTTCTGCAGCACATACGCTCCAGCATATGGCTTTTCAAACCTCCCTTTACAGTAGAGAATGTGCACTTGCTGTGCATTCGCAGGCCTGTTTAGTGCTAAAGCCAAGCACGACTGAATCTCGTCTACCACTTGCAAGAGCACTTGAGGGAAGACATGAATGTGTAAACCTCATGGTTTATGCCCACTTATTGTCTTCCAAGAGTCCATTCTGTAGCTTCAGTATTGATTTGTGATCGAAGTCCTTTAGTTTGATATGATTTGTGGAGGGTGTGTGAAGAAAAGTAGGCTTTCCAGATATTTTTCCTGTTGGAGTGATGAATTCCATCACTTTTAGACACTCTTTCACCTAAGGAAGGAAAGGGCAGCTAGTTTACTTGTCCAGCCTCTGAGTCATCTGTCCTTTCAAATACCTTGGGCAAGAGGCAGCTGTATGCTGTGACAGGTAGTGTCATCCATCTTCCATATTCCCTGTACTGATAACAAAGCAAGGCAAAATTATTGTAGGCAAAAAAAAAAAAAAAAAAAAAGGAATTTATGGGTTAGTGATTTGCTCTTTTGGAAAGGAATACAGAACTGGGCCTTTTCAGCCCAAAGCTACGCTGTCTTCAGTACCTTCCCTAAACACCTCATTAAAGTGATTTAATAAAGAAATCACCAGCACTGGAAAGCTGGCACTCTGGGCTTTCTTTTGCCATCGTTACTGGCATAGACAACATTGTGTTTATTTGTCAAGAGAATTTAACTTTGAAGATATTTCCTCCTTTGGCTAACATTGTTCTTTTATAGCCGCCTGAAAGGAGGTTATAGTGAGGTGGGTGTCGGTCTCTTCTCCTAAGTAATAATTGAGAGAATGAAAGGAAATGGCCTCAAATTGTGCCAGAGGAAGTTTAGATTGGATGTTAGGAAAAATTTGTTTACCAAAAGGGTTGTCAAGCACTGGAAGAGGCTGCCCAGGGCAGTGGTGGAGTCACCATCCCTGGAGATGTTCAAAAGAGGTGTAGATGTGGGGCTTAGGGACACGGCTTTCTGGGGGACTTGGCAGTGTTAGCTTTACATCTGGACTCGATCTTAAAGCTCTTTTCCAGTCTAGAGGATTCTATGTTTTCTCTTTGCTTCTTTACCTCCCCCCAAGACTGGATGGAAAGCACTGGCATTGAAAAAGATTAAACAGATTTAAAACTGAAGCAGTCTGCTTGTCCAATGAACTGTGAGGAAAGTTGGTGATGCATGCTAAATGGTAAATAATAAAATCTAATTGCCATATAAATGTGCGTGGAATCCATCTCCTGTTGAATTGACGCTATACCAATTACTCTGTATGAAGGCGATGGCTGCGGCTGAGAGGTGAGGCACTCAAGCACAAACATCTTATATTTCTTTCCTGTTCTGACCACTTTTGCACAATGTATACACCAGAAAAACAGACAAAAAGCTAATGAAGCAGGCATTTTCATGGTATAGTACACTCAGATTTCCAAAATAATTTATTTTTTCTCTGCTTCAATAGCCAACAAACCCTTAGCAGAGCTTGTTTTCTAAAAAGGGAAGAATCCCGGTCCTGAAAACGCTGAAGGCCAGGTTGGATGGGCTCTGAGCACCCTGATCTAGTGGAAGGTGTCTCTGAGCATGGCAGGGGGTTGGAACTGGATGATCTTTAAGGTCTGTTCCAATCCAAACCATTCTCTGATTCTATAAACTCTCCACTTAAAGCCACAAAAAAGCTGATGTTCAATGCCCTCACTTTGAAATGCATTTGCAGACAGAAATATTTTACCTAACATTACCAACTTCCTGCTCAAGACAACCACCTCTGACTCTGAGGATATTACACAAAGGAGATTTTTTTGCAAGAAAGTACTGCTCAGTCAGAATATTAACCACAAGGACAGAGCTCTCATTCTAGGCCAGGGTGGTAGTGGTGGTGCTGAATTCATAGAAACATGGAATGGTCTGGGTTGGAAAGGACCTCAAAGTCCATCCAGTTCCACTCCCCTCCCACGGACACCTCCCACCAGATCAGGATACTCAAAGCCTTGAACACCTCCAGGGATGGGGCATCCACCACTTGTCTGGGCAACTTGTGCAAGTGCATCACCACTCTCAAAGGAAAACATTTCTTCCTAAGATCTTATATCAATCTGACCTCTTCAGCTGAAAACCATTCCCCCTTGTCCTATCCCTGCACTCCCTGATCCAGAACCCCTCCCCAGCTTTCCTGTAGCCCCTTTCAGTACCAGAAAGTTTCTCTAAGGTTTCCCCAAAGTCTCCAGGCTGAACAATTCCAACTCTCTCAGCCTGTCCTCATTCAATGGGATATATTTACACTAAATATCCAGATTTTTCGAAGTTTAAAAATCATACTTGCTTCCTGTATTATCCTTAGTGTAAGTTCTACTTAGAATTCTGGAAGAGCTTGAAAGAAATTCCACAATCAGTGATGGTAATAAACTTGCATGCCGAAAAGCTGTAGAAATGTGGGCAAATCCGTACATTTGTATGTGTTTAAGAGACAGAAATGAGCAGGGGTGAAGCAGAAAACAAGAAATTCTTCTCACTATAGAGTGAGCTGAAAGACTACAGCAATGTTGTTGACTTCACCCTAGCATTTGTGCTGAGCTCCCTGTTTTCTTTTATTTTTATTTAATGCAGAAGTACTGGAGTATATTTTCAATTGTTACCCCATCTCCTAATTTTAGAAATATGGATACAATTTCTGAAGGCTTGGCATTGCTAAAATTCATTTCACAGCTTGGTAGAGAGTATAGCTGTTCAGAAACAGTAGGTAAGAAGGTGCAAAGACAGGAGGATAGACATTTGTATTACAGAATCACAGAATGTCCTGAGTTGGATAGGACCCACAAGGATCATCGAGTCCAACTCCTGTCCCTGCACAGCACAACCCCAACATTCACACCATGCGTCTGAGGGCGTTGGCCAAATGCTTCTAGAATATTGTCAGGTTTGACGTTGTGACTGTTTCCTTGGGGAGCTCCACCAGCTTATGGGTGAAGAACCTTCTCCTAATGTCCAACCTAACCCTCCTCTGGCACATCTTCCTGCCATTCCAGGTTGTCTAGCCCCCTGTTGTTAATTTGTCTGTATCTTTGCTACACAGGAAGTCTCAAAGAAGAGCTTTCAGTTTAAATGTCCTTATTTTTCCATACCAACATTACCATGAAGACATCAGCTGCATTTGCCGTTGTCTACTCCAACAGGTCACATTAGGAAGATCTATTTACTGTTGACAATATTTGGAACTCTGCATTTGGAACAGAGGGTTATTTCTGCATGAGGAGTTCAGAGCCCACTGGCAAGGTCACTGCAATTATCTCACGCATGTTTGTTTGAAAAATGTAAGCATTAATACTTGTTCATTTGTACAAATTCGTGTTTTTATGTAAAAGACTTCTGTGTTTCTTAAAGTTTTCTTTCTCAGTAATAGAAATACAATGGATCACTACCACTGATAGAGACTTGCTAACATAAAGAAGAACTTATAATGTAGCACTGGCTCAATATAAAACAACAGGGATAAATATTACATGAAAATGAAATAATTTTAATTTCAATTGCTGGATCAAGAAACGTTCTTTATGGTCAAGACTAATTTAGCTCAGTGTTGCATGGCATGAATAACCTACTCAGATGGATAAATAAAATATCGATAGATTAAATGACTATTAAGGTTCATCAGAGAATATGCCAGGCCAGTAATCCACTGCTAATTTAGTTAATTGCATCAAGAGTATACAAGGATTAATTAATTGCCAAGTGAGTCTTATATACCAGAAATTAATAGGATCACTTTTCCTTCAGATGCCTCGGGCTAGGCTGTTCTCACATTATTGGAGGAAACAGGAAATGCAATGGTAAATGTATACATCAACAGCACCCACATCTCACAAAATAACAGAGGAAGCCAGAGGCCAGTGAAAAACTACAGAAATAGAACAGAGGAATCCAGACACGATTTTTAAATCCAAGGAAGTTGATTCTGATGTATGCTCTAATATGAATAGCAGTTTCTGAGGATGCAGTGATACGACAGCACAGGAGTAACACAGGACTTACAATAGACTCTAAAACCGGCATCTGGGAAGGCCATGCGGAAGAGAATAACAGAGTAGAATGGGACAAGCTGGAAGAAAGTATGAATGTTGGTTCAAAAAAGAAAGTCTTAAAGATGTATGAAAGGCTGCACAGCCAGCAGAAAATCAAACCATAGCTGTTGAGTTGGGTAGGACTTTTTAGCTTGATATCATAATAAGGATGACTGTAGTTCATCCTAGAGGATATATCACAGCTAGGAAATTTGGAATAGGATGGGATATTGAAGTACTGAAATTACCAACTCTTTGTTAAATCTAAAATAACAGCGGTATTCCTTAGTTTTCATTTTGTGTCAGTGGGATATTTTTAACTCTTCATCTCAGTTTATAAATTATTAAAATAGCAAAATAGTTTAATGTTCTGACTGTCATTCTGATTGTATTCCTGCAGGTTTTGGTATATTTGCTGTTTAAAGAAAGTGGGTGAAAATTTTGGAGATCAAACCAGCACCTATAGGTGCAGGAGAGAAGCAAGAAGAAGATTAAACCCTGGTAGGTAAGTGGATACAAAGTCACGCTTAAGGATGTTGTTCCTCCTCCAAAACAGATTCAAAAATTTATAAAAAAGAAATTCTGACAGAATTCCCATTTCCCACACCACAGGAAGAAAATATGGAGAAGAGACTTCACAAGTGTTGGAACACCTACAGTCTGAACAAAGGAGAAACTTTTTCTATGGCAACAGTGACAAAGGAGCACAAGTCAAATTCTGCTTTTATTTGCATTTAGACACCCCCTTGAGGTTACTTGGACTGTAACAGCACAGCATCAGGTACAGCACAGCATCAGGTACAGCAAGCAAGAATTTCCCTGTACCCATCCACTTTGGTCTGTGAAGGCCTTGAGCTGGAGCCATGCCAACCATCTTATCTATAGAATTAAGGCTGGCAAAGACATGGAAGCTCATCTAGTCGAACCGTCAGCCTGCCCCCTCCATGCCTACTAAAACATGTCCCAAAGCATCATGTCTAGACAGTTTTTGAGCACCTCCAAGGATGGTGACTCCACCACTGCCCTGGGCAGCCCCTGCCAGTACTTCACCACTCTCTCGGCAAAGTTATTTTTCCTACTAGCCGATCTAAACCTCCCCTGGTGTGCCTCCAGGCCATTTCTTTTCATCCTGTCACTTGTTACTTGGGAGAAGAGACCAGCACCGACTTCACTACAATCTCTTTTCAGGTAGTTGTAGACAGTGAAGAGGTCTCCCCGCAGCCTCCTCTTTTCCAGGCTAAACAACCTCGGTTCCCTCAGCCGCCCAGCTGTACTGAAAGCAGGACGGGGAATCTGCTTGTGAAATACAGGAAAGCAAATCTGCTGTGCAATTGGATGTTGGCAGACTAGAGCTGCATTGCCACTGCTGCTCAGACTCATTTATCTTCACAGGTTTTCTGCTAGAGCTGCACCCAACTATACTTTGCTAATTTTCTCTGCTAGGAAAAATGTCGCTGTTGTAGGAATTCAAACAAAGATCTATTTTCACTCACTTATTTGTCTCCAATTCAGAATCTACCTATCCAATTACTGCAATAATTAAGCTTGAGTATTTAATACAGATACTCACTCCAATCTACTGAAATCACATAATCACAGAATGGTTTGGGTTGGAAGGGATCTCAAAGCCCATCCTGTTCCAATCCCCCTTCCATGGGCAGGGACACCTCCCACTGGATCAGGGTGCTCAAGGCCCCATCCAACCTGGCCTTGAACACCTCCAAGAATGAGGCAGCCACAACTTCCCTGGGCAACATGTGCCAGGGCAACTCCACCCTCAGTGCGAAGAATTTCTTCCCAATGCTTGATCTAAATCTTCCCCTTTACAACTTAAAGCCATTCCCCCTTGTCCTATCACTACAGGCTTTTGCAAAAAATCCCTCCATAGCTTTCCTGTAGCCCCTTTCAATACTGGGAGGCTGCTTTAAGGTCTCCCTGGAGCCTTCTCTTCTCCAGACTGAACAACCACACCTCTCTCAGCTTGTCCTCACAGCAGAGGTGCTCCAGCCCTTTGACCATGTTTCTGGCCTCCTCTGGATCCATTCCAGCCGCTGGTACCAGTGGTTATGCAGGAGACCACATCCTTACTAATGGACTTTCCATGTTACACAGGCAAATCCTACCCCCAAAAAGAAATGTAACATGGAAATTCTCTCCTATGCTTTTATGGCAACTGTCTGATTTCCCAGACAACTGGCATCCTGCGCAGGCTCCTCAACACAATCTGTGTCCTATCTTTGTACGGAATTCACTGCATATTTGCTAAACCTACATATACAGATTTATCTTTCCAGGATTAGCCTGGATTTCAGCATCTGAAATCTGGTAATTCCACAGCTCCTCCAAAAGGCTACAGTTTCTATATTACATCTACACATTCCTATTTCACCTAATGCTGACTCTGGTTTAACAGAATTATTGATATCATTAACAGGAATCATAATTTGGAATTTGCTTTGTTGCTAGAGCTAAAATAAAGTAGGACAAAGAATTAACCACAGCTGCTTGTGTCAGTAAAATGTATTGAGTGCTTTTAGCATAGAGATTTGTCACCATCAGAAACACAAACATAAAATAAAAAAGAATGAGCTGCAGGAAAGCATTTCAACTGAACACAAGAGAATAAAAAATAGCACCTGATGAAATAGTACCTGATGAAAGAGTTGGACTTATTCAGCCTGGAGAAAAGAAGGCTCCAGGAAGACCTAAGAGCAGCCTCCCAGTACTGAAAAGCTGTGGAGGGACTTTTTGCAAGGGCATGGAGTGATAGGATGATGTGGGATGGCTTTAAAATGGGAGGAGGAAGGTTTAGATTAGACATTAGAATGAAATTCTTCACAATGAGGGTGCTGAGACACTGGCATAAGTTGCCCAGTGAAGTTGTGGCTGCCCCATCCCTGGAGGTTTTCAAGGACAGGCTGGATGAAGCTTTGACCAGGCTGGTATAGAGGGAGGTGTCCCTGCTCATGGCAGGAGGGTTGGAACTGGGTGGACTTTATGGTCCCTTCCAACCCAAATCATTCTACGAAAAAATAATTCTTCTTAATTTTTTCCTTATTAGCCTTAAAAATGGATCAACTTCAAATCCACCCAAAACACAAAAACTCTCATGATCTGCTCTGTGCCCTATTTCAGGAAGCTGCCCAAGCAAAACAGGATATATTAAAAAACCCAGAACAGAACAAACTGCTATGAGAAGCCAGTGGCTGAGGACCTGTGTACGCCAGAGAAGTCTGAGAAAGATGCTTGCTAAATATTACTGTCCTGAACACGTCACATGTGCTGTTCTGTTACCAGCTGCACTTCCTTGCTGGTGAATTACAGAACAGCAGCATCTAATACAATTCCCCTTCCACACTTCAAACTCAGGCTGGTTTTTCATGCTCTTCAGAGTTTTTTTTCACTGGAATTCAAGGTTAGAGAATGCAGCAGATATGGATGCGCCTTTACTTCAAAAGGAGAAAGCAAAAGTAGAATTTTCAAAGCTAAGGAAACAAAGGAATGATGGATTTCACAGGTTCTCCTCTTTGCTGAGCTGGCTCTGGGGCGTTCTGAGGTGTGTGTTTTGTGAAATCACAGTGCCCTCTGGTGCCTTTGTTCAGCACATCTCAACCTTATTTCTTTTATTAAATAAACATAGCAAACCACTACGCTCATGTGAAAAAGATGTGCAATAAAATGACTATGTTAACCTAGTCATCAGTTCTTAATACATTTGTTTTCACTACTTGTTTCTAATTAATATATTGGGGAAAAAATACAGATTAAATCTGTATACATATGCATAAGCAGGGCTTATCATTGCAAAAAAATTGAAAGAATAATGTCAATGCTTTCTCTACAGCATCAAAAATAACAGTGAAGTATTACATTCCCTCAACAAACATGGATCATATTTACAGGAATGCAAAAGGCACAAATTTCAAACACAATTTTGAGAATGGTGCGTGAGCCATCCAAAAATCTTTAATTTGTAAATCAAGAATTTCTGATAAAGAGGTTCTTATTGAAGATTAAGATATATCAAGATACTGTTTTCACATTCTTTCTTACATTCTTAATACCACTTTCAAGGGAAGCAAACATGTAAAATACCACAAAATCCAGAATAATTACTAAGGTCAGCTCATTACCTGTGACTGAGAGGTAGTTAAAAGTAAAATGCAACAAGAACTAAGCTCTTCATGGAATATTAATGTCTACTTTGAACATCCTGGCTTTTGAAATAATAAGTTTTCTTTGACTGTTATGAAATTTTGGTTTTCCTAACAGGAACTTTTTTAAAGACTGTTAAAATACACAATACTTTTCCATATGACCAGAATGTATTTTCTCATGTCTGCTTATGTAGGCAACATTTAAAAAGTATATTTACACATTCTTTCAAGAAGATATTCCTCTCTGATAGAAAATAACTTTCCAGAAACCCATTCTTACGACTAATTACCATTACTATTTTAAAATACATAGATCAGCTTTGCTTACAAAAACAGATCTTAAGAACCTAGCTGGACCTACAAGATGTAAGTTTAGACCAATAAAATGTAAGTTTATTCCTCTAAAATGAAGGTTTAGACCTATAAACCAAAGTTGAAGCCACCCTGAAATTGAGATATTACATATTTAGGTAAGTACATGTTTACAATCCATTGGGCAACTTGTAGTTATAACTGATTCACTGGGGAATGTCATATAAGATCGCTTTACTTACAAGGTTTTTTGAGACCAAAATTTTGCATTGTATTTATTCTCCCAACAAAAGGTAGGTTTCTGTGGAACGTGGAACACTGAACAGTCGGTGACAGGTTAAAATGGTCCTGAATTCTCTCATATAGATCATAATTTCTGCAAAGCCTGTGTAAAGCTTGGGCTGGGCGATCTCCATTCCATATATAGAACTTACATTCATGTAAATACTAAGTCTTTTTCATAGACATTTTTGAGCTCCTTTAACTCCTCAGTTATCTTTTGGTGTGCATGGGCCACTCTGTCCTTACTGTTTCCTACTCCTTTTTCCTGTGGCATTTTCTCACAGTTAAAGTTGCACTAAACTGTGTGGAACTCCTATTAAACCGAAGAGGTCATCTCCTATGATCATATTATCATCAAATAAACTATTTCATATGGAATTAAGAAATTACACTGCACTGTACATACATGATTTATGCAGGTTATCGCTCTCTAATGACCCTCACTGTAGGTTATATATGAATTATGGTACTTACTTTTGAGATCCAAATTTCTAGCTCCTGCTGTGCTCTGTGTAGTGATTTTAGTGTCAATCTTTACAGTGTGGAGGTTGTTGGTGTCCCTTGATATCATCACATTGTGCCACTGATTGTCATTCAGAGGTTTATTAGAACTTCCTTTGATGAGGTTTGCGCCATTTCCCAAGTCAAATACATAGTGTAAATACCTAGGAGAAGAGAAAAAATTGGAAAAGTTTCCTTTTTCTTTACATAGCAAGGGGGACAGTAAGTAAATGTGTCTAGTTTTTCCTCTTTCCTTGTACTCCTCCTTAGTGCTGGTAAAGACATAAGACAACAATGAATGCCAAATGGAGAAGTAACTTTCATTCTGAGAAATCACCATTCGTTTTGATGAGCTGAGATACATTCCCACGTTTCTGGAAAGTAAGGAGCACTCAGTGATCCAACACACACATACATACGTAGTTAGAACAAACAGAAGGCTAGAAACTATTACATCTTGGTGTTAAATGCTATAGAAGTTACACCTATTATTTACTTTCATATTTTTCAGGCATCTAGCTTCATCTGGAAAAAAAAGCCACAATACAGCATGCGAAGTTGAACATGAAGAAACATTCATTAGTCACGTAGGTCCAGTCAGGTAAAGATTTGTATCCTAAACTTTAACTTCTCTTTTTCCTGTACAGACATTTTAAATAGACTGGTTTATGCTAACCCATACTTACCCTTTTACTAATTCAACCACAATGAAATCATTCCCATCTCCACTGTTATAAAGTATCAATCCATCCAGAGAGGTGGTTTTGAACTGGAAAAAAAGGTGCATAGATGTATATGCTTGTAGCGTGGCCAACGCAACATAACTCGCTTTCGTTTTAAAGGTTACTGGGTCTGCTATGATGTTCCTGAATCCAAATCTTGCGTTTAGCTCACAATAATCGATGTCTCCATTTTTACACAAGTCAATGTAGGCCATGCCGTTAAAGGTAAGACTCTGTAGATGCCCAATGAAATTAGAAGGTACAGAAGACAGGTAGCGCCGTTCCGTTATTATTCCTGTTTCTATGTTGTGGAATTCCAGCCGCGTGTGGTCACCAGCCATTTGACCTTGAAAAAGTAACAAGAAAACACATGTTGGCACCTGAAGTGGGAGGTCAAAGAGCACACTGTGTGTTTAAGCATCTGCATCAATTTCACACTGCTTACAACATACAAGGTCAATTCTTGGCTCCAGGGGATACTTCTAAAATCATCCCAATTTTGAGAGCCTTTCCACTGAGTTCAGGGTGTTTGTGTAAGGCCAACAGCCAGCAAGATTCCTAAACTGAAGTTCAATACCACGTACTGCCAACAAGATCCTTTATTTTGGTTACATTTAGCCAGACCTGTAGTTTTACTATAAATTGAATTACGTAACACGAAGAACACAAAGGCAAATCTCAGAGCTAAAGCTACGATGTCAAGAGTTTCAAGGAAGAGAGGCACAACTGTCTGGGAGATATTATTCCATGTGGTTTGCTTAAAAGCCCATGGATTCAGCAAGAGGAAGGAAAGATTTGTTTTAGCTGACTCAGGTAGACTAATGCTGATCTTGCTGCAAACCCTAAAAAAGCTTCCCTAAAGCAACTGTCTTTGTACCATGGGGAGAAGGGGGCAGAGCCTCAGAGAGGGATGGAGCAGAAAGACTGCAGGAAAGGTGTTTGAGACCCATCATCCAATAGGGCCTTGTACAGTTCAGGTTGGTTTTTAATCTAGTTGTTAAAAACATTACCCTACACATCAAAATTACATCCATCTCTAACGGAGCCTAGATACTTTTTTTCCACAGTTATTTTAAAGAAGTAGGACATCACAAGGTCACATCATGTGAGTATGTTGAGAAAACAGCTGCTGTTACTAATCGATTTTAGCACTTAATCTATCTTTTTCTAACCATAGACTAGTTTTCCTAGTTCCTTAGATGTTTCATGACTATCAGGGAGCACAAAGAGAAGGTGAAGAGCAGATCCAGCCCATCTTGAATAAATACTTGTGCAAAACTGCTCTGTAATACAAGTTCCCACAGCTACAGCACAAAGGTGTTGTCACCAAGTTCCCTCTGTCCTCCCCTGAATGTACTGTTTCAAGAGCAGAGTGTGAACTCTGACCCAGACTCAATGTGTTCAGTGTGGCGCAGCAAGCCCACAGGTCACCATTTACTTTCATAGTGAAGTTACAGTGAAAACAGGTCTGGCACACTTTAATACAACTGAAAACAAAATGAAGAAAATTGCTCTAATAACTTTGTTAGAGTGAGCCCAGAGGAAGCCATGAAGATGACCCGAGGGCTGGGGCACCTCCATATGAGGACAGGTTGAGAGAGTTGGTGTTGTTCAGCCTGGAGAGAAGAAGGCTCCAGGGAGACCTTAGAGCAGCCTCCTAGTACTGAAAGAGGCTACAGGAAATCTGGGGAGGGGCTCTTTACCAGGCAGTGCATGGGCAGGATGAGGTGGAATGGTTTTCAGTTGAAAGAGGAGAGATTGATAGAAGATCTTAGGAAGAAGCCTTTTCCTGTGAGGGTGGTGAGGCCCTGGCACAGGTTGCACAGAGAACTGGTAGCTGACCCATCCCTGGAGCTGCTAGTCAGGTTGGATGGGGCTTTGAGTATCCTGATCCAGTGGGAGGTGTCCCTGCCCATGATACGGGGTTGGAACTGAATGGGCTTTGAAGTCCCTTTCTATGAATTTATGATAGATATGTACAATCAGTTTACTTAGCTTCAGGATCCTAACCTAACTCTACTGATGTCATCGAACACCATTAGCACCTGGGATCTACAGCCACAAGCTGAGCACTGCAAGAGGCACCTTAATCCCCAAGGAGAGCCTTCTTAATGTTCTTGTTTCTAAGCATGAGTTCTGAAGACACAACCTCTCCTTATGTATTAGCAAAGGTGGCATTTTCCTTGAAGTAATGAGTCAGGGAGCTGTCTTGAAAAATGCCAAGCCTGTAACTTTCTGCAAGGCCAAGAGCTGCATGTTGGAGTGCAGCCAGAAAGCTGAAGACCATGTTTCAAAGTAGGAACATTATGTTTTCCAGTCTTACATCACTTCAGATGGCATTGCAAAAATGTCATGGCAAGAATCCACTAAGCTGTGGCCTGTAGGACAGTATCCTCATGGCATTCACTACCTTAAATGCAGTTCTTTCTTGAGTAGAGCAATAAAAAAGTTCCAGAATCTGGGCTCGCATCTCAAGTCTCCCTCTAACAGTTCAGATATACAAATAAACTAACAGGACTTGAGACTTCATATAACGCTCCACAGTGTTTGAACTACAGCAATGAAGAAAAAGTGAGACATAAACTGCAGTCTGGGCTTACAAAGCTGGGGTTTCCGGTTTTGGTTTGGTTTTAACTCATCAAGTTGATGCACAGAATGCATTGCGTATTGCAAAGCTATGGGACATAAAAGAGGCCAAGCGAATTTCTGTTCATAAGCCAGGTATCCTTTCCATGATCCAACTGTAGTGCACTCTTTCAGTTTGCTTTCATTTTCTGTTTCCAGAAAACAAAGTACACGGACTGGATGATCTTAGAAGTCTTTTCCAACCTTAATGTATTTAAACTATTCTATAACGAGCAACATTTTCAAAACTATCTGTATGGCTTCTAACTAAAGTTAGTTATGATTCTGAAAGGTATTATTTATCCATGCATAAATTATGCATTCATCAAAGATAACTAAACTCAATCCATGAATGCAGAGGTGATATTTAACAATCTATAAAAGTCAGGCTGTATTATTTAATGGCTTCACCTCCAGCTTAAGCTTTCTGGATCTGATTCTTTTCATATATGACACAGGAAATAGAACCAAAAAAAGAAAATACAAGAAAATACAATGTGTGGCGAGGGAGAAGCTGGAATTTTTAGGAGGAAGTCCTTTATTTCCTCATTGAGATTATATTAACTTTTCACATGAATAACTCAGTTATATTTAAACCACATTTCTGCTTGTTGGGACATCTGAAGGAAAGTTCTAAGCAGTTCAGAGCAAGAGCACTCCAATCTGATATGGCAACACCTTTAAGCTATTCAAAGCGACTACACATCAAGTCGCACCATTTACATCTGCAACTGAAGCTCATGAAGGTTTTGGCAATGCACTGTTGCAAAAAGGAAGTCTCATGAGGATAAAGAGTTTCCATGTAGAAAATAGAACATTCCTGAGACAAGCAGCAGATCTCCCATGTTATCAGACCTTTTGTCTACCTCCTTCTCTCACACTAGTTCCCTCCTCACTGATGGAGGAGGCCACGATTGACCACACATCTTCCTGCAGGGAGTTTAGGAAGACCTCTTCCCTCCAAAATACTGGGATAACTTTCCACCCTTGGATGAAGACCGTTAATCATCTGTGGATTATGCAAATGTAGGCAACTTTCATCTTGAACAGAAAAGGGATTTTGAGTCAACTGGTCAGCTTCTAATACGGGTAGCGGCATGTGGAATGAAGACGAATGTTGTACCAAAAGTTAGATCCGCAGGCATATATTTTGCTTGACTGGGAGACAACTGAAAAAGACTCACTGTCTTTAACAGCTAGTATAAAATAAACTATTTGAGTTGGAAGGGATCTACAACGATTATCTGGTCCAACTGCCTGACCACTTCAGGACAGAGCAAAAGTTAAAGGACATTGTGAAGAGCATCGTCTAAATGCCCCTTAGACACTGACAGGCTTTGGGAATCGACCACCCCTCTAAGAATCCTCTTCCAGTGTCAGCTATCTGCTGAGGCCGTAATATTCAATAGTAACTACAGTTATCTGCAATAGAGAATGATTGACAGAACTGTCTTTACCACTTCCTTCACCTGACTAGACTATGTATGACAGAAACCTCCTGTTTTCATCTTAATCCTTCACATCTATTTTGAACTTTTCTGAAGCTGTGCTGAGCAGCTGGGACTGAACCTTCAGGTGAAAGCATTAATTCTTTGTGACCTGTAGTACTTGTAAATAAGAAGTCTGCCCTGAGGAGACAAGGAAATGTACTTTTGGTTCTAGATGCTATATCTTATTTGTATCTAACAAGATTCCGCTAACTAGAAATCATCCCCAAAGTAGCCTTATTGTTTGAGTTGCAGTTGAAGCAGCAAGATGATGTATTTCAGTATAATTTCTCCAGTACTAATTATTTATTTTCTCAAGGAAATAAGCGGTTTAGGTCATCTGCTTTCTTGAGATAACGACCCAAAACATCATCACATAAAATAAATTTTTGTTTCACCTCCAGAAGATGGAATGGTGATTTCTGATTCTAGCAAATATGTTTTGCAGCTACATGAATACATAGCAATTATTTTTCAACCAGTGACATGGTCTTCAGTGTTCTGCTGAGATAAAAAGGGACTTTTAAAAAGATGCCTTCCTTTCAAAAACCCATTAAAATTGTTACCTTAGCTTAGAACCAATGATAAAAGCTAGCTAATACTACACAAATGAAGACAGCTAACATGAAATTAGGCACATTGTGATAGGCAAAGAATCAGGGCCAGAAGTCAAGTCTATCTCTATGAACCCAGATGTAAGCCTTATCTTTAAAAGAACAAAATCAAAGTCTTCTTTATGATCATTTCTGAATAAGAATATTTTTATTCTAGCATTTCTCCCATTCCAACTGCTATTTCAGTGTTTGAGAAAAACCTGTTATCTATCATTTAATTATTGGGGACAGTTGATGCAAGATTTAAAACACAACAGAGTACCTTTCAAATGCTTATGGAATTCTTTGTTACAGCAGCAGCTTAGAGTTTAACCTCAATGTAAACTTAGTGTGTTGCCAAAAGCTTTTTATTTGCCTTCTCATTAGTGATGTATTAAATGACTTCTCCCCAATTACTGTATAAAAACATTATTTAAGTCAGCATGAAGGTTTTCATTAAGTGCAGCAGCAACACTAGAGTAACATTAATATCAAGTATAACAGTATGCTTGTAGTACCAGCATTTCAAGATGTATGACATGGATTTTGGATCTTACCCAAGCCAAGGAAAAAGGCATCTGTTGCTTTCAGCTAAAGGCATTCTACGTCTATCATTTTTTGGGTTCTGTTTCCCCCCAGTAATGCCCAGTTCCAACGCCACACTACCTGTCATGGCCTGTTGGTCATCCACCATTAACTTTAAACTCTTTCCACGTCGGACCACACGCACTGTGTGCCACTCATTATCATTGAGGTTATAGCCAGCAAAAAGGGTTTCTGGACCTTTGCCTGTAGGATATGCCAAACAGTCATTATGCAATCTTTACATCAGTTTACATGTGAACCTCACAGAGAAAGAGAGAGAGAGAGACAGAGAGACTGGCTGGGCAAATGCTAAAACTCACCAAAAGTCACAGCAAGCAAGAAAATTACAAAGTATATGCAAACCTCAAAACATAAAAACTACTATGTTAAAACACTTCCACTGTGTACATAAATATATTGTATATTTGATGAACCAGGTTGTCATAAATAGGCACAGTCAACATAGATTTGTTAGGCACTTTCCAGTCATGTAAAAGTCATATAATGGGACTTCTACAGCCAGAAGAGCTTCAGTGCACAAGACTGGATTTTTGTTCCTTCACTAAAAATACTTTTGGGAAAAGGTACAAGTGGTATATATGTGTGTTGCATTTTTCTTATATATCAGCTTCTTATTAGCTTATCAACCTATATTTGTTTATTAGGACTTCTCAGAAGTCTATCTATTACCTTACCATCAAGATGACTCATTAATATTTACATCCAATATCTTCTTATGTTGGCGAATCTTCAAAACATACTTTTATTTAATGGATACCTTTTTCTTTGTAATCTGCTATTTTTGTAAGCAGTACAAGAAACACTTTTGAAGCAAATATAATTCTATGCATAGCACAATATACTTCAATAACCAAAGTATTCACAAATCTAGGAAACAGGGTACTTTTAATACCTAAGAAAAAATTCCTCAGAAGAAAATTATTATAGAAATTGCCCCTTGCACTCTTGACCAAGAAAAGAAAGAAAGAGAAGAAAGAAGCATCCTGACTCTGAACCACCATTGATATGAGTAGGCAAATGACCAAGTGCTGTACCTATCAATCAAGACTTGTGTTCTCAAAGCTGGGTTATTGGACCTATGTGGTGACTGTCCAAAAAGTGAAGCTAATCTGCAATTAACATTCTTGTGAAAGAGAGACCTCCCTGGCAGTTCCCATGGCAGAATAAAGTCTCCTCATAACTAAGAGACATATAATAAAGTAACATTTGACACAAAGGTTAAACTGAGTCAGACCATTGCCTCCACTACATCCTTCAAGATGATTACAAGCCATGTGTCAGCTTTCTTTTAAATGGGATAAGTCACTGGCTCTGAAATTCTCCCACATTGTCTTTTGGATTCATTTCCACCCAGTGCAGGCTGTCTGTGATGAATGAGGTATATTACTAAATGGTTACTATATGACATTATCTAGAATCAAAGTCTCTCCGACTTTAGGACTGCACAGAGGACTGCATAGCTTGATGTAGCTGTTCAGCATATTGGACAGTTTTCCCCTCAGACTTTTTCCATTTTCTATCAGCATTTTTTTAATTGCTGTTGGTTTACTGCTGTGCTTTTAAATATAGTGTTTCCTATCTTGAGTATGTCAAGGGATCTCCAGGAATTAAAAAACTACAGCAAAGGCAGTGAGACTCTGATAACATCATGTTGTTCTGACTCTGCCTCTGCCTCTGCCACCAGGCTAGGAAAGGTCTGCAAATCCAGCAGAGAGGTGTTTATGTACTCACAGGTGTCAAACACCTGAATTGTTCTCTTTCTTATGTCTTTACTTTCTTTGACAAGAGAAAGACTATTTTTGCATAAAGCTTAAGTGAATAATGTTCTCTTAGGATATGGCACAGTGAATAATGCTTTTTAAGCAATTTTTATTATTCTAGTTTCTATTGGGCACTTCAGTGGAAGCAATTTCTAAATAGATTTGGGAGACAGGGAATGGATTTACAAATAATGCTTAAATGACAGGAGTAAAAGCCTTAGTGAGAGTTAATAGAAATACATAACTTAATGTTGTTTTAAATATTAGGCCTTCTTCATTTCTTACTCCAACTCCTTTTTTTGTTTGCTTTAAATTTAAGTAGTTGAACTACTTCATTTCCCTTATCTCTAAAAGACCTAAAAGCACATGCAATTTTAATTTGCTGTTACATTAACATCTCTGCAGCATCCCATTCACACAAAGGTGCATCACTGTATATAAAAATCAAATCCAGCTTCCCTGCTCGCATTTAATACAGGCAAATATATCTGTTATCTTTTAATGGTTAGGGACTTATAAACTCTTCCTGTTGCATAATTAAATGTACATTTTCTGATGCATCAGACTATTTCCTTTGAAAAGTATTCAGAGTAAAAAAAATCAACTCAGAACTACCTGCAAGCTGCCTTTGCTCCCAGTGTACGCAATCCCAAAGTGGATGAAGAGGAACTATGGAGTCAGAGCTATGAAAAGGATAACCTTGGCATAACACACCATGGGAACTATGCACTGAAAGTAGTCCTGGCTTTGTACAAACTCACTACCTTGCCTGGAAAAGAGGGTTTTCTATCCTGAAGCTGATCTCTAACACAGAAGTGCATTTGTGTGAAAATCTTCTAAATGTCTAAACACAAAACCTGTAGGAATCTCTTGGTACCACAAGAGTACAAGGACTGCAGCAGAAAAACTCTTAACATCTCTTGTTAAATGGCACTGGCCAACCTCAAACATAGATTATATTAGTGTTTTCCTTACTGACTTTCAAATATATAGACCTTGAAATTAAGTTAAACATCACATTATTGAGACCACTACATTTTAGACTCTTGTTCTGGGCTGGTTTACAATGCTCCAGTTTATAGCGACTCTACTATAAATCTAAATCTACTAAACCATTGGCCCTCCAGTCTTATTCTGACCTTATATTGATCTGATTCCGCTTTATTTAAATTGACCCCACCTGCAGAAAGTGCTTTGTATTTAAATAAGAATTGGCATGTGGGCATTTTTTTTGGAGGGGGGGGGAGATCTTTTTTTTTAACCTCTTTTCTTTAAAAATGTAAGTATCTCCCCATAAGAAGAAAAGCAACAGCCCTAAATAGAAATAAAGACAACAATACTACTTCTACTAATTATTATCATTCTGTTTTCTATGTACTGATACTACTCTTCCAAAATTTGTCTCTCCCCTCCTACTTCCCATGCTGTCTTTCCCTCACTTGTCTGTTTCCATAAAGGACACAGTTTACTTGCTCCATTTACCCAGCACTCACTCACTTTTTGAGATGCTGATTCTCTCAGATATCAATTCCTTAATCATAAACCTTTCCTTTCAGAGACAAGTTGTAACCTACAAAAATCTGCTAGCTATTTCTTGTTGCTTAAGTATAAAATTTATTATCAATATCTATGCTCAGCTCTTTTCCTATTCAAAAGGCTTAAATAACTACCAGATTTTATGCATCCCTAGAGTGAACGGAGAGCACCAAATAAAAAAGTACAGGTACTTTTATGGCTCCCAAAATTTGCTCATAGTCCATCATGCCAGGAAAATCTGTACATCCATTTAAAAGCAGATAATTGCTAGTACAACTATCTTTTCACATGGGAAAATACAGGCTGTGCAGCCAGTGAACAGAGGTACAACCTTGTTGATGCTATTCATTAAGAACTAGGGAATATAAATATGAAACCCCTAAGTTATAGCTTTACTTAGGCACCCAAACTTGAGCTTACTTTATTTTCAGCACCTCAGCTAGAACTTACCATCCTTTGGCCCTTTTTGAAGTTAAAGGAAAAAGGTCTGAACCTCCATAAGAAAAATCTCATTTTCAGTGTGATGAATATTCCGAATGTTCTCTGGGAATTCCCGTTCTCTTTACTATCTTGCGAGGACCTGTTCAGCTTAATTCAAGCACTGAAAAGCTGCTGAATTCCAACAGGCCTCATAATTGATGGTAACACGCGTACTTACTCAATCCACACTGTTGTACATAAATTGGGAGATCTTTTAACCAACTATTTAAACAGAACTTCATCAAAACTAAGCTGATCACTTTGGAACAAGATAATAGCTTTTGGTATTGTACCAAAACACATTCAAAACCACCTGTCTGAGCCAAACACAGGAGTTATTACTGGCTCTTATGATGTCTTCCACCACCATCAAGGTATATCCCACAATGCCACCCAAAGCTGCTTGGAGAGTTCTATTCTGTGACTAAAAGCAGATATCGAAGAGGAAGAATTAAAAGAAAGGCAAAGCATAAACAGACAAGCAAGGGAGAGCAGATGATCCAGTGAACACTAGACTAACCTATGGAACTCAAGCTGGTTACAGGCAAACCCCTTTATTAGTCAGTGTAATAGATGTCCCTGGCTTCAGCCTAGTTTGATAACTATGCAAAATACAGCAATTAATACTAAGTGACTCACTTGAAATTTCAGCGAATAAATGGACAAAACCCTGATATCACTCCAATTAGTAGAGGACACTACTTTGAGGTCAGGGATGCCAGGATTTCAGATGGAGTTTTAGAGCTAAAATAGTATGTACGTAGCAAACTGAGTTGTAAAGTGAAGACAGCTAAGAGTTTTGTCGTACGTACCTGATGTAGAACCAGACTACTCTGGTTTCATAAAAACTTGTTCTGGTTGAGAAAAAAACATCTCATTTATCCTGCTTTCCAGGGTAAATCTAGCATGTCTGTAATCCAGGCTTCTGGTCCAGCCAGCAGCTGGTCTCACAGCCACCATGCAATCCTTGGGAGGCACCTACATCCCACACCAGTCTGGACAAAAGTGCAGAAGATATTCCTCCATAACTTGATGCAGATACACAAGGCAAATAAAAGAAGGCATCTTAATCTTCATTATCCTTTCTTATGATTGTTGGCTTCAAAAACAACTTTGGTCTTCCAAATCACTCATTTGCAAACTTGAATTTTAAAAGTCAATTATTTTAGTGAAACAGCTATATTTAAATGTCTGCACCACGCTGAAATTCCCTGGCTATGAGTGTTTCTTTACTAATAAAGAATCTTAGTTGTTTTTTAAAAATCAGTGATGTGTGTCAATCTATCTTTTAAAGGTAATTGATAAATTAATTTAAGGAAGTCTTATTGCAGGTCAAAGAAATTGTAAACTGTACTTTATTCCTAATAGACTCAGAAACTCCCACAAGAACAGCAAGTTCACTGAATCGTATCAAGCAAACACATCAATCTGCACTCCTTGATCAGAATGTTCCAGCCCACAATAGCTTTATTACAGGCAAAATTGCTTTTGGCAATTTGGGTAAAGAACTGGCATTTTAGAGTATTTTTATTACTTTTTGAAACAAAACTTGACATTTCAGAAATTAAAACGAAGGAGATTAGAGTTGCTAATATCATTCATTAGCCTTCGTTTCAGCTGTAGAACAGATTTGCTCATTTATTTTGAGTAACAAAATACAATGTTAAATCTCTTTCTGCACATGCACTCATAGATGCAGAAAGCTGGATACGGTGCTTTTGAAAATTCTACTGCTCCCTGTACATGACCAAACTACAAACGGACTGCACTGAATATTGATCTAGTAAGAAAAAAGAGCACACAGAGCTAACGCATGGGGTAAGAAAAATCCATAGGATGACATGAAAACCAACCAATCCAGGTATCAAACACTGTATTCAGTGCTGAGGACATAAAGTTTTCTATAGTCATTTGCTTGATTCTTTTCTCTGTGAACTTGCTTCCCCTGCCTGTGGTCTAGGCTGCTCAGTGCTTCCCCCTCCACTAGCTTTGTCGACCTTTTGCCTGAAGCAACCTTTTTAGTTTGCAGTGAGATAGTGCCTTAGTCATCATTAATGTCTTTAAAGCTGTGAGATATTAACTGTTGGGGACATTTAAGTGTCTAAATAGAGCCAGTGGATCAAGGCGGGAGGGCAGAACATTGGCAGATGTATTGGACTAAATTAAATCTAAGGAGTTTTGGTGTCTGCCAAGGTGTTGATGATAAACCACTGTCATGTGAGAGCCTGCTCTCCACAAACAGAATGAGGACCTCTACTGAATTTCATCGAGAAGGAAAGAGACATCCGAAAATAATAAACTCTTGAGACGCAAGGCTTGGTCTCTAGACTTTTATGCCACTTCGCAGTATTCATAGAACACATTCACGTGCTCTCAGAACTGAGAAGTGTGCTATGCTGGTTAATAACGGGGTTGAATCATATTCCATGAAAAAAATAGGGTCCAAATTGCAATTACAATTATGTGTGAACTCAGAGTACATGAGAGGACGGAACTGATTCTGTTACTGTGTTACAAACTGCCTGAGCCAGCTACAGGCATTTCTCAAACCACTACTTAAAAGATTCATTATTAGGAAGCAGCTGCAGTTTAATTCAGTTTTGTAAGTCACATATCTAAGCAAGTGAAACCCAAACAGCCCTCAGGGCATCTAATTTTCTTTCGTGTAGGAAATAATGAAAAAAAGTATCTTTTAAAGGCTATAACCAGAAGCCAGCTACATCCTTGTATTTTTAATGAGTGCAGTTTCTCTTTTGTACCATTCCCTAAGGATCGTGATGATCAGTAAATGTGCTAAAGATACTAAAGATTTTATGAGTCTGTGCCAAGGCCCTGAACTAAAACACAAAGTCAATGAGCCTGAAACACCCAGTTGTTGTTTTTTCAGCTCATTGTGAACTTTCTCAGGCACATGTTCAGAAGTGGTGTTGAACTGGACAGCTGACTTTGCTGTAGGTAAGGTGAGAGGGAACTTTCAATACATGGCAGTTCTATGATACTTTAAAGCAAGTTCAAAGCAGGATTTACTTTGTATTTACTGCAGCTATGAGAAAGATGCACTTGGAAAGATCATGCAACGTTACGAACACACGGTAAGGTTAGTTTCTGCCTTGAATCATGCTACATTTTTTAAAGTGTGCCCAAACCCAAGAAGATTGACTTGGGATTTAGTAGATTCACTTCCACAAATGACTTGTGTGACTTTTAGTAGATCTTAATATGGTGTTACCTTACTTTGATATGGCTGCTGTAATGAAAAATTCCAATAATTTTAAGCTAAATATATTTAAGTATTTTTTTTTTATTAAATAATGTGCACTTAACACAAACACCTCTATGTCAACAACACCTTCAACTTCACCCTACCTAAGATACTGCAGTGCATTAGGAAAGCAGCTGGTTCACAAGCCTCCTATCCCGCTCCCTAGCCAGCTCCCCTGTTCCCAGGACACTCCTGTAGTCAAGCCTGAGAAACAATCTCAGAAGGATGATGGTAAAGGAAGCCAGCTGGAAAGCCAGGTCACCAGTGAGAGGAGGGATGTGAAGAACCTGGACAGAGCCACTGCAAGAACTCACCTAGACACACACTGACACTGAATAATACAGGCGAAAAAAAACTCCACCAATTTGGCTCAATGACAGAAAAGGTTTGTTTTTAAAAGTTAATCAACTATAAGCTGGTGTATTGCAAAAGGAAAAACAAAATAGATTTTAGTGAATTTTCAATACTGACTTTTTCCCATGCAGAACGCTTGTATTTCAGACAGTTTTCTTACACTGAAAATTCATTTTAATGGAAAAATCATTTTAACTCCTGTTAAACAAAACTGGTAGAGAAAAGAATGGGTAATTCACCTGGAGTTATTGATATTTGCTTTTTTACCTCCTACAGTATTGAAGATTATAAGAACTGACTTGGCAACTCTTGTGTAAAATGGAACCAGGACTAGCACAAACCCCTCATTTTAAGCAATACTGGAATTCAGGTTTTTTTAGAAGTAAATATTCAGTGTTTTTATATGACTCTAATGGCATTGAGAATGTCTAATATTCATTAATTCTGAATGAATTCAGAGCTCAGTTAATAGATATAGGCTTAAACTAAGGAAAAAAGGGAATTCTAAGAGGAGTTCAAGACCATTTTCTGCTTTCCCCAGAGTTAGATTTTAACCTCAGCAAACTCATTATTCTTGTCTTGACTACCTACACCGGAATTTTTAAATCCTACAAAACACAAAGGCAGAAACACACTGCTGGATGTCCTGGATATCTAGAAACAGCAATATTCCTCTAAGGTCTCAAAGAACTGGAGAGCGATACACCTGGTAATCTCTTTTGCCTTACACACCACCTCTACAAGGTACTATTCAAAGGCAGTGCCTGAACTTCCACAGGAAATTTATTGCCTTCTCCAAACCCAAGAGATCTGGAGGAATTCTGATTTGGGAGAAGGATTTAACAATGAGACAGCTATCTAAACAGCTCGGATAACCTAGATCACTGATCTGCAAATCACTAACAACCAACTAGTAACTACGAAGAATACTGGGATACAGAGCTGCTATGGGGAACAGGGGGGAACAGCAGATCTCCAAGTGTCCCCTGATGGTGCAGACACCCTTGATGAGTTTGAATAACGTGTGTTGCTGTTTTCTACTGCTAGCTCTGACCTTTATTTCCACTTCAACACAGTGAAAGAAAAATAACCTAACTTACAGTGATGTTTGCAGAAAATGTTGTACACACCTCACCTTTTTTTGTTCCCCCTGGGAGAACAGGAATCTTTGTTTTGTTTTTTGTTAGATTATAACTGACAACTGGAAAGCAGCAAAACCAGCTTTGATCACGCATTAGGCCTTTTGACTTTGATATTGACTGTGCCCATTTATATCAAACCATGGCTGTCAAAACTCTGACATACACTTAAAAGTTCTCCGTAACTGACCTTCTTATAAAAAATACTTTCATATTTAGGCAAAACCAAATATAACAGAAGAAAAGAACACTTAAATATTTCATTTTACCCTTATACCTTGGACATTGTGCTTAAGAATAAGCAGACTGGTACTTAGGTTGAAGAATATTGGACTGTGACTTTATTTTAAGAAAAAGCTCCTCTTAATTTACAGGTGTCTTCATTCCATGGCACAGCTGTTATAAAAGATGTAACTACTAAATCTCACAGAACATTTCTTTGCTTTAAAAAAAGCCTGAAAACACTGAATTATAACCTTTTGCCTAGATAAGGGTAAAGAGAATCATGTTTAAAGACTGTTGATTATTATTTAAATGCTTTAAATTTTTATACTCATCATAGAAAAGAAAAATTTCTTGACAATACTTATTCTTGGATGCTTCTACATAGACAAGAGTCAAGCAAGGAGCACTAAAATAGACATTTTGGATTATTTTCAGACATCACAAATAGATAAACACAAAGGGTGAGCCCTGTTCCATAAGCAGATGTCATGGATGCTGATGAGTATAGGATTGGTCTTCGTTTTTTTCCAGCTTACCCAACAGATCACATGTAAGACCAACGCTTCTTTTCCGGTATCTGCCTAAACTGTTTCACAAATTAACTGCAAACCCATACTTAGTCTGATTCATATCTCTCTTCATTGCTATGCCATGTCATTCCTGTTCCATATTTATCCTCGTAGAGCATCTTCAGTACAGTTTAATAGTTCATGAATACTCTTAGACCTTTTCAACTTAAGAGCCACCAGTTCAGCAGCACCAGATCTCATCCAAATTTAAGATTCCTGATGATCTCAATGATATCAGCCGTAAGGTACTAGCATATTATCAGTGGCAGGGTTATATAAAGTGAATACATTTAAGATTTCAATACACTATTAAAAAAGGGGTAAACAATACACTGATAGTTATTCGAATCTTTCTCATAAAGAAAATTTAAGAAACTGAACTTGTTCCATCTGAAACTTTAGATAATAGTGCAAATAGTCTTTAAAAGTTTCTTTTGATTTTGAGTTACACTTGATAATCATTATCTGCAAGAAACCAATCTGAATTATTAAACTCTCAGGGAACCTGTAAAGTTTTCCCTATAAAACTAGCATTTGTTGCAGACAATCTTTTTCAGAATTCTGGGGCTTAAAACAAGACTTAAAAAACTACTGTTTGTTTATTCCAACAAGAATTTCATTGGCAACAAAAGAACTCAATTGTCAAATATACCACGTGTATTTCAGATAGTTTGCATAAGTTTAATGTGGCACTTTATTAAAAGTAAATTTTCAGCAACTCTTCCAGCCTTTTCATGTCATTTCTTACCCAAAAGCCAAATTTGTGTTTCTTTTCTGCACACAAGCCCTTTTTCTGCATTTTACATCAACTTTTTCACACTACATTGCAGCTGCTTCTAAACCTATTACTTTCCCAGACATATATTTATGTTGACTAAATGACAGTGAAGTCAGCTGTGACATCTGCAATAGTGAGCTTTAGTTTTACTTTTCTATTGTTCACTTGCAACCCAGAGAATTACATTTTGAAATTATGGCTGCTGAAGCATTTGTATGTAAATAATAAGTACAGTCAAGCACCTTTTGCTATCTATTATGTCCAGGATGTTGCATGCTCTCTCTTGCACGTCCATATAAAACTAAAACAGAATGACTTTTAAAAGGGAGTAGATGGTATTGATTTGAATGTTGAAGGAATCTCTCAAATGTTCGTTCACCATTTGTTATCGCTTAAGGATTGTGCTCAGTGTCAGCAAACGACAATTTTGTGATCGAACAAATCAAGTCGGCTTCTCGAAAGAAGCTCCTAGTTGCACTTTCTTAAGGTGCCCTCTGTATCTTGGTTTGTGGAATCGTAGCAAATCAAGAACCCATACTGGAGTCTTGCTGGCTAGTGCCGCTCCTAGCCGATCAACTTCTCAACTAGTCCCCTAAGTGTCTTCTATCGCCTGCAAAACATTAGCTGGAGATGCAGGAATACTTGATCCCCTGAGAGCCCGCGGTGTATGTCTACATTTCTCCCTCCTTGGACACAGCAGACTTGCTGTCAGGCTGCTGAAATGCTACACAGCAAAAACTGTATGGACAATTGAAAGTGTGGCAGTAACACAACACAAATTAAACAGATAATTTTCAACTATATTCATCAAGTATAGCACTTAATTTTTTCTAAGACTTCCTTAGACGGTAGCCAGCACGGTATCTATGTTTGTTATTCTTCATTTCTGATCCAATTTCCTCAAGTCACATGTGAACAGTTCATGGCATATGAGTGAAAGGCGGAATTTCTGACCTACCTATTTGTGTTTTCTTCTTCAGACAGATTGTATTACTAGCAACAGACAAAAGACAATGTTACTTAGAAGTTCCTCTCTGTCTCTGCACAAAATAATATTTCTACATACGTGAACTTCACTCCGTGGAGGGAAATCTCACCAAACATAAAATGAATGAGAAATAATACCAAAACATTAGTATAAGCTACATGAACCACAGCTCCCTCTTTAATAAGCTTTTCTCATTCCATGTCTCGGTCTTCATCTTCTGTCTTGTTGCTTCAGTACTGCCTAAACAAACAACTGCTGAAGAATTCTTTGTGCCCCCAAAGGGGGCTGCATCTCAGAATGCAAACTTTACCTTGATGTCTTAATTCAACAGAGCACTATCTCATTTGAGGTGACTTGTCTTATAGATTGAGACCTAGAAACCAACTGGAAGGGAGCATAAGTTAACCTCTTGACGTGCATCCAAAAATGAAATGTGCTTGGATGGAAATTTTAACAAGTACCTGAAGCGAATCCATTAAAGTCGTTGTCAAGAAGAGATAATAAGGAAAAAGTTACATGGTTCTAGTAATAAGCTACTGAGTGTTTAAAATGTTATGATAGATGTTTCATGCATTTTAATAGAGACAAATGCAAAGTGTGCTAGGAAGTGTTTTTAATATAAGAAACTGCTCATCAGTGACATGTACTGAGTAGATGTTTTTAAAACTACTAGCTCTTCAAAAAAAAGAACCTTGAAAAATGAATTACTGCTCTTATAACATTATTGGAGAACAATATTGCAGCTAAGTGCTTGTCAGACTACTTCATCAAGATTGGACTTCTAATACAACGACTTGCTGCAGAGAAGAAATGATAAAACATACAATTTTTTTGAAATAGTTCACACAGCTGAAATTCTTACGTACTTACACATTTTCTGCAGACACAATGAAGGAGAGGCCACAAAATGCCACAGATGGGTCAGAAACCACGTTCTATGAAGTTGTATTTAGCACAGAAATCTACAGACAAAGGCTTTATGCCCATGTGCTGTTGACTACTGTCCATAATTAGATCCCACTAACCTTCATAGAATCATACAATGGTTTGGGACTTTAAAATCAATTTCTACCTCCCCTGTCATGGGCAGGGACACCTTCCACTGGATCATGTTGCTCAAAGCCTCATCCAATCCAGCCCTGAATACCTCCAGGGACAAAGCATTCACGACTACTCTGGAAAACCTACTCCTTGTAAGTAGTAAGAAAATTGCTTACCAGGGATTTATTCTAGACTTCCAGCACTACAACTGTATAAATGTATCAAAATAATTTTAACTCATCAAAATTAGCTTAGCACCCCTTTTTTAACCTTCCTTTTATTCTTTCTTACTTTGATTGAAGAAGAGTTAGACAAGTTTTCCCTAAGCAGCTTGGTTCTCCTTATCATGCCAGACTGATAAATGGGATCTGATCTAACTCAAATTGAAGCTGGCTGCACATTTTTTATAATGTAGAACTGTTCTATTCATAGCATCTACTAACATGAGGAGAACAGACAGATTCACCTTGACATATGTTAGCCTAGTTCTCACTTGCTCTGTTACTGAGAACCATAAGTTCCATTCAAATTTCACTCTCTGAGTCTGTATTCCCCCTCTCCCTTATGTATTACCTGTGTATATACATTTCATAAAAAAAAAAACCCAGATACTAGTTACTGCCCTGTGAGAGCAGTCTAAGAGAGTTGGGGTTGTTCAGCCTGGAGAAGAGAAGAGAAGAGAAGGCTCCGGGGAGATTTTAGAGCAGCCTTCCAGTACCGAAAGGAGCTCCAGGAAAGCTGGGGAGAGGTTCTTGATCTGGGATTGAAGGGATAGGATGAGGGGGAATGGTTTTCAGCTGAAAGAGGGGAGATTGAGATGAGATCTTAGGAAGAAATATTTTCCTGTGAGGGTGGGGAAGCCCTTGAACAGATTGCTCGGGGAAGTCGTGGCTGCCCCATCCCTGGAGGTGTTCAAGGCCAGGCCGGATGTGGCTTCCAGTATCTTGATCCTGTGGGAGGTGTCGCTTTCCATGACAAGGGGTTGAAACTGGATGGGCTTTGAGGTCCTTTCCAACCCAAAGCATTCTATAATTCTATGATATTAGGACAGATTGCTTGATCAGAAAAGTAATATCTACCTGCAGAAAGATGGCAATTTGTTCAGTTTTCCTTGAAAAGTTCTGGAGATAAACACAACCGCACTGACTCAGTTAGAAAAAGTCCTATACATGTTCTTGATATATGATATACTTAAGAACTTTCTGAACTAAAATGTTAATGATTTTAGTACTTTTTGGACAGATTAATTAACATCACCTGAAAAAATCCTCTTCAGACTCCAAGAAATACTACAGTATTTCTCCACAGAATTCACATTTATAAGGACCTGCAAACGTTTTCCATAAAATCAACAAATGAGCATAACAGCATTACTTCTTAGACTCCTAAGAAATAAAAAAGGAGTAATGTGAGAAGTGAATTAACATATTTATACATGAAGTCTGACAGCATTTCCAGTCTGAGTTTAGATTTAGAAGCACTAAGTAGCAACGAGTTACTCTTGTTTTTTCTTAATACTAAATACTAACAATGACTTTCTTCTTTTAAATAGCTACAGACCAAAGTTTCTTGCCAGAAAACCCTTGTTAATAAGTAAAAAAAAATTATTCACCACAGAGTACATATGAAATAGCCAAATTAACTAATGATTTATGCTAATTTGACTGTTTTGTCAGTTGCCTAATAATGATTGTTTTTTTGATAATGAACTGAAATATTTACTTATGTCACCTGGCACCATCTGTGTGGTAATACTCTAATTTTCATAGATTTCATTGCAAAGTTTAGAATGACTGTATACGCCCCAGCTGATGATAGATAGACATATAATTTTTACTAGGAGTTTCCTATTTTTTCTGAATAAAGTGTATGAACTAGTGATAAAAAGATCAGGAAAACAAGCTGTAAAATAAGGGAAGAAATGGTCAACGAGACAAAAGCTGCTATATCGGATGTTGCACCTGCATTCTGTATCTCTTTGCATTCTTTGATGCTGACCAGCAATTTGTCTTTAGAGAAGAAGGAAAAAAATACTAGGTACCTTCCCTAAATATTTGCTGCCATCTTCTAGCAGTTGGGAGTTTACAGACTTTCTGATCTGAGGATGCTTCTAGATCATCAACTTTAATCCCAATGATAACTTTTTATTCAATTAAAAACAATGTGTTACCAGGTGAGGCCAGAAGCGCAGCAAGCCCAGCACTGCACTTTCAACAGTAGCTATGAAAAGCAGGGCCACTGTATGGTAATTATTGCTCTAACACAGTGACAGCTTCTAGTGACAAACATATCAGAGACTGCTGGAGACACAGAAACTGCCATAGCACAAAAAGTCCTTGATGCAGTTTAATTCCATACTACTTATTAACTTCTTGGTGCTTCTCATGGCTGTATAATCATATCTTTATAAAAATATACTCACATTCTCTCAGGTATCTTTTTTTTTTTTTTCCCCTAGCTCCTCCATGTAGGAAAGCCCATCTATACTTGGAATCCTCCCTGCTGCTGTGCTCTGTATTTCTCCTATTTATCACGAGGAACAGGAACTAAACCCACATGAAGCATTCAAGATGTGGATAAACAATGATTGCACAACAGGATAATGCTGTTTTCTGTTCTGGTCTTACTTCCTTTCTCTGTAGCTGCTAACATCCCTTGGAATTCCTGGTCACTTCTGAGTGCTGAACTTTTTCAAGAGCTATCTACAATGACTGCACAAGTTCTTCATCTTGGTGCTAACAGACTTCACTATGGTGTTTACATTAAGGTTATGTTTTCTAGTATGAATTATTTTGCACATATTGATATTTAATTCCACCTACTATTTTAGCATCCAGTCATTCAGCATTTTGAAACTCTTCAGAAAACCCTCAAATGCAGCGCTTCATTTAATAATCTCATTGCATCTGCAAATGCTCTCATCTCAGTGTTCCTCCTCTTGTCTCTATCATTCAGGAATATGTCAGTTAGGTTTCCTGTGGTACCAGCTGACAGCAGAGCTTTACTGTGCAACGCCTGCCATTGCATCCCTGTTCACTAATATGAATGACTTGATATCAGCTTTTATGTATTCTTCTACAGAAGAAAATAGTATTCAACTGCTTTGCTACTACTGATTTGCATTTCAGTCCTCAATATCCTCAAAAGTTTAGACTGTAACATACACTTTTTATCATGAAAAAAATGGTGAGGATAATTTATATCACATTTCAGGACTGGTGATTAGGTCATCTTGTTTTTCAAAAACTGAGAAAAACGTGACAGTAAAATAAGAGAAATTTAGGACCCGTTATACATGAAATACATACTTTCTACCACTTCTTCACATTACAACAGTAGAAAGGTCCAGTCTACTCCTGAAAAGTCCTTCTCTGAAAGATCTGATAGGACCAGTACAAGCTAGACAGACACAACTCCCTTGTGTATAAATCAGGATTTATTAATTTGAGACAAACTATTCTTACAGATGCAGCACATCCCAGTGGCTCTTTCGTCCCTGTTGGTAAAATCAGAGGTTACATGCTTGCAGCAATCTTTTCTTTCCCATCCTCCAAGAGTCCTCCTATTATAATTAGTATTTTGGAGGATCTCCTGCTCCCCACTCCCCTTTAAGAGTTCACGCTGAAGGTTCTGAGGGAAAAATACAGTCAACTCCAGACGATGCCCTTGGGCTCTGTGGGTAACACCTTGGGGCACACCAACTCTCAGAGCAGGCTGATACATGACCACATCACAGCCCTCACTCTTACAGCCCCACAGATACACTAAATTGAAAACTAACTATACCTGGCTTTGTAAAATCAATCTATGCACTGAAATATCACAATTGGAAAGTCTACTGCTTTTCAGCAATCTTAAAGCAGTTTATTTACCTGGTAGTGCTAAAAAAGCAACTCTGTACCTGAACACATACTTAATGATTTTTTCACCACCAATTATGGCAACATTCCTTATTGTATGAATTTTCAAATTCACTTAAATAACCATCTGTTTAAGCTTTTACTGTTGCCTTTTTTACTGTAGCTTTTGCAGATCACACCACCATGCCTTGAGAAAGCCATAGATACACTACTATTATACATTTGATTATTGAGGCCCTCATTCCATCAGCTGTATCTTTGAAGTACCAGAAGTAGAATGTGGGGCCTAAAAAGATAAAAAAAAGATGGATGTAAAGAGTGAAAAGAAAGGAAAGAAGCACACACACAAAAAAAAGAACATCTGTTTTCTAGTAAGAGAACTCAAAATTATATTTTATTGACAGTCTGCCAGAAGACTAATGGCAATTTTCCCCTCTGCTAGCTTAGAAAAAGCAAACACAGATGAGGTTTTATAAGCAGCAAGTAGAATGCAGGCACGGAAATAAACTTCATTGCTGTCATTCATGCAGGCTGGAAGCACTGATAGAGCAAAGCCTTCAAGGTCAGCTGCTGGGGATTTAAGGTTTTGCCAGTAGGAAGAAAGTAAATATAATTGACCCTTAAATGGTCAGCCAGCAAATCTAAAACCCTTATTTTCACTTGAATGAAGGTTTGAGCTTTTGTTGCTCTGTTAATATGCTAATTCTCTCCAATGCCCCAGCTGAGCAGGTTTAGGCCAGAGCTAGAGAGGAACTTACAGGCGTCTCACTGAAGGCATCGATAAATTAGACATCAAGGACGCTTAGACTGAATATTAGGAAATATTACTCCACTGAAAGGGTTATCAAGCACTAGAACAGGTTGCCCAGGGAAGTGGTTGAGTCACTGTCCCTGGGTGTATTTAAAAGACGGGTAGATGTGGTGCTTAGGGATCCAGTTCAGTGGTGGACATGGCAGTGTTAGTTTAAAGGTTGGACTTGGTGATCCTGAAGGTCTTTTCCAACATAAACAATTCTGTGATTCTATGTGCAAGATTCTATGTTCGAGTTGATGTTTTTTTTTTCTCTTAACATTTATGACTGGATAAGGAAAGGGTTAAAATGTTTGCCTTTTAGCAGTATTTCTGTGTTTACCAAAGCATGCATTTTAGTTGAGAAATCAGTATATTTCTCTAAATTACCCATTAAATGTGAGAGCTCACACTCAGAAATCCAATACACCTTTGCTGCTACCCTTCTCAGAATCCTCTCTCAAGCCAAACTACAACCACATCAAATTCCACAGAACCACAACTCAAAACAGACTGCCCACCTTTACCTTATGTGAATGGTCAAAAAGCATAGCATCCTCTCAGCTGGCATCTCCTAACATGTACCCTCTTCCTTCATACGCAATGGCTTTACCCCAAGCTTAAAACTCCCTAAAACTGGACCTTTGATATTTCCTAGGTACACCTTACAGCTTGTTTTATGAGCCACATTCAGGAGAAAAGGAAAATAGTTGTGATGATCCAGACATTTAGACAGACATTTGCATATGAAGATGCAGACCTTTACCCAAAAGCTTCCCTTCAGATGCCTGAAATATCTTCTTTAACTGATACAGATTAAACATCCCACATCTCAGGAAGCAAAGTTGTTGCCTTTCTGTCATTAAACATACATTTTTTCCAGGATGTTTTTCCATAGATGTAGGCCAGACGAATTCAGTTTGGGACAACATAGGTCGACGCTGCTGAAAGAAGCGATCCACTCTCTCTGCCAAGGAATGATTTTGTCCTGTCTCAGCACCATTCCTACCTGCATTTTCTCCTGTTGCATTTTACAGCAGGTGGTGGTGTGTGATAAAACTGCTCAGAAAACTGTAGTGAGTTAAAATTTTGTTAATGAGTCAAATTCAGCTCATGGATGCTTGGCCATTTGTGCTGGCAGAAAATTAAGAAGCAATGCAAGAGCAGGACCAGTAGACAGGAAAGGGGTTAGAATGGCACAATTTTAAAGTAAATGATGAATTTCATAAGAGACAGATAAAATCCCGTAGCACAAACCCCCAAAACTAGTATATGGAGCATTTGAACAATGACAGTACTGGTCCTATTGGTTTCCTTTGCCTTCTCAGATATGTCACCATATTTTTAGCAGGCTGACAGCAGTACTGAGAAAAAGATCAAAACCCCCTCACACAATTCATAAGGATTGTGAAAGTAACCCAGGAAAATACAGTATCTTACTTTTTGTATAATTTTAATGGGTTTTGTCTGAAAAAAACAACAAAAAAAGAAGCTAATAATGTATTCTGATATATCTTTTCACCACATAGTGAGAAATTAATACATAGAAATGTATTAGAGATTTGCTCATCAGCACAACTGAAGTCTCTGGGCTTAGCAACACAACAAATTTTTACAAGAATTAGCTTTCAAAAAGACGTATAATCTTCATTTAAGCTTTCCTGCTGCTTAAAATCTATGTGCAAACTGAAAATATGCTGTAATCGAACACCATTGCTGGTTGTTCGATGCATGTAATTCTCCTGTTATTTACCAATTATCTGACATAACTTCTTGTTATGCTCTAGATTTGCAGGATACCTTAACAAGAAAAAGATGCTTCAACAACAAATGTTACATATTCCAGACAGAATAATCTAATCTAATTGGTTGTAATATGTACATCTGCAGAAAAGCATCATTTTAAAAGAAACAGGGAAAGAAATTAATAATTGTAGGGAAAAACAGAGAAACGAAAATGAATGAGAAAGTAAAATGAAAGAAAAATAAAGTACATACAGCATGGATGGAAAACTAGGTAGACACAGGAGGCATGCATGGAAATACAATAAGTGAAGAGGAAGGGCAAGCAGAAAAGCTTCAAAGCCCAGGACACCATTCCTAATTAGGAAAGGTGGGCACGCACCTAGCAAAGACAGTTGATACATTCCCTGGGGAATGATATCCAAGTATATAATCTCACAGTACTCTCCTGTTTCCCAAAGTTCTGCAATTCTTATCAATTTCTTCTAATAGCCCTACATTTGAGTAGCGGTTAATTCACTGGGATTATATGAATTGCTGCTTACAGAAGCAAAACTACACCAGAGAACCTATCTACCTCACTCCTGACCCAATGTGTGCCATGAGCTGAGCAATATTTCACAGCAGCATTCAAAAGAAATATTATCCTGTATCTTTTCATACTGAACAAACATATCTGATACATAAACGAGTCAGCTATTTACCAGTCACCACTATTATTTATGTGATGTATCAATTAATAAAAATCCTATGATCCTACTCTGCTGACTCATAGAAAAATGTAGACAATTTGTTTTCAGAAATGGTAGCAATTAAAAAAAAGTCCACAAAAGCTGAAACAACATGTGAGACTGAAAAATCTCTATTGCACATAAAACCCAGCAGCCTCTAGAGTTACAGGCACCAGGAATTTTTCAGATACTAGTGTTTTCAAAGCAGTAAAACTGGGAAAAAGAGGGAATTTAAATTAAGATTGTAGCCCTTAGCATTGCAGCAGTGAAAAATACAGAATTATAGCAAACCTTTATTTCTTCACAAGTCATTCAAAAACTGCCATGTAAATTTTACAGGATGAAGTTCTGGCTCAAAGAAATACCATGAGAAAATCAATTCAATAGGATTCACTGCAGTATATAAGTCATGCTTTACTGTCTGTAAAAGGTTTTAAGCTGAAAGAGGGGAGATTTAGATAAACTATTCGGAAGAAATGTTTTCCTGTGAGGGTGAGGAGGCCCTGGCACAGGTTTCCCAGAGAAGTCATGGCTGCCCCGCCCCTGGAGGTGTTCAAGGCCAGATTGGATAGGGCTTTGAGCACCCTGATCCAGTGAGAGTGTCCCTGCCCATGGCAGTGGAATGGGACTGGATGGGCTTTGAGGTCCCTTCCAACCCAACCCATTATTCCATTTAAAAGATAAGAATTACTTTTCTCTCTGAAAGGGAGAAATGTATTTATTTTATTTTATTATCATTTTTCCTTAGGCAAGTTTTAAGCATTAGCTCATGAATTTTATATAGAATTTAGAGGTGTGTGGCAATCAACTTACAGTTCTTGTTACAGAAAGACTAATGCCAAGACTATAACCAATATCATTTACCTCAGTGTTAATTTTAATTGAACTCCTCAGTCTATGAAAACTAATATGCAAACCAGAGCAGCCATTTGAATTCATAAGTTTTCCCCTTTCTCCTGACGTGAGCCTCAACACTGACCGACTTGTACCTGCAGTTTCTAAGGACCACTTATTTCACAGGTCATTTTGTTTTGTAAACTTGCAGGTCTGAGGAGAACAACCAAGTGATTTCAGGATGTAAAAACCCAACATTTCAGCACTGGGATTTTCTGACTGGCACAAGACAGAATTTCTAGTTGTGTAAGGTTTTATAAAGGTACCATTCTTTATATAGTGAAAAATAAAAACAGTTTGATTTTATTATGCCTCTCAGTTCCATAAAAATGTCGTGAACAGTCCATAATACTGTTCATGAAACATAAGCTCAGTATCCATCTCACGTGATAAACATGTTCAAATTTTTGAAAAGCCTATATTTCAAAAAAGGAAGACCACAAAATGCCACCTCTTCTGCAACAAAGGACAGCAGCTAAAGGCAAAGGAATGACAAAGTGTAGAACAAATTCATACTAAAACCTCATCCCTGACCAGCCAAGCTTTGGTGATTTGATCCATAGCAAGGAGCAGAAAGGGTTCAGGCTGCACTTAAGGGAAAAGGAGAGGAGAAGCTGCAATATTTTATTCACTAGGTTTGTAACTCTCTGTAGGAAATAAGATGCTTCCATTCATATTTTCCATTTCTTCTCTCAAGAAAAACACCAATTTTTTTGCTTATGTTTGGTTTTACATTTTTGTTTAAAGCTCTCTCCCGAAATTCTAACCAGTTGGCTTCATCTGGATCTTAACTGGGTTGCTAGCATAGCAATAATAAATAATATTTCAGCCTCAACTTTGAAGTTACATTAAGATAATTCATATCTAAACAACAGAAACAGGAAAATCTGAAAAAAACGTTGTCCTAGTATGAAAATCAGATTTACTTCTATCAAGATAAAATAAAAACCATACATCTAGCTCTCAACAGACCCCCAAAAAGAGGCACCAAACTCTTATACTGGTTAGCAAATTAAGACTCACGTTCTGGATGTTGTTGCTTTGAAACCAATTGTGCATGTTCCACTATAATTCATTATTTGCCTGAAATAGAAGCGTCTTCTAAGGACTGCTTAGAGCAATAATTCTTCATGATCTTAAAATTAAACCACAGAAATTGCTGATGAAACTGCAGCAAGTGCTGATAAGAAAGTAGTGCAGTACTTACCGTACAGCAAGCTCACATACATCTGCTCTGTACACAAGCACCAAAGGGAAAGGAAACTACTCATGACAGTTCAGTTCTAATAAAAAAAGGCTATGAACAAAATGTAAAGAAAAATACCTTATGAATATTTGATACCAAGGAGATTTTGTACAGAGGTTGTGTTGCTTCTATACGAGACCAAGAAACACTTGGATGTGCTAGCTCAATTCAGCATGTGCATTTCTCCTGTTTACAAGAATACTTCAGATGTTTTTAATACAAATGCTGTATTTTCGTCTTACAAAGTCATTCATTGCAAAATCTGTTAACAGATGACACATTAGAAATACCTGCAGTTCCCTATTTTTCTTTGTATAATACAAAATTATTATGTGATGCTACATTAATGTTTTCTGGGAAACTATTAAAAGCTCCAAGTTCTACCTACGTAGCCTGTTATTTAGCTTTGTCTCTGTTTGCAGTCCTCAGGCCCACAAAACCTGTTAGGTAGGGAAAAAAAACCCACCCCAAACTCAAATCTACCATACTTACTATCAATAATTTTGGTGACACCATTCAGGAATTCCTTAGACTCAAAATAAAGTCACAGTCCTTTTTCTCCTTTCTGAATAGAGCCTCTTAATCCAGATAATATCAGAGAAGTTAAAAATTAGTCATTCATCTGGCAACTGCTTTTCCCCTGTTTCATAAACATGCATATCACAGAGAAAAGTTTTTCAATTTAAGGTTTCTTACATGATTAGAGTGTAAAAAATCATCATAGAAATACAGCTATTCTCAGACTTAATCATGTCCTTATTGTAACGTAGGACATTTCCATAAAACAAAGATTTAGCAAAACCAATTGTGTTATAAGCAGCCGGTGAATTGTCTAGAAGGGTTATAAAATAGAAATTCATGTACTATGGGCAATTACGTTCCAACGGTCTCACCACAAGTTTGAGGTTAAATATCAAGAAAACAAGAAGGAAGATGCAAAGGAAAACGTGACAGCTTATCAGAAATGTCAGTTCAAAAATACCGTGGCTACTGTCAATAAAACAGCTTATCTAGAACAAAACAGCGCTACAGGTACCACGTCCTCTATGTATGTTTACAACCTGTAGAATATTCTATTTAAAAGTTATATCCTATGGGAAAGACAAAAAAAAATACATGCTAGAGTATATGATGACTTTTTACACAATGATAATTAATCATCACGTCATAAATAAATTATCAAGCGCTCACAAGCTGTCCACAATCTTTTGCATATTTTATAATGGTGGAATAATATTTTAAAAAGTTGGAATAGGCACTTACTGGAATTACAGTTAATCCTGATACAGTCTAGATGGGGAAGAATAGATGAAAAATGAAAATTTATCCTTCAAGGTAACAGCTGCAGACATCCAATAAAATCACAGCCCACCCTTCCGGGGACAGACACATGCAAATATGGCCACTCCAGATCAGCTATATGCACTGTTATAACCCAGGTATACTGCGATAGGTCTTTATAAATAGAAACGACAAATAGGGTAAAAATGGCCAATTTCAAACAAAGCTACATGGTGACAAACCTAAGTGCAAAAAATAGGATTCAATGTCAAAGATGCTTCATTGTGGCAGGCTGCAGCTTCCTCCCCATCTGTGAAAGAACAGGTCATTTCTCTCAATGAAATTAGAAAGTGCTCCGTCACAATGGGGCGCAGAGCAAGCCTAGCCACAACCAGACATCTTGGACAACGCGTGAATAGTATCCCTCAAAGGCGGAGCTTCCAAACTACAGCTCGTTTCCAGGCCTATAAAGGGGGGATCTGTGCAGTTGTATTTTCTTGATGTATAGACATATAGACTTAAGAAAAGAACGGGGAGTATATTTAAAGCTACATTAATATACAGAAAATCATCACATTTTTATAAACACTGGGGATGAGCGTATAGTGTTATTTCCTTGCCTGACTTGGGGAAAAAAAAGGGGGAATAAAAGAGAAAAGCAGGAAAGAAAAGAGAAAAAGGGGAAGAAAAGAGAAAAGGAGGAAAAATAAAGCAGGGGGAAGAAAACAGGAAAATAGAAAAGAGGGAGGAAGAAGAAAAAGGGAATGGAAAGTCATTTGGGAAATTAAAAATATCACTAAGGTATGGATTTATTGACTTTGTTGAAATACAGAAGCAGGTAAATGCTGACAAAAGGCGATGTTTTGTATAAAAAGAGAAGGACCTGATCTGTAGCAGGATCCTCTGCTGGGCTGTTTGCATTTCTTACTGTTAAAAACCAAACACCCTGTGCCAAGCTCCTCAGTTTGTAGGGCCACTCCTGGTTTGTACCTCTGAGGAACATATGTATAACATCAAACCTAGATTTTGTTTCCATATAGCTGAGTTTGCCATGTGTCGTCAACCGCATCAGAAAAGTGGTCACAAACAGCCGGGGAGCAGCATCGCACAGCCCTTACAGAACATGGATGGGCATCAGGAGAGGAGCCTCTGGCTCCCAGGGGGAATCACAGCCCCGGGGCAGCATTCCAGCCAGCGGCACCCTTATCAAGGGAAGGTGAAATGGTTATTGCCTAGTTTCTCCACCTCCTTGCTTTCTGGAAAACATTTTATATGTGATCAAACTGATACTTATTCCCTTGAAAAAAATTCCCTATAAAAATAGCCATTCCACTGAATGGGAATGACTGCACCAAATGTGCATTTTCCTAAGCTCACTTCTCTCCTAGGTCTTGGGTTTATTCATAAGGACAGCCAAATGCACTTTAATTTATTAATTTTTTAACTAGAGAAAACCATATCCTAACCATGTTGTCCATCATTTTTCAATTTTTGTGGGTGTTTCTGTAAAAGGGCTTGTGCCTCCAGTGTTCACACGGCTGTTTGCTGAGGGCCGCAGTCTTTGGGCGTTGAAGGGTTGTATTATTGTTCGATACTACACAAACACCACTACAGAACTGTTTAAAAAAGAGGAGATGGATTTACTATAGGTTTGACGCCTAAAAAAAGGAGACAGAGAAATCCATCAGTGGGAATTATCTAATTGCAATATTTTCAGTGTTAAAACTAGAAATCCCTTGATACATTTGCATGTTGGGTGTTAATTAGTGGAGGTATGAATGACTTGACCTACATACATGTCATTTCTGCTTGCACATTTAAACAGTGGCAATGCTGCTGTGAATAAGTTGTGGAGGGAAACAAATCCAAAGAGGAATTTAGCCCAAAATTACCACTGATGAACCACTCTCCTCTTTTTAGAACACACAATAGTACGAAAATATTGTGATGGAGTATGCTAAGACTATAAAAAGGATACAAAATGCAAAAGAAAATGAAGTATAAGAATGGGCATGTATTGGTGTGTGTACATACACAAATGTTGCATCAACGTATTTATATATCATTTTGGTTTATTTTAATGTTAAAACAGGCTGTTTTGTAAATGTTTGCAAGCAAAAAGAAAAACGTAAAGAAAATGTTAATTTCTTGTAGGAAGAATTTGTTACCTAGGTTCACCGTTAGTTTAACTCGTCCTGCATCCAACTCTAAACGAAGGGTGTCCGCAGATTCCCTAGATGTTGTTGCCATTAAAATGCCATAAGCTCGCTGAGACCGGAACCTTAAAGAAACATCTTCGGCCTCTGTATGCATCACAACAGGGAGCTGTATTTTCATGAACATACTTCCATCATAGCTTAAAATCGTTGCCTCTGAAAACATAAAGGATAAAAATCAGTTATTAAAGAATAATATTGTATTGACTGAAACTGTTCAACGAGAAGATGCTAAATTTGGGACAGAAAAACTACACATCACAATTATCACTGGGAAACAGAAGCAAGGTGAGATCTAGGGTTTTGTCATGGTTTTTTTTCCCTAAGCAGAATATTATGGTGCTTTTTAAAGAAACTAAAATTGCTTTTTTAATGAACTAATGATTCAAGTGTGCTTCACCAAGCATGATTCACCAAAAGGGTTCTCAGGCACTGGCAGAGACTGCCCAGGGAGGTGACTGAGTCCACGTCCCTTGAGGTGCTTAACAGACCAGCAGATGAGGTGCTCAGAGATCTGGTTTAGTAGTGGACAGCTACGGTTGGACTTAATTGCCTCAAAGGTTTTCTCCCACAAAGTGATTCTATGATTCAAACAGATCACGTGAAGATATGCTTGCAAGACCAGACATGTATTCCTCAAAATAGGTTCAAGCCAGTAAAGGCCATCAGTAAACCTTACATATATTAAAAAGTCATCTTTGACTACCATTGCTTTAGATTATCTTCTACCACTGTTATAATTACCATCCAGTTAGCAAAATCCCACCTAAAAGGGTTGAATACCCCCACCATGGTTTGGATGGAACACACATTCCTTCATGACCACAATGACTATGGTAGAACCAAAAACATACATACAAATGTTACAACAGTCCCAACAAGAGGATTGAGATGGGACTTGGCATATTGAGGGTAACGTGTTAAACCCTCCGAAACCAGCAAATAATTGTCAAATTATAAGATCACAGGAAACCCTTCCAGTGAGCAGCTCACAGTGGTCATAGCCTGTTAGACCCCAGGGCAACCAGCCACAAGTTGCCTTTTCCCAACCTCCAGGATGGTAACAAGAAAAGTAGCAGAAAGACTGCATTTCTGCTCACAGTGAGGCATGACGGCTCCTAGAAAGCAAAGGATACATCTTGGAGCAACCTAATCCAGAGCAAGGTGTCCCTGCCCATGGTAGGGGGTTGGAACTGGGTGGCACTTGGGTGACAGTATTTTCAAGGACTGATACTGTGCTTAACCAGTACATTAACTAAACTAGTGTAAGAACGATTTTTTTAAAACTACTGACAATACTAATGACACGTGGTCAAAACCATTTTCATCGTGTATCTTCTATACTGCTAAAGATAGACAAACTTTTCAAAACTTCCAGCCTCTATAGTTCATGGAAGGACAAGATGTTCCTCTGTAACTCTATGAACATATTGAAAGAAAAAATGATAGCTGATGTATGTTCATTAATAGTTCCAGACATCCCCATTACAAATTTGAAGAGAACAGTTTGATGTTGGAAAAAAGAGGCTACCAATACAGGCGTGAAGGTCAGTAGATGTAATAGGTCTGAAGAACGTATTTCCAGGTTTGATGATTTCTAACCACACAGGTAATAATTCTTTCTGCATATTATAAACTTCTTTCTTTTCTGTGAAGGAGACTGAATAATTAACTCTCACAAGCCTGATAAGAGATTTCAAGGCAAAGATTTTTCTAGTGGGAGGTGATTTGGCTTTTTTGATTCCTTGGGGATTGGGGAGGGGCTGGGGCTTGCAATTCATTCCTATAAGGCTGTTTAGTCTGTGCATTGGAAAATCCTAGGATCTTCAACAAGGGAAACATGGTTTAGGTAATTAAAGAAGTTCATCAAAACATTTTAAGTTACGTGCTAACATAAGAGAATATAAAAGGGTCTTTTATATTTTCTATAAAAAAGAGATATTAATACTATTCAGGGTTTTTATATACTGAGCAAAATAAGATATTATAGGATGAACAGAATTCAACACCACTAGAGGTCTGTTGCTAATAAATTATCTTGTGATAATGTAAAAGAAAGATTTCATAACTGGTAGTGTTTGCTGGTTTTCCTAAAATTATTCGGTCTTTTAGAAAATTACAGAAAAAACTGAGAAGGAATTGCCTTAATTTAATCAGCGATGACCTGTGAGTATTTAATGCCATGGTGAACAGATCTGATGTGATTAGATACTCAATCCTCCTAAACCATACTGTGCCAGTTATGTTGGAAACAGATGTTCCAAGAACAGACCAAGGAGACTGAACAGAAGATCCAATGCCTTAAAAGCTCTGGGGCAACATGAAAACCCCTCATGTCAACAATCTCAGTATGAAGAGCTCCAAGTCAAAGGCTTTCTATATAAAAAGGTACCACAAACCACAAAACCTGCAGGAAGCAGGTATGATTAAAGAAGATTTAACCTATCTGAAGATGGGAGACGTGACATATTCCTAAAATAAACAAAAAAAACAACTATGTTAGCTCACTTGAAATGAGTCTGCTGGTAGAAATTTTGTTAGGAAAACCTTTTGTTGTTAAACCATTATTAAATGATAGCTACATTAGGAAGATTGAATTATATTTTGTCAGTGTTGTGCTCCTCTCAAGGCTGGCAAGCTGGATTTTGCCATGTGAATCACCCATTCAGCTCAGCATCTTTTGCACTTGCCTCAGCATCGCTCTCAGCTCTGCAAACCACATTGTGGGCTGCAGCAAAAGAAGCCTATCCAGCAGGTTGAGAGAGGTGATTCTGCCCCTCTTATCAACTCTGGTGAGACCTCAACTGGAGTGCATCCAGTGTCCAGCTCTGGAACCCTCAGCACAGGAACGACATGGAGCTGTTGAATCAAGCCCAGAGGAGGCTACAGATGATCTCTGCTGAAGCACCTCCCATAAAAGGACAAGCTGAGAGAGTTCGGGTTGTTCAGTCTGGAGAGGAGAAGGCTTCGGGGAGGCTTTACAGCAACCTTCCAGTACTGAAATTTCCACTTTCTGTTGGTCTTGGCTGGACAGCAGGCATCTAGAAGTACATGTATGAGACCTGCTGTCTGTCTTGCAATTCTCTGTGGCAATGCCTTATTACCTATCGTTATACTTGGTGATATGCACTAACAGGACTTCCTAGCGAATGCTGTTTTTCAGACAGTAGAAAAAACTAGTTTTCAAGATGAAATAAGAAGAGTTTGTTTGGTCTTTCCTAGAACTGGAGATTGTTTTGGTTGTTTAGTGGAATTATTTCTATCTTGCAGTCACTTCAGTTGTCTGGAACGGATTAATTTGCAAGGCCTGGGCAGTAAAATGGTCATCTGACCAAGGAGAGGCAGTGGTGGTTACAACAGTTATACAAACCTAAAAGTAATACTTTGACTAAAAGTATTTATTAAATTTTTCCCCTAAATTTTATATTTTTGCTTTGAACCAGCTAATTCCAGAGGGATATGTGTCTCATCTTTCTTTGATAACTATACTGCTAGCTGTTCTCATGCAAGTGTTGGCAGAATCTCTATTTTCTCTTGTTCAGCTGCCTCTAATTATTAGATTAAATGCTAATAGATTGTAAGTTTAGCTTAGAATGTGTCATTCATTAAAAGAATCAGAGTCTTCAAGGTAGGGAATAATAATTTTACTATCACTTCGGTATTGGAAGCATAGCATTGAAAAGAAAAAAGAAAACCCTTATGAAACATCAGTGACAAATTTTTATGGCAGCAAATAACTGCATGCAGTAGATATTAACTAGGAAGAAACAGTAAGGTAAAATTCAGAGACTGATAAAAATTATTTTATGCATTCTTTATTTGATAGTTTTATAAATCTAACACAATTGAAACCCCTTGCTGCTTCTGTGCTAAAAAAAACCCAAAACAAAAAAAAAAAACAAACAAAAACCCCAAACCAAATGCTAAAGGGTTCAGTTCCCTTCTCCATTTTTTTCTTCTAATTGTTTCTGATTAGAATCTCCAGGGCTGGACAGTCTTGCTTCCTAATCATACACTACCTCAGCCAGCTTTGTGCCCGTCACTAGTGATGCGCAGAGTAGTGCTGATGTAAGAGGAGATTCAGAACTCTAATTTTCACTTGGGATAGGATAACCTAAACTGCTTAAGAGGCTGAGGCACCTGCTCCTCAGGAAACTTCCCCACTCCTGTTTCTATCCTCAAAAATGCTCAGCTGGATATTTATGGAGAGAAACAGAGTTTTCCAAATAGATGCTACGCTTCAATCGACAGAATCATAGAATAACTTGGGTCAGAAGAGACCTTAAAAGTCCATCCAGTTCCAAATGTCCTGCCATGGCAACAACACCTCACACTGGATCAGGGTGCTCAAAGGTCCATCCAACCTGCTCTTGAACATGTCTCCTCAGAAATGTCACTTTGATAAATCTTTCTTTGCATGCCTACTGTTTGACACATTAACTCTTGTGCACGGTTCCCAACCATTCAGTTGAAAGTATACACCTGCAATAGGCTTTGCTGAGAGGCAGTCACATCTTGTGATCCACAATCAAAGTAAAATAGGAAGCCAAATTATATTGCTGTGACATCTGTCTGTCCATCTGCTGTTGTTTTGGTAATCTACTAAAGCCAATCTACAGATTATAGTGATGTTTAACCTTACTGAAAAGCAAGAAAAAATTGCAACATGATAAAAAGCATATGGATATACAAAAATATTAACATATACTGAAATTAAAAGAGAATTGAGTTTTATTCCATGTTTTTTTGTGCACTAAGCTGACCAAAATTATTTCAGGTACTGCAATATACAGTATACATCCACATATGGATGTTAGTATTCCTATTCTAGGGAAAACTGCATGCAAAATGAATGATGGCACTGAAAAGTAGCAACATGCTTTTGTTTAGTGAAGATATCTTAATCACTTAACATTAAGTTGAATATTCCAGTTGCTTAATCTCCAACATTGTATTCTAATGCTTTCTTTCCTTTGTGAATCTGCATTGTTTGTTGACACGAACATGTTCCTGTTTCATTTGAATTAGTTTGAACAATTGCAATTGTGTTGCTTGTATCACCAAATACAGAAGTTTATCAGTTACTGCACATGGGTAGTAGTTGTAATAACTTTGTGTGGCAGGATGCAAACACGTCGCTTTCAGAATCCCAAAAGCTATAATCTCGTTAATGCATGACCATTTGGGATACAAGTATTACTGGAAGGATATCTCCTTTCAGTGGAGTTTCCTCTGGAGAGGGAGACCCAAGAGCAGGAACTGATCCCATACTGCCTCAACTGCCACATATATTTGTGTTGGACAAGAACAAAATATCACTGTAGAGAAGCCAACACCACCACCATTCCTACCAGGGGAATGCGCTGGGAAAAGCAAGCTTGGCTGAAAGAAGATGATGGTTGAAAAGCAAGTATGGGAAATAAAACAAAAAAAAAGGTTTTGATTCAAAATATTACCACTTGCCAAATATATTTACGATAAAGTGCTATGATGAAGCCTGCTTTCAAGTTCTTTATAAGGATCTGTGTGTGTTTGTGTCTCTAACGCACATGTTTCCTAGCTCTCAAGATGAAAAAAATGCAAATCCTCTTTTTACTCCTGCCGTATGTAATAGCAGAATTTTGCCACAGGGTGGTATACCAGACACGTTTAACTGAAGGCTTTCCTAATGCATCAGACAGCTCGGTTATGCCCTCTGCCAGCTTCACTCCACCAGCAACAGAACAGCGTGGAGACCTCCGAACAACTCGCAATGAGCCAAAGGCAGATTTACTCAAACTATGGCAGAAAAACACAGATGAAACTGAAAACTACTTGCAAACATGAATAAAATGATAGTATTAATACTACATATGTATAAACAGACATACGCATTTAACTGAAACATTCATCGGGTTTTCATTTTTCAAGAATACAGTTTTGTTTCATCTTATTAACTAGAAAACTGAATCAAACTAGGTGTAAAGAATTCAAATTACTAGCCAAGAAACCTTATGTTCAGATTTCAGCCGGAGAAGAAACTGATGAAAAAATACTACTTCTAGCATTGAAACATTTTCTTTTTCAATGAGAATAAAAATAAACACCTAAAATATTAGCTAAGGTTTTTTTAATTGTTTTCCTACTTAAAAGCTTTTATTAGTGCATTTCTATTTATAATTACAACGTTTTCTTCCTACAAATTAACCTCAACATCTGTCTTCCTTGGCACTGTCCACCTTTCCAATTAAATAAATGGGCTTTTTCAACTTTGCACTCACCTTTTCCTGGCAATAGAGATATTTGGGGAATTAAGTAGAAAATCCCTCCTTAGGTGCAACAATCATTAAAAGGAGTTAAGTAATAAATAAAGGTTCCTACACTTTCACTTTACTCATGGCTAAAACTCCGGCCATGAATTTAAGTGATAGTGTGGAATTAAAAAAATAAACTTAATTATACAGCAATATTGATAAAAAGAGGCAGAGAACAATACCTCAGCTTGGAAATGGAATGAGATTATGTAATAGTGCAATAATAATTGGAATTAGTTTCCCAGAGCTTTTCAGAACTCAGCAATGTATGATGAATAACACAAGGAGACGTTTTCTTAGAGACTTTTAGCCGTACTGACTCTCTGTCACAGTCACCTAATGCTTCTTTATGTATTTTAGAAAATCCCCCAAGATCTCTCCTCTGGAGTTACTCCTTTCAGTCTAGAGCAGGGCTCTATTTGACATTGCATGAAATCAAAGATGCTTTTTCTGCCTCGGAAGAGTCAATGATATTTCACCGTTTTAAACCATTGTACAGGATTCTATAAAGCAGAAACGCAGCTGTCTCAAGGAACCTACCTCTTTCACACGATCTGCCAAGGTACCCTGTACCAGAACAATCACAGACATATCTGTTCCACCCATCCCTGCACACACCGTTGTTTTTACAGGGGTTGCTAAGGCAAGGTTTTGCAGTTTCTCTTGAGCAGGAGGGCTTTACTCCAGCTGTACTTTGAATTTCAGCCATCTGTCGAATGTCTTTACTTTGGCCATCAATAAATAAATCTCTAATGCAGCCGACATATCCATAATTCAGCAGTGCTGTCCACACCTCAGTTGGGAAGACGAGGCCTGCTTTGTTTTCTGGTAAGCCTCCAAGATACAGGTCATCATCCAAGTCAAGGATTTCACTTTCCCCTGGTGCAGTATACGGTGTACGTAATGTGTTCACAGATATGGTCCCTGAGAAGAAAAGACAAGAAAACACATGATTTTCAAGACATTTAAAAGATTTTGATACGGCTGGTTTACTCATTAATCTACTTGCCACATGGCCTCCTGGCAAATGGAACATACATATTCTATTTGCACAGCAATACAATAACAGATAGACTTCGTTAATACGTTTAAAAAGAAGTATAAATACTGTAAACATGCACAATACTGCATTGTCACAATATATAAAGAGTCAAAAATCATCTTACCAATCTTGTAGGGTTATGGGGAATGCATTTCAGAGTTATTTTCAGGAATATTCTGCTTGTGCAACAAAAAAAAACCCTCTTCACTACCTCATAGGTGTTTCAAAGCATTAAGGCTGAGGTTGCACTGAGAGGCTTTGGTTTGGATCCAAAGACACGGTACTTTAGAAGACTCTCTCCACTTTCAGTGGGCTTTGGATGAGATTTTTTTCTTTAAATGCAGAAGGAACATATTCTCATCAGCTGCCAGACAGGCAATCATTAAGGAGATAGTGATGTGCTCCTAGAGTGAAAATCAATGCCTCTGCCACTTACCTCAAAATTTGTGCATGTTACAAAGAGAGGGAGAGAGGATGGATGTAGAGCCTCAGGAAACTAGAAGTATCTTTTCCATTTAGGTTTAAAAAGTAAACAAACAAAATTAAGCTTAAAATAAAATTCTGCTTCTACAAAGCGTCTGAACAAAAAATGTAATGAACTGGAAAGATCCTGTGTGTTGTACTTTTAAAAAGGAATGAGGTATCCCATTTTAACAATTTTAATGGACACAGAAGCAAATTTAGTACATGAAATCACAGAATATACTTATGTCAAAAACATTTTAATTGATTTACTAATGAAAATCACTTGGAAAAAAAGAATATTCATGTACATCTTCACAGAAAGAGCTCCTTACTATTCTTTATGAGTTCAAAAGCAAACAAAACACTATATTGGTCACCAGACTATTAAAATGCACCAGCCACATTATGCAACACTCTTATCCGCTATTAAAAGTGTGTTTATAGTGATAAGACACTGAAGAATCCCATCTACTGCAACGTAATTATGATACATACATGTGTAAATCCAACATGATTCACTATTTCCACTGTCAGCACAACACAGATTCCAGAAGATAACACACATTACCAAAAATACTTTCACTATGGTGGGAGTGGTGCAGAACAATAAATTCAGGATTTTCATAGGTTAAATGCCAAAATGTGAGTTTTAAGCAAACAGAAGCAAGTCAGAAAAAGATCGTCCTCTTACTTTGACACATCCCAAAATTCAGGCTTCTCTTTTAGAAATGGATTCCTGCAGGAACTACATATTTTGCTTCTTCTTTTGCTGTTTCAATAGTTTAACTTAAACAACATAGACAGAATGAACAGTCTGGACCTTTTGTAAAAGCTCTTTGGGGCAGAGGTCTCAGAAGATTCAACCCCTTTGTGAGATTGGAGACATACGGATTTTTAAAGGGCTGGATACTACTACTACTGCAGTCTCTCTGCTTTCAGAAGAGATCTAATAAGCTAAAATAAAGGTTTGCTTTGCATAGCCTTTGTGCATCTTTATGAACACTTTCAAACAATGTTTAGGATGTGGACAACTTTCCTTCTTAAGTGTTATCAGAAATGTTTTCTGTGTCAGTTGAATAATCATTCAGAAGCAAAGGGAACTTCCAGTCATGACTGTAAGAAACGGGCACCTCCACCTTTTGAAAACTAATAAGATTATTATATTTTGCTAACTCTGTATTTCTATTGCAGCTCAGATTCTTAAAGGAAAACTTGACACTTGTATGGAACATTCGCTATACATTTGTCCTTAGGCATACAAGCATAAACAGGTGAAGGTTTGATTTTATTAATCAGCTGCATCAAACTAGGAGAGCTGTGAATGACCTGTCAAACCAAGATAACTTTTCTGAGAGCATCCTAAGTATCAAAGAGGATTGCTGACAGGCAATAAATCGTTCCTCCTTTAAAATAATTAAAGTTGTTTTAAATATAAATCATACTTGTGCTCACAGTATGTCTTAATGCTTCCTCCTGTTCCTGTACAGCCTAATTTGGGACCGAATGCTTTAAACCTATGTTCAGGCAGCATGGGCACAGACACAAGTTAACTCAACTGCAGGCGCTAACCTCAAGCTCCTGCGTTTCCACAGTGCTGTTTTCTGCTAGACAAAGACACCTGTGTTTTCAAGCTCTCTGATGCTAGAAGTCATCTAGGTCCTCACTTCTATGAAAAAAAAATCAGCTAAGCCTTGGAGGCTTTCAACGCACAGGAAAAGACAGGCAAACCTCACCCAGTGTAGCTGCGACATTAAAGTGATGGTTCAAAATGTGAACACTGAAGGCACAGAAGGCTGAGAAAAATGAATGATACAGGAACTGTAGATCACCACTACACTCTGGTGACTGTGTCCAGTTTATGTCCAGTTCTGGGCTCCCCAGTTTATGAAAGAAAAGGAATTACTGGACAAAGTCCAGTGGAGGGCTGCAAAGATGACAAGGGGACTGGACTATCTCTCTTAGGAGGAAAGGCTGAGAGACCAGAATCTATTTATCCCGGAAAAGAGAAGACTGAGTGAAGATCTCATCAATGTTTATAAATATCTAAAGGGTGGGTGTCAAGAGACCAGGGCCAGAGTCTTCTCAATTGTCCTCAGCAACATAACAAGGAGCAAAGGGCACAAACTGGGGCACAGAAGTTCCACTGAACACAAGGAACAACTTCCTTATTGTGAGGGTGATGGAACACTGGAACAGTCTGCCCAGGGAGGGTGTGGAGTTCCTTCTCTGGAGATATTCAAACCACATCTGGACATGCTCCTGTGCAACCTGCTCAAGGTGATCCTGCTTTTGCGGGGGTGGGTGGACTTGATGAGCTCCAGAGCTCCCTTCCAACTCCAACCATTTTGTGATTCTGTGATTGTGAGTTGCAGTTAGATGATAGATCAAAGCAGAAAAATTTTTTCATGTGTCACAAAGGATCACCCCAGACAGAGCTTAATTATTATTTTGAATAAATATCAACAGCTTCTTAAATAAATGAAGCTTTCCCCTCCCCAAGAAATGATATCACATAAAAAACACCTTGGGAGAAGCCTCTGAAATCTTAGCGTAATCAATGCATTTAATAACTACAGGTAGAAAATCATAACAGGCAACAACCCTTCTTTGCATTTCTTTCATGTTTTGGGAGGCCATGGAACCCTTATTATCCAGTTGGATCTGCCATTCACTGCTGGAAACATCCACAACACTTCACCACGTCCTGTGTGTAATGTCCTTAAAATAAAGCTATCTTGTGGTTAACTCCACAAACATCTGTCAAGACTGACTCATATATGTTATCATGACATTTGTTGGAGGGGTAAAAGAGAAGACCTCTCAAGGTCACCCCATCTCAATTTTTCTATAAGCTCAGGAATAAATGATCAATACTAACAGAATCATTGGTAGATTCTTCCTTAAAATGCAAAATAAATCCATTATCTCAAATATGTAAACTATTAACATTTGTTGAAATAGGAACACGTAAATCTCAAAAGTTCTCAGAAGCGTGGAAAGCTGGGTGAAGGTATGTATAGAAGTGTACATGTGGAAAAACAACCTGCAACAATAATGCATGCAATGAATATTGACAAAACACTACTTACAGTGAGATATGATTCTAGTTAAGCTCTAATTACACACTCTACAGATAGCTGCTGGTATTTAAGTTGAAACTTGAACTCTAGTTCAAAGTTTCAGTGACTTCTTAGCCCTTAAATGCTACCTGTCTATGAACACGTTCTGTTTTACACTACTACATACAAACAGAGGGTGAGAAGAAGGGTAACTTTCCCCTCAATTTCATTGTCTAATGATGATTTCCAAAGGTTGAACAGCAGTTTAGTCAAAAAACCCTTGTAAGGTTGCCCTTTAGCAGGGTAAACAATTTAAAAACTTAACCAATACTGAAAGTCTCAGAAAACAGTTATTAAACCTAACTCTACTGTGTTACAACAAAACTATGAGCAAAGATCTTCACAGCTGCTTTATGGTTTGTTTGGTCTTTTTTTTTCAGTTTAAGGTTGGTTATTTTTCCCCCCCTATTCTTTTCCTGCAGAGTTGGCAGTACTATTAAGTGCAGCACAGACAAACATTTCCCTTAGGTATGAGTTAATGAGCCTCTCCAATCATACTCATTAGCTCAGCAATTTACTTTTTCATGAGTCTGTGGGTAAGAAACCAAGACATATTTCTAAACCTTGTCTCAATTCTGAGCAGTTAAATATGAAGAAGCTGCGACTACAGCTACTACAACTACGTTGTTCTCTATGCTTACCTTATATGGCCAATTTATTTGCTTTTTGTGCACACAAACCACATTTGCTTATTAAGAAACAAAGGAAAATCAGAGTAAGGTATTCTAAATAATCTTTACATCTCGTGTGTCAAAGCACAATATAAGAGCTGTGACGAGGACCGTGACCACAGCACACAACCCATGTACAAGGCGGAACATACATGAAGCAGCTATGAAGCTACTGCCCTTTTACAGGTTTCGGGGCCACGAATATGATCCAAAGACTGGAGCACCTCCCACACGAGGACGGGCTGAGCGAGTTGTGGCTGCTCAGCCTTCATAAGCAAAGACTCCAGGGAGACCTTAGAGCTACCTTCCAGCACTGAAAAGCGCTACAGGAAAGCTGTGGAGGGGCTCTTGATCAGGGATTGCAGGGACAGGGTGAGGGGTAATGGTTTTCAGCTGAAAGAGGGGAGATTAAGGTGAGATTTTAGGAAGAAATGTATTTCTGTGAGGGTGGTGAGGCAATGGCACAGATTTCCCAGAGAAGTCATGGACGCACCATCCCTGGAGGTGCTGAAGGTTAGGTTGGATGGGGCTTTGAGCACCCTGATCCAGTGGGAGGTGTCCTTGCCCGTGGCAGGGGGATTGGAACTGGATGGGCTTTAAGGTCCCTTCCAACCCATGTTATCCTATGATATGATCCTAATTCTGAATAACCATGTCTGCTGGAATGCAGCTCAGTTCACAGGGCAGGAAGCAGTAGTTGGTACCAGGTTGGTGTTCTCTGCTGTATACTTAGCAAAAAAGACAGACTACTGGAGATGGTGCATTCCCTTTCCTCTGCTTTTCATCTAACAAAAAAGATGGACAAGTTGACTTAACACTGGCAAAAAGGACTCAGAAATTCCTTCTCACCGAAGATCAGCTTTTCAGCTAAGGAAGCACTCATAATAGGTCTTACATGCAGCAGGATGGGATTCTGAGGTGAAAAACTGCCGTAGGAATAATAATTAAAAAGTTCCTTCAGCTGAAGGAAATTAAAAGGTGCCAACTCTTCCCTCTTCCTTGTATATCCCGAAGTCTAAGGGGATCAACAAACTTACTACTCAATAGGGCATGGATAAGTACAGTTTAAAAATGTATTGTCATTCCTTACACCTCCCCCAGTACAGTCCCAGACGGGCAATGGCAAGCTCAGTAGTTTAGAGGTGATGCTCCCTGTGACTGGAGTCCAGAAGAGAGCAAAAAATGACAAATAAATTGAGTACTTGCTGATCCAGCTAATACAGAAGTCAAAAAAATTAGCAAATCTCCTTGAGAAATGTCACAGCTTTCTATTATCTAAGGGAACCACTCTGGATTGAATTTGAAAGCTGGGAGTACAAGGTTGCAATATACCCAGCTTCACTTAAAAAAAAATAAAATCACATGTTATTTGAGCTACTTGTTCATTAATAGGAGCAGTTCTGCCTTTATACTTGATAGGCTGGGAAGTGCTTTTGTCAGCAGCATCCAGAAAGTCTGAGAAAAGGCAGATTTTTTTAAAAAGGGTACGATTTTCAGTATGTTTGATTTTGGCTAAAGAAAATAAATGAAAAAGGTTCCTGGAATAGTAAAGTGGATGTATGAAAAAAAAGTATAATAGACCAACATGCTGAAGAAAAATTCTGAACATAACACCTCGGTACGTCCCGTTCCAGTCAGGAGAAAAAAGGAACGTACAGTTCTTTGTTTATTTTAAGTGTTAGGCAGTCAGTTCATTATACTTGACTAAATCTGATTGTCAAAGATAATGAGAATATTGGCTGAGCAATAAGATAAACAACAGCATTGCCATTTATATTGGTACTTCTCCTACTAGAAAGTATTATTATATGTATTAATCACAGAAAATCTTGGTATGGTTCAGATTTCAGCTAAAAATTCAGTTTGCCAATCCATACAGTTACAGAATTATTAACTATTCCTAGCAAAGTTCACCATTTTTGGATGAATAGGCACTATGGTCAGTTTTCAAGAGTGACAGGGAACATAAATATCACTCATCTTGATCGGAGGTGAGGCATCGGTTGGATTTTTTTTTTTCACACAATTTTTATTCTACTTAAAAATAATAAGAAGCCCTGATTGCCAGGTGTGTGTCTCTTCCTAAAACTAGTCTACATCCTTGCTGATATCCATGATCAATTTTAAACCATTAAATAAATTATGCCCTAAACTATCTCAATGGTACTTGTGAACTACAGGTTTTGTGAAGCAATGGAAGCACAGAGCGTGTCTTCAAATGTAAACACTTGCTATGAATTTATTTCCTTTCTTTATAGTTGTGTTGACTTTGGATGTAAGAACAAACTTGGCATTCAAGGAGTCCCATAGGGATGATTATTACAGGATTTACTGCCTCCTATGAATCACTGAAACAGCACTTAAAAAGGCAGCCTGAAATGAAGATTATAGTATAAAAAATATAACCACTGGTTTATAGAATGAGTTGGGTTGGAAGGGACGTTGATGCCCATCCAGTTCCATCCCTCCTGCCAAGGGCAGGGATACCTCCCACTGGATCAGGGTGCTCCAACTCCATCCAATCTGGCCTTGAATTCCTCCAGGGATGGGGCAGCCAAGGCTTCTCAGGGCAACCTGTGCCAGTGCCTCACCACACTCACAGTACAAAATCTTTAATCACAACTGAGGATTTCGAGAAATTGTGTGGTCTGTTGTTTGAGTGGTTTGATTTTGCTTGTTTGGTGGGTTTTTTTTGCCTCGGTAAATGTAAATAAGCAACCGACATAATCAGAAAATCAAACTTTCTACAATTAGAATATGCAGCCTAGGAATCATAGGGCAGACTGATCAATGGAATTTGGTCTGACATTCAGCATGAATTTGATTGAAATCTTTAATTCAAACTTGCATGCATGATTTGCTTGTTTTGAAATCTGATTTGCAAGTAATAAGAAAGTCAGTTATAAACCCATAACATTTTTGGGGTAAACTTTCAGAAAGAAATTAAAAATGCAAGTCATGGGGAAAGAAGTTACCAGAGGAAGAAAGTGCAGAAAACCCCACAAAATCCAACAGAAAAGTTTACATTTTTGACACTCAATTTCAAAATGTACAGAAACTTCAGAATGGTTACTGATATTAATCAGAAAACTTTTTGACGGACTGAGTGACAGACTGCGCAGTCCCTTCCACTCACAAATCCTAGCATGAACTGCAGGAAAGATACCACATAATAGACTTGTCCTTCATTTAATAGATATTGATTATTTACCTAAGTCAAGATTTATACTCAAGATCGGATACAGCTGAAACACAAGGTCAGTTTCACGAGTTAAATGCATTTAATGCTATAACAGATTGCAACAGCATTAGCGAGAGTTGGAATTATTTATTTTTACTCTTTTCAGCAAGATCATTTGTTGAGTAAACTACTACAGAACACAAATGGTATTGACTCATTTCCATTTCTGCTGATATATATTGTTAGCCATTCATTAGCATATCATTAAATTATGCTGAGATCTGCTGACATGATTGGAAGGTCTGTACTGTTTCTGTAGGCCAGCTATTCCCTGTACTGGAGATCACTTTTAGTAATCCTTTTTTGGGTTTGTTTTTGTTCTTGAAACTTGCCACTTCAGCTATTTGGGGTAAGGAAATGCAGAGGGAGAATACTGTTAGTTGTTTAAATACACAACACACTTACTTGCAAGATTAGGTACCTGATCACCCAATAAATGTTAATATGAGATATTTTACTCTGCAAGTTGTTGTATTCTGGTACCTGACAGTAATGACTTCTTATATTTCCCTTATTTTTTAGATGATGCACAATTGTAATGTTGGCAACGTAATATATACCCAATATTTTCTCAGATACAACATGAAATTGAATACTAAAAAAGGATCTTACCTGACCGTCCATCCCGTTGAAAATCCACATGGTACCATTCCCCATCATTCACTTTCTTCTGCAAGGCTTTTATTTTTATAGTACCTGATCCCATGTCTAACAGCAGGTAGAGGTGGCCATCAAGCATCTCAATGGCAAAAAAGTCAACCTTCACCATCTGGGGATGTTTGGCATCTTTTTGGTGCCTTGGTTTTCCATGACTGAAAAGAATTAGGCCATTTGGCTCTGTTGTACGGAAGTCAAATGATATTGAGCCTGTTTTCTTGGCATTCCACTTCGGCAAAGAGATGAAAGACTCGGGCGTTTCAAATGTGATTGGATCTAAGGTTGCAACATTCTCACATTTAAACGCTACAACCCCATGAATCTTCATTTTAGGATCTCCTTGCTTGGCAAGTCGAGATAACTCCAATCTGACATCGTTATTTTTATACACAACCTGCAAGCAAATCAGAGAAGTTACTAAGAGGAACGTGACCATTTTAACCAGATATAATCCTGAATAAGCAAGTTATTTAAAGGATAATAATGATGGTATATGAATATGGTAACTCACACACACACAATCAAATAACTACTTTCATTGACTAATGGTTTAATAATAGATTTCTTTCAACCAAATAAAGTTCCTTTAAAAATATCCCTAGAGCTCATTCAAATGATCTGAAAGAAGCTGCACATCATCTATACGATCAAGCCCAAATTAGCTTGTGTGGCCTTGATGGCTTACAAGCTCCCTTTGCCCAGCCATTCTGCTATGATAGAGACAATTCAGATTTCTTCTTCCTCTAAATCCTTTGTCACTGCCTTAACTCCTCTGTTCATATCCAGAAAATATACTAAGGTTACATACTTTAGAATTTAACAGATTTTCAGTTTGTCCCTGGGGCTGAGGAACAGTGGCACCCGTGGTATTCATGAATGTATAAAATAAGGAAACCAGTATCGTAGAGATCACAACAGACAAAACCAGGACGATCTTTAAGCCAGTTCAACTGGATAAAAAAAAAAACAAACTTATGTATTTTCCCTGACTGAAGACTTTTCTGATAAAAAAATGAAAGATAATATTAGTTTTAAATCCAACTGAACTCCACAGCAAGTATTCACATATTTACTCTGCCCAGAGAAGTCTGGCATGATAGAACCATTTCCCAGGGTTCTAGCCTTTATTAGTGTGTTCTGAAACTGCTGCTATTTCTGTGTTATCCAGTGTACAAGGACTGCTAAAAGAAGCAAAGGTGTGTACAAATGTTTTGTCAATATTTTTAATTATTAATGATATAGTCAAGCTAAAACACCACCAAAGGGTTGGACATGAACACGTGGTGACAGAAGCTAAAACTTTCTCTATTCCGAAAGTTATACCTACATTAGAAAGCAATTTGGAACAAAAGCAACAGTTCAGCAGATAAAAGCACTTTATGCTGAGGCTCCTTCGTCTACTAATCCCATACCATTCAGGGCTGGGTCATGTCCAGCCCATGACCCGATGTTCCAACTATACAATGTAGTCTGAAGCTGTTCAGAAGACCAATCACTGGTTAGACCTTGTACCTCTGTTAGAGGTTAAAAAGTGCTTAATGACCATTTTGCGTAGATCTTCTGGATTAATTTCCTCTGAAGGCTGGTTTGAACACAAATGAAGCCAGCTCTGCAAACTTAACTGACACAGTAAGTGGAAAAGATGGGAGATGCACTGCAGAACTGTGCTACTGTTAGAAATCAAAACACAGGCATATGCACAATCAAAGATGCCATATCCCACAATGATATTTGTTACTGAAAAATGGTGTTTAAGTATAACAGAACACAGAAGAGATGACTGATAGACCAACAACATCTTACTGTAAGAATTATGTTCTTTCAAATTATATCACTATTCACCCAACAAATTTCATCATAAACCATGGCAGAACTATTTACCTACATTAAAAATGTGTCCTAAAAGCTAATAACTAAGCCTATTTCTCCACTGTATTCAGGGTTCAGTACTAACACTGCTGTTCCCACTGAAGCTGTGTCACTGAAGACAGCAAGTCAACCTCACTGTGAATTCCTGACAGCAGAAAAGATACTTTGCCACACACAGGCAGATAATAAGCGTTGACTTCTTTAAGTGAAGACATCAGAAGCGACTAGAATTGAACTTGTTATCTTATAGAATAAGGATCCATATTTACATTTATAGAATACATCTTCAACATCTCAGAGACCACAGATTATGCAAAGGGCATTAGAAGAGAACCAGAGAGAATAAGCACATCCAAACATCTTCCCATTGGGGTGACTTTCTACCTTCAGAAGAAAGCCAAAAGGCAGAAGAACACAGCAAGAAGCCAGGGGCCTGGCAGGAACTATTAGAGATATCTGGTCTCTTGAAAGTTTGGTGACTTTGGGATTTTGGATAGCTTCTGCCTCATCTGAAGCAGTTATAGGGGGTGACTTTTCTAGAACAGAGTGAAAAACATTAAAGAGAGGCTAGAAGACATGGTAAAAAGAGGGAAATGAATGAGCTCTCGTTTGAATTAAATCATGCTGTTGACAACAGAAGTAATTAAGGTAACAAAGAACATGAAAAAATATTATTTAATTGCCTCCTGAACAAAGGTAGGTACCAGGGTAACCCAAATAAATGTACAAAGAGAATTCCTTGTTTATGGGCAAATTCAGATTGTCTGGTATTAATGAAATCTTGTTGACTGAATAATAAAATTAGTAGTTAATAGCTATGTAAAAAAAAAAAAGAAGAGCAGAAAAAAAGGAGAGCTAAGCTTTCCTTGATGTCTAAAACAGCTCTATAAGCTTTGAAGTAATTTGGCAACTCAGAAACAGTCATTTCTGATAAATACGGTACAATGACCTGGAGAACAAAGTGCAAACAGGATATTGGCAATACAAAAACCCATCATCAACTCTTTAAGAAGCCTAACAGCATATGAAGGAAAGCTTTTTAGAGAATTTTAGCAAGAATGGCAAATATTGGAAATTTTATGCCACTATTAAAATATTTTTGGAATCCCTAAATATTGCACATGACAATTTCTTAACTTTCATATTCCACAATTAAAACTTTGAGGTTACTGAGATGGGAATTATTGCAACTTTTTGCATTCATTTGCAGAAAAAGAATTAAAATCTACTTTTTAAAATGCTTATATTCTAATTTTTAGAATCTTTATATTCTTTCAATCTTAAAAACTAGACAATTGGGAACTGAATTATCATGAATAATTAGTATTACAACAGGAATATATGAATCATAACTGAAAACTACAACTGTAAAGAACTGTAAACTGAATGCATTTGGCATTTGGCAGCCCGTTTCCTTCTGTTATGCTGAAATTCTTACCACTCTCCCCCATCTCCCTGCCCATGACAGATGTACTCAGCCATCAGTGAAGCACAGCAAAAAGGAGAAAAGCAGTATGTTCACACGTAATCTTTACATTTCAGGAAAATAACAGTAAGGAATAATTTTGAGACTGATATATACTTTATAGCTTATGGAAGTATACGTTTCAGAATCAATAGCCTCTAAGGTACAGATAAATTCAATTTCTAATTTTACTCATTATTTTCCAAACTTTCTGATTTTTTCATTTCTTTTTTTTTTTGTCTTCTGGGTACATAAGGACAAACATGTCTTTAAGAAGGCTTCTATTATCCATTGCTATTTCCACCTAAAATACCCTACATATTGCTCTTGAATGTTAAAGCAATACATTCTCCCTTCAAATAGAGACAAGGATCCACAATTAGTCAAGTGAATGTAATTTGTAATGGAGAAATTGTCACATTCACCTTTACTCCCACACAACCTACCTATATTTTCACCCTATGTGCTTTCCTAGCACATCTACTGGGCTGGACCTGTAATAGGTTGCTCGCTCTCTCAGTCACTCTCATATCTGAGCAACAACAGTGTAATTTTCCTGTGCGTGAAATTTGGCAGCCCACAGGGAATTATATGGTGTTATTAAGAGCACCTTGAATTTGTCTGCCATTCACTGTACTTTCTTCTTAATACTATGTAAGTTTCAAGATATCAGGCTTTAAAACATCTAATTACCTCATTTTTAGAAACTCAAAAAAGTCACTTAAACTCCTAAGAAAAAAGGAGAAGTTTGCAATTTTTCACATAACTTGTTGTGCAAAGCAAGGAATAAATAAATTTGTTTGACTGAAGAGAACAGGCTACCTTCTAGGCCAACCACATGCTGGGTATCACAGTACTGAGTCTTAACGAAGAAGTCCAGCTAAGAGACAGAAAATATTAATTTAAGCTGAGCACTCTCTAACATGGCAGGTGACTACCTTGAAGCACAAGCAAAATAAATTCATGCTTCATAAAAATATATCATGTATATAATTTATTGCAAGCCAGGGCCCTAGTATGCAATGAACCGTAGAAGTGCATTAAGAATTCACTATGCATCTTGCCAGTCACCATGACAGGTACTCGCAACAACAAAAAATATAATGGAGCAGCCAATGGAAATCTATATACCTATAATAAATATTACATATTATAAATGTAATAAATACAATGGAAATCCATATAAACATAATAAAGCCGCCATGTATAAATATATGAATCACAGAATTGGTTGGAAGGAACCTTAATGCCCATCCAGTTCCAACCCTCCTGCCATGGGCAGGGACACCTCCCACTGGATCAGGCTGCTCAAAGCTGCATTCAATCTGGCCTTGAACACCTGTGGGGATGGGGCAGCCACTGCTTCTCCGGGCAACCTGGGCCAGTGCCTCATCACCCTCATAAGAAAACATTCCCTCCTAATATCTAATCTAAATCTGCCCTCTTTCAACTTCAAACCATTCCCTTTTGCCCTATCCTTGCACTCTCTGATAAAGAGCTCCTTCTCAGCTTTCCTGTAGGCCCTCTTTTAAGTACTAGAATGGCCTCCAGTACTGAATGAAATGGACTTTCTCAAGTCTGTATTCCAACAGCATAATCATACACCTTTGTGCTACTGTTCATAGCTTTACATATAACAAGTGTGTTTTAAAATGAGACATGCTCTCTACGGATTTTGTCCTACAAGGCAGAAAGAAAAGAACCATTAAAACAATACTTGCCATTAGAAGCTAGGATCAGTAATCCTGGGTTTAACCTGCATCTGAATGCTCCATGAAAAACCTAACATCTCTTTAATTCTCTATCAAATAGATACACCATTTCCTCACAAGGTAGAAACTTGTATGAAGACCTTAAATTTGCGTTACCAGCATTGGGTCTAGGGGAGCTTTGTTCAAAGCCACTCATATTTACATACACATTACCTACAGGTTTCAGCCTCCTCCCGTTTTTGTTTTACATAAATTGGCAGCCACTGTGAAAAAAAAAAAGAGTACAGTATTCCAACTTTCTAGTATGCAGCTACAGGGCACAGAGCACGTCAGCCATTCAAACAGAAAAATAATCTGTATCCAAAAAGTTACACTGGATAGAAACTGAGGTTTAACAATACATGTTAAAATGCAGTTATTCTATGCCATGACAATACTCTTGGCCAATTCTTTAGTGCCACACTGAATGGATAACTAGAGAAAATACATTTGTGGTGTTTATTGTTTCTGTAACCAAGCAACATGAACTTTTTTCTACACTCATTTTTCTCCATATTACAGGATAGATTGCACACTGGACATCTTTTAAACTTCCATTCACAGGAAACAGACCTAACAATGCAAGCAAATATGTGTTTTATTTAAATTGGCTTCTCATAACCCCACAAACTCCAGGAAGGCAAATGGGTACCTCCCCAAAAAAGTTAAAACATTATTGTAATTAAATGGAATATCACTATGAACTCAATAGCACATCTCAAGGTCCACTGTAGATCCGAAAACCATCACTGTCCTATTCCCAATGATGTTAAAAGAAATGCAAAAAAAAGAAAAAAAGGGAACAACAAACGGCTCACTTTGATACAGGGAAGATATCTTAATTACCAACTGTTTTATTATAGCCTTAGAGTAACGGTTACATACAGTTGTAGAAACTAATCTAGTATTCACAGAATCAGAGTAAAATTAATAGGTATATCCTGAATCACAGAATAATTAAGGTTGGACAAGACCTTTAAGGTCAAGTCCAACAATCAGCCCACCACCATGACCACTAATCCGTGCCCTGCAGTGCCACATCTACATGTTTTTTTAACATGTCCATTGAAAGAGACTCCACCACCGGCCTGGGCAGCCTCTTCCAATGTTTCAATACTCTTTCAATAAAGAACATTTATAATATCCAATCTAAACCTCCCCTGGGGCAACTTGAGGACATTTCCTCTTGTCTTATCACTTGTTATTTGGGAGAAGAGACCAGTATCCACCTCACTGAAACCTCCTTTCAGGGAACTGCAGAGACTGATGAGGTCTCTCCTCGGCCTCCTTTTCTCCAGACTAAACAACGCCACATCCCTTAGCTGCTCCTCATAGGACTTGTGTTCCAGACCTTTCACTGGCCTCATTGCCCAGGGCACTGTTCCGAGAAATATTTTACTTTCTCTTCTTTAGTCAGTGTTCAGTACAGGGAAAGTCACATCAGCTCTATGCATCCTTCTCTTATTTGCAGAATTAATACAGTTGTGATAGCTGACCTTCCAGGCAAACTGGTCTTTCCTGCTGGAGTTTCAAATGCTGATTTCAGAACTTTTTGTTTATTTTCTCTCCCACTTTGACAGTCAGAATAGAGACATCTAAAGAGGATGCCAGAAAATGCCTTTTTATGTCCTAGGTTCCTGGAGTATCATCTAACATGTTATATTAGGAGAAGCAAGGAAAAAAATCAACATCTTTTTTTCTAACAACCTTGATAATGGGATTGTTATGTTTTTCATCCTGCTGTGGTCACACGTCTTTTGAAGATCTTTTCTGCTTTCTTCAATAGACTATTTTGTTATTCTTTGTATGTCCTGCTGTCAGCTGCCAGACTGCTAAATGTTTCTGACTGGGGTTGCTAAGCTTTCTCCTTTTAAGAAGGCAGTTCAAGTTTTTTTCCTTTTTTTTTTTGTTTTTTTTTTTTTTTTTCACTTCCCATGGCAAAGACTCATAGGAATTTCTTGGCAGCATCTGAATTGCAGAATTTAGGAACAACTTGGTTCCACAGAAGCTAAGTCAGCTCTCAAGCAGAAACAAAGCCTTACCAAGGCATGTCGTGAAACAAAAACAAGAGAAACAAGAATCACCAAAAGAAAAACAAAATGTATTGAGACAAAAGCAGCTTTGCATTAATATATTAAATAAAGTCTGAGGAACAAAACAAATGATATGCTATCTCCAATGACTCTTTGGGAAAAGAAAGGCCTACAAGAGACTAAATTGTTGAGCTGGATTTCAGCCTTCTCCTCCTCTTTCTTTCACAGTGCAGCAAGAGTTACCAAAGACCAGAGTCTGATGTGTGCTGGTTTTCCTCTTTCCCCATCAACCATTCCTTCCCAGGATCAAACAGAAGAACTCTGAAGAACTCCAGTGTTCCTGGTTAAGCACTGGCACAGGTTGCCCAGAGAGGTAGTAGTGGAGGCCTCATCCCTGGAAACGTCCAAAATCAGGTTGGATGGGGCGCTGAGCAAATTGATCCAGTTATAGATGTCCCTGTTTACTGCAGCGGGGGGTGGACTGGATGACCTTCATGGTCCCTTCCACCTCACATTGTTCTGTGATTCTAACCCTGTACGGGCTACTTGAAAGACACTGTAAAGTGCAAAACATTTTAGTTTTCAAGCCCTATTTCTTTAGCATAACTTTCATTACAGTCTAGATTTTTCCAGTCTTTACTACTTAAAGCTTTGAATTAAAGTTTAGGAAATACAAAAACAAATTATGGAAAGAGGCAAAACCAATGGAAATGTAAAAATTAATTTTCCACAGACTATCTCAAGTGCATCTAGAAGTATTGTGGCAGATATACTTAAAACCGGAGCTACCTTTAATTAGGGGAGGGGCTATATGGGGAAAAAAAATGGATCTGGTCACAAAAAGAAAAACCTCAAATTAAACAGAAAAGGTAAAATGAACCCAACACAGAATCCAACTTTGGGAGGTCAGTGATCTGAAGACAAACTAATAAAAACTGGCTAAAAAAATCAGTTACCAATACATATAACCCTGAAGATATTTGAATAAATCTATTTTTTCCATATTAAACACATTTGAAAACATAAATAAAGCATCTGTAGGCTCCAATTAAATGTAGAACAACAATTCTGCATATCTTTTGGTGAAACGAAGGGAGTTTATGCCACTCCTCCCTTGTTTTCCTTTCTTACTTCAGCTTCTCTTGCAGCTTAACCTTATTACTTCTCCAGAATAATAAATCCCTGACTGGCTTTTTCTTCCCCTTCTCCCTCACTTGCATAGATTACTCCTGCATCTCACTGAATAGCTTGCTCTTGGTTGGGGGGGGTTTCTGGCTGCTTTCTGGTTTGGACTCGTCTGCTCAGTTTCCTGATTCCTGTTTTGAAAGAACTGTTCCAATGAAGGGAAAACAGCCCTCTTATCCTAGGTTGAAATGCAATGGCTGTTGTAGGAATTAATGGCCAGCCTCCACGTCAATATCATCCTTCTCTTCCAGCTCTGTTAGCTGACTGCCTGTTTCGTGAGGTTGGCTACTTATTGGCAAGCTATAGGAACTTTCTTTCACCAATTCTGGGAGCTAGTGCAGAACCCAGCTAGGTCAGCAGCCCTCCAATTCCAGTTTGTGATATTATTACAGTAATAATTTATGCAGATGTTGGCTAAATTCTGCCCTATCACAACAGGTAAACAGTTTGGGGTTGGTTTTGTGTTTTTAAAACTTAAATCCCATTCACCAACTGAATTGCTAACTTCTCTGTCACTTGTTTTCCAAGAACACATCACTCACTCTATATCCAGGAAAACTCTTCCTCACCTTCATCTACAATTTCTTATGAACCCTCATAATCCTTTTAACATACCCTTTTTTGCCTTCCAATTTCAGTAACTCTTCATGTCTGTTCTGAAACAATCTTTGCTTTCTGAGACACCTGGGACAATTAGATGCTAAGTTTTCTGTAGTACTTTGGCAAACAAAGTCATTACTGTAATTCCAACACAAAGGAACAGGCTCTCAGAGGCAACTTTTCCTTCACCATTATTCTATGACACAGAGAAGTAAATTTCAAGGCTGCTGGGCAATGTGTTCCTCTGCTCTCCATCCTGTGCTCACATTCCTTTTCTAAACAACCTGTATTTCCTGAGAAGAGAGATAAAACCCCAGTACTTACACAGAAAAGAGGAAAATCCAGACTCTTCCACCTCAGAAACTGATCTTTGTACTGCAGAACACATATGGATAAAAGTGATTCATAAATTTTAAGGAAAAGGATTCATTTAGTTCATGGGATGTTTCTAAAGCATCTCTTTTGTATTTAAGGCAACTTTAACCACAGCATACCTATGTGCCATCTTTATGTTAATAAATTTTACTGAGGTTAAAACTGTCCTCCAAACCAAACCTGCTGAACTAATACAAATCAATTATCATCATTATAATGACAAGAAACAGGGATAGATTACTTGGTTTTCAAGATGTGCCATTTTATTGTAGTGAGAGAACAAAGCAGACTATGTATACTTAAGCACAACATTTAAATCATCTTATCTTGCCAGATGACATTCAAGCGTGAGACTTTGGTGTCGGTTTAATGCTAAATCAGTGTCAGATAATAAAATCCCCCTTCACTTCTGTACTAAGAGGTCCTCAGCCTCAAGTGAAATTGATCCTTTTGACATACAATGAGTAAAAACACTATAACAGACTTTGCCTAGTAACACTCAAGAGCAGCAGCTTGAATATGGAATTTACTTCCAAGAAGTACCTTTACACAAGCTATGACTGGTTATAGTAATCTAACACACATGCAAACTTTAAAAAGTGTACTCTGCTGCAAATACTATAGGTTTCCTAAAATATTATTGCTTATGTAAGTATGTCTGTCACAATAAACAATCTCACAGTGTTCCTTTGGAAAATAGTTATGAAGGACACTAATTCTTAGCAAAGGGCAGACAATGCAATTAAGCATTTCTCGCTTCCCCATGTCGTTGAGTACATCAATGGAATATCTCATCAACGATCTGACACTTGTTTTCACCTTTAAATGCTTTGGGTTTGCTTTTTTTTTTCTCATTTCCAAGAAACACTTCAACTTGAGGCTACCTTTTACATCAAGCTTTTACATCAATACTTTGAAACCGTTTGAAATATCACTTCAGAAAAGGAGTGAGGGAAGGAATAGGCTTTTTCTCAGGCAAAAGTGCCAGGCTCAAACAATTTACAGCCTATTTTCACTAAAATATTATATATAAAATTAAAAAAACCCATAAATTCTTGTATACATTAAAATGTATACAATAATTTAGGCAGCCACGTCTATACCACTAAATGATATTCAAGGTTCTGCTCTTTGTAGCAGGGCCTTAGCCCTACTGAAGCCACTATTTATTGACTTAAAGTTATGTTAAAGACTGAGAAATCCTACTATATGAAGACTGATTCAGAATGAAACATCAAACTGCTGCTGATGTCTAATAAAAAATTTAATTCATTAGAAGATAACAGATGATAAGAACATAAAAGATATGGTGTGGGCTTCATGATTGCTGTAGGCCACAAAGAAAAACATTTGCCTTTCTGCAAACAGTGAATTCAGAATAGTGTCATTCTGACCAAAAAGCATTATTTTAAGTAAATATTTAGTAAGCAAAAACAAATTCTGTGAAAATATAAGTTATTCATCTTAACATACACATACCAATAAATAATACCAGGGCATGAGACATCACCCCATGTGATGTCATCAGAAACCAAAAAGGCAGACCCTATCCACTTGGATCAACATCACACCCAAGACACAATCCAGTTCTTTTTTAACTGTTTTGCTTTCAAACAGGTGGTTCACAAAGATGAAAGATATTGAGATGCTAACATGGAGGCACACTGCTTCAAACATTAACGATTTGCTCTTGTAAAACCTGACCTGCTTGTGCTATTTCCATTTATGTTCACTTGCTGTAAAGGGTTTTTCCATGCTATCAGGTGGACATGTACCACCGAGAATAAGTGAAATGGTGCTTTACAAAACACGAACACCCCCTGCCCCAGCATCTCCTAAAAGCTTCATTTTAAAAAGAAAAGGAGAATTTTTAAAAGATCAATTGTTTTATTTGTGCCACTGTTTTCTGAACTTTTCAGAGCTGTTACCTGTACATACAAATAACAGATTTAGTTCTCAAGCAAAAAAATGGAGATAGTTCAAAAAGTATATGTGAGTGTTTCGTGGATACACAAATATCCATACAAGACCTTGACCCAACACCCAAGTGTGGTTTTGAAAATATGTCCCTCTAACTAGAATCCAGTCAGAATTATATAAGAAAAAACAATGACTGAAAGGATGCATACAGTACTATATATATAACTTTTGCTTTAACTCTCAAAAAAAAAAAAAATTCTGGATTAATCAGATCAAAATTGTTTTCAAATTGAGCTATAATTCTTTAAAAAACTCTTCCCTTTCTCTTCAGTGAATTGTTTAATTTCTGGCTCAAATTTTAAGTTTTCTTTAAAGTAGTGAAAGAATATTTTAAAAGAAAATCAGTATAAATTAAGATAATAAGGGTTCTACATGAAAATTTTAAAATGTTTTACTTTTCCCCCTGAGAAGTTAATTTTGACATGAACAATGGAGCTGACCTTGTCAAACACAGAAGGTGTAACCAGTTACATGTCAGAGGATATTTTCTATGTTCTTCCATCTTTGACCTCTCAGCACAGTCCTCTCACTCAATAAGGGAAACCATTTTCAAATGACAAGCTTGGAAACTAAAATTCTTAGTCACCTTGGACATTAGTAATCATTGACTCAAAAGATACAGGGTTCTCATGGATTTTCTGTTTTAAGTCAAGCTATTTCTAAATCTATCTTTCAGGAATTATGAATATGACCTTTATTCTTCCAAACAACTTTCTCTATGCTTTTAAGAAAAAAAAAAAAAAGGATGGCATAATAATTAATTTTAACTAACCGGATGTTATAATTCTTGTCTGAAAATCTGCGTAAATTGAAAGAGAACTGTAGGATGCCATTTCCTAAATAAATATATTTTGATTTTAAGACCTTGACGTCTAGTATTAGAACACACTATTTGCTGAAAGAAACAAAGTAACTGCAGTTTCATTTTCTATGTATGGAAGAGGACAAATACCCCTCAAAATCTTCATTTTCACTCCTCTCTCCTCTTTAACTAACAATTTCATGCAGAGGTGTGCACGCATTCAGTTTTAAAATATAGTTTTGTGAGCAACTGCCAATATTACATTCCTCCCAAAACATGAAGCAGAAAAAAAATACATTGACTTTCACTATTAGAATCCTGAGAAGAGAAAGAAATTACAGCTGCTAGAGCAAATCATCTGTAGAATAACTATAATTGTATTTATGGCTATAAGTTTTATTCTGAACAAATGTAACTAGTAGTTTTCAGCTGTTTTTAACAGATTCAGCTGCTCTGGATCGGATTAGATCTAGAAAACAGTGAGATAGCACAGCACAAATTGTTAAGTGACGCACACAAGAAATTTTAATCCTGCAAGCCATCTCCCATCTTGGAAGGTTTTTGTTTGGTTTTACAATCAATATATACAGAATAAAGGATTTGCTTGAATACATTCCTTAATTCTTCAGGCACAAAGTATACGCTGCTGCAGAGATTTTCAAAGACTGGATGAGGTTTTGAGCACCCTGGTCCAGTCGGAGGTATCCCTGCTCATGGCAGAGGTGTTAGAACTGGATGATCTTTAAGGTCTCTTCCAACGAAAACCATTCTATGACTATGATTCTACGATAACCCAAATAAAAATAACAAAAACTTTATCAGAATGATGATATTAAAAGTTTTCAAGTACTGATTTGAAAACAGGCTATAAAGTCTGGGCAAATCTGACTGCTTTATACTCCATACGTGGAGAAGAGCATCCTTCAAACTGAAATCTTTGGTAGGAACTTAAACGCAAAGTTTACAACCAGCACAACTTAATGTTATTTTACAGTAATGAAAAGTTTTATGATCATATCAGTCAAGTTTTTGTGTGTCCCTAAAATCAAACAACTGAAAAAAAAAAACCAACAGACCAGACCAGCTAAATCCTGCAGTTTCTACAGAAACCAAAGTTTCTATCGCTAATACAATGTATTACTAATTAATGTGGAAGAGGTGCCAGAGTCCACAGTAACAAATTGCTTACTACAGTTTTGTATTAAATGAGCTTTAAAAGACTAACAATTCTAGTAAGGAAAAGAGAATTGTGATGGAAGAAATGGAGAATATTGGCAGGAAAGAGCTAAATACATATGAACATGGCTCTCAGACAGGGTTTGCAGCCTTATAATGTCCACAGCCATAATATTTTAAGAATGATTGATTATGATTCTGAAAGAACAACACCTATCAACTTCTACTATGATCTGGCTGCTGTTTTCAGTCTATTGGCTGTCTCTTGAAATTCAATCTGCATCTTACCACTCTTCTAATTTGCTTCATCTCATAAAGGGCAAAATACTTTACTTTTCCAGAAAACAAAGACTGATGAAAAAATAGAGAACTATTTTCTTTTCAAACAATTTCTTGGAATGTATTTTCCTGTATCTTGCATATTTCATTTTAATACAGATATTGCTGAGCTGTGCTGAATGCTTAATTTATGCTAACCCGTTACTTATTTTTTCTCCCCTCACCTATAGCGATACAAACCTTCTTGAACACACCAGTGGCTGACGTGCCCCTTGTATCATCTGAGAAACTTGTGCACACTGGGCACATAGGATGGGAAGGGATGAAGACTGGAATTTGGGTTTCCATCTTTCAAATATCAAATAAGAATTATGCATAAGAATTGCCTAAAGGAAAAGGAAGATATTATTCCTTATGGTAATTATTTTAAGTATCTCATCTAGAGGCTCAGGAAATTCTCAGGCATTTCCAAGTTCTGGCATTTCTGCATGGGCACAGCAAAAAGAAAAAGGGGAAAAAGCACATGGAAACAGCATTGCTCAAGTCCACATCAAGGGATCAAAACATCTCCATGAGCACATTCACTTTCTTCCTCTTAGGTATTTCTTGAAAGTGGGAAGGAGTAATAGATAATCAATAACAACTCAATACACATCACTACAAGCAGGATACCTACATCAGAAGTTTATGAACATTGAGGGCTGTTCAGTATGAAATGGGTGTCCTTCCTGGCCCAAAGGATGCATATTCAGAACATGCTATGTGCTGGGGAGGAATTAAATTTTGAAAACCTCCCAAGTCTCCTCCTATCGCTTCTGGCTTGTGCTATGTGAAGGATACACAAGTCCTTGAAGAAATACTTCTCGCATGTAGGAGACCAGCTGCTTTTTCCGATTGTCAGGTCTTTTAAGGAACTATGTTCCTAAAACACTCTGTATTTACTTCCTTGGGATTGTTTATTTAGTGAATATTGTTATGCAGAACACATGAATCTTGGAATATAGGAAGAAAGGCTAGGAACAAAGGATGAAATCTAGGTCACTGTGGCGTTACTGTGTCTGTAAACTTCCTTCCACAAACATCCTACATCTTTCACACTCCCCTTATTCCCTCCCTTCTTTAAAAAGTCTGTTTCACGAAACTGTAAAAATAATGTATATAAAACAGTGTTATGGGATATCAATTTACTAAGTGTGTGAGGAACACAGACTCGCTATGATCCACAGGGTAGGAAGTGTCGGAAATGTTATAAACCTCCTTTCAATGAGCAAAAATTTGTAACACATCTCTAAATGATTCACAGAAATGACTTGTAGCAAATCTCTTAAGTCCTCTAGCGCAGCTCTCCAAGAACAGCCTGTTTCCCCACAGAATAGCTTTCCTTCTTTATGTAATCTACTCTGAAGTGCACCCATGAAAACTGAGACAGGGCTTTTACCAATGCCTTTGGGAAAGCACTCCACTATATAATTTATTCTCCCTGTCAATCATTTCTTCCTGAATTCAATCTGAATTTTCACTTTAGTAATCCCATCACATTACTCCCCTAGTGTTTCATTGCTCGAACATTTATACTTTTCAAAATGTTATAGTTAATGTTAAGGAAAAGGACAGAGATTTTCCCTCAGCATATCAGCTTCTGTGCCTGAATGCTGTCAGTCTCCTTGGGAGTGCTGTATTTCTTCACATGTTCCAAATAGCCATCAGAGAAATTAACATTTGTCATTGCTGGTAAAAATAGCCCATAAAGAAAACTCTTTTCCCTCTCAAGTGTTTTCCTATGAATATACCCATCCCTTTTTCACTTTAATGTGTTTTTATGTTATCAAAATATGTTTATACAACTGAGTTTTTCCACTTAAGGAAAGTAAATATTTATACAAAGTAAAAGACCATTTTTGAAGATGTTGAACAGCGTGTGGCTCTGAGTCAATTCCGTGGGGGAATTCCATTTGTGACAGTAAAAACCTTTGATTACCACCCTCTGAGTGGGAGCTGTTAGCCCATTTCCTATATATCCCACAGACTACCCATCTTTCTTGGTGTCTTCTCCCAAGTAACAAGTGATGAGAGGAAATGGCCTTAAGCTGTGCCAGGGAGGTTCAGACTAGATATCAAGAAAAGTTGCTTCACTGAAGGAATTCTCAGGCACTGGCAGAGGCTGCCCAGAGAGGTGGTTGAGCCCCCATCCCTGGAGGTGCTTAAAAGATGGGTAGATGACGTGCTTAGGGATGATTTAGTAGTGGACAGGTACTGTTGGACTCGATGATCTCAAATGTTTTCCCAACCAAACAATTCTATGATTCAACCCATCTTGCCTGTTTGTCTAGGAGAAGGCTTTGGGAAACAGTGCCTAAGGCTTTGCTGAAGTCCAGGTAAGTGATATGCACTGTTTTGTTGCAGAAGGTGATCAGGTTAGTCAGTGCCTAGGTTTCACTTAATTTTATTCCTCATTTGCATTCATTAGACTCCTACCTGCTGTATTCAGGTTAGTATTTCCCTGAGGGTGCTCAAGGCGAGATTGGATAAGGCTTTGAGCACCCTATTCCAGTGGGAGTTGTCCCTGTCCATGGCAAGGGTGTTGGAACTCAATGGGCTTTGATGTTCTTTCCAACCTAAACCATTCTATGATTCTATGATATTTTTTTGTTTAAACATCTGAAACATTTGGTAAACATCCCTGTAAAAACTGTTGTGAACACTACACATAAGTGAGCCTCCCCCATTCATCACTGTCGCATTTGGTTTCATGTTTCAAGTACTATGCCTACAGTTGAAGAGCCTTATGGTTCTTGACCCATGATATAACTTTGAGCTTGAGCTTTCCCATTAAACGTGCTTTAAAAATTGACCTTTTGTATAATAAGCCTTCAAGACAGCTGAGGTATTCCAAAGTTTCATCTACGTGTAACCCAAACTCTCCTTTTTAAAAGCCTACAGGAAAACTTACTGTGCTCTTCATCATTCCAGCCAAGTGCATTGATGTTCCTTCTGGATTTTTACACTATTTTTCACTGCTCTTTACTCACTGTAGTTATTTTCAGTTCATGATAAAACTTATAGCTTTAAATTGATCAGTAAATTACATTCCTTACTAATCTGAATGCACTTTTTGTTCAGTAACCGTACGGTTCTCCAGTTCTCCCCATTTTCACTCACTTCCTTTCATGTCAGCAAGAACTTGACTCAGGATGTCTCTTTCGGGTTCCTCTGTTTTCCATATAGTGAATCTGACTTCTCTGTGATTTAATAATTTCCTTGCTAATTTGCTGAAAGTACTCAACAGATGCAGGGAGTTACAAACCTCCCATGAGCATCCTTTGATATGGTGTAATTTCAGGAGATACAGAATTTCTTCAGTGCCACTTGAAATATGCCTAATATTCATTTCCTTCATTCGTATTTCCTCACTGGAAAATTATCCAGGAGTTTGCTAGCACTGCTTGTTCCATCTCCATTTGTCCTATATAAATTTTGTTACACTAATCCATACTGATGTCCATTAAAATAACTACCTCATTAAGACAATCTGAAGCTGCAATTGGAGTCCACATATACTTTCACAGGAAACTAGCTTGCTCTTTCCCGGCATTTTCTATATGAAAAACAAAGGTGCTGCGTGGCTCTTACTTTTTTTCACAATACCTCCATCTTCTCACTTCTACTGAATTCAGAATAATAATTTATATTATTTCAGTTACTCCAATAATCATGAAGGGCCTCAAAGTGTTATAGAAACATAATAAATAAATGTGCTATGCAACATAGCCTGATCACAGGTCACCTAAACCTGGTGGGTTTTTTATTTTGTTTCAGTTTGAGATTTTTTTTGAAGTGTCAATCTGAGATTTTTCACAGTAAAGTCTTCCTGTAGCTCCTGTTGAGGGCAGTGGGAGTTAGTGACAATTACATCAGACTATCAACCAGGAGTAACTAGATGAAGATATGCATATTAAATGATCTAAGAGATGTAGGAAAAACACTGAGATATAACAGCTGAATTTTGAATGTATATACTTCATAGAATTATAGACGGCTTTGGGTTGGAAGTGACCTTTATAGGTCATCCATCTCAACACCCCTGAAGGAGCAGGGACATCTTTAACTCAATCAGGTTGCTTAGAACCCCATCCAACATGGTCTTGAACACATCTAGGTATGGGGCCTCCACTACTTCTCTGGACAACCTGTGTGAGTGCCTCACCACCCTCATAGGGAATAATTTCTTCCTAATGTCTAATCTAAATCTTCTCCCTTCCCATTTAAAGCCATTTCCCCTTGTTGTATCACTACAGGCCCTTGTAAAAAGTTCCCAGCTTTCCTGTAGCCCCTTTCAGGTACTGGAAGGCGGCTTGAAGGTCTCCCTGGAGCCTTCTCTTCTCTACCCAAAAAAAAGCCTCAGCTCTCTCAGCCTGCTCCAGCCCTCAGACCTTTTTCATGGACTTCTCTGGACTTGCTCCAACAGCTCAATGTCCTTCTTTGTGGTAAGGGCTGCAGAGCTGGATGCAGGGCTCCAGGTAAGGTCTCACCAAAGCAAGTAAGAGTGGCAGAATCACTTCCCTTGCCCTGCTGGCCACACTTCTTTCTTCAAATCCAGTAGTTAAAATATTGCAACAAGCACACCAATATTCAACTCTTTTTTATATTAGTGTTTATCATGCGACACACACCTGTGTTCTGGATAGAAATAGGAGCCTTCTAATTTAAAAGAAATATGAATATCCTAAGTACCTCAGAAAAACTCTTGAAGGCTTCTGGTGGGTTTTCAGCTAAACTTTAACATTTGAGAATGCAATCTGCACAGAAGAGGAATATAAAACTGAAAAATATAGCAAGAATGAAGGATGACAAAAGTTAGAGAAGATAGAGTGACTTTTCAGTCAGACTTTCAGACTGGAAATTACATTACACAGAAAAATATAAAGTATTCTGAACATTTAGCAAGGAGATGGGCAACTGCACAGTTCAGAAGTATCTACATGAAGGGCGAAAATAAACCAGGTATCAGTAGACCTAAACACAAAGGAAAATAAATTGGAAGTAGATTAATTCAGACGTGAAGATACATAATAATAACAGCGAGCCCATTTAACCATTAAAAATATTTGTTGTAAAACTCAGTAGATTCTATATGGAAAAAAAAGTGGATTGGATAAAACAATACGCTGGCTACTGTATTTGAGAAAAATTACTTCAGCTAAGCCCAATGACTTATTTTACACAGGAAGCCATGTTATATTATCACTGTTCCTTGGAAACTGACAGCTTTGATTAACAGAAGATTACAAATTTAAAGATTGAGAGTGTCAGAATTTTGGTTAAACTTAATACAGATACAAATATGTCAACATAGCTACAGATGCCATCACACTTGCTTAATATGTTAGCTTAATAAATCACTGTTGCCCACTCGAAACCCCTGCAAGATAATCTGCTGCTTCATAAGATCTGTGTCTTCAGCCATCAAAGAATTCCATAGCGTTTTGCAGCCTGGAATTATCCCCACATACTATGCATGTCTAGGTAGAAAAGAAGCCACTGACAAGCAAGGGTTACAAAGCCTCAGGGCAAGAAACAGCCTGCATCCAGTGTTCTGCAAAGGCGTATAAAGCCTTTCAAATCAACAATTACACATGGACATTTCAAGAACAGTCTCCAGATCTCTTGGTTCCAGACTAATGCCTCCTTAAACATGAGCACCTCATCTAAAAACCAAAAAAGAGAATATGCTCCCTCTGCTTAATTACTGAGATGTTATTTGAGTGCACTGTGACGAAAGCAGCTTTGATTCTGCACTGTTGAGATCAACGGAAGCTTCTCAATTTTTTTGAGTGGTAGCAGGGTCAATCCCAATAAAAAACAAAAAATGCATTACAGAAATAATGCGAATAATGTATAGAATCTAATGGAAGGTAGATGAATGATGTAACTTTCATCGATAACAATGAATTACTCCTGGGCATATATCCATAGAGTTGCTTCCTGTCCTCCACTAAAGCTCAAAGGCTTGCAAAGGATTCACTTCTGGTAATGCCAGATTGCCACATTTGCGATATACATCAACGAGTGTAAGTGTGCAAGCTCTTTCCAGCTTTTAAAAAAATGCACTTGGAGAAACTCTCTTTGAAAACCGAACATCCTTCAATTCAGACTTTCTGATTCCTGTAGGTGGCTTGATTGACACGATGAAAGTGGGCAACAGTGAAAACTACTCGGTCCTAACATAACCCAGGTTCTACAAACATCTGCATCCCAAACGTAGAGACCATTCCCTAAATAATTGTTGTGGGGCTTCTGAGTTGGGCAAGTTTTTTCTATGAATCACAAACTATATATAGTTACCTCTTTCACATTTAAGCTCTAAGTGACCACACAAGCATCAAACTTGCATAAATCTTTCATCCCACAGCATCACACTCCTCTGAGAGAAAGTGTTGAGCAAGGAACTAAATGGGACAAGCTACTTTAAAATCTGGATTTGTGTACTCACTTTGTCACTACAGTAAATACATCTGTGGAATTAAAAAAATTAATTACATACAGAGCAAACAACATGAATTACAACAAACAGGTGGATAGAGGAGATAAAACAGCAATCCTAGAGCATAGAATGGTTTGGGTCAGAAGGGATCTCAAGGCCCACTGAGTTCTAGCCCCCCTGCCATGGGCAGAGACACCTTCCACCGGATCAGGGTGCTCAGAGCCCCGTCTAGCCTCCAGGGATGGGGCATCCACCACCTCTATGGGCAACCTGTGCCAGTGCCTCACCACACTCAACAGAAAAAATTCTTCCTAAGATCTACTCTAAACTTCTCTTCTAGGTTAAAACCATGCCCCTTTGTCCAATCAACAAATACAGTTAGAGCAGTTCCACTCACAATAAAACACCACAGTGAAAAGGGAATGATTTTCAGTGAACATTTATCTGGGTGATCCCTAAAAAAAGAGAGGAGAGATCTCTGTTCTTCATCCCTTTGCAGTTATTTATCTACATCCACTGCATATTCAAAACAAACACACCTATAATCACGTGTTTTATAATCAGAATCAATATTTTTCTAGTATCATTTTGGTATATACCAGCTTGGAGAATAAGCACTAGCAAATAAACTGCATCAAAGCCTCAGTTCTTGATGGGGTATAAGAAAATGTCTTTGTTGACATTCACTCCCTTAGCAAAGCAGCTCCCACATTAGCTTATACTGCACTGTATTCATAAAACCACCTAGATTTTTTATAGAGCATTTGTATAAAGCATCCTGCATTTATACAAATTCAGTTGTGCCTTAACACAAATTGTTAATAAATACTGAATATTATTTATTTCGGTAGTATTTGTACAGAAATAGTAGTGTTTGTATAAAACTAACTCTATGATCATGATTTAAATATTAAAAGTTGTAATATAAGTCAGGAGATCTAGCGTTCATATCAAAAGGGTACCAATTCAATTGTATATTTATTGTGCATTTGTACTATTCCAAACATGTTCCTTCTTATTTCTATGGCAGTAATACATAGTCTAAACACCTAAAATTGATTCTTTTTAAAAAAGTAAATAATAAAGTTAAGAATTTTAAAGAAGACGTTTAGAATTGTAGGGTCATATTTGTATTTATGCTGTGCATTCACACAGATCTCTTATAACACCTTCTGTCAAAGCTGACAAACACCTTCTCATCTGTTGTATTTCTATGATTTTTAGTTTTTATTTTCTTCTATTTTTAATAAGCTTTTACATTTTTCTCAGCACTTGCTCTTTCAATAAGCTTTATAAATTCATCAGAGAAAGCCCTGGAAAAGGACATTTCCCCTTGTCTTTGGTCCACAGTTACAACGCATTAACCACTTCAAATTTGGGAGGCTGTTAATCAGTAAATGAACTTTTCACAGATCTGATCCACGCCACAACTAAAAGATTGACAGCAGTGGCTTGCAGCAACACCACCTGTAAGTTACTACTATTGTAGCAAGAATTCAGGAAAGAAAAGCCAACACCACAAAGTAAAGCAAGCAATGCAGAACTACTTGCCTGTGCCATATTCTTTCTCACCAAGCCTCAAATTCCTCCTCCTCCCTCCTGCAGGTTTTACATGGATTAAGAGCTCTCCAAAAGAGGGAGAGTGGGAAAAAGAATTCAAACAAACACAGAAGGACAATGAATAATCTATGCAGGCCAAATACACTTAATCCCTTTGGTACTCTCCAGAAGCAGCTTCTACTGTACTGCTAACAGCCTTCAGCCTTCTACTGCTGGCGGCTAGAAGAGTTTGAAACAACAGCAGGGAATGACAGACCAATGATGCATAATTACAGTAGGTATGGAGTAGAATGCGTTGACGAACTTGCATAGAATGCACTTCTCCTCAATTTTATCCTAAGGGGAAAAAAAATCATTAAGAATGTTACATCTAAGACCACATGCAAAAATATTTATAGAATCAGAAAGGCTGGAAAATTTCTAAGATCGTCCAGTCCAACCACCAGCCCAACAGGACCATACCTACTAAACCACGTACCAAAGTGCCTTGTCTACAGGTTGTCACAAAAGGTTTTGTTCAGGTTACCTCTGATTTGGGAAACTCCACATTTATGGTTTCTAAAGTGAGTTTTTATTGCCATATAACACATGAAATAGTCTTTTACAACTGTCACATTTACATAAAAGACCCTTTATCCACTACACACACAGGATTTACAAGTGAAACAATGGCAAATTTGGCAGTTTTTCACCCTCAAAGGTCTACCTTTCCCTCCTCAATAAGCTTTTTTTAATGGAAGTTATTACAGGCATACAGAAGGTTTACGTGCCAAATATGATGTTACGTACATCATAAAATCATTTAAAGAAATAATCCCTACTACCCACTTGTGTATCCAATTTGCAGCATTGGATAGGTATATGACAGCAGATAAAAATATCTGGAAGGCAGCTGTAATGTAGTCTAGGGAATATGAATGAGCTCTGCCTTTATAACTATAACATCCGTCTAACATAATTAGCTACCATTATGCTTTGCATAAATATCTAAGGAGAGCCATATGGTCATCAGATGAAGGTGCTATTGACTAAAATGTCAGTGTTATGAAAAAAAATGGCCAGGTTTTATTCTCTGTCTGTAAGAACTTGAACTCTTTAACAACTGGTAATCTTTCAAGACATGTTTGCAACTGCACTCTTCATGTAAACTTATGACAAATAAAGAGCAACATCTTTGAGACATAATATGAGCCTCTACCTCCTTCCACTGAAATAACTCCGCTGATTTGATAAAGTTACATCTTTCCCTCTCTTCTAAACAGACACACAGAAAAATTGGAACTAGGCCACCTTCAGAACAAACTATTGCCAAAACCTAGAAGTTCATGCAGGAAGAAATTCAGATATTCTTTATTATTTCACTGTCTGCTGATAAAGGTTTTTTCTCCTTTCCTTCAACTGAGGAACCTCTTTATGCTACACATGACTTTCATTCCAAAAATGTTAAAAAGTGGAAAAATTAGACCTCTCTTCTTATATTAACTTAAATCAAGAGTTATCTTGTGAGAGAGTTTCACTGACACAAATCAGAATTTGATTAGAATTACTATTTGCATTGAAATGTTACATTTATACTTCATTAGCTACAGGTACAAATGTTATTAAAGTGCTTCACACTAGATCTTCACTTCTGTTGCACTGTATCCTTAATGTTACTCAACTTGGATACAGCAAATCCAATGAAGCAGAATATACACTAATTCCCCTTCTAATCAACAAAAGTGGTTTCTTTCCCTTCATTTTTTACTGTGGTAACGTTAAAATGCTTCTCTTGGAGATACCCAAGTGTAGAACACCAGTTATCTTTAAAAGTTGCTTAAAATACCCTGAGATTTCACTCTACTAAAAATTGAACAATGTAAAACACACAAATGCCACCATCTCTGAACATCTGAAATAAAGCTAACCTGGAGTGATATCTGGTCTATATGCCAAACTACTTAATCAGCAAATTCATAATTAGTGTATGCACACGCTCCCAGGTAACTCTGCGCACTCACTTTTACATTTCAACCCTATGTCACCTTTCTACTCAATCTGCTTTGTCCACTGTGTTGAATGATGACAATAAATTGAAAACAAACCAGAATATTAAACTCTGTGTCTTGGGATATATGAATTCCTGTATAAACCCATAAAGTATCATGCTAGCAGGATTTTTAAAGGATTAGTAGGATCTGTAGAGTACGAACTAAAACACTTCCATATTTTCTGGTGGTTTACAATAAAAAAGCATTCCATAGGTAGATTTTTGTTATCATCTCTAAGGTTACTTTTAGAAAAAGCACACACAGACAGGAAAGGAGAGGGTAAAAAGACATGATCTTACTAAATAAGTGTACATAACTCTGGGGAAGGAGGGAGAGTTGAAATAGGTTTCATTAGTTTATCTACTTCCTTAAACAAAGTTATTTGTACTGGTGCTCTGAGCAACCTCAAGTGGTTGAAGATGTCCCTGCTCACTGCAGGGTGGTTGGACTGGATGGGATTTAAGGTCCTTTCTGACCCAAACTATTCTATGGTTTGATTTGTACTTTTTTCACAGGAACTTTAAGGCTTTATGAAGTAATTATCAGAGGTTAAAAGCATATAGACATAAAAGAAACAAAAGCTTCTTTATTACTAGTGCTTGTGTTTCTCAAACCAAGAAGCCAAAAATATCACAGTAAGAGTAATTCTCTCTTACAAAAAAAGATTACTAAACTGACCCCATTCAACCTGGCCTTGAACACCTTGACATACACCGCTGAGAATCACCATTTTCTCTCAAATACTTTTCTTTGTAAATGGGCCTCCCTACAAAAGATGAAATTTAGTTCCATACAGGTAACTTAAAAAAAAGGCAACCCCAAAATCGGCTAATTTGTGTGTCATCCCTGCACCAAACTAGTCTTTCAAAAAAAGTGGCGTTTCCTTGTAAAATGACATTATTCATATTTTTACTCAGTTTTAATATCAAAAGGAGCGTTTAAAATCACACAATGTATACCTCAAGTTGGTCTGATATAAACAAAACATTACTACTATTTGCTACGCAGAACAAAATTACCATATTCCAACTTAGGTGATATTTTACCTGGCATCTTAATCAACAGTTCAAGAAAAGTGTATTTCATGTATTTCTAATCAAGTTTTTTCTTAGAAAACACAATTTTTTAACACTGCACCAGTATGTTACATCATTCCTCACCCTAACTAAGCTGCATGACGTAAAAGGTATCTGGTATCAACTACAGGTCCAGTGGTTCAGCCAAGAAGTGACCATATGAACCATGTCTAATCTCAGTGATATCTCAGTGTTACTCTAGCTTTATAATATTTCACATCAAAACATTTCAATGGAAAACATTTCAAGAGCAAAATAAAATGAACAGGTAAACACAAATAAAGAAATAAAGACAACAGTATACAGTGCAGTAAGAATCCAATATAGAAACAGAGGACAAGATAGATTTGGAGGCAGGACAATCTTCTTGCCAAGTCTTTAGGCCGCCACATCTATAGCTGGGTTTCAGAAAAAGAAAAAAAGATTAAGAGGTAGATAAAGCTCAAAAATGAGGACAAGCAATGGAATGTGATCATTGGTTCCACCAGCACTTTCAGGAGATGTCCCCTCCACACGTGGACAGGGGCACAATCTGTAAGACCACCACTTTTTCTGGATGCCGGCTCTTGAATCTTTGGTTCACGTAAATCCCAGCATCTTTGTTCACATAATCCCAGCATCATGACAGCAAATCACCTTCCAGAAAGACAGCTGTAGTCAGGTACCTTGTTACCATTTCCATCTGTAACCTCACAAGTCTATGTGGGTAAAGAAGAGCTGCTGCCATGCAACGTCTCATGGGGAAATTGCTGTTATACAATATTAACAGAAAGTACTGACTGATTTTTGTCTTGTTTTGAAGAAAAGAATACAAGACAGCTTGCCTTCTCTTAAGGTACAAAGTAAAAAAGAACAATATTACAGCACAGGAACCACAAAATAAACCACCAGGAAAGGCTTAAAGGCTTTTAAGTATTTTCTACATAAATAGTATATGCATAGGAAACAATATAATAAGTTCAGAAGAAATATACCTGGGCTCCTTTGTCCATTCAGAAATATTACTATAAATAGGCAATATTTTTAAGCACTCAGACTAAAATGACATTAACTCCACAGGAATCTCTTACCATTCTAACCATCAGTTGTTCCTAGGACATCTGCAGGTATGTGGTATAATTTAATATTTGAAAAAAGGTTGCTTTGATCTTGGCAATTCAGACGAACCCCCAGATTTGTTTTGTGTGCATTTGAGTACTCCGTATTTTAACAATAGACATATGGAAGAAATCTTTCACAGCTCAAAAATAACAGAGAAAGTCCACCAAAACCAAGCAAAAAAAATCAAAAAGAAACAAAATCTTTCTTTACAGTCAGAAAACTTTCCTCAGTAAGGTCAGAAAATCAGTTAAACAAAAAATATCACTTGAAGACTTCTTCAGTTCAAGATTCAGAAAGCAATCAGCACCATTACTCAAATACACGTAACCTATCATCCACACCTGCATTTTTTTGTTATCCTATGGCACTCTCACTCTCTAACACCTTTAAACAGATGAGGAAAGAAATGCTAGAAATGCCTTGCTCTTTCAGAAAAATGACCCTGCTCTCTACCAATACAAGATTAGAAAGCTGATACTCTTCCTTGTATTAAATAAAACACCACCTCATAAAAAGAATTGAAGCATTTCAACGGGCACAACCTCAGAGTGACGTACAAGAGCACTCCATTTCAGACCAACAGAACTGAAACAGCTGAAACAGCAATCATTTATGAGTATCACAGCAGAACCTCCCTCCTTGGTTCTAGAATTAGTGAGTAAAAAGGAGTAGGACCATTACAACACTGGAATTTGAGGAAAACAGAATATATGATTTCTATATATAAAGATAAAAAAAACTTTAAGAGAGTACCTTTCATGTTCAGTATTATTTGGGACTTCTCCCACCAAAATGTGCAGTGGGCTTATTATCACAGAATGGTTTGGGTTGGAAGGGATCACAAAGCCCTTCCAGTTCCACCCCCCCTGCCATGGGCAGGGACACCTCCCACTGGATCAGGGTGCTCCAAGCCCCACCCAACCTAGCCTTGAAAACCTCCAGGAAGGGGGCAGCCACCACTTCTCTGTGCAACCTGTGCCAGGGTCTCACCACCCTCACAGGAAAATATTTCTCCCTAAGATCTTATTTCAGTCCCCCCCTTCCAATTTAAAGCCATTCCCCCTCATCCTATCCCTGCACTGCCTGGTAAGAGCCCCTCCCCAGCTTTCCTGGAGCCCCTTTCAGTACTGGAAGGCTGCTCTAAGGTCTCCCCAGAGCGTTCCCTTTTCCAGGCTGAACAACCCCAACTCTATCAGCCTGTCCTCAGATGGGAGGTGCTCCAGCCCTCAGATATCTTGGTGGCCTCCTCTGGACTTGCTCCTACAGATCCATGTCTTCCCCGTATGAGTGTTCCTGTCTGTTGCTGTCACACCACATTCCATAGAAACACTTGTATAATTCCAAGATGATCGACATTACTTACATCATCCCACTGTTTGGATTTACAAGGCACATAGGACTTTGCTTGCATTTAATTTGTCTTTTTTTTTTGGCTTTTGATTCTTTGCTTGGCCATTTATTTGGCAGAAATACAGTAGTATTGCTTGGCACACTCGCTCTTGAATAGTAGAAAGCACAAATAACCAGAGGGAAATGTGGGCCTGCAATATTAATATTATTGTACTAGATCACAGCAGCACAAAGTAATACAAGCATAAAGGAAAGTAAGGCACTCATTTAACATGACTGAAGGTGGTGATATGTTCATCAAAGGGATCTCAGGCCAGCTGTAACTATTTGGAAATTTAGTGTTGTCTGGCAAAAGAAATTAGTATTAAGAAAATAGATAAACAAAGGTCTTTACTTGGAATAGAGTGAATTATGACTCTGTTTCAAAAATGTGCTTAAAATTTAGCTTGTTAGTGATTGTAAAAATAACAGCTTAACTGAAAAACCTTTGTATTAAACAATATTTGAGTATTCAGCCTGGTGACAGAAGGTTTACAAAGATCCATTTGCATGTGTACTGAAATCAGTCAGGTGCTCAGCACTTTGCAGAACTGATTTCTGACTGAATGAATATCGAGTTATATGCAATGGCAAAGATGATCCAAGGGTTGAAGCACCTCTGCTATGAGGACAGGCTGAGAGAGTTGGGCTTGTTCAACCTGGAGAAGAGAAGGCTCAGGGGACACCTTAGAGCAGCCTTCCAGTACTGAAAGGGGCTCCAGGAAAGCTGGGAAGGGGCTCTTGATCAGGCAGTGCAGAGACAGGAGAAGGGGGGGATGGCTTTAAGCTGAAAGAGGGCAGATTGCGATAAGACCTTAGAGAGAAATGTTTTCCTCTAAGGGTGGGGAGGCCCTGGCACAGATTACCCAGAGAAGTGGTGGCTGCCCCATCCCTGGAGATGTTCAAGGTCAGGTTGGATGGGGCTTTGAGCACCCTGATCCAATGGGAGGTGTACCTGCCCATGGCAGGGCAATTGGAACTGGAAGGGCTTTGTGATCCCTTCCAACCTAAACCATTCCATAACGATATTACACAGAAATAAATATCTGACATTCCCATATTATGTCTAACAAACAGATGCAAACCAGATGAATGACAGCTGGTATTTTTCCAATAGCAATACTAAGTAATTTCAAGAGGATTTCCAGTCACAGGTAGATATTGTGGGCGTAATGTATAGTTATGTATTTGTGTCGACTAAACCTGTGGAGATAATGTTATTTCCATTCAAGTGATTCTTTGTTTTGAATATTAATATTGCATTGCAGCATGTGGAATAACATTGGTAAATGGGGCTTTGCTTGTGAAAAGAGCTATTCTTTTGCTCTCCAGTAGTCAGGCAAAACCAGAAATATCACAAGACCACTAACAATTTTAGCTGTCAAGAAGCATTTCACATACTCAGTAATGTTTCTTTTTTTATTTCATAGATAGAGAAAATGCGCCATCCCAAATTGCATGTGTTATAGTAGACATCTTAAAAGGAAAACTCTCCCAAGATATTAACAAGGCATCACCTCACCCAGAACGTTTTGTATGCAACGGGTAGCCAGGAGAGAAATAATACAGGTGGGTAAGTATTAAAACTTAATACTTGGATAAAAGTCACCAGGCAAAATATGGAATCAGTAATGAAAGCAAGCTTCTCTGTCCTCATGGTCTTCGCCATTAATCATGCTTTTCCTAGCACTATTATATTAATCAAACAAATCTGAATTCCACAGAGCACTTGGCTTCAGGCTACCCAGGGCAGTGGTGGAGTGTCCATCCCTAGAGGGGTTCAAAAACCGTGTAGATGTGGTACTTTGGGACACAGTTTAGTAGGCACAGTGGGGTTGGGCTGACAGTTGGACTGGATGAGCTTGGAGGTCTTTTCGAACCTCAAGGATTCTATGATTCTCAGTAAACAATCAGTTGATGTTGCCTTTACTCACCCCAAGAAAGCAGAATAGAAATTGCGTTCTCCCATAGTCCCGAACCCTGTCTCTCCATTCCAAGCACAGCATCACAGCTTCTGCCTGTGCTGTGTAAGAACTGACTATCACAAACCTCTAAACAGACAGCTTTTACTGCAAAGCCTATTCAATCACACCTTTAAAAGCAGTAGGGCAAAAGCATGAGGAGTTTCTTAGTCTCAGTCAGACATACACATAAAGTATATAACAGGCTCTTCAAACTTGTCAGCATTAAGATCTAAGCATCAAAACTTGTATAAGCACTCAGGAAAAAACAACTTTACAGAATTTAATTCAACTTCCAACATCTCTAGGAAGCTCTGTGGATAAGAAACAAGCTGACTCACAGATTTCAAGATTGCAAGTATGGACTACCAGATTTTTAATAGATATATAATAGGATTACGACTGTTCTGAATTAAATAAATGAAAATGTGGATGTGAGCAAGCAGCAGCACTAGCAGAATAGGGGTTAAATGAACAGCCTGCCTGTTTAAGAAAGAACACTGTTTCTAAGAAACAGCTTCCAGAACACCATTCCCAGCTGCAAAATTGAGGAAAAGCTGTTTCTGTCCAGAAGAGAAGGTCTGTGCTCCGATAAGACCATGGCACAGACTTGCAGAAGACTGCAATCTGACTACAGGATGATGGCAACACGGTTGCCGTGTTATTATAAACACCATTCCTTTTGCCTGCTAGATAAACAAGGCGGGACACAAAGCATCCATACCTTTCAAACAAAACAGATAGGTGATGTGGCTCATTGCTGAAAAGCTACAGAGACTGAAGTAAGCAAAAATCAGAAGCAAAGTCCCATATCACCATAACAAGTGCTGATTTATATTACAAATATGAGTACAAAGAAACAATCCCAGGCCTAGTTTGCCCTTGCTAGCAAAAGGAGCCCAAGAGATACAGTGAGTACTTCACATTCAGCATCCCCTCTATTCCGTGTCGAGCAACAGAAAGCCCAGCCAGAGTACTTACTGCTCTGATGAATAAGCCGATGACAGTGGGTCAATGAATGATATCAGTCAGTACAAGTATAACCTGGTGAAACAATTTACTAAGATATTTTACTACCGAGAAAACCGCAAAAATCATTTTGCCACCTCTTAAGCTTTTGCCTAATTTTGTTTAAATACTTGAACTCCTTGCCTGGTTTTGACTACAAGTTAGCAAAGCCTAGGGCACGTATACAGCAGAACTCCAATATAACAGAAGCTCGATGGTTCTTCTAAGTTAGCATGTCTATATCTCACTGAAATGAAACATAAATTGAGACCACTAGAACATGATAAATGTGAATTATAATAGAACATTAATGTGCAAAAATCCATGCACCACAATATATTATGCCGTTTCTATTCAGAGTTTTGATTCAGGCACTCTCTCAGTTCCTCTCTTTGGTATCTACACACACCGTAAATAAGTAGATTTCTATAAGCATTTACTGCACTATACAAAGAAATCTGCTATTTATTTATTGATCTGTGTCAAGCCCCAAATATCCTGGACAAATGGTAAAGGCTGGAATTTATCATTCCTAAGATCATTAGACCATGAATTCCAAGAGTCTCTTTCATTTTTGGTACACTCAATATTACAATGACTGTTAAGATCTGATAATGGAAATAAGAACAATTCCAGGTTCGGACAATGCTAGTAGAGAACATTAAATACATGGAAATTATTGGTAAACAGGAATAGCCTTGTAGGAAAAGCTGAAGTTATGAAGGTTTTGAGGGGAAAGCAAGCAAAATAAACTGTAATCATAAGAAAAAGCTGGAAGGCCAAGCTATGAAACTGAAATCACAGAATTAAAACTAATAGTACAAATAAAGAAGTTCACACATAGCTCTGCCAACAAGTGGAGAATTTTCATGTTAGCGTTTAAAGCCATAGCTGTAAAGAACATCAATGAATTCAAGAGGTAGAAGGCATTTTCACAGTGCTGGGAGTGGAGAAGGATTAGAGGTTGGGTCCGTCACTGGTGTTAATATAAATTTAAAATACCACACAGTCTACGAGCCAAGCATTAAATATCACTACTTAGCAAGCCCTTACCTGACTGTGGCTACTAAAGTTTCTAAGTTCTCGAAGTCTAATATTTCAACTTGGTCTCCTTACAACAGCTATTTCTTTCTCTCATCACTACAGGTTGCGCCTCCCTATGTTGCAATTTAAATAGATGCTCTCAAATATTAACCTAAAGTTACTTTAATTATATGAAACCCTTCGTAGGTAACATTTTTTTAACCTATTCTTGTTATAAACCAAGGTGGATCTATGTCCTATTTATTGTTCCATATGAATGCAGAGAGTTTAAATGTTGGAATCCAACTGATTATTGTAAACATAGTGTAATATTGTACAAGAGCATAAAAATCTGCAGCCACAGTTTCTTATGTTCCTGAGCCTTCACAGAGTACCCAATAGGTGCACTGTGGTACACAGGGATGACTTACAGCCACCTGTACCTAAAAGACTATCAGAAAGCAGAGATCAAAGATACATAACTGATAAATGAAGGTCTGACACAGGCCCTTCACAGCTCAAATAAACAATCATGACTCTAAATAGAACATATTCCCTGTTAGAATTTCTTACATTTTCCTACACTTTCCTGCAGTTTGTTCTTTTTTTCAGATAATGCTCATAAATCAAGAAAACTCACTTTAAAAGCAACCCCTCAGGTGTCACCTGCTTTTAAACATGTTTATAAATTAAAAAAATGTTATAAACTGCCATGTAATTACTATAAAATACAAAATGTTCTTCAGCAAAATAGTATCTCAAAGCATGTTGTGATTCTACACATACCAATTGCAGAAGAGACATAATGCCAAAACATGACCTTTTCAACAAGGAAAATGGATGAATTGAGAAACACACCCTCCCTACTTCCACATTTGCTTATATAGCTGCTCTGGATGAAGTACACACGTTTTCAAACTCCAACACACACACAATTTAATGCTTCTCTTCTCACTACAATTTTTTTTATTTTTCTTCTTTAAATTCTGTACTAGTGACTACTCAAAATTATGTTGACAGTACATGTGCAAAACCTCCTTGACCCTCAGTAATGAAGTCTCTACTTGAACAAGTATCTTTGTAGAGATGTCTCCAGGGTGCTGGCAAAACTTAGCATTTTTATCTGTTGGGTTTTTATAACTTCGAACATTGAAATGGTTCTTACGCATCGACACATCAGCTTATTTATCAATTTATTCATCTTCTATCCCACAATTCAGCTGTCCAGTTACTCCAATGAGGACCCTGAGCCCACAGATGCCAAGGCAGAAGACTGCCAGACACTTCCCAGGCATCAGCTTACAACAGACACTAAATACTCTGATTTAGGTATCATATCTTTCCACAAATGACATATTTTCATATGCAAAGTAAATATCTGAGAGCAGAAAAATGACAGAAAAAGTGAGAAACAACATCAGGGAGCTAAAGATTGCATGAAAAAAAAGACAATTAATAGGAAACAAGAAACAGTATAGCAGGGAAAGCATTACAGATGCAGAAACTGCCATTTTGAAGGCAGATGGAGGCTGTCAGAATTAGAACAGCTGTAGTGAGCTGATGATATCACATTTGCATTAGAATTCAAACACGAGTTTTCTTAAGTAGCACAGACTGTTTGGCAGTCAGCAAGTACAAAATCCCCCAAAAGTACCCAACTTAAAAAAACCACCAAGTTCATCAGAAAGAAAGTAGATAAAGTTAGAAAATTACAGAAAAAGCTTATATTCTTATTTGAAAATGTGAATTGTCACTGATCTTTAAGTCATATTATAAAAGAAAATGTCTTCCCCAAGAGAAATAGTTGCATCAAACCTACAGCATTAATGAAGAATTAAGCCAATGATAATGGGGAATCTCATATTGTTTTGAGGTATTCTACTCAATATTTTAAAATCATTTCAACATTTTTGCCTTTTTAGTAAGTAATAAAGATTCTTAAAATGTCCTGTTCCAGTCAGAATGGCTTGTAGTTTTTTAAAAAAGCTCCATTTCTGTTTAGATTTAGGCAGTTCCATTCCTCTTTCCAAAAAGCGTTTCATCCTTCTTAAAAAAAAAAAGCATTAAGTTTCATCAAGAGGGATCCAGAAGGGACTGTTCCAGTACATACAGATGTCATAGAACTAAACCAAGTAGTGATGCGCAAGTTACAGTAATTTAAAAAACCAAGGAGGATAACCACATAACTACCACACACTGGTGCAGCCCTACCTTGAGCACTGGGGACAGTTTTGGGACCCACAGGATAAAAATAATCTAAAGTTACTGAGAGTGTCCAGAGGAGGCCAGCAAGTCGGTGAAGGGTTTGGAGGGGAAGCCGTATGAGGAGCAGCTTAAGTCACTTGGTCTGTTCAGCCTGAAGAAGAGGAGTCCGAGGGGAGAGCTCACTGAGTTCTGCAGCTTTCTCACGAGGGGAGAAGGAGGAGAGGCAGAAGCTGAGCTCTTCTCTCTGGACCCAAGAGAATGGCAGGAAGATGTGCCAAGGGAGGGTTAGGTTGGACATTAGGAAAAGGTTCTTCCCCCAGAGGGTGGTGGAGCACTGGAACAGCTCCCCAGAGAAGCAGTCACGGCACCAAGTGTGAAAGTATTCCAGAGGCATTTGGCCAATACCCTCAGGCACACAGTGTGAGAGTTGGGGTTGCCCTGTGCAGGGACAGGAGCTGGACTCTATGATCCTTGTGGATCCCCTCCAACTCAGGAGATTCTATGATTCTATAACCTTTACAGTAAATTATGGTAATACTGTTACCATCAATTTTTCCAATGTTCAGTTAGTGACGACACTCACTGATCAAAACCCGTCTAAGATGCAGCAAGAGAGCTGTTTTATGGCAGCTTTAGAAAATCTCAAGACCTCAGAGCACCACAGATTATTTACAACATGTAATAGGGTGAGAAACATCAAGATGTAATTAAAGGCTATAGTAATCTAATCAAATTAGGCTGACTTTTTTCAGTGGGGATTTGATTCTCTCCTGACTCTTTTCCTCTATTTCATCATTCCTGAAATCCAAACTCTATTTTGTTCAACTTTAATGAAGACTTTCAAATGAAGATAATTTGGACTTCCAAAATCATCATGACTCCTTTTCCTTTTACAAAGAATGGGGTGTCTAAACATTATCCTCTTCCTGGCTGAAAGTTACATCTCAAAGGTTCTGGAGAAATAGTGTTTAGACAAGATCATGCAAGTTCTGTGCTTGAAAAAGCACAGCCATCTTTATGGGACTTGGAACAGACCTGCAAGGTGTTAATTTTCTTATCACTATCTTAATCCTCTCATCAATTTTCGCAACGATGCACACTCAGTCCCTGGGGCCTCTGTCCACCAGTGTGCTCAACAGAGAAGATATCTCTCCAAAGCATGAAGAAGTTTATACCTTCAGAGTTTAAATTGCTGTTCCACGTGTCTTTACTGGGCAGTAAAGTGACTCTGGCAATACCACACAAACCATTACGTGTAGAATTAGCACCACTCTGAACTTAGTTCCAATCTCGATCTTTCTTTAAACTCAGCAATTCTATCAACATCATGGCAATGCTTTTCACCATGAGGCCTTGTTATGCTGCTGAAGAAACAAAGCCAAACACTTTAGTCTTTCAGTTTACTTGACTTTCAGATATTTGTCAGCATGGATCACAGGAAAACGTAGATTTCCCTGAAACCAGTGTGAACTTTCCCATAGAAACAGCTATTCCATTTTGCAATGGGTTTCTGCACAACTGCCCCGAGTGCAGCACTTGCGGACATATAGGCTTAAATTGCACAAATTCGCTAAACAGCATTTAGCAGATTGTTTGCAACATCATTAAGTACAGCAGCATGCTCTTGACAATGTCAATGGAAAAGAGCAGAAGTAGTCTTTAAAAATGCTACATTCTTCATCCTAGGAAACGCATAATTTGAGTCCTGAAATATCTGGAATACTGCTTTTCATGATGTCTTCCATAAAATGGATTACTAGATCTAAAAACGCCGCAACCGAATTAGTAATGCCCACAGAACAGATCCAGCACAGCCAAGATCAACTCACTCCAGAAAAGATATCAGAAAGCCATCTCATTGGTCATACCATACCTAAAAACGAGATACATTGAAAGACTCCATAAGACACTCACGCTATCAAAAAATAAACTGTTCTCATTTATAGATGAAACCAGAGCAAGATTGGTATTAAATATTCATAAATTATCCAAATGGTTAAGATTGAAGTAAACCAAAGCAAAAGGTTAGGGGAATGGAAAAAAAAATGGATACTTTGCATATGAAAGTGACAACGATATTAGACATTACAGGGTGAAAGAAAATTCTTTACAACACTGGTTGAAAACTAGTATTGTTTTTAAGATGTTTAAATAAATTAACAGGTTTTTATTTAAACGTATTAAAAATCACCTCTAAGGAAAGCCTTCCATACCACCTACAAGCGACAAGAAAGAGCACTGAACTCTGAAACAGAGATTTCAGATTCTCAGATATAAGTTGCTCAGATCTCTCTGGTGGTATTATTGCCAGAGGAAATAATTGCAAAAGTATTTTCTTGGGGAGGGCCTTCAGTTTCCAGGAACAAAGTCCTCCAAAAAAACACATCATTCACTTGTTCAAATTTTACCTCTTCAAGGTCAACTACATCCATACATCTCTTACAATCCCATTACAGCCTCCCAGATTTCAGGTCTCCCACCTTTCTACCACATGCTCCAAACTAACTCATCAATCACCTGCTCTCTATTGACTGTAGCTCTCTTCTCCTTGCTATATGTCCATCCAGTGCTTAATCCCATATTTCCTGCTTCCATCCTACTCCGATTTTCTGAACAGATATTCCACAGGGAGAGGAGGAAAAGGTACAGAATAACCTTCGGCAGCATTCCAAAAATCTTTGCAGCAATATATCTACAGTTTTTTTTATAGGTGGCACAGTCTGGGAGGTAGTGATTGTGTTTATTTATAACCAAAACATTTGGCGGTTTTAGTAGAACCCAAGTTTCTGTCTTGAATTTTGAAGCACTGAGCCCACTGACCCAACACAACCTGTGATTATACAGTATAATTGAGCACTGATGTACTGTACAGATAGACAGCTGACCAAGCTGTCTCAGATTCACACTTCACGTACTTCAGGACCAGTTCGTACCTAACATTAACAATACATTCTCAGATATGTGTACAAAATCGTCAAATGCTATCCAGAAACATCTTCTGCGCAGAGAAAAATTTGGAGGCAAATTCGGACATATGGGAAATAAAGTTTAACTTAATCCGTCTGTGACTATCGGCTCTGGGTGCTACAGAGTAAGACCTGCTTAACAGAAAATTCATCTGTGTATCCAAATTAAAAATAGATTTTTAAAGTGATATGTTAAGCCAGTTCTTAGTACGAGAGCTTAGTCTAAGGTACTAGAGAAGTCATTCACACGATGACGAACACCATATATATTTTTATTCCCAACATAACTATCTCTTTATTTGCTGCGACTGTTATTGTTTGGAGGGGGAACCTGGTTTTAGGTTTATTTATATGTTTGCTTGGATTTTTTCTTGTTTATTTAGGTTTTCTGTATTGTTGTTGTCTTAGATTTTTTTTAAATACCATTAATTGTACTAGTTAAAATATTGGCTCTTTTAGAATAACACAGCAATTTAAAATTTGATTGTGGACTTTCTGACTTCAGTCTGTAAATATTTTACTGTAGAAATAATGGCAAATATGTGCAAGTTTGCAGGACTAGGAGTTTGTTTATTTAGTTTGAATTAGCACTGAGCTAGGAAACAGCTTTTACATTGAATCTAACTGGGCATCGTTTTCACAGCATTGAGTAGACAAGCAGGAAGCCAAAAATAATAATAAATTGAATTAATTTAAGGAACAGTCCTTTAACAGCTTTATACAAGTCTCATTCTTGCAGTGCTTTATTCTTTCACATTTTTTATGACTACTAAAATGAGCTGACACCTTGTACACAATATTAAAAGTAATTTTATATCAATTTTTCAATACCACACCAATTCAGGAAGGTGTGGCTCCTTTGAAGTATCCTCTGCATATGCAATGAAATCACATATAGAATCACAGAATTACCCGAGTTGGAAGGGGCCCAGGAGGATCATTGAGTCCAACTCCTGTCCCTACACAGGACACTCCCAACAGTCACACCATGTGACTGAGGACATTGTCCAAATGCTTCTTGAATGCTGGTAGACTCAGTGCCATGACTGCTTCCCTGGGGAGCCTGTTCCAGCGCTGCACCATCTGCTGGGTGAAGAACTTCGTAGTAATATCCAGTTTAAACCTCCTCTGGCACATCTTCCTGCCATTACCTCTAGTACTATCACAGGTTGCAAGAGAGAAGAGATCAGCATCTGTTTCACCTCCCTCCCTTGTGAGAAGGCAGTAAACAGCTATGAGATCATCCCCTCTGGGTCTCCTCTTACCCAGGCTTAACAGAGCAAGTGATTTCAGCTGTTCCTCATAGAACTTCCCTTCTAAACCCTTCACCAGCCTCATGGCCTCCTCTGGACACTGTCTGGTAGTTTGATGTCCTTTTTATACTGTGGCACCCAAAACTGCACACAGTACTCAAGGTGGGGCTGCACCAGTGCAGAGCAGAGTAGGATAATCTCCTCCCTCAACTGGCTGGCAATGCTGTGCTTGATATATTACAACAAATATTTGAGGATATTTGAATGTGGGTAAAAGACCAGGGCTACCCATTTCGTAATACCTGAAGGAGTAGTGGGGCTGTTCCAACAGCTAAAAGAGTTTTGAAAGTATAAAGAAAAAAGTTGAGCAACATGGTGGGATTTAAGTGTTAATTACACTTTATTCTTGGAAGATTAAGTACAAAATTTGTTTAAAAGAGAATGGAGAAAAACAGGATGTCTAAAAAAACCCACGTACAGGATGAAAGAATTCTCTGCTAGGAGAAATGCAAAGGGTGCTTCCTTCAAGCAGACCTTGAGAATGAATGAACTATTTTGAAATCTAGGAGAAACTAGAGACAGGACAAGAAGACTGTTTGGGGTAAGGAGAAGAAATCACATAGTTTTCATCTACTTTCTATAGTGCAAAATGTGTCAAAATCTAAACCAGGTTATTTGAAATCTGAGAATTCATCATCTTTAAGAAGTTGGAGTTTATTCTTCTGCATTCTTGGACATCTCACATTCCTGAGCAACTGTGTGGAAAAGACTCCCTACTAAAAACTCTTCTTTGAAATTGTGCTTTGCAACGCTTTACCCTTTCGCTATTTAGATTTATTGTATAATTCAGCATAAGCAATTTTAACTCAAAGAGAAGAGTTTAAGATGCAGTCAAGGAAAGCAAACCCACAAGTTTTTCTAAATGCAAAATCAGCGCCTTTATGGCAAAAGCAGCTGTCAGAAAGGATGGTTGTTAAAGTTTTAGCTTCAACATTATCTCAGACATCAGACAAATATATTCTACATCTGCTTTCGTGACAAAAACAGGAACAGCAAACAAAGCATAGTGCAAGCACTTCAGTGTTCAAAACCTGAGCCTATTCTGTTTAGACATTTGTGGGGTTTAGGCAGAATAGATGTGGCACCAACGTTAAGGCTCCCGAGGCTTTCATTATAATCCTCTAAGCACGTTATAAACCTTGAAAACCAGCACCAACCACTAAGGCTGAATACTTTTCAAAATTTGTCTCAGTGAAGATGAAGCCTACAATGAAGAGGATAATGAAAACAGTTTGGCAACATTCAATATAGAGCTATTAGGAAATGATTAACACCTACAGCTATTACATGATTTCAAAGAACTCCAATTCTAACAGCAATCTAAGCATAGGATCTGAAAGGGACCTTTCCCATCTGCATGAATGCTTCACCTGTCTGATAAATCCAAGAATTCCAGAAGCAGTTTGTAATAAACGCTCTGTTACTCCTGAATAACCTAAGAGTGTCACACACTTCTACATCCGATGTGATGTAGCTGCTTAGAACGGAACATTGAAAAGAGAAGAGCAGCATCCTTTATATCCCTGCATTATTACAAGATGTCGGTAAGAGACTTCTGTCAGTAACCATAACACACTAGTGTCCAATAATCATAGCCAAGCTTGCAGTGATCCTTCAGTATTCATTAACTCCAGAACTCACAGCAGGCAGATTTTTTCAAACACAATTTTCATCCAATAAAAAACGTATATTCAAGTCAACCATGATGACTACTATATTTATGTTGTATTTGCCATTTGTTTGGAAAGACTCAGGAGTAGTTTTCAGTTCTAAATGTAAATGAACTTGTGTTCATTTACACTAACAAAAGCACTATTTAAGGCACTGTTGTGTTTCATGCAGCTGAAACTGAAAGGTAAATAGCTTCTCCAATCATAATTCATAGATATCAAGAAGAAAAGCATTTACAGTAGCAGTTCCTAGTTGTTGTATTATTATACTAATAATGTTAATAATACAAACTTCAGTGAGCACAGGATCAAGCCCAGTATTTCATTTCATCAAAAATCTTTCATTTCATTATTAAATATGCCTAAAATACATTAAAGTTATCACAGGTGTACTAAAGATTACCACAGCCCTCCAACTAAGCAATTAAGATGTTAATTTGAAAGAAGGCTAGATATTTGCCAGAAATTTTGTGTTATTTTATGATTTTATGCATTCAATAAAAATGGGATAAACCCAACCATAACGTGCTATATATATAACCACCGGCAAATCTGTTCCCACTAAGAAGTCACACGAAGCACAAAACTCTGGTCAACAACTTCAAAAAGACTCTGTAGCATGGTTCTTCTAAACACAAATGAGATTACTTAGAAGAATGGACCACTATTTCTTAGCCATTTTTGTACATATCACTCTTTACTGGGCAACATTTGGGATTTTCAGTTTAAATCTCCAATGCTGATATTCCAGTTGGGAATCTAAGGAACTTTTTTACATGTCTGAGATCACATAGCGCTCTAGACATGCTGTTCTAGTTTAAAGGTTAGATTTTGATTCCTAAGGTGCTGCGTGCAATATTTTCTTCATAAGCCACATAATATTATTCCTAGCCATGCTCCAAAGCAACATGATAAACCTGCTCTGTTCCAGAGAACAGGTCACCTTGACTTGATTCATCTCCTATTTCATTTCACTAAGTAAAGCAAGTGCACTTAAAACTCCTCTCAATATGAGCGCAACTATTTACCAAATTGCTTATATAAATCTATCGTGTTGTCTTGAAAATCCTGAGGAGTTCTGAAATAGCAAGCGAAAGGTTGCTTTGCAATTTGAACTGTTTTCTCATGCTTGAGCATTACTTTGCAGACTAAAGACTTGATCTCCCTCCTTATTTACAAGAGATCCACTGAAAATGAATAAACACCAGGCTCATGGCATGCCCAGAATCTAAAGAACTCAAACTTGTGAGCGCTATGCAATGAAGCAAGTTCCAAAGTCAGAACAGCCTCAAACCAAATTTCTCTCCCTCTTTACAGGTGGGTTTAGTTTCCCCCATTGATCACAACCATTGCAGGAAGATCAGAATACAGAATTTCCAGGCTATTTAGTACTTAATATAACAAAAATATCTTACAGTCAAATAGTTCTAAAATCTTAAATACACATTTTGTCAAACATTGTAGGATTATAATCAAGGAAGTTATTAAAGGTACATGCTCTGCCTGTTCTGTTCAGAGCAGAGGAACGCTTTACTTTCTCTTCAAAGCTTGGCTACACAGCACTGCTCCGCTCGCATTTCTCTTCTGCTGCTCAGGAAAGGCTACCCCTTCTGCTAAAACTCATCTGTATTTATGGTTTCTTATCTCAGCTTATTTCTTAGTTTAGCTAAGTCATAAGCTGCTACTAACCTTGTGCTACATAATTTTTGTGTCTACAGCTAAGAATTGCAATTGCTTAGGAAAAATCTAAATGGAGAAACCATAATTACTATTACCCTCCTTCCCAACAGCAAAGATTGACAGAAAACCATCAATTGCCAGGCTAAACTCAACATTTTTACAGTCTGGTTTGCTGTTGAAAGAAACCAATACAATTCAGCAAGGAACTCCAAACCAGAACCTCAAGTAAAAGAGTAATTAAATCGTGGTGTGGCAAATGGACAAAGCAGTATTTGGATCCATCTTGGACCAATGCTACAAATGTTCAGATACTGATATGACAGGACCCATTAAGCTGTTTCCAAGTTGAACTATTGACATATTTTTTTATAGGCAATCAAGTGTTAGCCCCTTTTGGTTTTGATTGTAAAAGACATTTCCAATATTGGAACACCAGACAAAAGACATATCCTGAAGGGATGTCCATGGAAATGTTTTCATCTTGGCCCATCTTCAGACAATAGGGTGGGAAATCTGTGATGGATTCATGGTTGATGATATTTACCTCCTTGAGACAGCCCATAAAGTTGTTACTGACTGGTGACCCTGGGAGGTCTGCTGTGCTAGGACTGCCTCCAACATAGAAAAAGTCATCAGAGCCCAGCATGGTGTAGTCTTCTTGCGTGTATCCCGTTGTGGTCAGAATTCCATCCACTGATATTGTCACCTAGATAACAAAGCACAGGGAAAG